>CANXME010002232.1:1970000-2570000 GCA_948144175.1 Closterium sp. NIES-65 | reverse complement strand
CGAGCTTCACTCTCTCGACTTCAGCACTGCGTTCCTGCAGGGTAGCCTGCACGAGGAGATCTGGCTGCGCCGTCCACCTGGCTTCACTGGGACTTTCTCTCCTGGCACCCAGTGGAGCCTCCGACGGCCAGTCTACGGTCTCCGCCAGGCACCGCGTGAGTGGCACGACACACTGAGGACTACGCTTGCGGCTCTTGGGTTTGCTCCTTCTACTGCTGACCCGTCGCTGTTTCTTTGCACCGACACTTCCCTGCCGCCGTTCTACATCCTCGTGTACGTCGACGACTTGGTCTTTGCCACAGCGGACACTGCTGGACTCGCCTACGTGAAGTCCGAGCTGCTGAAGAGACACACGTGCACAGACCTGGGTGAACTGCGCAGCTACCTTGGCTTGCAGATCACTCGGGACAGAGCACGCCGCACCATTACCTTGACTCAGTCACACATGGTGCAGCAGGTCCTTCAGCGCTTCGGCTTCACGTACTCCTCGCCTCAGGCCACTCCTCTGCCTACTCGCCACTCACTCTCAGCTCTGCCTTCGGATGAGTCCGTAGAGTCGAGTGGTCCGTATGCAGAGCTTGTTGGCTGCCTCATGTACCTGATGACCTGCACACGACCTGACCTTGCATACCCTCTGAGCATTCTTGCACGCTATGTTGCTCCTGGGAGACACAGACCAGAGCACATGGCTGCAGCGAAGAGGGTATTGCGCTACCTGTGCAGTACGTCGGGCATGGGGCTAGTGCTTGGAGGGCGGAGTCCAGTGGTCCTTACCGGCCACGCGGACGCTTCTTGGGCTGACGACCAGGCTACGCAGCGGTCGTCACAGGGTTACACCTTCAGCCTTGGTTCCGGCTCTGTCTCGTGGCGGTCTACTCGCTCGTCTTCGGTTCTCGGCTCCAGTTGTGAGGCTGAGATCTACGCCGGGGCCATGGCTGCACAGGAGCTTCGCTGGCTCACCTACCTGCTGACTGACCTTGGAGAGCCGCCTCGTTCTCCTCCAGTGCTGTACGTAGACAACAAGGCCATGCTGGCCTTGTGTCGAGAGCAGCGCTTGGAGCACAGAACGAAGCACATTGCTCTCCGCTACTTCCTTGCTCGTGAGCTGCAGCAGCGTGGTCAGTTGCGACTTGCGTACGTGGCCTCTGAGGCCAACACTGCTGATGTGTTCACCAAGGCACTCGCGCCTTGTGACCATCAGCGCTTTTGCACCCAGCTGGGTCTTGTACCTGTCTTGCCTCACTTGCTCTCCTCTTGACTTCACTTGTACTGTGACATATATATATACCTGCTCTTGCTTGTCTAGTTTTATATATATGTCTGTACTCCTGCATGTGAACTGGCCTCTAGCCCTCCTCTTGTGCTCCGACTGTGTGGTGACTTTGTGATCCACCCTGAGCTTGCTTTGCTTTGCTTTGCTTGACTGGTCTTGTGACCCCTTGTTCTCCCCCACTTAGCCTATGGGGGTGTGTCAGAGTATTATAGCTGATGCATGTTTGTAGGCTATAGTGGGGTAGCACATATGGGGTACAGCTTTCTAGGGTTGTATTTGTACCCAACTCTGACTTAGTCATTTCATTCCTGTTTTCCTTGCTTCACAGCAGGTCCTTCAGCGCTTCGGCTTCACGTACTCCTCGCCTCAGGCCACTCCTCTGCCTACTCGTCACTCGCTCTCAGCTCTGCCTTCGGATGAGTCCGTAGAGTCGAGTGGCCCGTACCCAGAGCTTGTTGGCTGCCTCATGTACCTGATGACCTGCACTCGACCTGACCTTGCATACCCTCTTAGCATTCTCGCACGCTATGTTGCTCGTGGGAGACACAGACCGGAGCACATGGCTGCAGCGAAGAGGGTGTTGCGCTACTTGTGCAGTATGTCGGGCATGGGGCTTGTGCCTGGAGGGCGGAGTCCAGTGGTCCTTACTAGGCACGCAGACGCTTCTTGGGCTGACGACCAGGCTACGCAGCGCTCGTCACAGGGTTACACCTTGAGCCTTGGTTCCGGTTCTGTTTCGTGGCGGGCTACCCGCTCGTCTTCTGTTCTCGGCTCCAGTTGTGAGGCTGAGATCTACGCCGGGGCCATGGCTGCACAGGAGCTTCGCTGGCTCACCTACCTGCTGACCGACCTTGGCGACGTGCCTCGTTCTCCTCCAGTGCTGTACGTAGACAACAAGGCCATGCTGGCCTTGTGTCGAGAGAAGAGACTGGAGCACACAACGAAGCACATTGCTCTTCGCTACTTCCTTGCTCGTGAGCTGCAGCAGCGTGGTCAGCTCTGTCTTGCTTACGTGGCCTCTGAGGCCAACACTGCTGATATCTTAACCAAGGCACTTGCGCCTTGTGATCATCAGCGCTTCTGCACTCAGCTTGGTCTTGTGCCTGTCTTGCCTCACTTGCTCACCTCTTGACCTTGCTTGTACTGTTACATATATATACCCCTGATCTTGCTTGTCTAGCCTTCTATATATATATGTACTCCTGCATGTGAACTGGTCTTGTGGCCTTGAACTTGTGCTCGGAATGTGTGGTGACTTTGTGATCCAACCTGAGCTTGCTTTACTTTGCTCGACTGGTCTTGTGACCCCTTGTTCTCCCCCACTTTGCCTATGGGGGTGTGTCAAATTATAATGTTGTGTAGGTTGTAATGGGGTAGCCTATATGGGGTACACAATTCTAGGGTTGCATACTTGTATCACTTTCATTCCTTAGTCATTCATTCTCGTTTCTTCTCACGAACTGCGACTGAACTTGCAATGCGTCGAGTGGTTTTTCTTGTCCAGGTGAGGGCTGTGGGTGTGGCATGAAGCTGATGGACCCGTGCTCGTACGGAGCAAAGGTAGGCTGCTGTTGTTGATTTCCTCGTGCATATGATGAGCCGTCGAGACTCATGGGTGTTGCTCCGTTGTTGTTACTGTTGTGTGACTGCGCAGGTGCTGATTGCTGGTGTTGCTCGTAGAAGGACATGAACGAGAAAAACTTCTCCATCATGCTCTGGTCGAAGTCTACAGGTTGATTCGCGGGAGTCTCGGTAGATGTTCATCTGGATCTTGCTGCCGTGCCCTCCTCTGTCTGTAGGTCAGAGGCAGGAGGTGGAGTAGGAGTAGTTCCCTGGGAGCCGTTGGAGTTGCTCCTTTCTTTTTGTGTAGCCATGCTGATTGATACTGTTGGTACCTGTCAGAATCCCAACCACTAGACCATTGGGATAAAAGGGCTTGTTTCAGTAGCGGGTTAGTGCGCCCATAACCCCCCAGGCGAACGCGCCTGTAACCCTCTCCAGGATCAATCGGGCATTCACAGTGCAGATCTACTGACACCCCCCCACAATGGGAGGCCCAGGACTAAGCACACCGGCAACGGCCTACATGTGCATACACCGGGAATCGAACCCGAGACCGCTCTGATACCATGTCAGAATCCCAACCACTAGACCATTGGGATAAAATGGCTTGTTTCAGTAGCGGGTTAGTGCGCCTATAACCCCCAAGGCGAACGCGCCTGTAACCCTCTCCAGGATCAATCGGACATTCACAGTGCAGATCTACTGACAGTACCGTCAGCCCCCGGATAGAAGCGCCCCTGGGGGTATAAAAAAACACTGTTTTTTGGGGGGTGCGCTTATAATTGAGGAATTTTATAAGCGCCGGCGCTTATAAAATGGCAAAAATAATATATATTTGTTTTACACCAAACTGTATATCTCGTTCTGCCGATTGTAATCAAGTCGAAAAAATATAGGGTCGCGAATCTGATTCTCGCGCAGCTTGGCAGGGAGTGATTCCTTGCCAGCTCACCCTGACAAAATTACAGCACATGCTGACTAGACGCGAAAAAAGTGAGTTCAGAGTGTGGGAAATCGAAATTGTTGTTCGTTTCCCTGATTATGCGAAATTCGTTTCTGAAATTTGAAAGGTTTTCAAATGAAAAACAAACATGCGCTTATAATATATCATCTTTTTCTAGGGGGTGCGCTTATAATCGAGGACCGGATATAAGCGCCCTCATCCTTTTATAAGCGCCGGCGCTGTGGAGTAAAGAAAACAGGAATGAAATGACTAAGGAAAGATTGGGTACAAATACAACCCTAGAAACCCTGTACCCCATATGTGCTACCCCACTATAGCCTACAGCAACTATGTCATATAAATCTGACACACCCCCATAGGCAAAGTGGGGGAGAACAAGGGGTCACAAGACCAGTCAAGCAAAGCAAAGCAAGCTCAGGGTGGATCACAAAGTCACCACACAGTCCGAGCACAAGAGTAGGGCCAGAGGCCAGTTCACATGCAGGAGTACAGACATATATATAAAACTAGACAAACAGGAGCAGGCATATATATATGTCACAGTACAAGTGAAGTCAAGAGGAGAGCAAGTGAGGCAAGACAGGCACAAGACCCAGCTGGGTGCAAAAGCGCTGATGGTCACAAGGCGCGAGTGCCTTGGTGAACACATCAGCAGTGTTGGCCTCAGAGGCCACGTACGCAAGTCGCAACTGACCACGCTGCTGCAGCTCACGAGCAAGGAAGTAGCGGAGAGCAATGTGCTTCGTTCTGTGCTCCAAGCGCTGCTCTCGACACAAGGCCAGCATAGCCTTGTTGTCTACGTACAGCACTGGAGGAGAACGAGGCGGCTCTCCAAGGTCAGTCAGCAGGTAGGTGAGCCAGCGAAGCTCCTGTGCAGCCATGGCCCCGGCGTAGATCTCAGCCTCACAACTGGAGCCGAGAACCGAAGACGAGCGAGTAGACCGCCACGAGACAGAGCCGGAACCAAGGCTGAAGGTGTAACCCTGTGACGACCGCTGCGTAGCCTGGTCGTCAGCCCAAGAAGCGTCCGCGTGGCCGGTAAGGACCACTGGACTCCGCCCTCCAAGCACTAGCCCCATGCCCGACGTACTGCACAGGTAGCGCAATACCCTCTTCGCTGCAGCCATGTGCTCCGGTCTGTGTCTCCCAGGAGCAACATAGCGTGCAAGAATGCTCAGAGGGTATGCAAGGTCAGGTCGTGTGCAGGTCATCAGGTACATGAGGCAGCCAACAAGCTCTGCATACGGACCACTCGACTCTACGGACTCATCCGAAGGCAGAGCTGAGAGTGAGTGGCGAGTAGGCAGAGGAGTGGCC
The DNA here is from genome assembly GCA_948144175.1 of Closterium sp. NIES-65. Taxonomy (NCBI): domain Eukaryota; kingdom Viridiplantae; phylum Streptophyta; class Zygnematophyceae; order Desmidiales; family Closteriaceae; genus Closterium; species Closterium sp. NIES-65. The sequence continues at coordinate 2,564,883 of CANXME010002232.1, read as the reverse complement.
TGAGGCGAGGAGTACGTGAAGCCGAAGCGCTGAAGGACCTGCTGCACCATGTGTGACTGAGTCAAGGTAATGGTGCGGCGTGCTCTGTCCCGAGTGATCTGCAAGCCAAGGTAGCTGCGCAGTTCACCCAGGTCTGTGCACGTGTGTCTCTTCAGCAGCTCGGACTTCACGTAGGTGAGTCCAGCAGTGTCCGCTGTGGCAAAGACCAAGTCGTCGACGTACACGAGGATGTAGAACGGCGGCAGGGAAGTGTCGGTGCGAAGAAACAGCGATGGGTCAGCAGTAGAAGGAGCAAACCCAAGAGCCGCAAGCGTAGTCCTCAGTGTGTCGTGCCACTCACGCGGTGCCTGGCGGAGACCGTAGACTGGCCGTCGGAGGCTCCACTGGGTGCCAGGAGGGAAAGTCCCAGTGAAGCCAGGTGGACGGCGAAGCCAGATCTCCTCGTGCAGGCTACCCTGCAAGAACGCAGTGCTGAAGTCGAGAGAGTGAAGCTCGTAGTCGCGCTGAGCGGCTATGTGCAGCAGAACCCGAAGAGTAGTCATCTTCGGGGTGGGAGAGAAGGTCTGAAAGTAGTCAACTCCCTGTCGCTGACTGATGCCACGAGCAACGTACCGTGCCTTGAAGACAGGTGGAGAGCCCGGCGGCCGCTTCACCCTGAAGATCCACATGCCACTGACGATGTTCGCCCCAGGAGGGGGAACCGCGTCAACGTAGGTGCCTGTGGACTTCCAGGAAGCCATCTCTGCATCCATAGCTGCCTGCCACTGAGAGGAGTAGGGACCCTCTACGGCCTCCGCGTAAGAACGCGGAGTCGGGATGTCTAGTGCATCCGGGTCTCCCTCAGGGGCGAGCAGTACAGACGCGAGATGAGGTGAAGCAGCCGCTAGACACTGTAACTCCTCCTGCCTGTCCTCTAGGACGTCCGTGCCAAGAGCACACTCACCCCCGACGGACGGAGGACAGACAGACGCAGACTCAGCAACAAGACTAGCAGCGTAGTCGAGACGACAGCGAGCAGCAAAGTCGACGAGCTCAGCGACAAGGGCAGACGCAGCAGTGGACTCAAACGAGGGGTCAGTGACGACATTAGCAAGGAGACGCGTGACAGTAGGACTGGCAGCACGAAGAGAGTCCGACTCAGGGTCGGCAAGCACAGGAAGAGAGGACTCAGGAGGAGAAGGCAAAGGGGCACGCAGAGGAGCAGTGGACGGACGCAAAGACATCCGGTGCGTGCCAGGGACAGGAGGAGGACGCTGACGCGAACTGCGACCACTAGCGCGAGCAGCACGAACAGGCGACGCGGGACGAGACGCAGGCTCACGACGCTCAGCAAGACCTCCAGTAGGACCAGTGTAAGGAGAGGGAGCAGGCAGTGGTGGTGGAGGGGGTGGATCTGGTCGGGGTGGTATCCAGCAGCGTAGCGGCGGTGGTGGTGGCCAGCGCTCGCAGCGGCAGCAGCAGCAGCGCTCTCGGGACATCCCTTCGCCTCAGCAGCTTCGTGAGTGGTACGCTGGGCGTCAGAGGGGTGGGGGTACTGTCGTCACTGACCCCTCGTTTGAGTCCACTGCTGCGTCTGCCCTTGTCGCTGAGCTCGTCGACTTTGCTGCTCGCTGTCGTCTCGACTACGCTGCTAGTCTTGTTGCTGAGTCTGCGTCTGTCCGTCCTCCGTCCGTCGGGGGTGAGTGTGCTCTTGGCACGGACGTCCTAGAGGACAGGCAGGAGGAGTTACAGTGTCTAGCGGCTGCTTCACCTCATCTCGCGTCTGTACTGCTTGCCCCTGAGGGAGACCCGGATGCACTAGACATCCCGACTCCGCTCTAAGTGGGCCACCCGCGATGCTGCTGCACGTCTTGCTGTGCGTCGCCACCTCCCTACCTCTGAGCGTGCGCACTTCAGTCAGTACAAGAGTGCTCAGACCTTGTACGACGCTGTAGTTGCGCGCTACTCCTCCCCTGCCACTGCTGCTCTGATACCATGTGGAGTAAAGAAAACAGGAATGAAATGACTAAGGAAAGATTGGGTACAAATACAACCCTAGAAACCCTGTACCCCATATGTGCTACCCCACTATAGCCTACAGCAACTATGTCATATAAATCTGACAGGCGCTTATCCGAGGCCTGCGCTTCTATCCGGGGGCTTACGGTATAGAAGTTGAATTCCCCCTGATAGCTCTCATACCATGTTGGGCTGAAAAAGCCCTTAGGATCTTTGTAGGGGTGAACTCTGGGTAGAGTTGGTGTAGTAGCGGAAGCGTTTATAAGGAGTTTGTGAACCACCTTGCGCTAGTATGTGATGGCAAAGCAAGTTGATTAAAACAAAGAGATACAAGATTATATAAGGGCTTATTCCTATCCTCCTATCAAGAAAACCTCCTATCAAGCTCTCACTGGAAAATTCCCTAAACCCAAAATCTCTCGCTACTTTTACCAGGCAAAATGTACAATCTTCATAGGAGGTTTCTTGATAGGAGGCCGTAGGAATACGCCCTAAGAGTACAAGGAATACGAAGAGATACGGTTGTAACTGTTTTACTTGTTGCTGTTGCGGTTCGATAGAGTGACGACTCGGGCAACTGCTCTGTAGCGAGTCAGTTGTATGTCCTTGCTGTCGCGCTGTACTTGTCAGGTCAAAGGTCGCTGACCTTTGACTTTGGCGTAACCTCCAGCAGTTACTTCAACCTCCGAGGGTTGACTCGCTGGTGCCTCGATATGCTTTGCTTCGCTTGTGCCTTAGTGTTTCGACACGACAGAGGCGCTTAGGACCGATTGTTTCCAATAACAATTAGGCATGGACAATCTTCCATTTAGGTGTATATGTAGAAATATGAGCAATATACTACCGGTAATTTGAAAGCTGTGTCACGTGAAACACATGCATAACCATGTTATCAAACTACAGCTGAAAACAACGAGCCACTATAGTAATTGGACGGCGCAATATAGTAAGATGGGGCTAAAAAACACTGTCTATTTTTACACTCGCGAAACCAGTATAAAACAAAAAATATCATCATTATCAGAATCGTTACCTTTTGATACCAGACATGCGTTCAAACATGTAAATAATAACTATTTTTCTCTGACTTGTCTCTTCCATAAGTATAATGACAACTGTCTCATCATTTGTTTCTTATACAACTAGAAACAACTTTACGCAACCCTTCCGACGCAAACATCGAGTCTTGTCTCAAATGCACAATCTTGCAAGGAAGATAGATTTTATATTCATTTGTGCAAAAAAGAGAGCCCTGGGTGTTTTTAAGAATCTAGATATTATTACATCATTTTTCCAAGATTCTTTGTCTTCTTCCTTGTGCTCACATTCACTACAATATCTGTTTTTGCATCTTGTAAGGTTATTTAAGAAAATTGCAACCAAAAGGCAAATCTAGGAAGCCTGATCCCTGAATCAGAGGCAGCTAAAGATAAGGTGAATAGTTGACAATAACATCCAATGTTGAGGACGTGGAATGTGTATGTAAAGAACTTGGACTACATTTTGTAAAATGGTTTCGCTATATATGTGGGCCCTTGCAACTGGATAATCTCGAATCAGCATTTGCCATGTGAAGGAGGGTATGGCCCACCGTGGTTTCCTCGACGCAAAGCACAACCTTGGTTCGTCTTCTGCCCTCGCTGCCTCCCTCCCTCCCTCCCTGCCGCGCGCACCCCATCAGAAGCATTTTGTTCCGCCATTACATGTCGACCGTTCCGAGGTAAACTTATGCTGGTGCCACGTGGCTGTCCCAGCTCAGGTTTCCCAGCGGCAGCAAGAATCTTTAAGCGCATGAAGTTCGCGAGCTCGACGTTTAATGCGACCGATTCCTGGACAAAAACTTGAAGCCAGGACGAACGCTACACCAAGAACCAGCTTCCAGGGCCATCTAGCCATGCGTTTTATGGGGGACAAGCCGGGCAGCCGCGTCAGTTGGAGTTTGGAGTGTTCGGTGTGTGTCCGTATTCGCCGTCCGATGTGAAGTGCGATTTACCTAAAACGCGCACTCGCCCTTGGTGTATTACACAAGGCTGATTCCTCTACTCGTCATTCGAGTCCTGTCTTCCTCAGACCAGAGCTGCTCTACGCGGATCGGCTGGTTCCAGCAACCGCAACCACGCGTGCCGTGACCAGCAGAAGGGAGCTGTCTCCTTTTATACTTGGTCACGGGCGAGGCTGGTTCTGTTCTGACATTAAAGACTATGGCTTCTCCTTGGAGTCATGGAAAGCAGCATGCGTTTAGCGAGGGGGAAGGGTTTCATGGTGAGCCAGCCTCCAGGATCGGGGATGAGCGCTTCAGCGCAGCGGAGGGACTGGCTGTGTGCGCGAACTCCGCGAGGGGGAACGAGTCGAGGGGAAAGGCGGAGCGCGGAACTGGGCGCGGGGAAGGCGAACAGTGGGGGCCGGGGAGATCGGAAGCAGCGGAGACGGAAAGGTTTGAGGGAGGGGGCATGGAGGGTAAGAGAGGCAGAGTTTCTGCTGGCGAGAATGCCACCGGATCATACGGGGTTCGTGCTGCTGTTAGTGCTGGTGCTGCTGTTGCTGCGGCAGTTCCCGCACCAGCAACAGCAGCAGAAGTAGCAGTAGCAGCTTATTCTGCCGCACAGGCATCATCAGCATCAGCAGCGGCGGCAGCAGGCGCAGCGGTACAAGCGCCAGCTCAGGCGGGAAACGCGGAGCTCCTGCTGTTGGAGAACGCGTCGCTCTTGTCCCTCATCGAGCAGCAGCAGCAGTCGATCGCGGCGCTGCGCCAGGCAGCGGCGAAGGCGGAGCGGGAGAAGCGGTCGCTATGTGACGAGGTGGGGATACTGAGAGAGGCCCTAGACGCATCCACTGAGCACGTGGAGCGGCTAGAGGAGCGCGTGGCCTGCATGGGAGGCGAGGGGGAAACCGGAGGGGAAGGAGAAGGAGGAGGGGAAGGGGAAAGGGGAGGCGAAAGGGTGGGGGGGGAAGGTGAGGGGGAGGGGGAAGGGTTAGGGGTGGTGGTGAGTGGTGGAGCTGGTAGGCGAGATGGGGGCGAGGAGCAAGGAGAAGGGAAGGAGGGGGGCGAAGGAGAGAGAGAGGAGGATGGCGGGGAACAGGAACAGGAGGAGGTGGAAGACGAAGACAGAGTGTGCAGAAGCAGCAGTTTCCGGAAAGAATGGAATGCTGAAGGAGGAAGGGGTTCGGGGCGGATAGGGGGGATGGGGGGGATGGGGCGGATGGAGGTGGGTCCTGTTCACCATGTTAGCGTTAACCACGTGGGCGGCTCTTTTGGCAAGAATGCGGGAGGAATGGAGGTAGTGAAGAAGGAGTGCAGTGCTCTCACAGCAATCAATACGTTCAATTTCCAACCCCATTGCCCGCCTCCTCCTCCTCTTAAGCGCCCTTCCCCCTCCCCGCCTGCCTTCCCATCCCGAGGGAATCTCGTGCACCGTGAGTCTGGCAACCAGTTCAAAGGATCACTGCTGCCGTTCCAATGTGCTCCTGCTCCTACTCTTACTCCTACTCCTACTCCTACTCCTCCACGTGCCCCACATCTCCCATCTGCTGCTGGTGCCGGTGCCGGTGCTAATGCTGCTGCCGCTGCTGCTGTGGCGGCGGCAGCTGCTGCTGATGCCACCGCCACAGCACTCTCAACCGTCACTGCGGCGGCTTTTGCCGCTGCAGCTGCAGCTGCAGTGACTGCTTCTGCCTTCACGGATCATGCGGATCGTGCTCTGCTTCCTTCTCCTGCATTGTCTCTCACAGCCCCTGCTGGTGCTCATGCTATCACTTGCAGCGGTGCAGCTATGCCCCCTGCCTATCCACTTGCTGAGACTGGAAATGCTGATGCTGATGCTGATGATGACGGTGATGGCAGTGATGATGATGATTTGTTGTCAGAGAACATTTGGGCGGAGCTCTATGTTCACGAACCGCATACCTCACAGCAGCCGCAACAGCACCAGCAGCAGCACCAGCAGCAGAACCAGCAGCACCAGCAGCAGAACCAGCAGCAGCAGCACCCGCAGCAGCAGCACCCGCAGCAGCAGCACCAGCAGCAGCACCAGCAACAGCAGCAGCATCAGCACCAGCAACAGCAGCAGCATCAGCAGCAGCAGCAGCAACCACATCACCAGAAGCAGCAGGACCAGCACCGCCACCCCCACCAGCAGCAGCAGATCCCCTTTGTCTCAGCAGCAGCGCCTGGTTCTTCTGCCTCAGTGTTCACGTTCCAGTCCCTTAGCACTGCTCTCACTGGCCTCTCCAGCCCTGTCGCCCAGAGTACTGACAGCACGGACGATGGGAAAGCGAGGAGGCACATGCACAGGCGAAACAACAGCGGTAGCAGCAGCAGCACCGGCAGCACGGGCAGCGGCAGGAGCAGGAGCAGAGCCAACAGCAGAAGCAACAGCAGCAGCAGTAGCAGTGGCCATAGCAGTAGTGGCAGTGGCAGTGCCTTTGGCACGGGAAACAAACCTGTTTCATACAGTAACAGCAGTGCTTCTGGTCATGCTTGTGCTACTGGTGGTAACCCGTCTGTAACAGCAGAACAACCTGCCTCATCCTTGTTGTCTCAGCACTTCATGCCAATGCACCATCACACCCCATTAACTCCACTTCGTGCTCCTTCTCCTTCTCCTTCTCCTTCCCCTCTACCTCCTCCAACTGACCACCGTTATCCAAGCCCTCTCCTTGGCGCAGCTTCCCACAATCACCCCACTTTCTCCCAGCACCAGCCATACAATCACACCACTTACACCCACTCTTCCTACAGTCACATCTCCAGTCAAGCCTCTTCTCACCGCTACCCATCACCCACCCCTACCCCAGCCACAGCCTCCACCTGCGCGCCTGCAACATCCTCTACCAGCCATGGTGGTTCTTACAAGCATGAGGCGGACAGCAGTGATGAGATTGCAGCTGTTGTGCTGAGGAGCATGCAGCGGGCACTTGGCACAGCGCACCACCGCACCGCCCGCCCCCTCCCTGCCTCTGCTGCTCCCACTGCTCGCCTGGAGCACACACCGGCACTGGCGGCTTCTATGCAGCGTTCCCATGCTCCGGACGGTGTTTTTCTTTCCCAAGGATCGTGTGCACGTGCAGGGGAGCGGTGTGGTGGCGCCCGATGCGGTGGTGCGCGGTGCTGTGAGGTGCACAGGGACAGAGTAGGTGCTGCTGCTGCTGGGCAATGGACCTCCCGGGTGCATTTGAATGGCGGAGAACCACCCCGAGGAATCCCTGGTCCAGCCGCGTGGAGCTATCATGCCATGTATGCTGCACCACCTGCAGGACTCTCAACCGTTTTACCATCATCATTTCCTTCAGCCACACCAATCGCATCAGCCTCACTAGCCGCACCAGTGGCAGCAGCAGCGGCTGCGGCAACGGCAGCAGACCGTGTGTCATCAGCTGTGCCTATTCCATCCAGCCACAATCCTGCCAAGCGTGACGGCACTTGGTATCAAAGCGCGCAGCTACAAAATGCCAACACTTACAGCAGCCATGTGCCTGGATTCAGTAGCTTCGATTCCAGGGAGTTTGTCTCTGCCATGACTTCACGCCAATCGGCGTCCAGCAGCTACTCTGGCCCTGGCGGTTGGGAGTGTGCCAGGAACCAGTATGCAGTGAATCGATTGGAAAGTGGAGGCGGGTTAGACCACTTGCTTGGTGCCGCTGCTTCTTCTGCTGCTACTGCTTCCTCTCTTCGTTCTTCCCCTCCTGCCGCTCGACGTGCTGCTGTTGCTGGTGGTGGTTATGGTCGAGGCTGGCAAGTGCAAGGCGGGGAAGGGAGTGGTAGCTTGAGCATTGGGTTTGGGGCGAGTTTGGGAATGGGATGGGCTAGGGGGCAGGAGGATTCACAGAAGGCAGGAAGACAGAGGCATGGAGCAGGAGTGAGTTCAGGTTATTCTCATTGTGTGTTCAGAAAGGATGAGCGCCATGAACGGAATGGAGAAAATGGCTTTTATTGGGAGTAGCAAGATGGTGGTGTGGAGGTGCATGGAATGCGTGTCAGAATGCTAGGCAGGAATGAATGAACTACGAAAGTGTTGGGTACAAATATGAAACCCTAAAAGGGGCTCTACCAGTGCCCTAGATATCAGACTTTGGAGTCTGAATCAGAGTCCGTTCAGACTTTTTTTTTGTACCTAGTCTGAACTCAAAGAATTTATTTATGTACCTTGTCTGATTTTCCAGAGTTTTTTCTTATGAGTTGTTTGAAATTTCAGCCTAATTTTACTAGGGTAGGCTGAGCCTCAGACTTGTATTGGGGGTACACTCCGCGCGCTTATCGGAGAAAAGTTTCCTGGAAGTTTCCTTCCGATATGCCCACTGTTGGGCTGAGAATTTCAGCCTTAGGATGTTTGCAGAGAATAGGCTAGTAGGTGCTAGAGTAGCACAGCGGAAGACTTGAGTGAATGTACTTGTGCTGGTGTGTGAGAACAAGTAATTGATTAAAGCAAAGAGCATACAAGAATACATAGGAAAGATAGATTACAGGAAGCGGTTGTGTTTATCGAGACGCGTAACGCTTCGACTATCGAGGCGGTTACTGTTCACTGAAGCGTCGCTTGCTGTTACGTAACCTCCGGGCGGTTACAGCTCGCAACCTCCAGTTGCGGTTTGATGTGGTACGCGCCCTTTCGACTTCGTACCCCTTTTGTTGTGCTTCAGTATCGGGTGAGGTTCGATACTACAGAAACGCACTAAGTCATGCGTTTATATTCCCAACACTCCCCTTCGTTTCTGGAGTGTCGACGTGGTCAACTTCGGTGACGTGGCCCAATCCGGTAAGCAGCATGCAGTACCCGAATTTCCCCTTTGGTAACTTCTTGGTGAGATAATCTGCTGCCATCTCGGTGGTCGGGCGATATGTTTGGTTCTGTTGGCGAAACCGTTCTTGTTCGCGATGCGTATCGCGGACTGGTTGTCGCAGAAAAGCGAGAAGTTGGGTACCTTCGCAATTTTCGCTTCTTCCAGCAGTTCGCGCAGGTACAGACCTTCCTTGGTGGCGGTGCAGAGAGCAATATACTCTGCTTCAGCAGATGATAGTGCGACGAGTTCCTGCTTACTCGATTGCCAGGAGATAGTTCCGATGGGCTCGAGACGGTAGACGTAGTCGGTGCGAGAGCGACGTTCGACACGATCAGCAGCGTGATCAGCGTCGACGTAACCGAGTAGTTTTAGATCGATCGTCGTGCTCTTGTGATATGTTAGGCCAACTGTTGGCGTCGAGATGAAGTAGAGAAGGGCTCGGTTGAGCTCCTTGAGGTGACGTTGTTCTGGGCGTTTAAGGTAGGTCGCTAGTTGGCTGGCGCTGTAGGATAAGTCCGGTCGGCATGTGACGGCGGCTAAAAGTAGACAGCCTAGTTTCTGTTGATATTCCTAGATTCCGGCAGACGGCAGTAGTTTGGTTTCTTCGGTTGGGTCGGGCGATAGGTGACTGTAGGGTGTTGCGACGTGCGTCGGTGTGAAGCAGAAGCGTTCGGCGATAGTGCTTGCGTATTTTGAGGCGCTGAGATGAATGGCGTTGTCTTCGTCGAGAATGTTGAGCCCTAGGTACTGCGTGACGTCGGGTGAGACTGTGAGGGAGAGATCCCTTTGGAGCTCCTTTTCGAACCAGGTGACGATGGCGGTAGTTGACCCGATGTAGAGTAAGTCATCGACGTAGACGATTAGCAAGACGTAGTCGTTGTCGTGGGTGAGGCGATACATGCCCTGGTCATGGGGCAGTTGGTCGAATCCGATACGTTTAAGTCGTGCGTGCAGGTACTGCTGCCAGAGTCGCGGTGCCTGTTTGATTCCATATAGCGATTTAAGTAGTTGACAGACGCGGGAAGGGTCGTCGACGAACCCGTGGGGCTGTTCAACGAAGATTTCGGCGTCGACTGGGGCGTACAGAAAAGCGTTGGCGACGTCGATTTGTCGGAGTGGGCGGCGACGTGAGGCGGCGACGGCGAGAAGAATGCGTAGGGAAGTGTGTCGACTGACTGGAGCAAAAGTCTCGGTGAAGTCGCGACCAAATTCTTGGTCGAATCCGCGGACGACCCATCGAGCCTTAAATCGTTCGATGGTTCCGTCGGAGTTGGTTTTGATCCGGAATACCCATTTCCGAGAGAGAATGGGTCTGTCTTGTGCGAGTGATGCAGGGACGATCTTCCAGGTGTTGCGGTCTGATAGCGCTTTTAACTCCTTTTCCATGGCTTCGCGCCACTTTTCTCTGTGTTCCCCCCCCCAGAGCCTGCTTGACAGAGCGAGGCTCTTCAGGTGGCGTCGAAGTCCCGTGCACAGCAGTGACGAGCCCCAGAACTTGGAGTCCGCTGGGGGTGTGACAGTTCATCAGGGGATCCTCGGGATAGACTGCTTCGTCTCCCGCTTCAGGATCAGGTGCAAATCCGGGGCCATAGCGTTCAGAAATGTCAGTGTTGACGGGTTGGGGTGTTACGTAACCAGTGTCGGCGAAATGGTAGTAGGCGTCGGCATTGACGCTGTCGCGAGGATTTTCGTCGTCCATGGGGATTGGGACGGAGCAGTAGGGAAGGGGTCCAGCAGCTTCGGAGGCGCCGTCGACGTTTTCTTCTTCCCAGTCAGCAGCGTCGGAGGGTGAAGCGAAGGCTCGGGAGCCAGAAAATCCGCCGGTGGGTTCGACATGGCGTGCGATGTTGTCCAGGTAATGGTTGAGGGTGAGTCGCTCGTAGAAGATAACATCACGTGCTGATACTGTTTCCTTTGTGTGGACGTCGAAGATTCGCCAAGCTTCGTAATGTTTTGCCAGCGCGAGGTGTAGGCCCCACTGTGCACGTTGCGAAAATCTTTCTGCGCGTGCAGTGTGTGGGCGGTACTGTACCATACACCCAAAGACTCTTAACATTTCTGTGTTGCCCAGCTTCCCAGTCCACAACAGGTGCGGAGATGCGTTGTTGGGCAGTGAAGACAAGGACAACAAGTTGTGCAGGAGGACAGCGTGGACCATCGCTGCTGGCAATTCTGAGTTGGGCAGTCATGTTCCACGTAGCAGCTTTCGCATGGTTGTCTGCAGGGTCCTGTTCATCCTTTCTGCCACACCCTGCTGTTGGTGAGCGTAAGAGAGAGAGAGAGATGAGGCGTTTGATGCCTCTTTCTGCCAAGAACTGCTTGAAGTGGTGTGACTGGTATTCCATCGCGCCATCTGACTGAAAACTCTTCAGTTTTACTCCCGATTCTCTTTCAGCGACAGGTAGCCAGGCTGTGAAGGCTTCTAGAGCCATGTCTCGTGACGGTAAGTTAACGTGCCAGATATAACGTGTTGCGGCGTCGATGAAGGTGATGACGTAGTTCAGATCTTCACGTCCTTCGGTTCGAGGTATGTATACGATGTCGCTGTAGACTTTCTCGAGTGGTTGATTAACGGGGGTGCTCGGGTTGTGATGTGACGGGAATGGTTGGTGAGGCAAGTCCGCTTCCGGACAGATGAAGCAAGTGCCGCGTGGTCGTTCGAGTTCGCGTCCGTTGGGAAGAAGTAGAGCATTCTTGTCCAACACTCCGGCTCGTATTGTGTTATATAGTGTCTTGTTTCCACGATGTCCAAAGCGTTGATGCCAAATGTCTTCGGAGGTGCTGTGACCGACGGAGCGTTGATAGAAGTCTGCGTTGGCGAAGAAGGCGGCGTGTGTTGCTGCACTTTGATGAACGGCGCGTGGTGCTGGCGTTAACTGTTGGGCGGCTGTCGGTGGCGTGTCGAAGATGGGAGGTGGTGGTGGCACGACGGAGGGACCGGGCTGTGGAGTTTCGGAAGGTGGTTCCACGGCGACAGTTGGTTCTTCGACTACAGGTTCGGTGGTTGTTGGTGCTGTTTCGGTTGTTGTCGTTGTTTCGATGACGGGTACTGACTCGGGTGTTGCTTGTGTTTGCAGGACGGCAAGCGCGTTGGTTCGTTCAGCCTCGGGAATGGTACGGGAGTACCAAAAGCCTTCAAGACTGAAGTTCGGGTCAAGATCTGGCGGGTGCATCCAAGGTGCAAAGGCGACTATGCCGTCGCTGTCGGCGGTGCCTTTGTCGGGGACGAAATCAAGAACGAAGACGTCGGCTTGTTGAATTGCGCGGCCGATGAAGACCCCCCCTTTTCCGTGGTAAAGACGAATTTCCCGGTCGTCGGAGTCACACTCCAGGTGAATGCCTTTCGACATGAGCTGGCTGACGCTCAGTAAGTTAAAGCCAAGGTTGTCAACGACGAGCACTTTGTTTAATTGAAGAATGACATTCGTTTCATTCGACAGAAGCTCCACGATTCCTTGTTTGTTGGTGCGCAGGTTTTCGTTGTTGGCGACGGTAATGATGACATCTCGCGGAAGACGTCGTTCACGTTGAAGAAACTGTGATGAAGAACACATATGGTGACCACAGCAGCTGTCCAAGAACCATGTGTCGGGTCCGGTGGGTGCGCTATTTGCGATGGCGGCATACGTTGGATTCACATTAAGGGATGTGGCGGTGACGGTCGCTCGTCGGGATTGTAAGTCGGTGGTGAACTTGTAATGCACGAGTCGATGTTTGACTCTATTGTTCGTGCCATGGCGACAATTCTTGGTGTCTGTGCAGGTCCCAAAGTGGAGGTTGATGGTGGCGTTGAAGTAGTCGTTGAGGCGGTCGCGGGACGTTGTTGAGTTGACGCGATATGAGGAGGCGCTGGTCGCAGATGACGAGAGAATGATGCTGGTTGTCGTTGCTGCTGAGGGCAGTTGAAGCGTGTATGTCCTGATGTCCGACACAGATGACAGTAAGGAGGTACGTGTCTTCGATTTTGGTAGCTTGGCTGTTGTCGATTGGTGTAAAGAACGACTGGTTGATGATGTCTTTTGTTGTTGCGTTCTTCGAACAGGTCCATTTCCTGCTGCTCGGCGTGAAGTTTGGCGCAGAGATGCATCTCGGAGAGTCGACCGTGAGCGCGAAGAAGTGAACGGGTGGTGCGCCATTGAGGTCCAAGGCCGGCGAGAACGACGGTTACAAACGCTTCTTCAGATAAGTTTCCTCCGCAGCGAATGAGTCTGTCGCGTAGTCCTTGACAACGACTGATGTAAGGCATGACCTTTTCTCCAGGTTGCATTTGAACTGTTGTCAGTTGTGCCATGAGTCTGCTTTGTGTAACGCTGTCGGATGCTTGATGAATGCTTCGCAGATGCTGATAAGCGAGTTCCGCGGAGTTTGCGTAGTTCCGGTAGACGGGGATGCTTTGCTGCTCGTTCGGCGACAAATTTCGAAGAAGTACGGTGTAGGCCATCAGAGAGTGATAAGTATAATTTTCCTTGTCTTTGTCTTCGCCGTTGTGTGGATATGGCCAGGTAGCATTGAAGAATCCAAGAAGATTTGCGCCTTCCATCAGGAGTTCAAACTCGAAACTCCAAGAATAGAAGTCTTTCCCGTTGAATGGTGTGGATGTGTGCAGTCGCATGATGTTGTTGAACTGTGCTTGTACTTGCAGGACTTCTTCGGCGTCTTGTTTGATGGCGGGAAGAGGAGTCGCTGGATGGCGAGGCGGCATAAACGTGAAGGAACCAGGTGAGACTGAGTTTGGTGTTTGTTGATTATGTCGTCCGAACGATGTGTCAGAACATATAGCTTACTTATTTGTGTAGGCTATAGTGGGGTATCCCATAGGGGGTACAACCCAATTAGGGTTTCCTATTTGTACTCACTTCGTTCATACTCATTTCATTCTCGTTCAATTCTTCTCATGGAATCAGAGCAGGTCCCCTCCTAGGGACTGTTCCTAGGGCCCACCGAAGCGCGCCCCGAGGCGCGCGTTCTTTTTTTTAGCGACCCTGCGTGTCGCCCCTACCGTCGCGCTCCCGCCGCTCCCTCCTCTTACGGCCGCCCGCCCTAGCGCCCTGACGGCCGCCCGCCCTAGCGCCCGAGCGCCAACTGCCCTAGCGCCCTAACGGCCGCCCGCCCTAGCGCCCTGACGGCCGCACGCCCTAGCGCCCGAGCGCCGCCCGCCCTAGCGCCCGAGCGCCGCCCGCCCTAGCGCCCGAGCGCCGCCCGCCCTAGAGCCCTGACGGCCGCCCGCCCTAGCGCCCGAGCGCCGCTCGCCCTAGCGCCCTGACGGCCGCCCGCCCTAGCGCCCGTGCGCCACTCGCCCTAGCGCCCTGACGGCCGCCCGCCCGCCCGAACGCAGCCCGCCCTAGCGCCCTGACGGCCGCCCGCCCTAGCGCCCTGACGGCCGGCCGCCCGCCCTAGCGCCCGAGCGCCGACCGCCCTTTCGCCCTTACGGCCGCCCGCCCGAACGCCTGAGCGCCGCCCGTCGTCGCCCCAACGCCCTAGCGCCCGACGCCCGCGAGCCGCCCGTCGCAGCCGCCCGTGAGCTCCCTGAGCCGCCCGCGCCGCCGTCCCTGAGCCGCCTGTGCAGCCGCCCGCGAGCCGCCAGCGAGCCGCCCGTCGCGACACCAGCGCCGCACGAGCCGCCCGTACAGCCCAGCAGCCCGAGCCGCCCGAGCCGCCCGCGCCGCCCCAGCAACCCGAGCCGCCCGAGCCGCCCGAGCAGCCCGAGCCGCGCGAGCCGCCCGAGCCGCCCCAGCCGCCCGAGCCGCCCGAGCCGCCCGAGCCGCCCGAGCCGCCCGAGCCGCCCGAGCCGCCCGAGCCGCCCGCGCCGCCCCAGCAACCCGAGCCGCCCGAGCCGTGCCGCTGTTCCTGAGCTGTGTTCCTCTGCTGCTGACCTACCCGACTCTCCCAGCCCGGTGAGACTTTCAGCTGCTGCCATGGCCACCCCCAATGTTCTTACTTTTGACGCTGAGGGGAGGGCCATTGACTTTGCCGTCTGGATTGAAGACCTGCAGCTGTACTTACTGTGTGATGCGATAGATGAGGTCTCTCTCTTTGACTTTGTCTCTGGCGCTGTCCCTGCCCCACCTGCTGATGCTGACTCTGCCGTTCGCTCCAAGTGGGCGACCCGCGATGCTGCTGCACGTCTTGCTGTGCGTCGCCACCTCCCTTCCTCTGAGCGTGCCCACTTTAGTCAGTGCAAGACCGCTCAGGCCTTGTACGACGCTGTAGTTGCACGCTACTCCTCCCCTTCCTCCGCTACCCTTAGCCGCCTCATGCTACCGTTCCTCTTCCCTGACCTCGCTTCCTTTCCCACTGTCGCTGACCTCGTTACCCACCTCCGTGCTAGTGACACCCGCTACCGCGCTGCCCTTCCTGCTGAGTTCCGCGCTGCGAACCCTCCTCCCATGTACATCACTCTCTACTTTCTCGTCACCCGTCTCCCTGAGTCCCTTCGTGTCGTTAGGGACCAGTTTCTCTCTGTCTGTCCCACCACTCTCACTGTCGACCTCCTTGAGGAGTCCCTGCTAGCGGCTGAGAAGAGTATTGTCGCTGTAGGGGCCTCTCGGGGTGACCCTCGCACCCCCATCTTTGAGGGGTGTGGTCCTTCCCCCCTGCTGCCCTCTGTCGCCTCTGCCGCTGCGGCCGACCTCGCTGGTTTTGAGTCGGTCGGCGCGGCGTCTGCCCCCAGCGGCAGACGCCGCTCTGGCAAGGGCAAGGGGGGCAAGGGAGCGGGTGGAGCTAGAGGGGGCGGTGGAGGAGGCGGTGGGGGTGGCGGGGGGAGTGGGGGTGGCGGTGGGGGTGGTGGCGGGAGTGGAGGTACTGGTGGCGGCGGTGGAGGCGGAGGTGGCGGCGGAGGTGGTAGCGGAGGAGGCGGTGGGAGCGGTGGGAGCGACGGTCCTGGTGGGGGAGGTGGCGGTGGAGACGGGGGTGGCGGTGGAGGCGGGGGTGGCGGTGGAGGCGGGGGTCGGAGTGGCTCGTCCCAGCGGAGCAGCTCTGGGGGTGGTCAGCGCCAGCAGCAGCAGCAGCAGCATCCGCAGCAGCAGCCACAGCAGCAGCAGCGCTCTCGCACCGTCCCCGCCCCTCCGCAGCTTCGTGAGTGGTACTTGCAGCGTCAGCGTGGTGGTGCGCTTGGTCCCTGCCCCTACGTTCTTCGCACCGGTGACCGTGCAGGGGAGAGGTGTGGAGGCGCCCACACAGCCCGCCGCTGCTTTGGCCGCCTGACCGACGCCTGGCGTCAGCAGTTTCCGGAGGCCGCTGAGATCCCCCGCTGGGGAGAGCTGTCTAGGGCTGGTGTAGCTATTTATGATCTTGATTTTGATGCTATTCTCGCTGCTATGTATGCTGTGACTGGTAGTGATGAGGATGACTGTTACCGGTGTTTCCCGCCCGACCCGGGCATTGGTACTGCCGCGTCAGGTACTAGTGAGGCTGCTGCTCTAGGTGCCAGTGCGTCTGTGCTCTCAGGTGCTGGTGAGTCTGCCCTCTCAGGTACTGTGTCGGCTTCGGCCTCTCACACCTTCACCCTTGACTCTGGAGCGTCTCGCTCCTTCTTTAGGGACCGCACCACTCTCACGCCGCTGAGTCGGCCGGTTGCGGTGTCCTTGGCTGACCCCTCTGGGGGGCCTGTCGTGTCTCGCTTCTCCACTGTCCTCCCGTGTCCGGCGGCCCCCTCTGGCACCCTGACTGGTCTCTACCTCCCCTCGTTCTCGACGAACTTGGTGAGTGGTGCTGACCTCCAGGATGCGGGTGTCCACCAGTTCACCCCTGCTCGTCAGCGAGTGACTCACTGCACGGAGGCGGATACAGGTCGCCACCTGGCTACGTTTACACGTCGGCCAGGGTCGAGCCTGTACACACTGACCACTGCTTCTCCTCCAGGTGCTGAGTCTGGTAGGGTCCCTTCGTCTGGTCAGGTGTTTGCTGCAGCGTCCAGGTCTGGTCCTGAGTCTGCCCCCTGCTCGTGTCGTCGTCTGTCTCACGAGACCCTCCTCTGGCACCACCGCCTTGGCCACCCCTCTCTGCTTCGGCTCAGAGGCATGGCCTCGCGAGTCCTTGTGTCTGGTCTTCCCCGGTCTCTCCCTCCCCTTCCTCCGGGCCCTGGCCCTACCTGTGTCCCCTGTGTCGAGGGGCGTCAGCGTGCTGCCCCTCACTCCTACCAGTTTCCTCCGACAGAGGCCCCGTTGCAGACGCTTCACATGGACGTGTGGGGCCCAGCCCGCGTCCGTGGACAGGGTCAGGAGCACTACTTCCTGCTGGTGGTTGAGGACTACTCGCGTTACACCACAGTCTTCCCCTTGCGCAGCAAGGGTGAGGTCACTGAGGTGTTGATCGACTGGATCCGCGCAGCTCGTCTCCAGCTTCGGAGGAGCTTTGGCTCTGACTTCCCTGTTTTGCGTCTGCACTCGGACAGAGGCGGAGAGTTCTCCTCTGGCCTCCTGGGTGCCTACTGTCGTGCGCGAGGCATCCGTCAGACCTTCACGCTTCCGGACTCACCACAGCAGAATGGGATTGCTGAGCGCCGCATTGGCATGGTCATGGACGTCGCTCGTACGTCCATGATGCATGCGGCTGTTCCCCATTTTCTGTGGCCGTTTGCGGTCAGGTATGCTGCGCACCAGATCAACCTCCACCTCAGGGTCTCTCGACCGGAGACCTCCCCAGCCCTGCTGTGGACGGGGAAGGTTGGCGATGCGTCGGCGTTCCGGGTCTGGGGATCTCGGGCGTTTGTTCGCGACCTGTCTGCGGACAAGCTGTCCCCTCGTGCCTCTCCCTGCGTCTTCCTGGGGTTCCCCCCCGACGCCCCTGGGTGGCAGTTTTACCACCCCACCTCTCGACGTGTTCTGTCCTCCCAGGACGTCACGTTCGACGAGTCGGTACCCTACTACCGCCTCTTCCCCTACCGCACTCCGTCCCTCCCCCCACCCCCGTTCTTCTTGGTACCAGGTCCCCCCCCGGTAGTCCCCCTCCCCCCTCAGGGTCCTGCCCCTTCAGGTGTGTCCCAGGTAGACGCGGTCGAGCCTGTCGAGGTCACTGGTGACTCTGGTGCTACTGCGGGAGCTGAGCCTGGGGGTGCGGAGTCTGGGGGTGCTGAGCCTGGAGGTGCCGAGTCTGGGGGTGTTGAGCCTGGGGGTGCTGAGCCTGGAGGTGCTGTGCCTGGGGGTGCTGAGCCTGGAGGTGCCGAGTCTGGGGGTGCTGTGCCTGGGGGTGCTGTGCCTGGGGGTGCTGTGCCTGGGGGTGCTGAGCCTGGGGGTGCTGTGCCTGGGGGTGCTGAGCCTGGAGGTGCCGAGCCTGGGGGTGCTGTGCCTGGGGGTGCTTCGTCTCGCCGGGAGCCACTCTCCCCACAGGAGCTGCGTGAGTGGTTTGCCAGGCGCTGGCGGCGTGCTGCTGGTGCTGGTGGTTCTTCGGCTGCAGAGGGTACTGCTGCCGCGCGTCCCGCTGGTGCTCGTACTGTGGGTGCTGGAGCCGCTGGGTCTGAGAGTTCTCCTGGAGCTGGTACTGCTGAGGGTGTTGGCGCTGAGCCTGCCGTTGGCGGTCCGACTGACAGTGCTCCTGGTACTGCTGCTGGAGGTTCTGGAGCTTCTGGTGGTGCTGCTGGAGGTGCTGCTGGAGTGGGTGCTCCTGCCGGGGCTGCTGGTGCTCTTCCTGCTGTTTCTAGCGTCGCCGCGCGGCCCCGACCGTACTTCGTTCCGCTCCTGCAGCAGGTTCTTGGTCTTCCACCTCCTCCTCCTCCCTTAGAGGGTCCGCAGCCTGTCCGGTCACAGCCACAGCTACAGCCTGCCTCCCCTTTGCCTGCTCCTTCTCCCTACGCTGGTCCGACTGGAGGTCTTACTGAGCGTCGTGAGCCTGCGTCTCGTCCCGTGTCGCCTGTTCGTACTGAGGGCACTAGTGGTCGCGGGTCGCGTCAGCGTCCTCCTCCTGTCCCTGGCACGCACCGGATGTCACTGCGTCCGTCCACTGCTCCTCTGCGTGCCCCTTTGCCTTCTCCTCCTGCTTCCTCTCTTCCTGCTCTTGCCGACCCGGAGTCGGACTCTCTTTGTGCTGCCAGTCCTACTGTCACGCGTCTCCTTGCTACTGCGGTCACTGACCCTTCCTTCGAGTCGTCTGCTGCGTCTGCCCTTGTCACTGAGCTTGTCGACTTTGCTGCGCGCTGTCGTCTAGACTACGCTGCTCGTCTTGTCACTGAGTCTGAGTCCGCCTGTCCTCCGTCCGTCGGGGGTGCGTGTGCCCTTGGCACGGACGTCCTTGAGGACAGGCAGGAGGAGTTCCAGTGTCTCGCCGCCGCTTCACCTCGTCTCGCGTCTGTACTGCTAGCCCCTGAGGGAGACCCGGATGCACCAGACATCCCGACTCCGCGCTCTTACGCGGAGGCGATAGAGGGTCCCTACTCCTCTCAGTGGCAGGCAGCTATGGATGCAGAGATGGCTTCCTGGAAGTCCACAGGCACCTACGTTGACGCTGTTCCCCCTCCTGGGGCGAACATCGTCAGTGGCATGTGGATTTTCAGGGTGAAGCGGCCGCCGGGCTCTCCGCCTGTCTTCATGGCGCGTTACGTGGCTCGTGGCTTCAGTCAGCGGCAGGGGGTTGACTACTTTCAGACCTTCTCCCCCACCCCGAAGATGACCACTCTTCGGGTTCTGCTGCACGTTGCTGCTCACCGTGACTACGAGCTGCACTCTCTCGACTTCAGCACAGCTTTCTTGCAGGGCAGCCTGCACGAGGTTATCTGGCTGCGTCGCCCACCTGGCTTCACTGGGTCTTTCCCTCCTGGTACCCAGTGGAGTCTCCGGCGTCCAGTCTACGGTCTCCGCCAGGCGCCACGTGAGTGGCACGACACACTGAGGACTACGCTCGCGGCACTTGGGTTTGCTCCTTCTACTGCCGACCCGTCGCTGTTTCTGCGCACCGACACCTCTCTGCCGCCGTTCTACATCCTCGTGTACGTCGACGACTTGGTCTTTGCCACAGCTGACACTGCTGGACTCGCCTACGTGAAGTCCGAGCTGCAGAAGAGACACACGTGCACTGACCTGGGTGAACTGCGCAGCTACCTTGGCTTGCAGATCACCCGGGACAGAGCACGCCGCACCATTACCCTGACTCAGTCACACATGGTGCAGCAGGTCCTTCAGCGCTTCGGCTTCACGTACTCCTCGCCTCAGGCCACTCCTCTGCCTACTCGCCACTCGCTCTCAGCTCTGCCTTCGGATGAGTCCGTAGAGTCGAGTGGCCCGTTTGCAGAGCTTGTTGGCTGCCTCATGTACCTGATGACCTGCACACGACCTGACCTCGCATACCCTCTTAGCATTCTCGCACGCTTTGTTGCTCCTGGGAGACACCGACCAGAGCACATGGCTGCAGCGAAGAGGGTGTTGCGCTACTTGTGCAGTACGTCGGGCATGGGGCTAGTGCTTGGAGGGCGCAGTCCAGTGGTCCTCACTGGGCACGCAGACGCTTCTTGGGCTGACGACCAGGCTACGCAGCGGTCGTCACAGGGTTACACCTTCAGTCTTGGTTCCGGCTCTGTCTCGTGGCGGGCTACCCGCTCGTCTTCTGTTCTTGGCTCCAGTTGTGAGGCTGAGATCTACGCTGGGGCTATGGCTGCACAGGAGTTACGCTGGCTCACCTACCTGCTGACTGACCTTGGAGAGCAGCCTCGTTCTCCTCCAGTCCTGTACGTAGACAACAAGGCCATGCTGGCCTTGTGTCGAGAGCAGCGACTGGAGCACAGAACGAAGCACATTGCTCTCCGCTACCTTCTTGCTCGTGAGCTACAGCAGCGTGGACAGTTGCGACTTGCGTACGTGGCCTCTGAGGCCAACACTGCTGATGTCTTCACCAAGGCACTTGCGCCTTGTGATCATCAGCGTTGCTGCACGCAGTTGGGTCTTGTGCCTGTCTTGCCTCACTTGCTCTCCTCTTGACCTTGCTTATACCTTCGCATATATATACCCTTGCTCTTGCTTACTTGACTCTTGTATACCTCTATATATGATCTTGCATGTGAACTGGCCGTCTGGCCTTTGAACTTGTGCTCGGAATGCGTGGTGACTTTGTGATCCACCCTGAGCTTTGCTTTGCTTTGCTTGACTGGTCGTGTGACCCCTTGTTCTCCCCCACTCTGCCTATGGGGGTGTGTCAGAACATATAGCTTACTTATTTGTGTAGGCTATAGTGGGGTATCCCATAGGGGGTACAACCCAATTAGGGTTTCCTATTTGTACTCACTTCGTTCATACTCATTTCATTCTCGTTCAATTCTTCTCACGATGAGTTGTCAATACTCATTGGTGTCGCTCCGTTGTTTACGTTGTTGCTGTTTGCAGGCTGTGAGGACTGCTGCTGCGACATGAAGTTGAAGAATTGCTCCATTAAGCTTGGGTCGAAGCTTGTTGGCGGCGCTACTGGCGCCTGAGTAGATCGTTCCGTCGCTTCCGGCGTTAATCCGGGCGTTGTTCCTCCTTCGGTCTGCAGCTCGGAGACCGGGGGTAGAGTAGATCCCGTAGATGACCTTCTTTCTTTGCCACTTGCCATGTCTTGCCTTTCTTGAATAAAGGTTGAACTTCTTGTTTGCTTGCAGATTGGTAGCCTGAGAGAGGCTTAGTGACGAGAGCCTTGTTCTCTGACTGCTCTCATACCATGTTGGGCTGAGAATTTCAGCCTTAGGATGTTTGCAGAGAATAGGCTAGTAGGTGCTAGAGTAGCACAGCGGAAGACTTGAGTGAATGTACTTGTGCTGGTGTGTGAGAACAAGTAATTGATTAAAGCAAAGAGCATACAAGAATATATAGGAAAGATAGATTACAGGAAGCGGTTGTGTTTATTGAGACGCGTAACGCTTCGACTATCGAGGCGGTTACTGTTCACTGAAGCGTCGCTTGCTGTTACGTAACCTCCGGGCGGTTACAGCTCGCAACCTCCAGTTGCGGTTTGATGTGGTACACGCCCTTTCGACTTCGTACCCCTTTTGTTGTGCTTCAGTATCGGGTGAGGTTCGATACTACAGAAAACCTCTAAGTCATGCGTTTATATTCCCAACACCCACTTCCGAGATGGCAGTGGAGTGCCAGGACGTGAGCAACGCTCACTTCGACAGCTGGGACATCCAAATACACTCGTTCGTCGAGAATATCTTCCACTTACGCTGAGGAAATGGTTGCGTGATTATGAGATTTCTGAAGACAAAATCTCGTCACATGTAAGTTGTCGCTAATGTATTGTAAATAATAGGCGACTTTGATGTTGATTCGCTGTAAAAACATCTGCAGCACGCACTGGTGTGAATTGCGAAGCTCCTGATTCGTACTGAAAGTTTCGTGTGGCACTGTCTGATCCTCACATGCCACACCAAGCAACAGTTTCTGCCTGCTGCCAGCTCAGCTGCGTGGCACTTGGCCCACCTGATACAGATCGGGTGAACGATCGAATCGCTTGAAAAGCAAATCCAAAACTGACAAAATCGGCACACATGCGAGAAAATGGGTACAGAACGGTAATCACACACACGACAAAACGAAATGAGATCAGCAGAGTAGAAACAACCATGCGCTGCACGTGACAAAAACACTGGAACGCCGCCGACATGAGCAGAGGCGATGCACGAGCACGAGCACGTTGCGTGATGCATTGGTATGGTAGGCTGCAGTCAGCCTCAATGCTATTATAACTGCTTTTACGAAACTGCATGAACATCCTAAAATTTGAAGTAACTCTGACAGTTCAGACAAAAAAAATTGTGCTTGTCTGAATTTTCAGACTAAAATTTTGAGGCACCTCTGACAGACAGAGTTCCAGGAGGGGTGTACTCTGAGGCCTCAGACTACCTCAAAACGAATCTAGGGGCCTGGGCTCTACCCCATATAGGATACCCCACTACAGGTTAAACATATATAGCATATATGTATAATTTGACACACCCTCATAGGCAAAGTGGGGGAGAGCAAAGGGTCACAAGACCAGCCAAGAAAAGCAAAGCAAGCTCAGGGTGGATCACAACGTCACCACACACACTGAGCACAAACAAAGGGCCACAAGGCCAGTTCACATGCACAGGTATATATGCAACAGCAGCAACATAGTGATCACTACCTAGCAAGGGCAAGCATGCAGGTACATATATACATAGATTACTGTACAAGCCCAGTCTACAGCAAGTGAGGAAATGTGGGCACAAGGCCTAACAAAGTACAAAAGCACTGATGATCACCAAGTGGAAGTGCCTTGGTGAATATATCAGCAGTGTTGGCCCGAGTGGCCACGTGAGCAAGACGAAGCTGACCACGCTGCTGCAACTCTCGAGCAAGGAAGTGACGCAAAGCGATGTGCTTTGTTCTGTGCTCCAGTCTGTGCTCCTGACACAAGGCAATGGCGGCCTTCTTGTCTACATACAGAACAGGAGGAGAACTAGGCCGCTCTCCCAAGCCGCTCTACGGACTCGTCCAAAGGTGGAGCTGAGAGCAAGTGACCTGTAGCTAGAGGAGTGGCCTATGCCGAGGACCAAGTGAAGCCAAAGCGCTGAAGGACCTACTGCACCATGTGTGATTGAGTCAGTGTGATGGTGCGGCGTGCTCTGTCCCGGGTGATCTGCAAGCCAAGGTAGCTGCGCAGCTCACCCAGGTCTGTGCACGTGTGTCTCTTCTGTAGCTCCGACTTCACCAGGGCGAGAGCCTCAGTGTCAGCAGTGGCAAAGACCAAGTCGTCCACGTACACGAGGATGTAGAATGGTGGCAGCGAAGTGTCGGTGCGTAGAAACAGCGACGGGTCAGCAGTGGAAGGAGCAAACCCAAGAGCCGCAAGTGTCGTCCTCAGTGTATCGTGCCACTCATGCGGCGCCTGGCGGAGACCGTAGACTGGCCGTCGGAGGCTCGACTGGGTACCAGGAGGGAACAATCCAGTAAAGCTAGGTGGGCGGCGCAGCCAAATTTCATCGTGCATGCTGCCCAATAAGAAAGCTGTGCTGAAGCCAAGAAAGTGAAGCTCGTAGTCACGCTGAGCGGCAACGTGCAGCTGCACCCGAAGAGTGGTCATCTCCAGGGTCGGAGAGAAGGTCTGGAAGAAGTCAACTCCCTATCGGTGACTGATGCCTCGTGCAACGTAACGAGCCTTGAAGATAGGCGGAGAACCCGGCGGCCGCTTCACCCTGAAAATCCACATGCCATCGACGATGTTTGCCTCAGAAAGGGGAACGTCGTCGACGTAAGGGCCTGTGGACTTCCAGGATTCCATCTTTGCGTCCATGGGTGTCTGCCACTGAGAGGAGTAAGGACCCGAAATCGCCCCTGTGTAAGAGCGCGGGGTTGGGATGTCCAGTGCATCTGGGTCTTCCTCAGGGGCAAGCAGCATGGCTACGAGATGAGGCACAGCAGCCGCAAGACACTCGAGGTCCTCCTGCCTATCCTCAAGGACGTCCCTGCCAAGAGCATACTCACCCTCGGCGGACGGAGGACAGACAGACTCAGACTCATCAACAAGACGAGCGGCGTAGTCTAGACGACAGGCAACAGCAAACTCAATAAGCTCAGCGACGAAAGCAGACGCAGTAGCAGACTCAAACGACGAGTCAATGACAACAGTGGCTAGCAGACGCGTGACAGTAGGGTGAGCAGCCCGAGCGCGGTCAGACTCAGGGTCTGGAATGTCACGCAGAGAGGACGCAAGAGGGGGCGGCAGGGGAACACGCTGCGGAGCAGAGGAAGGACGCAGAGCCATGAAATGTGTGCCGGGGACAGCTAGCGGACGCTCATGAGGAACACGACGACCAGTACGACCAGTGCGGATAGTGCGAACAGGCTAGACAGGACGAGACGCAGGCTCACGACACTCAATATGACCTCCTGTCTGCTTAGTGGAAGGAGAAGGAGCAGGCAGCGGTGAGCCAGGCTGTAAAGGAAGACCAGTAGAAGACAGGAGGCTAAGAACCTGGCGAAGCACGGAGTCAGGCGGTGGCAGGAACTACGGCGACGGCGGAGCGAAGAACAATCGCCGCTGTGCAGGGCTACCAGGATCAGTAGCTCCAATACCTCCAGCCGCTCCAGAACCTCGAGCTCCAGCGCCTCTAGTGCCAGCACCTCCACCAGCTCCAAAACCTCTAGCACCAGCACCTCCAGTACCAGCACCTCCAGCAGCTCCAGAACCTCCAGCGCCAGCGCCTCTAGCGCCATCACCTCCAACAGCTCTTGAACCTCGAGCGCCAGCGCCTCTAGCGCCAACACCTCCACCAGCTCCAGAATCTCTAGCTCTTGCGCCTCCAAAGCCAGCACCTCCAGTACCAGCACCTCCTGCAGCTCCAGAATCTCCAGCTACAGCACCTCCAGTACCAGTACCACAAGCAGCAGCACCCGCAGAACCGACACCTCTAGTCCCAGGGTCTCCAGTCTCAGTGTCTCTAACAGCAGCACCCCCAGAACCGGCACCTCTAGCTCCAGGACCTCCAGCCTCAGAGTCGACAGCGGCACCTCCAGGTCCAGCAGTACCTCCAGCTCCAGCAGCTCCAGTACCTCCATTACGAGCACCTCTGGGACCAGCGGCTCCTGGAACCCCAGTAGAAACAGCTTCAGTAGCAGAGTCACCAGCTCCAGCGCCTCCTGCAGCAGGGCCCCCAGCTTCAGCAGCGCGACCCTGACGGCTAACGTACCATTCACGCAGCTGCTGTGGGGAGAGATGGACAGCACCAGCTCCAGAGCGTCCAACGCCAGCGCCTCCCAAAGCAGGGCCCCCAGCTCCAGCAGCTCAACCCTGAAGGCTAACGTACCACTCACGAAGCTGCTGTGTGGAGAGAGGGACACGCCTACGAGAGCGCTGCGGCGAGGCACCAGCGGAGCAACTACGGAGGCGGCTGCTCCAAGGAGACTGCTCACGAGGTGCCTTAGTGCCCCCAGGCGCAGCACCCCTAGACCTAGTACCCTCTGCGGAGATAACTAGTGCAACAGGAGCTAGACTACGGGCTAGGCACGGGGCAAGAGTGATCGTAGCGTTCGTGCATTCCTTAGTCGTTTCCAAGGGCTAACTCTGCTTGCTAGTTCACGGGGAAAATTGGGAAGAGTTTCACTAGGAAAACATGACAACAAAAGCTCAGAATGATTGCATCAACATTGGCAACACAGACTACACCAGACCTAGCAGGGCTGCTGGTCGACTGCCAGCGTAGCACGGTCGACCGCGTGCCAGCACGACTTGGTCGACCGCGCTCCAGCAGAGCAGAGTCGCGGCTTGCCAACGTTGCAAGTCCGCGGTGTGCCAACGCTGCAGTAAGTCGGCTGCACAGCGTTGCACCCGCTTGACAATGGTGCACCAGCTTTGTAGGTGCGTGGAGTTGGTTGGCGCCCAACTCCCCATCCCATGCCCAGCACAGACACTCCACCCGTGACGGCGCCCACCAGCCACGTCGACCTCGGGATGCCACCCCCGAGGTCGTACTCGTAGAAAACACCCCCGGCGACTTTCGCGCACGTCGCCCGGGTATCCTGGTTGACCGGGTATTTCGCGGTCCTCCCGCAGTTTCGCGGCCACGGCGGTCCTCCCACGATTTCGCGGCCACCGCGGTCCTCCCGCGGTTTTGCGGCCACCGCGGTCCTCCCGCGATTTCGCGGCCCCCGCAGTAGGCTCCGCCCAAGCGAGGACGGGGCCAAACTCTACTCCCGTTGACACTCCCCTGCCGCGTGGGCCCCCCCCCCGCGGCCCACACGGCAGTACTGCTCGGAGAATAGCCCGTCGGCGTGCACACAACGCACAGCACGCAGGTCACCGCACCAGCCATGCAGAAGGGCATGGCACCTACTGCTGCACGTCGTTGTCACTGTCGCCCATATCGGCCAGGCGCACTTGGCCGATTGCAACGCAACACCGGTTGAAGGCCGGGTTGTGCAGCGCCTTCGTCAGGAAGTCGGCAGGCTGCTCAGCGGTCGGGATTTACTTCAGCGAAAACTTCCCGCGCTTCACCGTGTGCTGCAGCCAGGCCTGTCGCCTGTGAGAGTACGACGGCTTATGCCAGCTATGCTTGCTTGCCTTTACCTTTATCATGCTATTTCTAGCATAGGATATTTATATGCATGCATGAATTGCTTGATTTCCTAGGCTAGGTGCTTTCCTATATTTTATTATAGTTATAGCACCGAGCTAGGTTGCGTGCACCGAATTCTGGCTTTTCGGTTGCCACCGAATTGCCTTCTACCGAATTCGGTAAGGATCTGTTCGGGACGCTTCGCGACCCGCGGAACCTTCGCGTAACACCTGGTTACGGGGCCTTGTGTCGAGCCTATATATAGCCTCGTGTTGTACCCAGGTGGACATTCAATTCAATTCAATTCAATTTGAATCATCTTTTCTGAGCTCGATCCCAGATCCTCACACTTGGTAATCAGAGCGGGTTTACACGCGAGGTCTTCAACCACTTAGTTCCGGCCTTTAAAAACCGCGGGGGCGACGACGAAAGCGCCGATACGGGTATGTAATACCAGTTCCGCGTATTTTTTTTGAAGTCCCCCTCGATTCGGTTTTCGAACACCCCTCAGATTTACTGGTGGAAAGGTTGGAGTTTCGACCGTTCGATCGAGTTTCATCTCAACGGCTCAGAGAATTTCGCCCAAAAAAGTTGGGATTTGGAGCGTCGGATCGATTTTCTCCTCAACGGCCGAGATCGGACACGAATTTCGCCTAAGGGAGATTTACGCAACGTACAGAATTCGTGCTCGTCGATTCTACAGTCAATTTGACTCGCAGTAAGTCGACCAGCACCTAGAATTCGACTATTTTCGTCGCGCATCTTCCTGTAAATCACCAAATGGAGGGCCAAGGCGACAACTACGCGACTACGAGCGACATTGCGAGCCTCCGCACCGGCATGGAGCAGACGCAGGCGACGCTTCGTCGACTCGAGGCTTTTCTGACAAGCCAACCAGGGTTCGCCACCGCAGCAGCAGCGACCACAGCGACTGCAGCACCGACAACTCCAGCAGCAGTGGCGACACCGACATTTCACGGACCAATGGCACCACTGTCGCCAAACCTCGAAGCAGCACGACCGAGGCTCCCGGAGGCGTTCGATCCAAGCGCGAAGGGATCCGACGTCCGGCGATTCGTGGCCACCCTCGAAATTTACTTCGAGGCCATTGGCTATTCGACCCCGCAACACGACGCAGCAAGGATTCGGCTCGCAGCGACACTGTTACGTGGACCGGCTCTCGAATGGATTTACTACACCGACGTAGCCCGCGGGGAGAAAACGTGGCAGCAGTTTCGGGCAGATTTAATCGAGCGTTTCGAACCAATTAATACAACCTACATGGCGCGGCAGCAGATACACCGACACAAGCAATACAGTAGTGTAACACAGTACACGCAGCAGATGGTGTTACTGTTCAACCGCATCACCGACCTGACCGAAGGCGAAACAATCCAGGCGTACACCGAAGGATTAAAAATGGAGATTCGGCGGCAGGTGATTGCGGCGAATTACAACAGCTACAGAGACATCGTGCGTGCTGCCGAGCGATACGACGCGCTAACTCGAAGTCAACCCGAAACACGACGCTTCACGCCGAAGCGTACATTCGGCACGGAGCGATCGGCACCCCCCACGTTCGCCGAACCGATGGATATCGACAAATACGACGCGAAGCAGCAGCCGACAAAATGCGAATTTTGCGGCGCAACAGGACATCAGTTTTTGTCGTGCTACAAAATGAAGAAAGCACGTGCGGCACTCCGGGACGGAAACAGTGGAGCACCCCCGAAGTCAAAAAACGGGAATCGCCAGTAGCCGCGGATCGACCTGGCGATCGCGTAAAGATCCGAAAAGCAGGAAAAGGCGATGACGTGGCGACTTCGGAGCGGGTGAAAAAAGGAGAAAAAGATGGCGCGAATTTAAAACGTCACGACCGGCCGGCATCAGGGGAAATCGCCGAGGCGAATGGAGGCTCCGCGAAAAAAGACTCTGCACCGACCGGGAAACTCCAGCGGAACACCCACGAAAGTAAGAATTCGTTAAAAGTATCCTATAAAGATGCTCTAACGAAGAATATTGCTTCTCGTGGTTTACAAGCCTTCAAAAAATTCAGGGGAGGTCTAGAGGCCAAGAAAAAGCCTTTAGAAATTATTCAGGTACCTGAGAAGTTGGGCAAAGTACTACGGAGCGTAGAAAAGGGTCGTGCGTTCCGTGGAGTTAATATTCTCTCCCCGCAGCACAGTGTTAAGGCTCCCCGTCGCCCACAGGTGAAGCCTACACAGCTGCCAAGGCTTAGAGGAGACATCCAGGCTCAGGAAAAATTATACAAGCCTCGGAAAAATCCTCCTACCCCCCAGGTGAAGTTGGAAAGCGCTGAGTCAGGTATAGGAAAAAGGGAAGGTATTAAGTTTGATGTACCCTATGATCCTATTAACGAGACCCTCTTTGGCTACTCAGCACAGCAGAAACCACTACTCCTCGAGGTGTTATGCAATGGACGACACCTCCAAGCACTGGTGGACAGCGGTGCATCTCACTCGGTGTGTGACCGCGGAGCATTGGAGAAAATTGGAGAGAAGGCGGAAGAGACCCAGTTTTCAGCAACCATGGTGGACGGTACGAAGCTTCCTATCCACGGCGAAGCATTACTGCAACTGCATATAGGTGCGTTGAGGTGGAAGCCGAAGCTACCAGTCACCAACATCAAAGGATTAGATTTTATCTTGGGGCTAGATTTCCTGAAGCGGTTCAACCCCGAGATCGATTGGGTCAACAGCAAGGTGTGCATCTACAACAATGGGAAGCGGATAGCACTGCGAAGCTGGACGGATACAGGGGACGTACCTGAAACGACACTGGCACGGTTCGAACAGACGGTGAACAAGAGTAACACGGGTTACCTAGCACTGGTTATGGCAGCAGCAGAGGAGGAGAAGCCGAGTTCCGAGCTACCTGCAGCAGTGAAAGAGGTCTTGGAGCAGTACAAGGATATAATGCTCGACGACCTACCTGCAGGCGTACCTCCAGCACGCACCCACGAGCACGAGATCGTGGAGGAACCAGGTGCGAAACCCGTCTCACGTGCACCATACCGACTGAGTCCGACTGAAATGACAGACATGAAAAATCAGATAGAGTATCTACTGGAAAGACAACTGATCCGCCCATCCACCTCTCCCTACGGCGCACCAGTTCTCTTCACTCCAAAACCAGACGGCAGTCTACGGATGTGCATCGACTACCGCGCACTGAACAAACAGACAGTCAAAAACAAATATCCCATACCGCGCATAGACGACCTACTCGATCAACTGCGTGGAGCAACAGTATTTTCGAAACTGGACCTACGATCGGGCTACTGGCAGATCAAGATGGCAGACAACTCCGTCCACAAGACAGCGTTCCGTACCAGATACGGCTCCTACGAATACTTGGTGATGCCGTTCGGACTCTGCAACGCACCAGCAACGTTTCAGGCGGAGATGAATCACATCTTACGACCCCTGCTGGACGAATGCATGGTGGTGTACCTGAACGACATTCTCATCTACTCCAAGAACATGAAGGAGCACGTGGAGCATCTGCGGAGGTGTTCGAGATCCTGCGGAAAAACAAGTTCTACGTGAAGCTGTCAAAGAGCGACTTCGCCCTGAAGAAGGTGCAGTTTTCGGGCACATGGTGAGTGCCGAGGGCGTACACGTGGACCCACGGAAGATCGAAGCCGTCAAGAAGTGGAAAGTACCAGAGAACGTGAAGGAGTTACAGCAGTTCCTAGGCTTCGCCAACTACTACAACAGGTTCGTGCCGCAGTACGCTAAGATAGCAGCGCCACTGACCGACCTACTGAAAAAGGATACGCCTTACAAATGGGATACCCTTCATCAGCAAGCCATGGAGCAGCTACAGTCAGCACTGACTACAGCGCCAGTACTCATCTTGCCGGATCCAGACAAGGACTACGTGGTGGAAGCAGACGCTAGTGACCAAGCAGTCGGAGCAGTACTGATGCAGGATCACGGACGCGGTTTGCAGCCCATCGCCTACCTCAGTAAGAAGCTACACGGAGTAGAACTAAACTACCCCATTCACGACAAGGAAGCCTTAGCGATAGTCATAGCCTTCAAGGCGTGGAGGTGTTACCTAGAGGGAGCCAAGACTACAGTCTATACTGACCACTGCAGTCTCAAATACCTGAAGTCACAACCGACACTCTCATGACGATAGGTGCGGTGGGTGGATTTCCTGGAAACTCACTTCCACTACGGCATCGTCTACAAGCCCGGGCTACACAACAAGGCAGACGCGTTGAGCCGCCCCGGACATGTAGCAGGCATCCAGCTCGACGGGATGAACCCTTTGCTCAAGGGTCTATTCCAACATGGGTACTCCGTGGACGCAGAGATTGCTACAGCACAGACCAAGAAGCTATTACAGTGGGAGAAAGACTTAGTTGTAAGGAAGGGTTCAGGAAAGATTTGGGTACCAAATTACGCCCCGCTACGGCAGATCCTATTGGAGGAGTTTCACGACGTACCTTACGCGGGACATTTCGGGAGCAACAAGACGTTAGTAGGGATAGCGAAGTATTACTACTGGCCCGGGATGGCAGCAGACGTGCAGCAGTTCGTCACCTCATGCGACACGTGCCAGCGGATGAAGAGCAGCAAGCAGAAAAAAGCAAGGTTACCTCAGCCTCTACACGTACCGGAGCAGCCATGGCAGGTCGTTAGCCTCGACGTCATCACAGGGCTTCCTTCGACCTCACGGGAACATGATTCCATCCTCGTGGTGATCGATAAGTTCTCCAAAATGGGTCACTTCATACCGACCAACGCCACAGCTACAGTTGAAGCAACTGCTTGACTCTTCTTCGACCGCATCATCACCATCCACGGCATCCTCGCTACACTCATCTCAGACAGAGACCCCAAATTCACGAGTAAGTTCTGGAAGGAGCTCATGGGACTGTTGGGGACAAAGCTTGCAATGTCTTCAGCATACCACCCCCAGACTGACGGACAGACAGAGCGACTCAATCAAGTGGTTGAACAGTTACTGCGCACAGCTTGCAAGGACGACATCAGCCACTGGGACACACAGTTACCAACCCTAGAGTTCGCTTACAACAACGCATCACATGCGGCCACAGGGAAAACTCCTTTCTTCCTGTGTTACGGACGGGAACCACTCACACCACAGCAGCCAACCACACCGGCACACGTCCAAGCCGCACATGACTTTGTCACCACCATGCAGCAGCTGTGGGAGAAGACTCACCGACGTCTCACCACGATGCAGAACTCCCAGAAGTAGTATGCCGATCGTCAGCGACGTGATCACTCAGTAGCAGTCGGAGATTAGGTGCTTCTTGACACGCGCAACTTGAACCTGTCTCACCTTCCATCCAAACTCCGGCCTTGCTTCTGTGGTCCTTTTCTCGTTGAGGCACAGGTGACACCAGTTACATTCCGCTTGCGCTAACCAGATACATGGAAGCTTCACAACGCTTTCCATGTCCAGCTACTGAAGCCCTACAAGGACCCCAACCAACAGTTCCAGGGACGGCAACTACCGCCACCAGATACAGGATGAACCCGAGTACGAGATCGAGCGCGTTCTCTCTCATCGGCGCCGCGGTGGCAAGACTCTCGAGTTCCTGATACGCTGGAAGGGATACGACCCCACTGAGGACAGTTGGGTTGCAGAAGCTGATATGGGCAACGCACGCCGTGCTCTCAAGGACTATCTTGTCAAGCAGGGTGTATCTCACGCCACCCAGCTTTGAGGGGGGGACGTGTGAGAGTACGACGGCTTATGCTAGCTATGCTTGCTTGCCTTTACTTTTATCATGCTATTTCTAGCATAGGATATTTATATGCATGCATGAATTGCTTGATTTCCTAGGCTAGGTGCTTTCCTATATTTTATTATAATTATAGCACCGAGCTAGGTTGCGTGCACCGAATTCTGGCTTTTCGGTTGCCACCGAATTGCCTTCTACCGAATTCGGTAAGGATCCGTTCGGGACGCTTCGCGACCCGCGGAACCTTCGCGTAACACCTGGTTACGGGGCCTTGTGTCGAGCCTATATATAGCCTCGTGTTGTACCCAGGTGGACATTCAATTCAATTCAATTCAATTTGAATCATCTTTTCTGAGCTCGATCCCAGATCCTCACATCGCCGCTCCATGTGCATGGAGTTGCCCGTCAACCCCATGCCCTCGCCGACCGTGATGGCCGACTTGTTGTCCACCCTGAGGACAGTTGGCTTGCCGGCGTCCACCTGATGGAACTCCGCGAGGAGAAAGCGAAGGCGACGTCCGTCCTTGCCGGCTTCGACGGCCGCCATGTACTCCGACTCGGTCGACGACAGCGTCGCGCACTTGATGCGCTGGCTCGACCAGGAGACCGCGGCCCCTCCGTAGACGAACACGTAGCCGCCCGTGCTCATCCGGTTCTGCTTGTCGCCAGCGTTGTCGGCGTCCACGTAGCCGACCAACTCCAGTGACTCCGGACCACCGCCGAACTCCAGGGCAATGTCTCGCGTGTTGGCGAGGTAGGCGAGGCAGCAGTCGACCTCGCGCCAGTGCTGGTTGCTCCTCATCGTGAGGCCGCTCCCCAGCTTGCTGCACGCGAATGCGATGTCCGGCCTCGTCGTCGTCGCCGCGAACTGCAGCGAGGCGACCTTCTGCCTGTACTCCTCCTCCTCGCGCTCCTGCGCCTCTTCGTCGTCGAATGTCTGCTCCGCGTAGGCGGCGACGGAGACCGGCGTCTTCGGAGTGCGCTCGGTCTGCTCCTTGTCGATGAAGCGTCTGCGCAGCTTGTCGGCGTAGCCCTGCTGGTGCAGCCACAATTTTTGCGCCGGCGTGTCGCGCACGATCTCCAGGCCGAGATACTTCTGCACCGGTGAAATTTCACGCAGCTCGAAAGCGGCCTCCAGCAGCTCCATCAACATCGCGGTGCTGCTGCTCGCGGCGAGAAGGTCGTCGACGTAGACCAGCACCCAGCAGGTCACCTTGTCGTCGCCGACCTTGAAGTACACAGCCTCGTCGACTTGGCTCTTCTTCCACCCGGCGCCAACCAGCACGTCGTTGAGAGCCGTGTACCACAGCAGCGGTGAATGCTTTAGCCCATAGAGGCTCTTCAGCAGCTTGCACACCCGGCCGGTCCCGTCGTTGAAGTAGTCCGGCTGGTACATGTACAGCACGCGGTCGAGCTTGCTCTGCAAAAAGGCGTTCTTCATGTCTAGCTGCATCAGGTTGAGGTCGAGGACGGCGACGATGCTGAGGAAAATCCTCAGCGTGACGTAGCTGCTCACCGGCGCGTACGTCTCGTCGTAGTCAGCGCCATACACCTGTGTGAAGCCTTTCACGACCAGCCTCGCCTTTTCGCGCTCGATAGTGTCGTCGATGCGGTACTTCGTTGTCAGCACCCACCGGTTCTTCATTATGTTCACCCCCAGCGGGCGTTCAACCAACTCCCAAGTGCCCATGTTGATGAGGCTCCGAATCTCCTCCTCCATGGCGGCCTTCATCTAAGTAGACGATGACGCGCTTGTTTAAAAGTGGGCAAAATGCCTCATTCAACGTCATTTGGAAGGTGGCGGGGGCGTTGGTCAGTCCGAAGAGCATGACTGTGTATTCGAAGGATCCGTAGCGTGTTCGAAAGGCTGTCTTGGGGCAGTCGGGTGGGTTGACGCGAATCTGGTGGTATCCCTCTCTAAGGTCGATTTTTGAGAAAACCCGGGCCCGCAGTTGGTCGATCAGTTCGTCGGCTCGCGGGATGGGGTAACGGGATTTGGCTATAACCCTGTTCAGTGCCTTGTAGTCTATGTGTCAAATGTCACATCTGCTACAGTTTGTTTAGGTTGTAGTGGGGTAGTTACTATGGGGTACAATAAGTTTAGGGTTTCCTACTTGTACCCAACTCTTTCCTAGTTCAATCACTCTTGTTGATTCTAACATGGTATCACGAGCCTAGGTTAGCCACCTAGAACCGCTTACTACTACGGGCCCACTATTCCGCTAGAAGCGCCCTTGTGCGCCCTACCTTCCGTGCGCCCTCGTGTGCCATTTTCTGCTAGTGCGCCCTCGCGCGCCCCGCCCTTCGTTCTGCCCGCGTGCCGAGCTCTGCCCATGCGCGCGTGGCCTGCTAGCCACCAGGGCGCCGCCTGATCGACGCCCGCGCGCAGCCTGCTAGCCGCCCACGCAGTTCGTACTTGCCTCGCGCGGCCCCTCGAGCCGCTTGCGACCTGCCTGCGCGTAGGCCGCCGCCCGTAGGCTGCCCGCCGCCCGCCGCCGCCTATAGGTCGCCCGTACGCCGCCTGTAGGCCGCCCTTACGCAGCCCGTAGGCCGCCTGTATGCAGCCCGTAGGCCGCCTGTACGCCGCCCGTAGGCCGACGCCGCCCGTAGGCCGATGCTCGCGCGCAGGCCGTAACCCGCGCGCCGCGGCTGCCGCACGCCGACGGCTACAGCCCGCCGGGACCCGCGCGTCCCCCCTCCCCCCTCCCCCCCCCCCCCCCCCCCCCGCCTCATCGCGATGCCCCAGTGGGACCCGCACGTCGCCCCCGCCTCTTCGCGACGCCCCTGCGGGACCCGCGAGGCGCGGCTCCTGCGCGTCGCGCCGCCCCAGCGGGACCCGGACGTCGCCCCCGCTCGTCGCCACACCCTTGCGGGGCCCGCGCAGCATCGCCCCTGCCCGACGCGTCGCCCTGCCCCACCCCGCGCCTGCCCTTTGGACAGCCGCCCTTGCCTCGCCCTGCAGCAGCTGCCTTTCCGGCCCTGCCCCACCCTACAGCAGCTGCCGTCGCGGACTGCCCCGCCCTGCAGCAGCTGCCGTCGCGGCCCCGCCCCACCCTGCAGCAGTGGCCGTCGCGGCCCTTTCCCTGCCCTGCACCAGCTGCCGTCGCGGCCCGGTCCCGCCCTGCAGCAACTCCCGCGAAGCCCCTAGCCGCAGTCGTCGCCCCACCCTGCAGCAGCTGCTGCGGAGCTCCCTGCTGCGGTCGCAGCCCCGCCCTGCCGCTGTAGCGGCCCCGCAGTCGCCTCCCTCATGCGCCTGCCCTTCCCACCACTGGTGAGCACTGCCCTGCCCGCACTGCTACCGCTATTACTACTGCTACTGCTATTACTGCTGCTGCTACTTGTCAAATGTTATACCTGCTACAGTTTGTTTAGGCTGTAGTTGGGTGGTTACTATCGGGTACAGTAAGTTTAGGGTTTCCTACTTGTACCCAACTCTTTCCTAGTTCAATCACTCTTGTTGATTCTAACATGGTATCACGAGCTTAGGTTCGCCACCTAGGACCGCTTACTACAACGGGCCCACTATTCCGCTAGCAGCGCCCTCGTGCGCCCTACCTTACGTGCGCCCTCCTGCGCCTTTCCATGCTCGTGCGCCCTTTTTCTGCTAGTGCGCCCTCGCGCGCCCCGTTCTTCGTTCTGCTCGCGCGCCGTCCTCTGCACGTGCGCGGGTGGCCCGCTAGCCACTAGAGCGCCGCCTGATTGACGCCCGCACGCAGCCCGCTAGCCGCCCACGCAGTTCGTACCGGCCTCGCACGGCCCCTCGAGCCGCTCGCGACCTGCCTGGACGTAGGCCGCGGCTGCCGCACGCCGGCGACTGCAGCACGCCGGGACCCGCGCGTCCCCCCTCCCCCCCCCCCCCCCCCCCCCCCTCCGCCTCGTCGCGACGCCCCTGCGGGACCCGCTAGGCGTGGCTCCTGCGCGTTGCACCACCCCAGCGGGACCCGGGCGTCACCCCCGCTCGTCGCGACGCCCCTACGGGGCCCGCGCGGCGTCGCCCCTGTCCGCCGTGTCGCCTTGGCCTACCCCGCGCCCGCCCTTTGGACGGCCACCCCTGCCTCGCCCTGCAGCAGCTGCCTTTGCGGCCCCGTCAACCCGCACGTCGCCCTACGGCCCCCCCTCCCCGCACACCTGAGCTTGCTTACTGCACACCTAGGTTCGCTTCCGGCACGCCTGAGCTCGCTTACCGCACACTTGAGCTTGCTTACCGCACACCTGTGTTCGCTTCCGGCACGCCTGAGCTTGCTTCCCGCACACCTAAGCTTGCTTACCACGCACCTGGGTTCGCTTCCGGCACGCTTGAGCTCGCTTACCGCACACCTAAGCTTGCTTACCGCACACCTGGGTTCGCTTCCGGCACGCCTGAGCTTGCCCCCGGGGTGTCGTCCCTGCTCGTCGCAGCGCCCCCGCCCTGCAGCAGCTGCCGCAGAGCCCCCTGCCGCCGCGGACTGCCCCGCCCTGCAGCAGCTGCCATCGCGGCCCTGTAACTGCCCTGCACCAGCGGCCAACGCGGCCCGGTCCCGCCCTGCAGCAACTGCCGCGGAGCCCCTAGCCGCGGTCGTGGCCCGCCCTGCCGCTGTAGCGGCCCCGCAGTCGCCTCCGTCGTGCGCCTGCCCTTCCCAC
Organism: Closterium sp. NIES-65; assembly: GCA_948144175.1. Lineage (NCBI taxonomy): Eukaryota > Viridiplantae > Streptophyta > Zygnematophyceae > Desmidiales > Closteriaceae > Closterium > Closterium sp. NIES-65. The sequence goes on along the minus strand of CANXME010002232.1, from coordinate 2,527,765 downwards.
CAATGGTGAGCACTGCCCTGCCCGCGCTGCTACCGCTGCTGCTGCGCTCCCTCTTCTCCTGCTGCTACTGCTTCTACTGCTGCTCCTGGCGTGGCCAGATGCAGCTCCAGGGCTGTCCGCGTGTGTCCCTCACGCCCCAGCAACTTCGTGAGTGGTACGCTCAGAGTAGAGGGTCGCTGAGTACTGCTCGCTGCCCGTACGTTATTCGCACGGGTGTCCGGACAAGTCAGCCTTGCGGGACGCGTGGTCACACAGAGTCCCGCTGCTTTGCCCGTCTGAGCGACGCTTCACGTACAGAGTTTGGAGGCGACGCTGAGCTCCCCGACTTGGTGGAGCTGCTAAGGCAGAGGGTAGATATCTTTGCTCTTGACTATGATGCTATTCTCACTGCAATGTATGCATTGTCTACTAGTGGCGGGGGAGCCTGTCCCCTGTGTGTGCCACCTGACCCCGGTATCCAGTCTGCTACTCCAGGTGCCGGTGAGGCTGCCGCTCTAGGTGCTAGTGTGTCTGCTGCCCCTGGTCCTGGTGAGGCTGCTGCTCTAGGTGCAGGTGTGTCTGCTGCTTCAGGTGCTTGTGAGTCTGTGCCTTCAGGTACCGCATCTACTGAGGCACTGCACACCTTCACACTGGACTCAGGCGCTTCCCGCTGTTTCTTTCGCGACCGAACTGCCCTCGAGCAGCTCCCTAGCCCGGTTGTTGTCTCCCTGGCTGACCCCTCCAGGGGTCCGGTCCTTGCGACCTCCACCACTGCCCTCCCTTGTCCTGCTGTCCCGTCGGGCACACTGTCGGGCCTTTACCTCCCCTCGTTCTCTACGAACTTGGTGGCGGGTTCCGCGCTCCAGGACGCGGGTGCTCACCAGTTCACCCCTGCCTACGAGCGTGTGACACACTGCACGTGTGCCCAGACGGGTCGTCACCTGGCTACCTTCACTCGGCAGCCGGGGTCGGACTTGTACACACTGACCACTGAGTCCCCTCAGGTAGCGGCGTCTGCGTCTGCGTCAGGTCAGTTGTCCGCCCCCTGCTCGTGTTGCACCCTGTCGCACCGGACGGTCCTCTGGCACCACCGCCTTGGGCACCCTTCGATGAAGCGTCTTCGTGGCATGCACTCTCGTTTCCTTGTCTTTGGTCTCCCCAGGTCACTGCCTCCCCTGCCACCGTCCCCTGCCCCTCCTTGCCTTCCCTGTGTCGAGGGGCGGCAGCGTGCCACCCCTCACTCCTCTGAGTTCCCCCCGACGGAGGCTCCTCTGCAGACCCTTCACATGGACGTGTGGGGCCCAACCCGCGTCCGTGGACAGGGCGGAGAGCGCTACTTCCTACTGGTAGTTGACGACTACACGCGTTACACCATGGTCTTCCCCTTGCGCACCAAGGGAGAGGTCCCTGCGGTCTTGATCCCTTGGATCCGCGCCACCCGTCTCCAGCTGGAGAGGCGCTTTCGCACAGACCTTCCTGTCCTGCAACTGCACTCTGACAGAGGTGGTGAGTTTTCCTCCGGCCTCTTGGAGGCCTTCTGTCAGGGGGAGGGCATTGAGTTGTTCACGCTTCCGGCCTCTCCTCAGCAGAATGGGGTTGCTGAGCGCCGCATTAGCTTGGTCATGGAGGTCGCTCCTACCTCCTTGGTCCATGCGGCTGCCCCCCATTTTCTGTGGCCGTTTGCGGTCCGGTACGCCACGCATCAGCTCAACCTCTGGCCCCGTGTCTCCGTTCCGGAGACCTCGCCAACACTGCGTTGGACGGGAGAGGTTGACGATGCGTCTGTGTTCCGTGTCTGGGGATCTCGTACCTTTGTCCGCCATACGTCCGCGGACAAGCTCTCCTCCCGCGCCGTTCCTTGTGTCTTCCTGGGCTTTGTCCCTGACGTGCCTGGCTGGCAGTTTTACCACCCCACCTCGCGCCGGGTCTTCGCCTCTCGGGACGTCACGTTTGATGAGTCGGTCCCCTTTTACCGTCTCTTCCCCTACCGCACTGCCCCACTCCCCCATCCGCCGCTCTTCCTCACGCCAGGTGCTGCTTCGGTAGACCCCCTGCCTCCCCAGGGTCCTGCTCCCTCAGGTGTTTCCCAGGTAGACACGGTTGAGCCTGTCGAGGTAGCTATCGACTCTGTGTCAGTAGATCTGCATTGTGGATGCCCGATTGATCCTGGAGAGGGTTACAGGCGCGTTTGCCTGGGGGGTTATGGGCGCACTGACCCGCTACTGAAACAAGCCCTTTTATCCCAATGGTCTAGTGGTTGGGATTCTGACATGGTATCAGAGCGGTCTCGGGTTCGATTCCCGGTGTATGCACATGTAGGCCAGTGCCGCTGTGCTTAGTCCTGGGCCTCCCAGTGTGGGGGGGTGTCAGTAGATCTGCACTGTGGATGCCCGATTGATCCTGGAGAGGGTTATAGGCGCGTTTGCCCGGGGGGTTATGGGCGCACTGACCTGCTACTGAAACAAGCCCTTTTATCCCAATGGTCTAGTGGTTGGGATTCTGACAATCTGGTCCTGCGCGAGGTACTGAGCGTGCTGAGCCGGGTGGTGCTGAGCCTGGGGGTGCGGTACATCAGGCATGGGGCTTGTGCTTGGAGGGAGGAGCTCAGTTATTCTCACTGGGCACTCAGACGCTTCTTGGGTTGACCACCAGGCTACTTAGCGGTCGTCACAGGGATACACCTTCAGCCTTGGCTCTGGTTCAGTTTCTTGGCGTTCTACACACTCGTCTTCAGTTCTCAGCTCCAGCTGTGAGGCTGAGATCTACGCCACAGCCATGGCTGCACATGAGTTACGCTGGCTAACCTACCTGCAGGCTGACTCGTTCTCCTCTAGTGCTGTACGTCGACAACAAGGCTACCATTGCCTTGTGTGAGGAGCATAGACTGGAGCACAGAACGAAGCACATCGCTCTGCGTTACTTCCTGGCTCGAGAGCTCCAGCAGTGTGGTCAGCTTCGTCTGCGTTACGTGGCCACTTGGGCCAACACTGCTGATATATTCACCAAGACACTTCAGTCTGGTGATCATCAGCGTTTCCGTACTAGGCTAGGGCTTGTTCCCACCTTTCCTCACTTGCTGTAGGCTTTGTTTGTACTGTGATCTATATATATATACCTGCATGCTTGCTTTGCTAGGTAGAGATCACTGTGATGTTTGTGTTGCATATATCCCTTTGCATGTGAACTGGCCTTGTTCCCCTTTGCTTGTGCTCAGTGTGTGTGGTGATGTTGTGATCCACCCTGAGCTTGCTTTGCCTTTCTTGACTAGTCTTGTGACCCCTTGTTCTCCCCCACTTTGCCTATGGGGGTGTGTCAAATGTCACATCTGCTACAGTTTGTTTAGGCTGTAGTTACTATGGGGTACAGTAAGTTTAGGGTTTCCTACTTGTACCCAACTCTTTTCTAGTTCAATCACTCTTGTTGATTCTGACACTATGCACATGCGAAACACCCTGTCTTTCTTCGGTGTGAACAGTATCGGCGCTGCGAAGGGGGACGAACTACTTTCGAGCAGATAATCCAGCTGCTTTCTCAGTTCGTCCAGTTTGGGTTGGGTCAGTCGGAACTGTTGCTGTAGCGTCGGCTGTGCCCCCTGTTCTAACTCTATCCTGTGGTCGTGCAGTCGCTGCGGTGGCAGTCCCCTCGGCAGGTCATTTGAGAATATCCCACTATACCGCTTCAGAAGTGCTGCCAAGTCATCCAGGACGTCGGCTAGCAGTTTCTGTAAATCCCCCCCTTTGTCTGCTGCCTCGGCTTCCTGAATTCCGACCGCGTACACGTCAGCGCCTGCCGCTACGGCGCGTTTCATCGTCATCGCGTTGACACGCACCAACAAAGACTCAGGCGAGCCCCACCGAGGTAAGGCGATGTGGTTATCGTTCACTCGCACAGTGCAGTCACCCGTCGTCCAGTCTATTCGCGGGTTGTGTCGTCGCAGCCAATCACCACCGAGTAAAATGTCGGTTCCGGAGGGTTGTCACGAGCATTTCCTAACTAAACGTAATGTAACCCCCGCATCGAATCCAAACCAGTCTACACGTTCCCGTATCGCTAGTGGCGTGCCGTCAACCAGTTTTGCGTCGATCTCAAGTAATCATCTGTCCAGTGGCAGTCTCAGTTTTCGTGCTGTGGCAGTGTTGATTAGGCTGTGGCTGGCTCCCCCGTCTACGAATATTTTAACTTAGTCTGTCCTGATTTTCCCACTAAGCAGTATGGGGCTGTCTACCGTAGTACCCTCCTTATTCGGCCGGGTGTGGTCGATTGCGTGAACCGGCACAATCACTCGGTGAGGGTCGGATGGGTCGGGCGAGCAGCGTGACCTTTGACTAGAGGGCCCGTCTGCTACTGACTCCCAGCGTTTCCCTGCTGCTTGGTCTGTTTCTGCTGCTCTGCTTCCCCCTTTCCCTTAGCATTTTCTGGGCATTCGCTCTTACGGTGTCCCGGCCGATTACACGCAAAACAACGCCCTTAAAACGTTGCGGCGTCGGCATTCGTGGCGACGGCACGTATCGTGGCACCCTCGTTTGTCCCACGAGATTGATGTCCCCAGTTACTGCTTCCGTAGGACCCCGTGTTGAAATGAACGAACAGGAATGATTGAACTAACAGTGAAATCAGTACAAGTACCTAACCCTAGAACTGTGTACCCCCTATAGGCTAACCCACTGTAGCCTAAACAAGCACAACATATATAATGTTTGACACCCCGGTCTCGGTCGACGGAAAACGTCGAGCTTCTCCGCCATGGCGAGAATCTTCTAAAAATCCGTGACGCCGCGGAGCTGGATTTCCTGGGCAATGTCGTGCTTCAGACCGCCGATGTAGCGGTCGATATGCTCGCCCTCGTACATGTATCCCATTTGCTCGCACAGCGCCAAAAAGTCGCTAGTGTAGTTTGGACTGAGCCGAGTTGGTGCCAAGTGCGGAGATTCTGACGCGCCGCGATCAAAGCCACAATTGGCTCAAATCGAGCTCGCAGACCTGCGCACCATGCGTCCCACGTGCGATATTGGGGCACCTCCACAAAATACGACGGCGCCCAGGGTCCGGCTCGTCCTTCCCGTGTCGGTAGAGTTGCGTAGTCATTCAGCCACCAGTCCATGGCGGGTCCTCGCTGCGGAGAGTCACTACACAACGGGAGTGGACTATGCTGGAGGGCATGGAGTTGTCTGAGTGATCGTAGCGCTTTAGTAGCGTTCTTACTACTTGCTGTGTTCATAGAGAAATTTAGCAAGAGTTTCCACTAAGGAATTGAAAAGAACATCTTGCATTGAAATGTTGATAGTAGAGTTCGCACAGCGAAGGCATGCATAATGAAAAGACCAGAATGGCATGCAGAACCTAGCAAGGGCGAAATCTGCTAGCGCAGCGGAAGAGCGGCTTGCCAACGTTGCAGCAGAGTGATCTACCAATGTCGCACTTTGCGCGGTCTGCCGGCACTGCAGTCGCAGATGACTATCTGCATTCGCAGGTTACTATCTGCAGTCGCAGGTTGTCTATCTGCGCAGATGTGCGGACCTACCAAGTACGAGCAGGTTGGCAATTTCACTGTCAGCCTCATTGCGCAGGTGCATGGTAGAAAACGTGTCGTCGGTTTCGCCATGTGCGCACCGTCGACCACGCGATGCCGTTTCGCAGGTAGAACTTCGCCAAAATCTCCTAGGCGAAAGTTCGCACACCTCTGCAGAGTTTCGCAGAACTCTGCAACTTCGGTCGAAGGACTCGCCATCGCTCGGTCAAATAGAGTTCGCCGAGCAGAGCTCTTCGACTCGAACTCCTTGACCAGAGTTCTTCGACGGAAGTTCGTCGCGCAAAGATCGTCGACCATAGCTCGTCGCGCTGAGCTCGTCAACCAGATTCTGTCGAGCAGAGCCTACTCGACCACAACTTTCGTCGAACTGCAAAGGCCTTCTTTTTCTACCAATCCGTCGAGAACTTCCCGTTGACGGCGAGATCGGCTGCGCCCAAGCAAGGGCGGGGCCTTTCTCTTCGACACTCCCCTGCCCAGCTCACGCTTGGGCACCCACGCACAAGGTTCACCCAGAACCCAGAGGGATAGAATACAACGAGAAAATTCCTTCTACGTGCACCGAACACATAGCACGTAGATCACCGCACCAGCCATGCAGAAGGGCACAACACCTACTGCTGCACTTCGTCATCCCCGTCGCCCACGTCGGCCAGACCCACTTGGCCAATTGCGACGGAGCACCGTTTGAAAGCCGGAAAATGCAGCGCCTTCGTCAGAAAATCTACCGGCTGCTCGGAGGTCGGAATGTACTGCAGAGCAATCTTCCCGCGCTTCACCATCTGCTGCAGCTAGACGTAGTGTCGCTCCATGTGCTTGAGGTTGCCCTTGAGCCCCAAGCCCTCTGTGACAGTGATCGCCGACTGGTTGTCCACGTGCAAAACAGTCAGCTTCCTTGCGTCGAGGAGACGGATCTCTGCAAGGAGGAAACGTAGACGGCGAGCCTCCTTGTCACAGGATCGAATTTCCACTCGAGAATGTTGCACTAAAGGTGAGTACAAGGCGTATCTATACTCATAAATACATAGAAACAACAGATAATCCGAACCTTTGGGAACGCGCTCTTCTAGAATAGATCATCACAAGTGTGCATAAGCACGCAAGCCCATCGGCACATTGGATTATGGCAAGAATACGCCTTGTACACCACTGTCGGTGATGTTGGTGCCGTATAATGTAAAGGTCGGTGTCGAAAATGCCAAATAAGTGAAATAATCGGAAAGCTCTAGAAAATAGGATAGTAGTCCGGTTGGGGTGAAATAAAGTGCAACTGAAAGAGGAAAAAAAGGAGACTAAGATGGAGTAAAAAATATGGAAATGAGAAATATGTCAAACATCGGCGTACTCTCACACTCCTTGCCAGCTTCGGTAGTCGCGACGTACTCTGATTCGGTCGACGAAAGCATTGCGCACTTAATGCGTTGGCTTGACCAGGAGACTGCAACTCCTCCAAAAACGAAAACGTAGCCGCTCGTGCTTGTCCAATTCTGCTTGTCGCCAACGTCATCGGCATGTGCATAGCTGACGAGACACAGCGATGTGAGAATAAGCGAACAGGAATGGATGAACTAGCAGTGAAAATGAGTACAAGTAGGAAACCCTAGAATTGTGTACCCCCTATAGGCTAACCCACTGTAGCCTACACAAGCATAACATATATAATGTTTGACACACCCCCATAGGCAAAGTGGGGGAGAACAAGGGGTCACAAGACCAGTCAAGCAAAGCAAAGCAAGCTCAGGGTGGATCACAAAGTCACCACACAGTCCGAGCACAAGAGCAGGGCCAGAGGCCAGTTCACATGCAGGAGTACAGACATATATATATAAAACTAGACAAGCAAGAGCAGGTATATATATGTGTCACAGTACAAGTGAAGTCAAGAGGAGAGCAAGTGAGGCAAGACAGGTACAAGACCCAGCTGGGTGCAAAAGCGCTGATGGTCACAAGGCGCGAGTGCCTTGGTGAACACATCAGCAGTGTTGGCCTCAGAGGCCACGTACGCAAGTCGCAACTGACCACGCTGCTGCAGCTCACGAGCAAGGAAGTAGCGGAGAGCAATGTGCTTCGTTCTGTGCTCCAAGCGCTGCTCCCTACACAAGGCCAGCATGGCCTTGTTGTCTACGTACAGCACTGGAGGAGAACGAGGCGGCTCTCCAAGGTCAGTCAGCAGGTAGGTGAGCCAGCGAAGCTCCTGTGCAGCCATGGCCCCGGCGTAGATCTCAGCCTCACAGCTGGAGCCGAGAACCGAAGACGAGCGAGTAGACCGCCACGAGACAGAGCCGGAACCAAGGCTGAAGGTGTAACCCTGTGACGACCGCTGCGTAGCCTGGTCGTCAGCCCAAGAAGCGTCCGCGTGGCCGGTAAGGACCACTGGACTCCGCCCTCCAAGCACAAGCCCCATGCCCGACGTACTGCACAGGTAGCGCAATACCCTCTTCGCTGCAGCCATGTGCTCTGGTCGGTGTCTCCCAGGAGCAACATAGCGTGCAAGAATGCTCAGAGGGTATGCAAGGTCAGGTCGTGTGCAGGTCATCAGGTACATGAGGCAGCCAACAAGCTCTGCATACGGACCACTCGACTCTACGGACTCATCCGAAGGCAGAGCTGAGAGTGAGTGGCGAGTAGGCAGAGGAGTGGCCTGAGGCGAGGAGTACGTGAAGCCGAAGCGCTGAAGGACCTGCTGCACCATGTGTGACTGAGTCAAGGTAATGGTGCGGCGTGCTCTGTCCCGAGTGATCTGCAAGCCAAGGTAGTTGCGCAGTTCACCCAGGTCTGTGCACGTGTGTCTCTTCAGCAGTTCGGACTTCACGTAGGCGAGTCCAGCAGTGTCCGCTGTGGCAAAGACCAAGTCGTCGACGTACACGAGGATGTAGAACGGCGGCAGTGAAGTGTCGGTGCGCAGAAACAGCGACGGGTCAGCAGTAGAAGGAGCAAACCCAAGAGCCGCAAGCGTAGTCCTCAGTGTGTCGTGCCACTCACGCGGTGCCTGGCGGAGACCGTAGACTGGCCGTCGGAGGCTCCACTGGGTGCCAGGAGGGAAAGTCCCAGTGAAGCCAGGTGGACGGCGCAGCCAGATCTCCTCGTGCAGGCTACCCTGCAGGAACGCAGTGCTGAAGTCGAGAGAGTGAAGCTCGTAGTCGCGCTGAGCGGCTATGTGCAGCAGCACCCGAAGAGTAGTCATCTTCGGGGTGGGAGAGAAGGTCTGAAAGTAGTCAACTCCCTGCCGCTGACTGAAGCCACGAGCAACGTACCGCGCCTTGAAGACAGGTGGAGAGCCCGGCGGCCGCTTCACCCGGAAGATCCACATGCCACTGACGATGTTCGCCCCAGGAGGGGGAACTGCGTCAACGTAGGTGCCTGTGGACTTCCAAGAAGCCATCTCTGCATCCATAGCTGCCTGCCACTGAGAGGAGTAGGGACCCTCTACGGCCTCCGCGTAAGAACGCGGAGTCGGGATGTCTAGTGCATCCGGGTCTCCCTCAGGGGCAAGCAGTACAGACGCGAGATGAGGTGAAGCAGTCGCTAGACACTGTAACTCCTCCTGCCTGTCCTCTAGGACGTCCATGCCAAGAGCACACTCACCCCTGACGGACGGAGGACAGACAGACGCAGACTCAGCAACAAGACCAGCAGCGTAGTCGAGACGACAGCGAGCAGCAAAGTCAACGAGCTCAGCGACTAGAGCAGACGCAGCAGTGGAGTCAAAAGAGGGGTCAGTGACGACAGTAGCAAGCAGACGCGTGACAGTAGGACTGGCAGCGCGAAGAGAGTCCGACTCAGGGTCGGCAAGCGCAGGAAGAGAGGACTCAGGAGGAGAAGGCAAAGGGGCACGCAGAGGAGCAGTGGACGGACGCAGAGACATCCGGTGCGTGCCAGGGACAGGAGGAGGACGCTGACGCGAACCGCGACCACTAGCGCGAGCAGCACGAACAGGCGACGCGGGACGAGACGCAGGCTCACGACGCTCAGCAAGACCTCCAGTAGGACCAGTGTAAGGAGAGGGAGCAGGCAGAGGAGAGGAAGGCTCCAACAGTGACTGCGACTGGACAGGCTGTGGACACTCTACCGAAGGAGAAAGACCAAGAACCTGCTGTAGGAGCGGAACGAAGTACGGCCGAGGCCGCGCGGCAGCTCCAGACTCAGCAGGGACAGCACCAGCACCCTCACCGACAGCACCAGCGCCACCAACACCTCCAGCGGCAGGACCTCCAACAGCACCAGCAGCAGAACCACCGCCAGGACAGATAGCAGTAGTCTCAGTGTGAGTTTTTACAGGACCGACTAGAGTTTTTGGGACACATTATTTCAGCTGCAGGAGTGGAAATAGACCCGAAAAAAATTGCGACGATTCAACTTGACCGAGTTGTAGAGTTTTCTGGGGTTCGTCAACTACGTACGCCGGTTCGTCCCCGACATGGCGAAGCTAACTGCCCCATTGACCGACCTGCTGAGGAAGGGGGTCGAGTACACGTGGGGGGAGAAAGAGAAAGCTGCCTTCTCGACCCTCAAAAATATTTTGTGCTCGCCGCCCGTGCTTCACATCGCAGATCCGCACCGTCCGTTCGAGATCGTCACCGACGCTAGCGACATCGCTGTGGGAGCGAAACTGTTGCAGGACTTCGGGAACGGCCTTCAGCCAATCGCGTACGAGTTCCGCAAGCTTCACCCGCCCAAACGCAACTACCCGATACACGACCGCGAGATGTTGGCGATCGTGCATGCGTTCTAAGTGTGGCGATGTTACCTGACAGGAGCAGACGTGACAGTCTGGACAGACCACCGATCCCTACAGTACCTTCGCGCCCAACCAAATCTCAACCCATGACAGATCCGTTAGTTGGACTATCTGGAGTCCAACTTCCACTACACGGTCACGTACAAAAAAGGCGCATCCAACATCGCCGACGCACTCACACGCCCCACCGCCCAACTCCACGCCATCCTACTCACCCAAACCAAGCCACTGTTTACAGGCCTATTCACCCACGGATACAGTACCGACCCATTTTTCACGACCAGGAATTCACGGCAACTGGTAGAGGCCAGAGTAGTCAATTACGTAAAAACAGGCACCAACCGCATCTGGGTACCTGCGTACTCACTACTGAGGGAACTGTTACTGCAGGAGGCACACGACGGAATTACCTCGGGTCATTTCGGGGTAGAAAAAACGCAACAGCAACTGCATCAGTATTACTATTGGCCGGAGATGTTGACCGACGTACAGCACCACGTGGGCTCGTGTCCTACGTGTCAGGTGATGAAGAGCTCGTGAAAAAGAAAGGCGGGTCAGTTGCAGCCGATTCCACCGCCTGAGCGCGCCTGGCAGCAGGTTACCATGTATTTCGTCACGGGGTTACCTTCGAACCCTGGGGGTAACGATGCAGTTATGGTCGTCATTGATAGGTTGACGAAGATGGCACACTTCGTTGCGTGCAAGCAATCGATCTCAGCCGAAGAAATCGCTCGCCTGTTTATTGCAGCCGTCGTTCGACTGCACGGGATACCAGCCGCGATAATAAGCCACCGCGACACGAAGTTAACCAACATTTTTTGGAAAAACATCTAGGAGCAGTTCGGGACAAGGCTACAGTTCAACTCGTCGTACCACCCCAAGACCGACGGTCAAACGGAGCGGACGAATCAGACGATGGAGCAGTTGATTCGTGCCACGTGCGACGTGTCAGAACATTATAGCTTATACATCTGTGTAGGCTGTAGTGGGGTAGCCCATAAGGGGTACAACCCAATTAGGGTTAGTACTTGTACCCAACTGTTTCATAGTTCAATCATTCTCTCGTTCTAAACTTCACATGGTATAGAGCTGGTTCCCTCATGGGAACTGTTCCTAGGGCCCACCGATCTTTTTTTTCCTGCCCGGAGCGCGCTTGGCCCCTGCCCGAGTCGCGCCCCGTGCTGTTCCCCCTCTTACGGCCCCTAACGGCCCCTCTTACGGTCCCTTGCAGCCCCGTCGCGCCGCCCCTGCGGCCCCGTCGCGCCGCCCTTTAAGCGGCCCCGTCGCCGCCCTTAGGTAGCCCTAACGCCGCCCTTTCAGCGGCCCTGTTGCCGCCCCTAACTGCGGGCCCGTCGCCACCCTTCAGCGGCCCCGTTGCCCCCCTTCCGCGGCCTCGTCGCCGCCTTTCAGCGGCCCCGTCGCCGCCCACCCCTTCCGCGGCCCTGTCGCCGCCCTTTCAGCGGCTCTGTCGCCGCCCTTCCGCGGCCGTGTCGCCGCCCTTTCAGCGGCCCCGTCGCCGCCCCTACATGCGGCCCCGTCGCCGCCCTTCAGCGGCCTCGTCGCGGCCCTTCCGCGGCCCTGTCGCCGCCCTTTCAGCGGCCCTGTCGCCGCCCTTCCGCGGCCCCATCGCCACCCTTTCAACGGCCCTGTTGCCGCCCTTCAGCGGCCCCGTCGCCGCCTTTCAACGGCCTCGTCGCTGCCCTTCCGCGGCCCTGTTGCCGCCCTTTCAGCGGCCCCGTCGCCGCCCCTACCTGCGGCCCCGTCGCCGCCCTTCAGCGGCCCCGTCGCCGCCCTTCCGCGGCCCCGTCGCCGCCCTTTCAGCGGCCCCGTTGCCGCCCTTCAGCGGCCCCGCCGAGCCGCCTTTGCCGCCGAACCACCGAGCCGCTAAGCCGCCGAGCCGCCTGTGCTGCCGAGCCGCCGAGCCGCCTTTGCCGCCGAGCCGCCTTTGCCGCCGAGCCGCGTTTTGCCGCCGACCCGCCGAGCCGCACTGCAGCCGAGGCGCCGCCGCCTGTCGGCCTGCCCAGGTCCGCCTCACTTACCTGGTAAGAGCAGCGCCTCTGCCACTGCACTGCCCTGCCCCACTGTACTCACTGCCTGTCTACTGCTGTCATGGCCACCCCTAGTGTTCTCACCTTTGACGTTGAGGGTCGGGCAATTGACTTTGAGGTATGGGTAGATGATCTGCAGCTTTCCCTACACTGCGATAGGGCAGACGGTCTCTCACTGTTTGACCTCACTTCTGGTGCCTCTCCTGCCCCTACTGCTGATCCTAACGCCACTGTTCGCTCACAGTGGGCCACACGCGATGCTGCTGCTCGCCTTGCTGTGCGCCGCCACTTACCGACCACTGAGCGTGCACACTTTAGCCAGTACAAGAGTGCTCAGACCTTGTACGACGCTGTAGTTGCACGCTACTCTTCCCCTGCCACTGTTGCGCTTAGCCGCCTCATGCTACCGTATCTCTTCCCTGACCTTGCTGCCTTTCCCACAGTCGCTGACCTCATTACGCACCTCCGCACTAGTGACGCTCGCTACCGCGCTGCGCTTCCTGCTGAGTTCTACGCCAAGAATCCCCCCCCATGTACATCACCCTCTACTACATAGTCACCCGGCTCCCTGACTCTCTCCGCGTAGTCAGGGACCACTTCCTCTCAGTTTGCCCCACCACTCTCACCGTTGACCTCCTCGAGAAGGCCCTCCTAGCAGCTGAGAAGAGTATAGTCGCTGTAGGAGCCTCTTGTGGTGACCCTCGCACCCCCGTCTTTGAGGGGTGTTCTCCCTCTTGCCCTCTGTTGCCTCTACTTCTGCGGCGGACCTCGTTGGTTTCGAGTCGGTTGGCGCTGCGTCTGCCCCGAGCGGGAGACGCCGCACCGGCAAGGGCAAGGGGGGCAAGGGCGCTGGAGGGGCTGGCGGGGGCGGTGGAGGTGGTGGTGGAGGCAGTGGAGGGAGTGGGGGTGGTGGTGGGAGTGGTGCCGGGGGTGGCGGCGGCGGCGGCAGCAGTGGAGGCGGCGGAGGCGGCGGTGGTGGCGGAGGGAGCGGAGGCGGCGGAGGTGGCAGAGGAGGCGGAGGTGGAGGAGGCGGCGGAGGCGGCGGCGGCGGCGGCGGTGGTGGAGCGGGTCGCGACTCTGCGCAGAGGAGTGGCTCAGGTGGTGGTCCGCGCCAGCAGCAGCGGAGTGGTGTGACCTTGTCCCCTCAGCAGCTTCGTGAGTGGTACACTGCGCGCCAGCGCGGTGGGGGTTTTGGTCCCTGCAGTTACGTCCTCCGTACCAGTGACCGAGCTGGTGAGCAGTGCGGGGCCCCGCACTCCACCCAGCGCTGCTTCGGTCGCCTGACGGATGCGTGGCGTCGCCAGTTCCCTGAGGCGTCAGAGATCCCTTGCTGGGGAGATCTGTCTAGGGCGGGGGTTGCCGTCTTTGATCTTGACTATGATGCTATCCTTGCTGCCATGTATTCTGTGACTACTAGTGTTGAGGGTGACTGTTACCTGTGTGTACCGCCTGACCCGGGCATTGAGGCCGCTGCTCTAGGTGCTATTGAGGCTGCTGCTCTAGGTGCTAGTGCGTCTGCTGCCCCAGGTGCCAGTGCGTCTGCTGTCCCAGGTGCCAGTGCGTCTGCTCCCCCAGGTGCTGGTGAGTCTGCTCTCTCAGGTACTACGTCGGCTCAGGCCTTCCACACCTTCACCCTTGACTCGGATGCGTCCCGCTCCTTCTTTCGAGACCGCACCACTCTTACGCCGCTCAGTCGGCCGGTTGCAGTCTCCCTGGCAGACCCCTCTAGGGGTCCTATCCTTGCTAGCTTCTCCACTGTCTTACCGTGCCCGGCAGCCCCCTCTGGCACCCTGTCAGGTCTCTACCTCCCCTCGTTCTCTACGAACTTGGTGAGTGGAGCGGACCTACAGGATAGGGGGGTTGACCAGTTCACTCCTGCGAGTCAGCGAGTGACCCACTGCACGTGTGCTCGGACAGGCCGACACTTGGCCACGTTCACTCGTCAGCCAGGGTCGAGCCTGTACACCCTTACTACTGAGTCTCCTCCGACTGCTGAGTCTGGCCAGGTAGCTGCGTCGAGTCAGGTGTTTGCTGCAGCGTCCAGGTCTGGTCCTGAGTCTGCTCCCTCCTCCTGTCGTCTCCTCTCCCACCAGACTCTCCTCTGGCACTACCGCCTTGGTCACCCCTCCCTGCCTCGTCTCCGGGGCATGGCCTCCCGTGTCCTTGTCTCTGGTCTCCCTCAGCCTCTCCCTCCCCTACCTTCGGGGCCTGGCCCTACCTGGGTCCCCTGCGTTGAGGGGCGACAGCGCGCCGCCCCTCACTCCTCCGAGTTTCCTTCGACAGAGGCTCCGCTAGAGACCCTCCACATGGACGTGTGGGGCCCCGCCCGCGTCCGTGGACAGGGGCACGAGCGCTACTTCCTGTTGGTGGTTGACGACTACTCGCGTTACACCACAATCTTCCCCTTGCACAGCAAGGGTGACGTCACTGAGGTATTGATCGACTGGATCCGCAAAGCTCGTCTCCAGCTCAGAGAGAGTTTCGGCTCCGACTTTCCTGTTCTCCGTTGAAGGATTTTTAGGGTGAAGCGGCTGTTGAAATGAACGAACAGGAATGATGGAACTAACAGTGAAATCAGTACAAGTACCTAACCCCAGAATTGTGTACCCCCTATAGGCTAACCCACTGTAGCCTAAACAAGCACAACATATATAATGTTTGACACACCCCCATAGGCGAAGTGTGGGAGAACTAGGGGTCACAAGACCAGTCAAGTAAAGCAAAGCGCTCAGGGTGGATCACAAAGTCACCACACATTCCGAGCACACGTTCAAGGCCTCAAGGCCAGTTTACATGCAGGAGTACATATAGATAAGGCTAGACAAGCAAGAGCAGGTATATATATATGTAACAGTACAAGCAAGGTCAAGAGGTGAGCAAGTGAGGCAAGACAGGTACAAGACCCAGCTAGGTGTAGAAGCGCTGATGATCACAAGGCGCAAGTGCCTTGGTGAAGACATCAGCAGTGTTGACCTCAGAGGCCACGTACGCAAGCCGCAACTGACCACGCTGTTGTAGCTCACAAGCAAGGAAGTAGCGGAAAGCAATGTGCTTTGTTCTGTGCTCCAGTCTCTGCTCTCGACACAAGGCCAGCATGGCTTTGTTGTCTACGTACAGGACTGGAGGAGAACGAGGCGGCTCTCCAAGGTCGGTCAGCAGGTAGGTGAGCCAGCGAAGCTCCTCAGCAGCCATGGCCTCTGCGTAGATCTCAGCCTCACAACTGGAGCCGAGAACAGAAGACGAGCGAGTAGCCCGCCACGAAACAAAGCCGGAACCAAGGCTGAAGGTGTAACCCTGTGACGACCGTTGCGTAGCCTGGTCGTCAGCCCAAGAAGCGTCTGCGTAACCAGTGAGGACCACTGGACTCCGCCCTCCAAGCACTAGCCCCATGCCCGACGTACTGCACAAGTAGCGCAACACCCTCTTTGCTGCAGCCATGTGCTCTGGTCCGTGTCTCCCAGGAGCAACATAGCGTGCGAGAATGCTAAGAGGGTATGCAAGGTCAGGTCGTGTGCAGGTCATCAGGTACATGAGGCAGCCAACAAGCTCTGCGTACAGACCACTCGACTCTACGGACTCATCCGAAGGCAGAGCTGAGAGCGAGTGGCGAGTAGGCAGAGGAGTGGCCTGAGGCGAGGAGTACGTGAAGCCGAAGCGCTGAAGGACCTGCTGCACCATCTGTGACTGAGTCAGGGTGATGGTGCGGCGTGCTCTGTCCCGGGTGATCTGCAAGCCAAGGTAGCTGCGCAGTTCACCCAGGTCTGTGCACGTGTGTCTCTTTTGCAGCTCGGACTTCACGTAGGCGAGTCCAGCAGTGTCAGCTGTGGAAAAGACCAAGTCGTCGACGTACACGAGGATGTAGAACGGCGGCAGAGACGTGTCGATGCGTAGAAACAGCGACGGGTCGGCAGTAGAGGGAGCAAACCCAAGAGCCGCAAGCGTAGTCCTCAGTGTGTCGTGCCACTCACGCGGTGCCTCGCGGAGACCGTAGACTGGCCGCCGGAGGCTCCACTGGGTGCCAGGAGGAAAAGTCCGAGTGAAGCCAAGTGGGCGGCGCAGCCAGACCTCCTCGTGCAGGCTGCCTTGTAGGAAGGCAGTGCTGAAGTCAAGAGAGTGTAGCTCGTAGTCACAGTGACCAGCTACGTGCGGCAGTACGCGAAGAGTGGTCATCTTCAGGGTGGGAGAGAAGGTCTGAAAGTAGTCAACTCCCTGCCGCTGACTGAAGCCACGAGCCACGTAACACGCCTTGAAGACAGGCGGAGAACCCGGCGGCCGCTTCACCCTGAAAATCCACATGCCACTGACGATGTTCGCCCCAGGAGGGAGGACAGCGTCAACGTAGGTGCCTGTGGACTTCCAGGAAGCCATCTCTGCATCCATAGCTGCCTGCCACTGAGAAGAGTAGGGACCCTCTATCGCCTCCGCGTAAGAGCGCGGAGTCGGGATGTCAAGTGCATTCGGGTCTCCCTCTGGGGTAAGCAGTACGGACACGAGATGAGGTGAAGCAGCGGCCAAGCACTGGAACTCCTCCTGCCTGTCCTCAAGGACGTCCGTGCGAAGGGCACACTCACCCCCGACGGACGGAGGACAGACACACTCAGACTCAGCGACAAGACAAGCAGCGTAGTCTAGACGACAGCGAGCAGCAAAGTCGACGAGCTCAGCAACTAGGGCAGACGCAACAGTCGACTCAAAAGAAGGGTCAGTGACGACAGTAGCAAGGAGACGCGTGACAGTAGGACTGGCAGCACGAAGAGAGTCCGACTCCGGGTGGGCAAGAGCAGGAGGAGAGGACTCAGGAGGAGAAGGCAAAGGGGCACGCAGAGGAGTAGTGGACGGACGCAGAGACATCCGGTGCGTGCCAGGGACAGGAGGAGGACGCTGACGCGAACCGCAACCACTAGTGCGAACAGTACGAACAGGCGACGCAGGGCGAGACGCAGGCTCACGACGCTCAGCAAGACCTCAAGTAGGACCAGTGTAGGGAGAAGAAGCAGGCAATGGGGAGGCGGGCTGTAACTGTAACCGTGACTGGACAGGCTGTGGACACTCTAAGGGAGGAGGAGGACCGAGAGAAGGCGGGAGACCAAGAACCTGCCGAAGGAGCGGAACGAAGTACGGCCGCTGCCGTGCAGCGACTCCAGAACCAGCAGAGACACCAGCGCCAGGGTCCTCCGCACCAGCAGCAGCTCCAACGCCCGACTCCACAGCACCAGCAGCAACACCAGCTCCAGGATCCTCAGCACCAGCAGCAGCTCCAACGCCCGGGTTCTCAGTACCAGCAGCAGCTCCAACGCGCGGGTCCTCAGCACCAGCAGCAGCACCAGCGCCCGGGTCCGCAGCACCAGGCGTAGCTCCAACGCCCGGGTCCGCAGTACCAAAAATAGCTCCAACCTCTGGGGCTGCAGCACCAGCAGAACCAGTAGAGTCTCCAGCACCAGTAGCACCACCAGCAGCAGCGGGGTCCGCGACACCGGGCCCGCCACTCCGAAGAGTGCAGCGCCGCTCGTACCACTCACGGATCCGCTCACGGGAGGGGAGCTCCCGGCTAGGAGGAGAAGCACTAGCACCAGTCTCGGTATTACGCCTGGCTCCAGAGGTACCTCTCCTAAGGCTGCAGTACTGGAAGTACCACTCACGCAGCTGCTCCGAGGACCCTCACGCTCAGGACCTCCATACTCAGAACCCCCTGACTCCGGACTCTGCGGCTCAGCACCCCCAGGCTCAGTATTCCCAGGCTCAGCACCCCCAAACTCCGCACCCCAAGGCTCAGCACCCCCAGGCTCCGCATCCCCAGGCTCCGCACCCCCAGGCTCCGCACCCCTAGGCTTCGCACCCCCAAGCTCCGCACCCCCAGGCTCAGCACCCCCAGACTCCGCACCCCCAGGCTCAGCACCCTCAGGCTCCGCACCCACAGCAGGACGAGAGTCGACAGCTACCTCAACAGGCTCAACCGGGTCTACCTGAGACACACCTGAGGGAGCGGCACCCTGAGGGGGGAGGGGGTCTACGACAGCAGCACCTGGCGCGAGGAAGAGAGGCGGGGGGGGGGGGGAGCGGGGCAGTGCGGTAGGGGAAGAGGCGGTAGTAGGGGACGGACTCGTCAAAAGTGACGTCCTGAGAGGGCAAGACTCGGCGCGAGGTGGCGTGGTAAAACTGCCAACCAGGCACGTCCGGGACAAAGCCGAGGAAGACGCAGGGAACAGCACGGGAGGAGAGCTTGTCCGCAGACGTATCGCGGACAAAAGCTCGAGATCCCCAGACCCGGAAACGCGACGCATCGCCAACCTCCCCCGTCCACAGCAGTGTGGGCGAGGTCTCCGGCAAGGAGACACGGGGCCAGAGGTTGAGCTGATGCGCAGCGTACCGGACCGCAAACGGCCACAGAAAGTGGGGGGCAGCCGCATGGATCAAGGAGGTACGGGCGACCTCCATGACCAGGCCAATGCGGCGCTCTGCAATCCCATTCTGCTGTGGAGAGGCCGGAAGCGTGAACGACTGCTCAATGCCGTGCTCAGCACAGTAGGCTGCCAAGAGGTCAGAGGAGAACTCACCACCTCTGTCAGAGTGCAAGCGCAGGACAGGAAAGTCCGAGTGGAAACGCTCGCTGAGCTGGAGACGGTCTCTGCGGATCCAAGGGATCAAGACATCAGGGACCTCACCCTTGGTGCACAAGGGGATGACCGTGGTGTAGCGCGAGTAGTCGTCAACAACTATCAGGAAGTACCTCTCCTGACCCTGACCACGAACGCGGGCTGGGCCCCACACGTCCATGTGGAGCGTCTGCACGGGAGCAGTCGTCGGGGGAAACGAGGAGGAGTGAGGAGCGGCGCGCTGCCGCCCCTCGACGCAGGGAAGACAGGGAGGAGCAGGCGAGGGTGGGAGGGGAGGGAGGACTCTGGGAAGACCGGAGACAAGGTACCGGGAGTGCATGGCACGAAGGCGCTGCACAGACGGGTGGCCAAGTCGGTGGTGCCAGAGGACAGTCTCGTGCGCCAGAGAGCGACACGAGCAGGGGGCAGACAGCTGACCTGACGCGGACGCAGACGCAGACGCAGCGACCTGAGGGGACTCAGTGGTCAGTGTGTACACGTCCGACCCCGGCTGCCGAGTGAAGGTAGCCAAGTGGCGGCCCGTACGAGCACACGTGCAGTGTGTCACGCGCTCGTAGGCAGGGGTGAACTGGTGAACACCCCCGTCCTGGAGTGCACTACCTGCCACCAAGTTCGTAGAGAACGAGGGGAGGTGGAGACCTGACAGTGTGTCCGACGGGACCGCAGGACAGGGAAGGATAGAGGAGGAGGTCGCAATGACCGGACCCCCAGAGGGGTCAGCGAGGGAGACAGCAACTGGCCGAGCAAGCGGCTCAAGGGCAATGCGGTCTCGAAAGAAGCAGCGAGAAGCACCTGAGTCCAGTGTGAAGGTGTGCAGTGCTGCCGTCGACTCAGTACCAGGGGGGGCAGACGCACAAGCACCTAGAGCAGCTGCCTCACCAGCACCTGGGGTAGCAGACACGCGAGTACCTGGAGCGGCAGACGCACTAAGCCTAATGCCCGGGTCGGGCGGCACGCACAGGTACTCAGCACCCTCTCCACTAGTAGACATCACATACATAGCAGTGAGAATATCATCAAAGTCTAGAGCATAGATATCAATCCCCTTCTTCAGGAGATCAATCCAGCGGGGCAGCTCAGTGGCCTGAGGGAACTGAACACGCCAAGCGTCGTTGAGACGAGCAAAGCAGCGCTGTGTGGCGTGCGGTCCCCCACACGGCGGACCAGTGCGGTCACCAAAGCGAATGACGTACGTGCAGCTAAAGCCACCCCCCCCCCCCCGTGCTGAGAGTACCACTCACGGACCTCCTGGGGCGACGGAGTGTGCTGCTGGCTCTGGCCACCGCCAGCGCCTCCCTGACCACCACCGCCGCCGCCACCTCCTCGACCACCCCAACCCCTGCCGCCGCCGCGTCCACCGCCACCCCCACCACCACCTCTGCCCCTGCCACCTCCCCCGTCGCTGCCGCCACCACCCCCACCGCTGCCATTAGCCCCTCCAATCACGCCACCACCCCCACCGCCGCCACCGCCCCCACCACCGCCTCCCCCGCTGTCACCGCCACCGCCCTTGCCCCCTTTGCCCTTGCCGCTGCGGCGCCCGCTCGAAGCAGACGCAGTCCCGACCTTCTCAGCACCAAGGAGGTCGACAGCAGCAGCAGAGGCGACAAAGGGAAGAAGGGGGGAAGGAGAACACCCCTCAAAGAACGGGGTACGGGGGTCGCCACGAGAGGCACCTACAGCGACTATGCTAGCCTCAGCTGCAAGGAGTTCCTTCTCGAGGAAGGCAATGGTGAGCTCAGTGGGGCAGCGAGCTAGGAAGTGGTCCCTGACTGAGCGCAGAGTGTCAGGGAGGCGGGTGACTAGGTGGTAGAGAGTGAGCCAGAGTGGGGGTGGGTTCTTGGCAAGGAACTCATGAGGCATGGCGGCGCGGAAGCGAGCCTCACTAGTGCGGAGGTGCGTAATGAGGTCGCCGACTGTGTGGAAAGAGGCTAAGTCGGGGAACAAGTAGGGAAGAGAGAGACGGCCTAGTGCGGCAGAGGCCGGTGAGGAGTAGCGGGCAACGACAGCAGTGTACAGTGCCTCTGCAGTCTTGTGCTGCCCAAAGTGCTCGCGCTCATCTATCGGCAGCGCGCGCCCCTTGGGGCGAGCGCGGGGCCGTAAGGTGTCGCTAAGGGCGAGCGCGTGGCCGTTCAGGGCCTCTAAGGGCGAGCATGGGGCCATAAGGGGCCGCTAAGGGCGAGCGCGGGGCCGTTCGGGGCCTCTAGGGGCGAGCGCGGGGCCGTAAGGGGCCGCTAAGGGCGAGCGCGGGGCCAACGGGGGCCTCTAGGGAGGTGACCGCGGGGCCGACGGGGCCGTTAGGGGCGATCGCGGGGCCGACAGGGTCGCTAAGGGGCGAGCGCGGGGCCGTAAGGGGCGAGCGCTTGGGCCGACGGGGCCTTAAGGGGCGGCGCGCGAGTCGCTAAGGGGCGGGTCGCGGGTCGCGGGGCCTTAGGGGGCCGTGAAAAACGAGGCGCCCTAGGGCGCAGTTAGGTAGGTAGGTAGATAGGTAGTGGTGGGCCCTAAAAAAACGGTCCTAGCGAAGGACCTGCTCTGATACCATGTTGAAATGAACGAACAGGAATGATTGAAATAACAGTGAAATCAGTACAAGTACCTAACCCTAGAATTGTGTACCCCCTATAGGCTAACCCACTGTAGCCTAAACAAGCACAACATATATAATGTTTGACAGCGGCCGCCGGGTTCTCCGCCTGTCTTCAAGGCGCGTTACGTGGCTCGAGGCTTCAGTCAGCAGCAGGGAGTTAACTAATTTCAGACCTTCTCTCCCACCCCGAAGATGACCACTCTTCGGGTGTTGCTGCGCATAGCTGCTCAGCGTGACTACGAGCTTCACTCTCTTGACTTCAGCACAGCTTTCCTGCAGGGCAGCCTGCACGAGGAGATCTGGCCGCGCCGCCCACCTGGCTTCACTTGGTCGTTTCCTCCTGGTACCCAGTGGAGCCTCCGGCAGCCAGTCTACGGTCTCCGCCAGGCACTCCGTGAGTGGCACGACACACTGAGGACTACGCTTGCGGCTCTTGGGTTTGCTCCTTCTACTGCTGACCCGTCGCTGTTTCTGCGCACCGACACTTCTCTGCCGCCATTCTACATCCTCGTGTACGTCGACGACTTGGTCTTTGCTACTGCTGACACTGAGGGACTCGCCCACGTGAAGTCGGAGCTGCAGAAGAGACACACGTGCATAGACCTGGGTGAACTGCGCAGCTATCTTGGCTTGCAGATCACCCGGGACAGAGCACGACACACCATTACCTTGACTCAGTCACACATGGTGCAGCAGGTCCTTCAGCGCTTCAACTTCACGTACTCCTTGCCTCAGGCCACTCCTCTATCTACTCGCCACTAGCTCTCAGCTCTGCCTTCGGATGAGTCCGTAGAGCCGAGTGGCCCGTACCCAGAGCTTGTTGGCTGCCTCATGTACCTGATGACCTACACTTGACCTGACCTGGCATACCCTCTTAGCATCTTGGCACGCTATGTTGCTCCTGGGAGACACCGACCAGAGTACATGGATGCAGCTTAGAGGTTGTTGCGCTTCCCGTGCAGTACGTCGGGCATGGGGATCGTGCTTGGAGGACGGGCTCGAGGTGTCCTCACTGGTCACGCAGACGCTTCTTGTGCTGACGACCAGGCTCTGCAGCGGTCGTCACAGGGTTACACCTTCAGCCTTGGCTCCGGCTCTGTTTCGTGGCGGTCTACCCGCTCGTCTTCTGCTCTCAGCTCCAGCTGTGAGGCTGAGATCTACGCAGGGGCCATGGCTGCACAGGAGCTACGCTGGCTCACCTACCTGCTGACTGACCTAGGAGAGCCGCCTTGTTCTCCTCCAGTTCTGTACGTAGACAACAAGGCCATGCTTGCCTTGTGTCGGAAGCACAGACTGGAGCACAGAACGAAGCACATTGCTCTCCGCTACTTCCTGGCTCGTGAGCTGCAGCAGCGTGGTCAGCTCCGCCTCACCTACGTGGCCTCTGAGGCCAACACTGCTCATATCTTCACCAAGGCCCTTCCGCCTTGTGATCATCAGCGCTTCTGTACTTTGCGAGGTCTTGTGCCTACCTGGCCTCACTAGCTTACTTCTTGATCTTGTTTGTACTGTACTCTTTCTATACCTGCATTTGCTTGTTTACCGTTATATATATGATCTTGCATGTGAACTGGCCTTGTGGCCTTGCTCTTGTGCTCGGACTGTGTGGTGACTTTGTGATCCACCCTGAGCTTGCTTTGCTTCGCTTGACTAGTCTTGTGACCACTTGTTCTCCCCCACTTTG
Source organism: Closterium sp. NIES-65 (assembly GCA_948144175.1). Classification (NCBI taxonomy): domain Eukaryota; kingdom Viridiplantae; phylum Streptophyta; class Zygnematophyceae; order Desmidiales; family Closteriaceae; genus Closterium; species Closterium sp. NIES-65. The sequence continues at coordinate 2,504,588 of CANXME010002232.1, read as the reverse complement.
CCTATGGGGGTGTGTCAGAACATTATAGCTTATACATCTGTGTAGGCTGTAGTGGGGTAGCCCATAAGGGGTACAACCCAATTAGGGTTAGTACTTGTACCCATCTGTTTCATAGTTCAATCATTCTCTCGTTCTAAACTTCACACGACGACCCAACCACTTGGGAGCAGCAGCTGCCGCTGATCGAGTTCGCATATAACAACACCACATCATTGACAACGCAGCAGTCCCCTTTCTACCTGAATCGCTGGCAAATCCCTACAGTGCCCATGACGCCGAGTCCGGACAACCCAACACCACGTGCACAGCAATTTGCCGAAGTTCTGCAAGCAGCCCGCACCAGAGCCGCAAAAGCAATAAAAAATGCCAATGTCATCGCTAAGCGCAACGCTGACCGCCACCGCCGCCCACTCACGTACCAGTCAGGAGACTACGTACTACTCGATACACAAAACTTAAAACTGCCCGTCGTACCGAAATCGCGACCCCGCTACTGTGGGCCATTCCAAATCAGCCACATGATTACCCCAGTGAGAGCTCACCTACTGTTGCCGACGGACTGGTACATCAGCCTTTCATTCCATGTCAGCCTACTTCACCCATACATCCCAACCACGAGCCAACTGCCTTGTCACTGCCCGCCATCCATGACTCGCCCTGCATCGGAGCCGATCATCGAGCCTGAAAAAAATATGATCCATTGGATTCGACACCCCACGTGAATCAAGAGGATCGAATTCCTCGTTTGCTGGAAGGATCGCATGTCAAGTTATATTTATATGTTATCTTTAGGCTGTCTAGGCTATATGGGGGTTAGCACTAGGGGGTACAATATTTGTCTCGGCATTCTTTTTGTACCCCCCCTTGACCTTATCATCACACAACTTCATGCCTAAGATTATAAGATCGCACGCCAACTGAAGATAGCTGGGTGCCCCTGGCCAACATCGAAAACCAGCCTGCCCTGCAAGTGTACATGAGGAGCCGGGTTTTCCGCGATATACACGCACTCGCGTAGCGGAGGGGGCTTCTTGAGGGGGGGGGGCGTAGTGTAAGGAATTTTCTCGATATTCCTTAGCGCGCCCTGCAACATCGCGTACAGCAGCAGCCGTTGTTTGCCCGTTACTGCTAACGGGGCTTCGTTGACTTCGCGCGCACTGTTTCACCACACCTCGCACTACTGGCCTGGCCGTATCGGCCTACGCTCCGGGACTAGCTCGAGCCTCACTTCCAGCATAGCACTAGCTAGCTCGCACGCACCGCGTTACCGTTTGCATGTTTCGCGTATAAATGTTCGGTCACGCCTTCGCTCACATTTTGTGCTCGTTTGACACCTTAGTGCAATTCTCGCTACTTAGGACCCGTAACACACGGTATCCTTCGAAGGACTCTGCTAGTGTACGTGATGGCGACCATACAAGGGTGCTAGTGTACACGATGTTACCGGATGCGCGAAGGAATATCCAAGCTCTTCGAGAACCATTTTTGCAATTTCGGGAATCACGGTAGGCGCACCTCTGTGCTGCGGAAGGCACAACCAGGCTTATTTGTGCGACACCTGTTCTAAACCGGTAGGGACTGGCATCCATTGGCTCGCGTCCTTCGCGGCGCTGCATATACAGGCTTGAAGCTGCCGAACCACCCACGCGACAATTTCTCTCAACATGTTCGTCCACTGTCATCACTCCAAGCCGCTGAATGCACCTTCCGAACCACGTTCGAAGCCACTTATGTCGATTTCCAGAGCTCAGCGGTACAGTTCACCACAGGCAGCACCGGACCAGAGCTGCTTTTTGCCAAGTCGCTCGGAGAACATGGAAGGAAATCCGTCGATGTCGCTATTCGTGCCAAATTGTTGGTTCAAACCGCGTGCGTGATTCTAGCCAGCGACTGTACGCATCTTCAGAGTTCGTATAATTTGCTGATCTACGGACTAGTTCACCTCCATTCATCTTCTACTGCTGCTAGTGCCTGTGAATCAAGTGTGGGTCTCGCCCGTTCTCGATTGATCAACCGAAACCCATGGCCCGCCGTCTCCTCCTCGTCGCCGCAATCATAGGTGAGTTGTCTATGCAATGGATGTGTCTCGTTTAGCGAAAATTTGTCCCATACGTTCAAGCTCTCATCGCTCATGTCTTGTTGCCTGATTTCCTCCACGAATACCTCCAGGCTTGGTGGCTATCAGCGTCCAAGCAGCGCCTAAGCCAAAGAAATATGATCCCTGCGTCGCCCCACTTGCGGTTAGTAATATTCACATCTTTCCACCCTATGCCAAGCGCACTCACCTTCAATGATGCATTGTAACGTTTTCTCTCAGCCTCTAACCTGCAGAGGATCCTGGTAGGTGCGCACTATGACAAGATTCTGGTGAATAGATTTGAAAGGATGTCAATTTCTTCCCTAATATTCGGCAGCTTCTCCGATGTCTTCTCGTCGAAGTGTGAACACACCGCTTGAACAAAGCCAGCGAGTGATGTACTGAACATGCTTACCTCTATCCCTTCTGTCTCGGCGTGCCTTGCTGCAGGTGTGCGACTTTTTTTTCTACAACTTCAAGGGCGAAACGCCGGTGATTACTATCAATTCCGTCGCCTCCGAGAAGGTCGCTTCCACTGCCCTCCGCCACAAGTGAGTCGCGCTACTGCTCGACATGCCATCGCCAGAACCTGATACTCGTTTCTTCACCATTATCGCTACAGATGCGCGAGCAAAGCATCCACCGGCCTTGGCTACCACTTTTGCTTCTCCTCAACGCTACCGTTCTCTCTCGTCTTGTCCCCTTGCGTCTCACTTCTTACAGGTCTGACAAGCCTGTGCAGACAGCAACCACCTCGGGACCCTCTTGCAAAGTCATAGGGGTAAGGATGACGCTTTAAACGATTGCCGCATTCATAGAGTGGACGTTTGGAGGCATTCATCTGCCGCACTTATTCCCTTACTGCCGGCCAAAACTGTTACTTACACTCTTTCCTAATCCCCGTCATCCAGGGCGGTTCTTGCGATAACTACTTCTTTTTCCGCGCTCGCGGAGCTAGTGACGCGTACACCAAGTTTGTGAACCGCAATGACCGCCTGGGCATCCGGCCTATGCCCCGGGCCAAGATCGGCGAGCTCAACGGCAAATGCATCAAGCTGTACATCGAAACCGCTAAGATTAAGCTCGGCAAAGGCGTCAATGCGTCGGTATGGCTGAACCCTAACGACAACAAGCCAGGCTACCCTCAGGTGCGATTATGCTGCCGATGCTGATGTATCTCCTGCCTCCGCCTCCCACTGGTTTTTTTTCTTTAGTTCTTTTTCTCCAGGATCTATTTTGGTGCTAACGCGCTCTGCTTTTTCTTTTCAGACTCATCGTTGTGTCGTCTTCAAGGTAGTGGCTGGCGGTTAGCCCCACCAATATGCGCAAAGCGTCCATTAGGTAGTGTAGCTTTGCAGTAGAGAACCTATGCTTTCACATGTTCGGCAATAATGAAAAACAGTTTTGTATGAGATGAAATCACATTATTAGCAATATTTCCCCTTTGTGGTGAGGTTCTGATCCGGAGGACACCTAGCAGTCACTGCAGCGTGCGTGTGTGCGTCACCCTACAGCCCCACCATTCCTGCTGCTCACACCCACTCTCAAAGCGCATTTAAATCCGTCTGTGCAGTTGGGCTGTACATTGACCCTTTTCCCATAACAGCTCTCAATCTAAGCACTTCTTCTAAGAGAATGTAGTCAGAGAGAATCCACTATCAGTGCAAGCCACATCTACAGGAAGAAGCAGTTCGGTTGTTATGGTATGGAACGAACCCTATTACGGTAGGTTGCAAGTAAGGCTCGGCAGAAACGCGATCCCCTGTGAATCACCCACAACTAGAGCTCGGTGGGATGCTTCTTACTTCTCCTAAGAGGCTCAGTAAGGCACTTCAGGCTTGGGATTCAGAATTATCAGTGTCCAGCCCTGTCACACCCCTCATGTTTTCCAAACCTCACAACCAGGGGTCCGCAGGGTGAAAGAGAAGGTGTGTGCACCGCTGACTGTGTGCACATTAGGTAAGAAATCAGCCCAATCCAGAGTGCCTATATTTCATTACCGTATACTGTAGATCACTGGAGCCATGTACCGGTATGTCATCTCAATGAAGATCTTGACTAATGAAGTTACCTTAGCTGACCACATGTAAGGTCATATTTGTTTGTGCATGAATGTGTGCCACGCCTAATAATGGCTTTATATTTTCAAGCAGACAGTTTTCCAGGCCAAACTTGAGCGTCTCCATATACCGTGCTTATTGCATAGAAGCTAGAAAGATTGGCTATGATGCGGACTTGTCTACACATAGAGGGGAAAGTGTTATGCCGAAACATTCATGACAGATAACGAATCTCTCGGCCTTGCACTCGCGGTGTCATCCGCAGTTCCATGCGCAGGCATACGTGGAATTTTCTTGGGCTGACTATGACGTGGCTTTGTCCAACGCATGAGTGTGCATGACACTCTTCTGGACTTTTGCCCGTTTGTAGTGGTCCCTGCGGCAGCCCCACCTTGTGCGAATCCCATCCCATCCACCTCGCCACGAGCATGAATCCCATCCAGGAACAGAATTGCGCAATCTCCAGGCTTGCAAGCAGGCAGGCGAGCAAGTTCAGGCACTGAAGGTGTAGCCATACAAATGCACATTTGTGCCCTAATGACCGAGCTGGGATTTCCATCCACCAGAAGGTAGTCCTCGAATAGGTTGGGTCAACTCCGTGTGCCTCGGAGCTCGTCTTGGCTCTTATCTCTGCTGTTGGGTGATTTTGTAATTTTGCGCGACAGCCATGGATCCTTATAAGGTAAGCGTAGTAATTACCGCATGTCGTGACATGCTAGAAATAGGGCAGCTCGCTTCGTTATTTATTTCCATGGACTACCGTGGGTAATGATGCCCTGTTGGACTCAATTGCCTTATTCCTGTTTATTTCTCGTCGCAGTTCCGTCCGTCGAGCGCGTTCAATTCTCCGTATTGGACCACCAATTATGGGGCCCCTGTCTACAACAATAACCAATCCCTGAAAGTTGGTCCTCGCGGTAAGTCTCTGGAATTCTCTATCGTCATAATCGTTTTAAGGGAAATTGCTAATTGGCTTAGTATTCTGCTTCGTTCCTCCAGGCCCCGTACTTTTGGAGGACTACCACCTTATCGAAAAGCTTGCGCAGTTCGACAGGGAAAGGATCCCAGAGGTGAATAACGTGATACATGATGTGTGGGGAGGTTTTTTCGTTATGTAGTGGCGCATTAAATTGTTGCTCACCCGTTTTCATTCGTTTCAGCGCGTTGTCCACGCTCGGGGTGCGAGTGCCAAGGGATTTTTCGAGGTCACGCACGATATTTCCCACCTCACGAGCGCGGACTTTCTCCGCGCGCCAGGCGTTCAGACGCCCCTGATTGTCCGCTTCTCCACCGTCATTCACGAGCGCGGCTCTCCTGAAACTCTCCGCGACCCTCGCGGCTTCGCCATAAAGTTTTACACGCGCGAAGGCAACTTCGACATGGTTGGGAACAACATTCCTGTCTTTTTCATCCGTGATGGCATCAAGGTTAGTGTCGATGGGACTGGGCATCGAACGTGTTTGTTCAGTCAGTCTAACGTTGTTTAATACGTTCCAAATCTTTTGTGCCTTGCGTGAACTTCCCGAATATAGTGCGAATTGCTCGCAATCAACCCACACATCGTTTTCTTTCTCTTGGCAGTTCCCTGATGTCATCCACGCGCTGAAGCCGAACCCGAAGACGCACATCCAGGAGGGCTGGCGCATTGCCGACCTGTTCTCGCACATCCCCGAGAGCTGCCACATGTTCACCTGGCTGTTCGACGACTGGGGTATTCCTTCGGACTACCGCCACATGGAGGGCTTCGGAGTTCACACCTTCAAGGTGCGTTACAATTGCTTCAGTGAACGGTTTATTTTGGTACCAGTAAATGAATGTCCCGGAATAACTCCTTGATGATTATTGTCGTGTACTTCCGCAGCTGATTAACAAGGCGGGCAAGGAGACGTACGTTAAGTTCCACTGGAAGCCGACGTGCGGTGTGAAGTTCCTGGTGGAGGAGGAGGCTGTAATTGTGGGAGGCAGCAACCACAGCCACGCCACGCAGGACCTGCAGGACGCCATTTCTGCAGGCGATTACCCGGAGTGGAAGCTTTTCATCCAGACCATGGACCCTGCTGACGAGGACAAGTTTGACTTTGATCCTCTTGATGATACCAAAATCTGGCCCGAGAACCTGTTTCCTCTTCAGGTACATTTCCTCACTTGTGCCTACTCTTCACCACCTTATCCCACGCTTTTATCTCGCATCAGTAAATGCCATTGGAATGTTCAGTTATGTTCATTGCTACGTTCCCGTCTCTCTGTATCCCCTGCTTCTTCCCGCTGCGCAGCCTGTGGGTCGCATGGTGCTGAACCGCAACATCGACAACTTCTTCGCTGAGAACGAGCAGCTGGCGTTCTGCCCGGGCCTCATTGTCCCTGGTATCTACTACACGGACGACACCATGTTCCAGACGCGCATCTTCTCCTACTCCGACACGCAGAGGCACCGCCTGGGCCCCAACTACCTCATGCTGCCCGTCAACGCGCCCAAGTGCGCTTTCCACAACAACCACCACGAGGGTTACATGAACTTCATGCACCGTGACGAGGAGGTGAGGCATAGACGTGTGAGAAGCATTGGCGCCTGTCGCTGTGGGGCCAGGAAAGGGAGGAAAGGCAAGGATTTGTTGATAATGGATGACGACTAGTGTGCTTGATGGTGGGGAGGGAGAGGGGATATACGAGGGGGTTCATGCGAGGGGACAGTTTGTGCAGTAAGGTAAGTGGCGTTAATGTGTGGGTGTGTGTGTGAAGTAGTGGCCGTGGAGAAGGTGGTAAGGTGTCCTTGCACTGAATTGAATGCATTCGTGTGGCAATGGTCATTATCTCCTGAGCGCACACTAATAATTTGCAAGGTACCTGCCTGCAGGTGAATTACTTCCCGTCCCGCTTCGACCCGTCTCGCCATGCCGCCCAAACTCCAGTCCCCAAGGGCGTGCTGACTGGCCGCAGGGAGAAGGTCAGTGCTTCTATTTCTTCTGGATATGCGCTTTTTGTTGAGATGGTGGATGATGCTTCTCCTCTTGATGGCATGCGCCAATCTGCTTGTCCTGGAGTCTGCTTGTTGCAGTAGAGTGTCACACTGACAGGATTTGTTGCGATGTGGTGCTCTTCAAATTGGTGCAGAGGGCGATTGAGAAGGAGAACAATTTTCAGCAGGCTGGGGAGAGGTTCCGCTCCTTGCCGGCTGACAGGTGATGTGTCCTTGTCCAACCCTTCCTGTGAATTGCCCTGAGAGTAGCCTTTAGCTGGGAAGGAAGTGGTTGATAGTCTTCATCTATTGACAGTTGGAGGATGTTTTTTGGTTGCAGGCAAGAGCGGTTCATCAACCGTTTTGTTGCCTTGTTGACTGACCCAAGGACAACCCCAGAGGTCCGCAGCGTCTGGCTCTCCTACTGGGCGCAGGTGAGTGACTAACTGCATGCGAATTTCGTACCGTTTGGTCTTTTAATAGAGCTTTCTAGACTGCATCCCAATCAAAACCTTCTGACGGACTGTTACACCTATTGGCTGTGCAGTGCGACCAAGGCCTTGCCCAGCGCATGTCACAGAAGCTGACATCCAAGGCGTCTATGTGAAGGGTGGTGGTGTGAGTGATGTCCATTTGAGCTTTTATGGGGCGAGAAAAATGAGGTATCTGGGGTATTGCAATATGGTACATATGATACATCACTGTATTCATGGTTAGTGTTGCTAGTGGATATTTGACCAAGTACTTGTGAAAGGAACATGTACCCTTGGCCTTGCCATCTGAGATATACATTGCCAGTTCAAATGTACCCCTTTCGCAACTCCAATTCCAAAATAAACACAACATATTATTTACATCTACTAAGTGAGAAAATACACTGTCTTTCAACAATATGCACACACACGACTAGTATGGTATGAAAATCGTTCTGTATACAGTAACAATATCATATTCTCCCGGATAAAACACCCCCCCGTAATTGTACACCCCCGGATAGCTAATACGGGGTGGGTGTTATATCCGACCCCGTTTGTACTATACCCCCCCTTTTGGGGTGATTTTCTATAACACCCCCCTTTTCTTATAGATTCATATTGTAGCTGTTATCGAGTCCGATTCCTTACGGGAAGATATCTCGAGAATTGCTCCCTAGGTGAAATTTCGCGTGTACTTTCACTTGTTGGGCTGAAACGCCCTAGGATCTTTTGGTAGAGTTAAAGGTTGAGTAAACGATGTAGTAGCGGAAGCGTTTGAATGGGGTCTTTGAACCACCGCTAGTATGTGAGGGCAAAGTAAGTTAATTAAAACAAAGAGATACAAGAACATATATATGAGTACAGAGAATATGAAGAAACATAATTGTAACTAATTTAGAAAGCTTGCTTTCTTGTGTTTGCAATGGCAACGAGCTTCGTTTCAAATGGGCATTACAACATTCTCGTCCTACTTAGATATGGTACCTACATTACAAGTTCCAACATGCAATTTTTGCTAGGGTGGGTGGGTGGGAAATAAGACATTTGAAATTTCAAACGAAGACGTGGGTGGAGGCCAAATGGCCTCCACCCCTTGCTATATAGTTGGCGAAGAGCGTAGAGCACTTCGCCGTTGCCATTGCTGCATTACAAGCAGCGTCGCTTTCGAAATACACATTTTTAGAAAGTGTTACACACTTTAAAAAAACTTCATATTTAGAAAGCTTGCTTTCTTGTGTTTGCAATGGCAACGAGCTTCGTTTCAAATGGGTCTTCTGAGACATGAGACGGGGTCATTCTAACGAGATGGTAAAGGTTGTTTGTGGCTTATGCGATGACATGTCGGTGGAGGTCCAATCACGCACGAAGGAGAGGCTGGCACTGATGTTGATGGTGATGCTGTATTCCCTGCTGTTGCCTTGGATGAAGTGTTGCCCCGAGTGTAGCAGAGTAATGTTGATTTATGAGAGTCGGCTGACATGTGAGCTTCGGACACAAACTCGCAAGCAGTATAGGAGGACTCGGGTAACGTGCATTGGTGTTTTGTGTGATGATGGATGTGATTGCTTGTAGGAGCCCAACCCTTGTAGCAGTCACAACCGTGCTCACATTACGAAGAGTGCATGCATCTGTATCCAGATACGGTAAATCTGTCGGCCTTTGAGCCCTTTGTATGTGTGTGCTTTTTTTTTTTTTTTTTGGATCTGCTAGACTTGAGCACCATTTCAAACTCACCACAACATTGTTCAATCAACCAACTCAAGTGTGCCCACATCCGGACCGTGCAATTGAAGGCTTTCAAAGCCTAAGGTGTGTGAGAAGTGTAACTAAATTGCACAACCATGAATCTACCATACAAATGGCCCACAAGCCAAAAAGGGACCCACCGGTCCTCCTCCACCCTGGGGAGCTCGCTGGCCAGCACCGCACAGGGCCCACCAGTCCTCCTCCCCCCTGGGGAGCTCGCTGGCCAGCAACGCACAGGACCCACTGGTCCTCCTCCCCCCTGGGGAGCTCGCTGGCCAGCACCGCACAGGACCCACCGGTCCTCCTCCCCCCTGGGGAGCTCGCTGGCCAGCACCGCACAAGACCCACCGGTCCTCCTCCCCACTGGGGATCTCGCTGGCCAGCACCGCATAGGACCCACCGGTCCTCCTCCCCCCTGGGGAGCTCGCTGGCCAGCACCGCACAGGACCCACCGGCCCTCCTCCCCCCTGGGGAGCTCGCTGGCCAGCACCGCACAGGACCCACCGGTCCTCCTCCCCCCTGGGGAGCTCGCTGGCCAGCACCGCACAGGACCCACCGGTCCTCCTCCCCCCTCGGGAGCTCGCTGGCCAGCACCACACAGGACCCACCGGTCCTCCTCCCCCCTGGGGAGCTCGCTGGCCAGCACCGCACGGGAGCGCATGGGGTTGTGCCAATTGTTTGCCGCAGTCTTTCTTCGCCGATGGTCTCTCATGGCGACCCAAAGCTATGGTAGTTGCCTCGCACCGATTTACTGCGATCAGAGGTAATAAATAACACGAGAGAAAAACGAAGACAAACAAAAATCGAAGATACGTACGAAGAAAAGGTGGAAACATATGCAAGGTAATAAGTTATCCGCTGACAATGTCAGCAGCAGGAGAGCATATGTCATGCCAGTTTGTCTCTGGAGATTTCGCCAACCTGCTGGTGCCGACTGCCGCTGGACGAGCCCCTGGTTATTGCACGCCACTGGCGATGTCGTAGCCACGTGCGCCAGTGGCGATTTTGACCATTTCGGCGCCATGAGCGCCACTGGCGCCACTTGCGCCGCTGGCGATTTTTACGCCACGTGCGCCACTGGCGATTTCGCCACGCGCGCTTGTGGCGTTTTCGTCGCCACGCGCGCCTGTGGCGTTTTCGTCGCCACACGCGCCTGTGGCGATTTCGTCGCCACGAGCACCTGTGGCGATTGCTTCGCCACGCGCGCCTGTGGCGGTTTCGTCGCCACGCGCGCCTGTGGCGATTTCGTCGCCGCGTGCGCTTGTGGCGATTTCGTCGCCACGTGCGCCAGTGGCGTTGTCGCTTTATTAGCCCCAATAAGCGCGCCTATTGTGCGGACGGGTGCCTATTTCCGAAACACGTTGTGCCATGTCAATTGAGTTGATGCCTACTATTTTATGAGAGAAGTGAGAAACTGAGGAAAACAGGAAGCGCCAAGTCGTCGGACGAGAATGAAATAAGACATTTGAAATTTCAAACGAAGACGTGGGTGGAGGCCAAATGGCCTCCACCCCTTGCTATATAGTTGGCGAAGAGCGTAGAGCACTTCGCCGTTGCCATTGCTGCATTACAAGCAGCGTCGCTTTCGAAATATACATTTTTAGAAAGTGTTACACACTTTCAAAAAACTTCATCTTTACTGTTGCAGTTCGATACAGTGCGACTCGGGCAACTGCTCAGTGTCGAGTCGGTTGTGTGTCCTTGCTGTCGCGCTGCATTTGTCAAGTCAAAGGTCGCTGACCTTTGACTTTCTCGTAACCTCCAGCGGTTACATCAACTCCAAGGGTTGACTCGCTGGTGCTTCGAGTTGCGTTGCTTCGCTTTGTGTCTTGAAGTTTCGACACGACATAAGCACTTAAGGCTATTTGTTCCCAACACTCCCCTTCGCTTCTGGAGTGTCGCTGATGGTGACGTGGCTTTGTCCAGTCAGCAGCATGCAGTACACGAACTTCTGTTTTCCGAGCTTCTTGGTCAAGTAGTCAGCTGCCATCTCGGACGTGGGACAGTAGGATAGTTTGAGTTTCCCTTTCTCGATCTCGTCTTTCACGAAGAAATATCGCAGAGCGATATGCTTCGTTCTGTTTGCGAATCCGCTTTTGTTGGCGATGCGAATCGCAGATTGGTTGTCGCAGAACAGAGTGAAGTTGGGTAACTCGGCTAACTTCGCTTCTTCCAGCAGCTCGCGAAGGTAGAGTCCTTCCTTGGTGGCTGAGCAGAGTGCGATATATTCTGCTTCAGCTGAGGAGAGAGCAATTAGTTCCTGCTTGCTCTATTGCCAGGAGATAGGTCCGATAGGTTCGAGGCGGTAGATGTAGCCAGTGCGGGAGCGCCTGTTGTCTGAGTCGCCGGCGTGATCGGCGTCGACGTAGCCGATTAGTTTCGTCGGTGTAGTTGTATTCTTGTGGTATGTCAGACCGATCGTTGAGGTGCTTACGAAGTAGTGGAGTGCGCGGTCGAGCTCCGTCAGGTGTTCTGCTTCGAGTTTCTTGAGGTAGGTGGCGAGTTGACTTGCGGAGTAGGACAGATGTGGGCGGCAGGTGACGGCCGCAAAGAGAAGGCAGCCCAGCTTTCTCTGGTAGTCGCGTATTCCGGCGGTTTTGAGAAGAGTGGGACCTCCCTTGTCGTTCCCTACAGTGTAGCGGTATGGCGTGGAGATAGTAGTAGGTGTGAGTGTGAAGCGTTTGGCGATAGTGTCGGCATACTTTTCGGCGCTGAGATAGATCGCGTTCTCTCATTCGCGGATGTTGAGTCCGAGGTACTGAGTGACGGTAGAGGAGACCGTGAGTGTGAGGTCCCTCTTCAGCTCTCCTTCGAACCAGATGGTTATGTCGTGAGTAGAGCCGATGTAGAGTAAATCGTCGACGTAGACGATCAGCAGAATGTAGTCTGCGTTTTTGGTGAGTCGGTACATTCCTTGGTCGTGAGGCAGTTGGCGGAATCGGATGCGAGTGAGGCGAGTGTGTAGGTGCTGTTGCCACAGCCGCGGGGCTTGTTTGATTCCGTAGAGCGATTTCAGTAACTGACAGACTTGGTTAGGTTCCCCGTGGGTACCATGTGGAAGTTCGACGAAGATTTCGGCGTTGACGGGTGCGTAGAGGAAGGTGTTAGCGACGTCGATTTGCCATAGTTTCCTTTTCTTCATGGCGGCGATCGCGAGGAGGATTCGGAGTGAAGTGTGTCGGCTAACCGGGGCGAATGTCTTGGTGAAGTCCCGTCCGTGTTCCTGATCGAATCCACGCACGATCCAGCGTGCTTTGAACTTCTCGATTGTGCCGTCTGCCTTCGTTTTGATGCGGAAGACCCATTTCCCGGTGAGGATGGTCTTGTTCCTTGCCACGCTTACGGGAACGACTTTCCAGGTGTTACGTTCCTCCAGCGCCTTTAATTCTCTGTCCATGGCTTCATGCCATTTTTCCCTGTGTTCCCCCCCCAGAGCCTGCTGAACCGTCGCAGGCTCTTTAGGAAGTGCGTTGCCGTGGACTGCGGTGACGAGGCCGAGAATCTGCAGTCCAGTCTGTGAGTAGCGGGGGAGTGTTGTGTCCTCGGGATAAGCTGCTTCATCTCCCGCTTCTGGGTCGGGTTCGAAATTCGGCCCTATCCGTTCTGCTTCGTTGGTGTTGACTGTCGCATGTGTTACGTAACCGTTTTCGGCGAAGTGGTAGAAAACTTCGGCGTTGGCACTTTTGCGAGGGTTTTCTTCGTCCATGGGGACATTGACGGAGCAGAACGGGAGAGGTCCGACTTCTTCCGATGCGTTGTCCACGTTCTGCTCGTCCCAGTCTGCTTCGTCCGCTGCCGAGGCGAAGGCTCGGTCACCACGAAAGCCACCTGTGGGATCTTGATTCTCGTGCAAGTTGGCGAGGTACGTCTGAAGCGTGAGTCGTTCGTAGAAGATCACGTCACGTGCTGCTACTGTTTCCTTAGCGTAGACGTCGAAGATTTTCCACGCGTTGTAATTCTTTTCGATGCCGAGGTGTAGTCCCCACTGTGCACGTTGTGAAAATCTTCCCGCTCGTGCCTCTGGGGGTCGGTACTGTACCATGCACCCGAAAACTCGTAACATTTTCGTGCTGCCCTGTTTCCCCGTCCACAGCAGACGCGGTGATGCGTTGTTCGGAAGTGAGGACGACGACATCAAGTTGTGCAGCATGACAACATGGTCCATTGCTGCAGGCCACTGGTGGTTGGGTAGCCGCATGCCACGTAGCTGTTTGCGGATGCTGTTCTGCAGTGTCCTGTTTATTCGTTCTGCGACACCTTGTTGCTGATGGGCGTAGGGAAGGGAGAGGAGCTGCTTGATTCCTCTTTCCGCTATGTACTGCTTGAATCGCTGAGAGGTGTATTCTCCTCCTCCGTCTGACTGGAAGCTTTTCAGCTGTACTCACGACTCTCTCTCTGCTGCTGGTAGCCAGGCGGCGAACGCTGCGAGTGCCATGTCGCGGCTGGGTAGGTTTAGATGCCAGACGTATCGAGTGGCGGCGTCGATGAAGGTGATCATGTAGTTGTAAGTAACTTGTCCTGGTTCTCGATTGAAGATAATATCACTGTACACCTTCTCGAGTGGTGCGTATGCGGGTGCGCTCGGGTTGTGGTGAGAAGTGAACGGTCGATGTGGAAAGTCGGCTTCGGGACAGGTAAGGCAAGTTCCTCGTGCCCGTTGAAGTTCTCTGTCGTCGGGTAGTAGTAATGAGTCCTTGTCTAGGACTCCTGCTCTTATTGTATTATTTAACACGGTGTTGCTTGGATGTCCCATGCGTGCGTGCCAGATGTCTTCGGAGGCGCGGTGTCCGAGTGAGCGTCGATATGCGTCGGAGTTGGAGTAGAAGCTGGCGACGACGTTTGCGCTTCTGTGGACTTCCCGTTGAGTTGGGTTCAGCTGCTGTGCGGGTGTTGGTGTTGCTTCGTCAACGAGAACTGGTGTCGCTGCAGCTGACGATGGTTCTGCTGCTGCCGGTGTTGCCTCTGCTGCTGCTGATGTTGTCTCTGCTGCTGCCGATGTTGTCTCTGCTGCTGCCGATGTTGTCTCTGCTGCTGCCGAATGTTGAATAGTTTCTAACGCGCGTGTTCTTTCTGCTTCAGGGATGGTGTGCGAGTACCAGAAGCCTTCCGGGCTGAAGTCTAGATCAAGATCTGGAGGGTGCGTCCAGTCGGCGAAGTTTACGATGGCGTCGCTGTCTGCGGTGCCCAGGTCTGGGACGATGTCAAGGACAAAGACGTTATCTTCAGAACCGCCTTTCCGATGTAGAGGCCGCCCTTCCCGTGGTACAGTTTGAACTCCTGGGTGGTGCTGTCGGCTTCCAGGTGTATGCCTTTCGCCATCAACTGACTGACGCTCAGTAAGTTGTAGCCGAGTCCCTCCGCGATTAGTACTTTGACATTTGTAGGACGACGTTTGTCTCTCGTGACTGAAGTAATACTATGCATTGTCGTCTTGTGCGCAGGTTTTGATTATTGGCGACGGTGATGACGACTTCTCGTTGGAGTTGGTGCTCGCGTTGAACGAAGCGTCCTGAGGAGCACATGTGTTGTCCGCAACAACTGTCCAAGAACCAAGTGTCTCTTCTGGATGGCTCGCTTTGAGCGATGGCGGCGTATGTCGGGTTCGGCTGAAGTGACTCGTGGCGAGGTGTGGTTTCGTCGAGTCGTTCTTCTGGTGAGTAGTGCGGTGGTGACTCGGTGATGCAGGAATCTGTTATTTTTGCCATACAGTTGACAATGTTTCTTGCTCCTTGTACAGGTTGTCCTGTTGGAGTCGTTGAGGCCTGAATCTTTGTCGTGGGATTTACTTGCGTTGAAGTGACTTGGGAGCTTGAAGGCCGAAGTTGTCGCTGTGATGTTGTCGATTGCTGACGATGCGGGCAGTGCGAACGAGGATGCCCTGAAGTCTTGCAGATGTGGCAAAACGGAGGTACTGGCTTCAATTGTTGTTGCTGCCGATTGTTGTTGTTGTTGTAGCGTCGCTGGGTGTGAAACGCAAACTCTGGTACTGACGTCTTCTTCTTATGCCGTTCTTCTTGCAGGTCCATGTCCTGCTGCTCGGCATGGATTTCGGCGCAGAGTGCTGCTTCGGAGATTCTCCTGTGTGCTCGTAGTATGGCGCGAGTGGAGCGCCAGTGAGGGCCAAGACCGCCGATGACAACCGTGACGAAGGCGTCTTATGAAATCGATCCTCCACATCGAAGAAGCTTGTCGCGCAGCTCGCGACAGCGACTGATATATGCCATTCCCTTCTCGCCTGGTTTCATTTCGATTGTTGACAGCTGCGCCATTAACCGACTTTGATTTACGCTGTCTGTTGCTTGATACAGGTTCTTCAAGTGGTTGTACGCGAGCTCCGCGGAGTTACCGTAACCTCGGTAAGTCCTTATGTTCTGCTGTTGAGTCGGGGTGATGTTCCTCAGTAGTATTGTGTACGCCATCATCGATTGATAGGTGTACTGCTGCTTCTCATACTATGTGCCGTTTGTTGGATATGGCAGGGACCCGTCGAAGAAGCCAAGGATCTGCGCTCCTTCCATCATCAGCTCGAATTCGAACGACCAGGTAAAGAAATCCTTCCCGTCAAAGGGTTTTGTCGTTTGTAGTTTTAGAACATGCGCGAACTGCGACTGAACTTGTAGTGCGTCCAGCGCTCTTTCTTGTCCCAGTGCAGGTTGTTGTTGTGGCATGAAGCTGACGGAGCCGCGCTGGGGCTCGTACGGAGTAAAGGTAGGTTGTTGATGTTGATTCCCGCGTGCGTAGGATGAGCCATCGAGACTCATGGGCGTCACGTTGTTGTTGTTGTTGCTGTTGTTTGATTGCGCAGGTACTCCTTGCTGATGCTGCTCGTAGAAGGACATGAAGGAGAAGAATTTCTCCATCATACTTGGATCGAAGCCCGCGCCTTGGTTTGCGGGTGTTTCAGTAGACCCAGCTGCTGGTCTCGTTGTTGTCCCTTCCTCTGTTTGTAGGCCAGAGACAGGAGGTGGAGTAGGGGTAGTGCCGGGAGAGCCGTTAGAGGAGCTCCTCTCCTTTCTAGCAGACATGTCTTCTCGATATATTAAGTGTTGAAAAAAAAAAAGGTAACTTTTAACTCTAACCAGCTCTGATACTTTGTTGGGCTGAAACGCCCTAGGATCTTTTGGTAGAGTTAAAGGTTGAGTAAACGATGTAGTAGCGGAAGCGTTTGAATAAAGTCTTTGAACCACCTTGCGCTAGTATGTGAGGGCAAAGTAAGTTAATTAAAACAAAGAGATACAAGAACATATATATGAGTACAGAGAACATGAAGAGACATAATTGTAACTACTTTACTGTTGCGGTTTGATACAGTGCGACTCGAGCAACTGCTCAGTGTCGAGTCAGTTGTGTGTC
Organism: Closterium sp. NIES-65; assembly: GCA_948144175.1. Taxonomy (NCBI): domain Eukaryota; kingdom Viridiplantae; phylum Streptophyta; class Zygnematophyceae; order Desmidiales; family Closteriaceae; genus Closterium; species Closterium sp. NIES-65. The sequence continues at coordinate 2,487,920 of CANXME010002232.1, read as the reverse complement.
TTTGCAATCGCGCTGCATTTGTCAAGTCAAAGGTCGCTGACCTTTGACTTTCTCGTAACCTCCAGCGGTTACATCAACCCCGAGGGTGGACTCGCTGGTGCTTCGATTTGCGCTGCTTCGCTTTGTGTCTTGAAGTTTCGACACGACATAAGCGCTTAAGGCTATTTGTTCCCAACATCACTTACGGTAGAATCTGCCAAGATTTCCCCCCTCCCACAATCTCGCTGTCGCCACGCTGGCGAATCTTCTGTTGCAAGTGGCCCAATAGGTGAAAATCACCTTCTCACATAAGAACGCACCACCGTGCGCGATTCTGGCCTCGGCGGTTGCATGAACCCTCGCCACGCAATTGGATTTGTTTTCACCCAATCAAGTGCCAGAATTGCCCACTCGAATTTGCCACGTGGCAGATTCCAGTGGGCGGTCACGTTATCCTCGTATACTCGGTTTTGCGGCACCGGTCAACAATCTTGAAGTGTAGTCAGGCCCCTGATTTTGTTTCACATCTTTTCTACTTGATAAAAAATATACCATATACCGTAATAAGACCCGGGTATTATGTAGGATTTTCCTTTGAGGAGAAACCCCCCATTTTTTCCCAGTGGTTTTCATAATACCCTAGGGTGTTTTATCCAGGAGAATACGGTATCTGTGAATGCACAATCCTTTGCAGGAAGCATCAGGAATTGAAAGGAGCATTGTCACGCATTGGCACAAATATTATAATTTTTAAACACATTGATGTTTTTCAAAATTGTGTATTGTGAAAGCGAAGCTGACTGTACCGAATATTTAGCAGCGTCGAAGCGCGCTAAACGCCCTTCTCCAACTACAAAAACCGTGGGTTGGAGTTCATTCCCTCCACCCACGTTTCTCGTTTTCCAACGGCTCAATCAACATCCCCACCACCCACCCCGGACCAACTACAAGACCACAGCTGCTTGGACGGACGACTCCATAGCTAGTAATATTTGCATGTACTAGCATGTGTTTACGAACGATGCATATGTTGTAATAAGCCAGTTGCAATGAGAACGATGCCAAATTATAAGGACAAGAAAGCAAGCTTTCTCAATCTCAAGATGTCGGGAGAGTGTGCTTCTACAACATGAATGTAAAGGATTCATGAAATGATCTGATTGAGAGAGCAAGAAACAGCATTTGATAGCTCTGCATTTGCACCATTTGATTGCATACACAATACTCATCTCCTAGCTTCTCTTGCCACTGCAACGCCCTTGCAAAAAGGTTCCTTACATCCCATCTCTAAACATGTCCAGTGTTCCACCACTACTTCACCACCAACCAATTCAAAAGCTACGGTAATCAAGAGCAGTACACTGCCTGCCACCTCTTGTGCCTTTGTCCACCATGCAGCCATCCCCCCAACACCACCAGCATTCAGCCACGTATATTCTCTCATTCATCAAACCTCTGATGGCTCCCCCCCCTCCCTCCTCCTCCCCTTCCCCCTCCGCCACCTCCCCTACCTCCTCCTCCATGCCCGTCTCTCCTCCCCCACCGACCTCCGCCTCTCCCCCGCCCTCCTCTCCCTCCCCTGCCTCCCCTCCACCCGCGGCCACCACCTCTGCAGGTGTAGAAGATGTGCGCAAGAGAAGGAAAAGCAAAGAGTCACACGAGAAGCGGGGACTTTAGTTAAGGGGAGATGAGAGAGGACCATGAGAGAGGAAAAGAGTGCGGGCAAAAGACAATTGCGGTTGTGGAGTGGAGCCAAGGTTTGGTGTGCGTGCGTGCATGCGTGATGTGCTGCAGTGGGTGCGTATGTGAAAGAAAGAAAGCGAAGGTTTCAGGGAGCAAGGGAGAAAAAGGACAGCAAGATCCAGGAACATCCTTGCTCACCCAAAAAGGTGTCTTTCTAGTCGACTCAAAACTTACCGGAAGCCACCACCACCGAATCTGCCGCCCCCGAAGTCCTTGCGCTTCTTCTGCCCGTCCCTCAGCTTGCTCCAGTATGCTGCCTCCTCCTCCCCTGCTCAACCACAGCGTCACACACACGCAAGCGAGACTAAGTGAGCTCTCCATCAGGCAAAGGCAGCACAGCAGCGGCGGCAGCAGCAGCAACAGCGGCGGTGCCGGTGGCGGCAGCAGCAGCAGCAGCAGCACAGCAGTAAAGCAGCTCGACCCACCATCGAGAATGTTGACAGTGACAGGATAGCCCTTGATAGTGAGCGCAGCAGGGGTTCTTCAAGAATTAGGGAAAATTTGCATATACCAAAGAAACAGCAGGAGCCAACCCACCATCGAGAATGTTGACAGTGACAGGATAGCCCTTGATGGTGAGTGCAGCAGGCGCAGACTTGGCCTTGTTGTTGGCCTTGATGGGCCCCTCAGGTGTCTCAAAGCGAATGAAGCCAGTCAGGTCGCCCGCCTTGTACTCCACGAACTGCCGTTTGAGCATGTGCGGGTGTGTGAGAGGGAGGGGAGGGAGGGGAGTTGGACGGAGCAGCAAGGGGGAGGGGAGACGCGAGAAGCAAGGCGAAACCACTGTGGATGAAAGCACTCAGGTCGCCCGCCTCATAGTCCACAAACTGCCATGGGCTGTATGGGGATGCGAGAAAGGAGGGGTGTGACGGAGGGGGGATGTGAGAAGCGGGGAGGAGGAAAAGGAGGTTGGAAGGAGGGTGGGAGAAAGGCACAAACTGAGTCATGGAGAATTCATACATTCAACATAGACACGGAACGACCGGGGGAAGAGGCAGACAGAAGGGAGGGCGAGAAACAGAGCTGCGAGGGGAGGGAAGCAGGATACGGACAGAGCAAGAAACATGCAGCAGGCCTGGCTGTATGCACTTACACACACCCATGTTATGCTATGGTGCACGCATGTCATTCGGAACAGTTTCTGAGATGCGTCAAAACTGCAAGCATGGCCACAGGCATGGCAGCAATCGCTTGCTTGGAGCAAAGGAGTTGGAGTGACCCACCTTGACAATGCCAAACTTTTCAAACACGAAGCGGCACTCCTCTCGGGTCACCCCTTCTGCCACAACCTTCTCTTCGCGCTTCCTCTTGCCCAGTGCCTCGCCCTCTGCACCCTTCTTCTGCTCCTCTGCCTTATCCTCCGCCTTCTCTCCTGCCTTTTCTTCCGCCTTTTCACCATCCTTTTTCTCGTCCTCTTCTTTGGTCTCATCCGCTTTCCCCTCCTTTGCCTCTTCCACCTTCTCCTCTGCTTTCTTCCCTTCCTCTTCCGTTTTCTTCTCCACCTCAGCTGCATCAACCATCACTTTATCATCCGCTGCCTTCCCCTCCTCCGCCTTCTCCTCTCCTTTCTTCTCCCCTTCTTCCTTCTTCCCCTCCTCCCCCTTCTCCTCCCCTTCCTTCTTAGCCTCATCTCCCTTCACCTCCCCATTACCAACCTCATCTTTCCCCTCTTCCCCCTTCTCCCCAGCACCACCCCCATCACCACCACCAGGCACCACAATAGTATAACCCAAAATCAACCCCTTGGGGTAAGCATCCTCCTCCTCCTCATCCTCCTCCCCCTCCGCCTCCGCGCCCTCTCCGCCCTGCGCGCCCTCCCCGTCCGCGCCTCTCTCTCCGCCCTCCTCCACGCGCCTCGCCTTGGCAGGGGGACGAAGGTCCATATCGCCATCCTCTGCCTCGAACCGCCTGCACGGCAAGCAAGGGCAGCCAACGGCAACGACGGGTAGGGCAGGGCAGGGCAGGGCAGGGCAGGGCAAATCAGGAGGGTAAAGCACTGGGAGGGAGAGAGGGGCTTGGCGGGCGGGCGCAGGTCCATATCGCCATCCTCTGCCTCGAACCGCCTGCAGGGAAAGCAAGGGCAACGGCGGTCAGAGCTGGACAGGCCGGGGCAGAGCAGGGCAGCGCATGGCAGAAATGGGTAGGGCAGGGCAGGGGAGGGCAAGGGAAGACACCAGGAGGGAGAAAGGAGCACGACGGACGAGGGCGCGGAAATGGAGGGGTGTGGAGGGGTATGGGGAGCTGGGCAGGCAGAGCAAGGAATCTTTGAAGGAAGGAGGCGCAGCAGCAGCAGCAGCAGCAGCAGCAGCAGCAGCAGCGACTTACCCGGCTTCCTCTCCCTTCTCGGCCACTCGCTTCTGCCACTCCTCCCTCGCCTGCTGCAACCACTCGTTCCTGCAGCGCGCAACAAGACGAGATGAGACGAGATGAGAGACGAATGGGCACGGGCATCGCTATACGTCACAAGTTGAGAACGATATGAGTTCCGAAACCCCTGAAAGTGCATGCTCGCACCACTGTTCTTTACCAAACTCTCATCCCACTTCCAACACTCTCCACCACTCTCCAACCCCTCTTAAACAAACTACACTCCCCGCTTCACACCCACTCACACCACACCACCACAAAGCACAGCACAGCACCGCACTGCACTGCCTCACTTGGGCTGCAGCAGCAAGGTGGCGCCGTTGAAGAGAACGTCCTTCTTGGCGGCGACGAGGCGCATGGCGTCTTCACTGTCAAACTCCACATACACGGACCCCTTGAACGCCTTGGACGCTGGGTGGCGCCTCATGCACACACTCTTCACCTGAAGACGAGGGGAGGAGGGGATGAGGGGTGGTGGGAGAGGGGGGAGGGGGGGGTGGAGGGGATGGAGGAAGGCAGAGGAGAGGGAGGGGGTGGGTGGAGGGAGAGGGAGGAGTAAGTGGAGGTCAGACATGGCAGGGCGGCAACTTGGCGTAGGCGCATGGCGTCTTCTGAATCAAACTCCACGTACACGGACCCCTTGAACGCCTTGGACGCCGGATGGCGCCTCATGCACACACTCTTCACCTGGGAAGGGGGGGAGGGAAGGAGGGGGGGGGGGGGGTGGGTGACTGGACGCTGGACGCCCATGAGAGGCGCTGAGGAAGGCACAGCATGGCATGGCATGGCATGGGATGGGATGGTCTCTCCTCACATACTGTTTCTTCCCCACACGTACGGGTCCGAGCGAGGAGAAGAAGGCGTGGATGTCGTCGAGCGTGGAGTTCCACTGAAAGGGCTCCGCGAACAGCGACCGCGCGTTGATCTCCGCTATGCGCTCCTTCCCCATCGCCACCTCCCCCTCGCGCCCCACCAGCTTGCCTGTTGACGGAGAGGCGCGCGGGAGAAGGGGAAGCGTGGGGGGGGGGGAGAGGGGGGGGCGGAGATAGGGAGGAGATTGATAGGGGAGCAAAGAGGAGCTTTTGAGGGAAAGGATGTAAAGCGGATGGGAGGGAAGGAGGGAGGGGAGGAGGAAAATCACCATCGGAGTCAGCGGGATGGCCCCATCACCGCTTACCCTTCTCCTCCTCCTGCTTTCCCCACTCCCCATGCTCGCTCCCGAGCCCCGCCCTCATCCCCCCCTTCCCCGCCGGCCCCCACATCCCCCCCCCCCCCCCGCGCGCACCATCGTCGGAGAACTTGAGGAAGGTGGACGCCTGGAGCACCTCGTAGGTGGCGCGCACGAGGTGCGCGGGCACGGGCGCGTCGGGGAGCACGCCCAGGTGCTTGCGCATGCGGGAGAACGTGCACAGCAGCGCCAGCGGCACGACTGCAAACGGGGGAACGGGCGAGCGCGCGAACGGGCGGGGGGAGAGGGGTAGTTTGGGGGGTGGAAGAGGGGAGGAAATGAAAATGGTAGGGGGAAGGTGTTGGGAAAGGGAAGGACGGAGGGAACGATAAAGGAAGGAGGGAGGGGTGGGGGGGGGGGGGGGGGGGGGGGGGGGAGGGAGGAAGCGGAAAGAAACATATGGCAACAATCAAGCAATCGTTCGTGACTTATAAAGGAAGACACAAAAGAGCGCGGGAAACAGTGAGCGCCCTCACTTCGTGTTCTCCGTTCGAGTCGACCACTGCCCATCATCCGTCACTGACAGCTCAATGCTTGCGCCCTTTTTTTTCTCTCTCTCCGGACAGACAGACCATCCAAACCCCCAAACCCCGAAATTTCCTAGTCTTCTCAAACCGAATCCAAAGCCTAAACCCTTCTTCAAACGCAGATTAAACATGCGTTGACCCTCTGGCTATCTTTCTCCTTCATCTCTCCACCTGCGGAGCTCCTTTCCCCCTTCCCCCCTCACCTCCCCCCTTCCCCTTACCCCCACCTTTCCCTCGCCCTCTCTCTCTTTCCCCTCCGCCTTCCCCGGGAAATGACTCACATCCGTTGCCTTCCTGCAGCTTCTCCTGCATGAAGCGGTCGCGCGGCAGGTTGCTGTCGCTCAGATAATATTCCACCTGCGGGGATAGCCCGGGATAGGCGCGGACGCGCGCGAACAAAACAATGCGCGGATCGGCGCGAACAGGTGAGAGCAGGGAACCGAAAACAGGTCAGGGTTTAGGGTAGGAAGTAGCGACACACACCACCATCGCAAAGAACAGTCGCAGAGAGATGACTTTGGGGACCAGACCGAAGGAGCAATGGAGAGAACGAATGGTGTCGAGGCTTAAGAGAGATTGTGTGTACGGTTCAAAGGCACGTGTGCGCCCACAAAAGCAAGGATGACCCGCGCGCGCGCACCTGGCGGAGGATCTCTGCGCGGGTGGCGGCGCTGAAAGCCGCGGTCTTCTTCTCTCCCTCGCCCGCTTCGCCCTTGTCCGCCCCGCCCTCTCCCGCCTTGCTCTCCGCACCAGCACCCGCCACAGCCGCAGCAGGCGCAGCATCTGCGGCTGGCTTATCATCTACGGCGGCAGCATCTTTCGCCGCGGGTTTATCCTCTCCTGTAGCGGCGGCGGCGGCGGCGGCGGCGGGGGAATCAGTGTCGTTGGCAGCGGCCGACGCGTCCATGGGGGTGGTCGTGGCTTCCGCATTAGTGGCTTGGGCGGTGGTTGTCTCCTTCTGCGCCTCCGCCTCCGTGGATCCTGTCATGGTCCCTTTCGCGCTGCCCTCTCACTCGCCTATCTCTGTCGCGCTCACTCGCTTATTCACTCACTCACTCGCTCAATCAGTCAATTAGTCAATCAGTCACTCCCACCTTTAGTATAGAGGGAGCAAGATAATAGCCTAAAAAGAAAGGTGCCTGCCTTCAAGCTGGTCAGAGAGGGTGGAAGAACCCAGCCAGTGCGGAGAAAAAAAGGTGGCGCACAAGGCAGGGGTTTTTGTAGTGGGTCGGTTGTGGGTTGGAGGGATAAGGGCGGGGATCAACCGTTCCGATCAGAAGGGAAGCGTGTTTTGCCGAGGTGTACCGCTCTGCAACATCAACTTGGAAGGAGGAGGGTTCAAGCGAGGGTTTGACACACCCGATAAGATTCAGTCCATACAGCTGCAGGGTAGAAACTTACTGCATCAGATTATCTTATGCCTGAAATCCTCCAATGCCAAACTATATAATGCACAACCATTACAACAAAATTGTGGAGACCAGCATGTACAATGAGCAACTATGAAAAATTCTTGTTAACGCACAATAAGCTACTTGGCTCCATCGCAAGCTTCTTGCAAAAACTCCATCATCCTTGTTATCACTTGGCGCATCAGGGTATGCGAGAAGAGGGGCGTAGGATAGACGTTTGATAGGTGCAGCCCATCTTCACGCAATGAATCAAAAATGGCAAAACAGGGTCCAACACCATGGACCGAGGAACAGCCAACGTAGTCCTCCACACCCAACCTTTCCACAAATCTCTGCAACAAAAAGCGAGGGGAATATTTTCTCTAGCTCAGAATACAGCTCAAACAACACATTTTCCATAGCTTCAAACCTTAGGTATTGACTTTGACAACTCCTCACCTGCATCCTTTCGTGCAGGGCATCCCAGAAGGAGCACACAGTGGACGTTCGAAGAGAGCTTTCTGGGGTGAGCTGGGGATGCAAGATAGCCTGCACAGTGTAACAGCAAGGGACATAACATAAGACCCAAAGGAACATGGGAATGCAGGTGCCATAATGTGTCCTTGTATGTAAATTGTCAGTGCTTCTTTCTCACTGTTCTCTTTCTCGACACTCACCTGGGCCATGAGCATGTTGAGGTCACCCATGTCAGTGTAGTGCTTCCTATTCTTGATGGCATGCAGGGTCGACTCATGGCACCGCTTTGCAAGGTCCCAGAATTCTGAAGTTTCGCTCACTTGATGTGTGTGCATCATGGCCGAATGGTAGAACCCTGCAGCGAGGGAAGTGCAGAGGTCAGTGTAAGTCCAAGAGAGGTGGAAAAACCATTCCAGGCAGGAAAAATTCCGTATGCAGCAACGGAACTCAAGTATGCTGCATGGGACAAGAATCGAACATATTTCAACTTGAGGCTGCAAAATCAGCGAGTCCCATAGAATAGAAGTGGAGATTCTGTGGTTATTGCGATAAGCATATGAGAGAAAATCAAAATCGTACCAACAGTGTCCAAGGTGATCTCATGGGATAGCAAGGGACGGCAGTCCAAAAACGTGGTGACAGCAAAGTGTTCTCCCTTGCGACCCAGCTCCTTTACACTGGCCACAGCTTTCAGTGCTGCACATGCAACTGCTCCAAATAGGGTAATGTTCTGCTTCTCACATGCCTGCACCTCATCGAAAAAAGAAACAATCAGACAAAGTGTTTTGCGGCGGGGTCATTGAACGAGATTCAGGAATACTGGCAGTGCTTGAGGGTGCAATTCATCACCTGCTTGAGCCTTTCAGTGTCAGATCTGCTGAGACCAGATCGGATGAGAGCAGACTGACGCTCCGATGAGGAATCATGAAACGGAAGCCATGAATAACGCCGAGAGTTAAGCCCGTATCCTGTATTTCAAAAGAGGGCGACGGGAGCCTAATTAACTCGTGCAACTAAAATTCCTCAATACCACTGTTGAGAATCAATCAGGATATGACCAAACAAAAGCGAATTCAACAAAGCAGCCTCACTCACTTACCAACAACATCCAGCCCATGAGCCCAGAATGGCTTCCTCGACAGTTCTGGAGGGATGCAGCTCTCCACATCCTTCAGACTTGACACTGGCAGCTCTTCCTTCTGGATCTTCGCAGATTGATCCTTGTCCTGGGAACTGGGCTCATCTCCGGAGCAATCATTTGCGCTGCCAAGACCAGAGCGGCTTCCACTGCCATTGACTTCATCATCAAGGAAGGAAAGGAGATCCTCCACGATGATGCCAGCAGACTTGCGGTCGCACACAGATGTGTGTGCACGGAAAAGAATCAAGGAACGGCCCTCGTGAAGCCTGTAAGGAAGACCAAAAACCATATGAAATAATCAGCACAAAGGAAAAGAGCCGACCTGATCTGTTTTAGATTGAAAAAGAAAACCATGAAGCAACACCATGGTTGCCGTTACCTGTACATCCTGAAGCACAGGAGGCTCGCAGATTCCTCTCCCACAGACGACTCACAACAATTCCACGGCTCGTTCATGGCGGATTCAACGATTCTCAGCCAGTGGTCCTGACACAGACTCATCTTGAAACCACTTCGCCCCAACTCGCTGCGTTCCAAGCCCTCTTCTTCAGCAGCAGTTTTGCCACCACCAACATCGATCGAACACCTCCTTCCGATCTCGAAGGAATCGTCCAAAAACTCCTCAGAACCTTCCCCGTTGCCGTCAATAGACGCAGCGATCGACTCGGGGATATTCTCAATTACGTCGACCTCCACAGCGCCACTGGAGGTCGTCTGCAACGAAGAAAAGACAAGGCACGCGTAAAATTCAGTAGCCATCCGTGAGCACTTTTAGGTTGTTGCGAGAAAGGTCTCGGCCTGATCCGCAGCGGAGAGTGTTGGAAAAAGCTTTGGTGCCAAGCACGTAGCAGCGCACCTGGAAGTGCGGGCGACCGTTGACGAACACAAGCTGTGAGAGCAGCCTGGGATGCTTCTTCTGAACGCTGTTCACCGCGTTCTGCAAAGTCTCACGCGTCAACTCCATGCTTATGAGGACACCCACAACCGTGTTCCCCGTGCCTCCATTCACGGCTCGGAGCCAGTTCTGCAGAATATGCAAGAGCAATCCGAGGAGGAGAGAACCGGCACAATGCTGATGACATGTCTTGTGGACGCCAGTGACGGCACCGCAGAATTTGCGCAGTCACGAAAGAACGGTTAGCGATTGCATTGGTTGCACTTGCGTACCTCCTCCGTGTTTCCGAGTGGCCGGCTGTAGTCACAAAACACCTGGCCGGCATAGGTAGGTGTGTCCGAGCTGATATCCACGTTTCCCATAGTAGCGATGCCTTGGTATTGCAGATTACGGAGCTGTAAGTAGATAACAGACGCTAGCAGCGCTGGGGGGAACGCTTGCAGTGGAACTAGCGTTCTCGTCTACTGTACTCTCTTCTAAAAGGCCAAATAAGACGAGTCAGAATTCGTGGCAGGACAATGTCTAGGTTTTGCTTCTCACGGGTCGCATCGCAAGATGTCCACGCCAATCTTGCAACTAGGTTGGCCGACTCCCTTCCGTGAACCGTCGAAGGTCGGTTTTCAGGAACCTTGAATTTGCGGAGCCTTGGCACACAGGAGTCGGTGGAGTAAATATCGAGGACAAGGCAGAAAGGAAGGAGACGGGATGACATCGGAGGGGGACAGGGAGGAGTGATGGGCTGACGTCGAGGAGAGGGGTGGACCCTGGTTGAGAGAGGAAAAAGCTGATTGGATGTCATGAGCGAGGGGGGGCAGGTAATGAAGATTGGGCTTGCTGCGCGCTGCCACGTTGTTGCTGCTACTGTATGGTGATGTGAGCTCGTAGATTGTTTCCACGCAAGGGAAGCGTAAAGTCAATTCGCAACCCAAAGTACGAATTTCACCTGCATAAAGGCAAAATAGCTCCAAAGCTAGGGCAGGTGAAATAGACGTACGAATCACATCGTGCCAACGCATGCATTGTCACAACGAGGCGCGCAGTACTGCCCGAGGAGTCGCTCCCGAGTTTTTTGAAATCCCAATGTGTGAGATGAGGTGGTTGGGATAATTCGAGGGCTATGGTGGTCCCAACGCAATCTGCTCGCAGATAGCGTTGCTGTCTCTGACGAGTTTTCGCGTGGCGGGGATGAAGAGATATAACTCGTTACTGAATTCCTATGTATCCGTATGCAGGTCGGATAATGAGCAAGTCTGTATCAATGACGCAACATGAAAAAAAACACAGTGCTGTACATTGCCACTGATTGTGCACATGTTGTGCTAAGTTGTTTACGTAAAAAAATACCTGTAGAAAAATCGCATGTTTTTTTTCTCTTTTTTTGTTTCACTTCTGCTGCAAAAACCGAAGTTTCACTTTCTAAGTGGAAATACAGTTGTTATAACAAATCTGCCGCCACTAAGTGTTCTGTTATGTGCTCACTGCGTTGCACATCTCGAACAGGTCTAATGTTCTGTTGGACCTTGCTTCACAGCAAGGTGGCTGCATGTTTCCGAGACTTGAAAGCCTGGTTCATGGCTGCTCTCGTGCTGATCCCATCACCTACGCCCCCAAATTCTTTATTTCGACTTCAATCCGTCTTGGCACTCGTCCCAGAGCCACGGCCGTCGTGTACTCCAGTACCAACGGCAACCACCCAAGTAGCATTTTCCGCATTCCTGACACGACGTCAGTCACTGGTTACGACCTTGGCGAACACTCGTCTCTCGCTGTCGCGAACAGCCTTCGCGAGCTTCCGTTCTGCGTTGCAGCCGGCTTCTAGAGCGGCATCTAGACCGGCTCCTGCTTGCCTCCGTCCCGCCACCATTCCCTCTGCCCTCTCCTTCTCCCACTGCTCCCACTCCTCCACTCCACCACTTACCTCTACTGCTACTCGACACCCCATTCTCTCTGCCTCACCCTTTCCGTCACGATCAGTTAGCTTTCGTAGCCTCCTTGCGCCGTCCCTGCGTCGCCCTACTACCGCCCATCCTGTTCCGCCTTCTTCCACATCTTGTTCCGCCATTTCCCCGCTCCCCCTTCTGCCGGCCTGCTTGTCCGCCTTTCCGCCTCCTCCCCTCCACTCCATGCCCCCGTTTCCGCTGCCTGCTTGGCAATCCGCGCGCCTCCGGGGGAAACGGGGAGGGCGGAATGGCGCGACGGGGGAAAACGGTGGGAGTGTGGGGAGCATTGGAAACGAGAGATCACAAGGGTTGGAACTCATGGAACTGAAGAATGTGAAGCAGGGGGAGCTGGATGGAGAGGGGGGGAGTGGAGTGCTGGATTGTTCAGGAGAGTCAGTACTTCTAGTGAAAGCAGAGGGCGGACGAGATGCTGCTGATTGGTCCCAGATTCAAGTTCCTCCTGCTGTTTCTTCTCTTCAACCTGCTGCTGCCGCTGCTGCTGCAACTTCCGCTGATGCTGCTGCTACTACTGCATCTGCTCCCGCTCCTCCTGATGCTTCCACTGACTGCATTGCTGCTGCTGACGTGGATGTGAACAGTAGCACTGTTCAGAAAAGAAGAGGTAGAAGCAAAGCTAGTGGCAGTAGCACTGGCGGTGGCAGCAGCAGCGGTGGTGGAGATCTGACTCGACATTATAGGCAGGTGAAGAAGCGGAGAGGAGGGGGAGGCATGCCTGGGGATGGTGGTGGAGAGATGTTGAAGCCCGTTGGGGAAGAGAAGGGGAAGCAGATTGCTGCACCTCCTTCCAAAGATCTAGTAGCAACAACCGTTTCTGCTGCACCTGCTGCTGCTGCTGCTGCCGCTGCTGCTACTGATCTTGCTGCAGCCTCTGCCGCTGAAGCTCGTGCAGCAGCGGAGGTGGATCGCAGTGAGTGGCGGTGGCAGCAGCTGAGAGTGGAGCCGGGCGAGTTAGACCTTCACCTCACCTTCGCCACCGGACAGACCTTCAGGTGCGCACGCATGATGGATGGGTGCACGATGGGCGCATGCTGGGACTTCTGAGGCGCCCTGGATTTGTTCGGGTTGCTTGAAATGTACACAGCGCAGTTGTTTTAGGTGCTCGTGACACACGCACATGTGGAGAAGATCTTGTGTCTCGGGCCATTGTTTGGCTGATGCGCTTTAGTAACATTGCCATTGCCCTTCCTCATGTGGAGTATCCATTCATGTTGCTGTTTCTCTCCAGACACATGCATGCACACATGGACACCCACACACACCCACACACACACACGCATGTACTGATAATGGCCTTGCTCTTGCCGCTGCCTTCTCAGCGCTAGCCCCACAGACCCTTTTCTCTGAATTCACTCGCCTGTCTGCAAACAACGCATGTGCGGTCACAGGTGGGTGGAAACCGGTCCAGGGGAGTTCTCAGGTGTCGTGTCCAACCGCCTGGTCACCCTGCGCCAGGTGCGTACGCATGCCATATGTTCCCTTCAATAGAATCCTCTTGGCTTAGCTTACTTAGAAAAATCTCAGAACATGCTCACACTATATCTTGTTCCAAGGCCTACCAGCACAATGCAACACCCACCCATAAGGACCACGCACAACACACGAGCACCACCCACCACCACCCACCACGCACCTCTACCATCCATTCCCCACCACCCCGTGCCGCTTTTCCTTCTCCTTGACTTCCCGCCCCTCTAGCCTGTGCCTCTAGGCCCAGTTTCGGTGTGCATTCACTCCCCCACTCCCCCGACCAAAGAGGAGCAAGGGGGGGACCAGAGGGAGAGGCAAGAAGAAGGGCTTTCTGATGCGTTTGTGAGGGTTGCTGATGGCGCGTTGTCCATGGCACAAGGGCATGTGAGGGAACAAGGAAAGGATGGGGCAACGCAGGAAGCAGAGGAACGAGAAGAGGGAGGAGCAAGAGAAGAGCAGGAATCGGCCGTTCTGAGAACAGTGACTGCTAATGGGACTGATGCTGCTGCCGCTACTTCTGATCCAAGTCAGGAGTCGGGTTGTGAAGCGGCAGAAGAAGCAGCAGTGATGGCCGCTTTGGAAGATTTGCTCAACCTCCATGTGAACACACTCGATTTGTGAGTCTGCAGCATCTCTGGCTGGCAACTGTTGGCTGCTTCCTTGCATGCAGTTAAGGGAATGATTTCTTCTCCGTAGATTGTCTAGAAACGGACAAGGATCATTGATCCTTCCTTGCTTCCAGGCACCACCTTCTTTTCCCTCTGCTTCTGCAGCTACTGCTTTTGCTTGTGCTGTTGCTGCTGCTGTTGCCGTTTCCGGAAATTCCACAATCTGCCAAGTTTGTGGAGTTTGTATGGCATTGAGATTTTGCATTCAAGCACCCCCTTTTTATATTCCACTGCCACTGCCACTGCCACCACCACCATTCCACCTTCATCACCGCCATCGCCACCGCAGGTACCGTCAGTTTGCGGAGTGCGACACACACTTCGCATCCCTCCTCCCAATGATCACCGGCTACAGGATACTCCGACAGGTGAGCCCTTTTTGAGTCCACTCAACAATTCCCACTGGTGACTCCCTCCCGTTCTCCTCCCCTCTCCCTCGTAACCACACATTTCCTCGCTTTTGAACACAACCTTCAAACCATTTCTCGTCTTCGTATCTGGCGAGGCGACTTCCTCTCTTCACAAATGGGCCTCAAAGGCCATCGTCGCCTGCCAAGCATGCTCTAGCTCCTTTCGAGGTGACTTTTGAGTCGACTCAAAAGTCACCTCCTGCCAAGCATGCCCTAGCTCCTTTCGCCTGCCTTCGCATACACCCGTCTCATCTCATGCCATGCTTTTGATTTCAATCCACCCTCCAGGTTTGAGGATCAAACATGCAAGAGTCGAAAGTATGGCATGAGACGGCTCCATTCCAAAAGACACCTTACCCACTTGATTGTCCAGATCAACATCCCTGGAAAATGACTGAATCTTCTCTTCCTTGCCTAGACTCTGGTGCTATGCCTTTTGAGACGTCTCAGAAGTCGTTTCTGGTGCTATGCGGGGATCTCCTCCTCTCCCTCAACACAAAACCCCAAACCCGGTACCTTCAATCCTCTTGTGGCTCTCTCCTCACCGGTCCACGCGCCACCCACTCCTGTCCTCTACTACCCCCTGCCACCCACTGGTTGCCATGGAGCAGGAGCCAGTGGAGTGTCTCTTTCAGTTCATCTGCTCCTCCAACAACCACATCTCCAGAATATCATGTCTGTAACCTCCCAGCCTTGCTTCTCTCTTTCTCCCTCCATCCCTCCCGTCGTTAATCGCTCCCACTCCCTGCCCCGCCTTCACACCTTCCTTCGCCCTCTCATTTCATTCCTCCCTTTGTCCGGTCCCTTCCTTCCACCCACCCCTTGTTGAGGATTTTTTGGAAGCAAACCCGCCCCGCCTTGGCTCCTCATGGCTATGCCAGCCCTTTACCACTTCTTCCCCTTCATTCCCCTAGTTGCATTCATGGAGGACTGCATTGTTTCAGAACACACGAGCCCCCCACCACTCCCTTCCCGCCCTTTCTCTCCACTTTTTTTCTTTCTCCCTCGTCTCTTTCCCCATCCTCTCCCCCCATTCTTCCCTCCTGGCCTCTACCATGCCTGCATAACCACAGCGATGGTGGAGGTGTTGTCACAGCAGGGTCCCCTCACAGCCACCATCAACGGCTGCCCCTTTTTAGAACCTTGACCTTCTCCCTCCCTTTCCCTCCCCTTCTCTCCCCACCGTTCTCCCCATGACTGCAGCGATGGTGGAGGTGTTGTCACAGCAGGGTCCCCTCATAGCCACCATGAACGGCCGTCCCTTTCATGCCTTCCCCTCGCTGTCGCGCCTCTCCTCGCTCTCAGAGCCCTACTTGAGGGAGCGCGGCTTTGGCTACCGGGCAGCATTCATAGTGCAGACTGCATGCCAGCTTCACCAGAGTATGTGGTGCTGTGCCGTGCGGTGCTGTGCTGTGCCGTGCGGTGCTGTGCTGAGCCCTGCGGTGCTGTGCCGTGCTGTGCTGTGCCGTGCTGAGCTGTGCCGTGCTGTGCTGTGCCGTGCTGTGCTGTGCTGTGCTGTGCTGTGCCGTGCTGCGCTGTGCCGTAATGTGCTGTGCTATGCTCTAGTGTGCCGTTCTGTGCCCATACGTTTCCATGCCCTTCTCTTCCCCTCAATCTTCCACCCCTCCCCTCCCCCTCGTCCCCCACTTTCTCTCCACACACAGTGCAAGCCACAAGCGGCACGAGTGGCAGTGAGTGGTTGCAGGCAATGCGGCAGCAGGCATGGCAGGAGGTGGAGCGGCAGCTGTGCGTGCTACCAGGCGTGGGCCCCAAGGTGGCGGCGTGTGTGGCGCTGCTGTCGCTGGACCAGCACGCCGCCGTGCCCGTTGACACTCACGTCTGGCAGGTGCGCTGTGCTGTGTGGTCTGATGCGGTGCTGGGTGGTGAGGTGCAGCGTGCTGCTGTGCCTGTTGACACTTACGTCTGGCGGGTTGGGTGTGCTGCCTGGTGATGTGCGGTGCTGAAGGGTGTCAAGTGGTGTGCTGCCTGGTGCTATGAGGTGCAGTTCTGGGTGGTAAGCTGCGGAGCCTGCAGTCTACTCAAAGCTCACTCCACTCAACTCATCCCCCACCCTCCCACGCCTCCTCTCTCACCCATCCAGCTAGCTCAGAGGCACTATCCGAGCAGCGTCAATGGCAGACACTGACTGCACGGCATGCGTGCGAGTGCAGCTCACACAGGCGCTGGAGCAGGTGTTTGGGCCCATGTATGGCTGGCTGGGTTGTGATGTGAACGCTATGTGCACCACAGGGTAGAAGCCCCTTTCTCCTCAAGCAACCACCCTCTTGAGTCAACTTAAAAGTCACTCCATGCCAACCTCTCCGTCCCCCCTTCTCCCCCATCCAGCTGGCTCAGAGGCACTATGCGAGCAGCATCAAGGGCAAAACGCTCACTGCGCGGGTGCGAGTGCAGCTGACACAGGCGCTGGAGCAGGTGTTTGGGCCTATGTGTGGCTGGGCTGTCAACGCCATGTTTGCCTCTGAGCTGCCCGCTGTCAAGGCACACTTTGCTGCTGCTGGCCCTGCCACAACCAGCTTGCCTTTGAAAGAAGAGAAAATTATTGTTTCGGACTGTACTACTGCTTGACTCATAAGATGTATGTTGAGTTATTGGTTTTCACAAATTAGTAACCCCCCCCATCCAGTGTGGATCGGTGAATGCTGTTTGATAACTGTGGTGCGGGTTTTTGTGACAAGTTCAAGCTTTAGCTTAATGTGGAAAAGAAAAACATTACTATACATGCAAAGAAATGCTTGCAGACTACCAAGTGCATGTACCGGTAAAAGACAACCAATCATGCCAGATAAGGCAAGGCCCAGGCGACCAAGGTTAAAGAGAAGAATAGACAAGGCAATGGCAGTGGCCAGGCAACCAGGAACAGCTGGCAGCAGCTGCTGCAATGGTAGAAGCTTCGGTACAACCAAGGCCAGGAAACAAACATGACGGTGACAAACCGAATATAAAGAGCTGAAAGAGGTGGGGATGGTCTGGGGGTCGGGTCGGGACGGGATAGCCTAGACCCATTTGATGGTCCAGATGCAGACACTGTATTTCGCCATTTGCTGCTGCTGCTGCCGCCGCTGCTGCTGCTGCTGCTGCTGCTGCTGCTATTCCTGCTGCCACAAAGTATCGCTCCTGCTACGGGATATCAAAGCAAGGCATGTGAAGCCAGCAGCCCAATTTGTAACAGCCACAGGGAAACAAGTATGTCACGTCACACCCTCCACCTCACCTCCTCCTCACCCTCACACCCAAGCCCCTTGCAGCCCCCTCTCATCCTGCAGCACCAGTGGGTTACCCGTGCCTCTCTCAGCCAGAGCCACCAGCCAGCGCGCCACAGCAGGGCCGGAGGCGCTGAGACGGCCCCCGTTGGATGCAGAGGAGCGGAAGGGCGAGGCGAGTGCAGACAGGCACGCCTCCACCTGTGCCTTGATCACACTTGTTCCCACCACCTTGCTGTGCCGCCCCCACCCTGTCAGCACACTGCAGGGAACGGAGGGAGTGAGACAGTTGGGGGAGGGGAGGCGGGGAGAGGGAACAGATTAGGTACAGCACCAGTGGGTTACCCGTGCCTCTCTCCGCCAGAGCCACCAGCCAGCGCGTCACAGCAGGGCCGGAGGCGCTGAGACGGCCCCCGTTGGATGCAGAGGAGCGGAACGGCGAGGAGAGCGCAGACAGGCACGCCTCCACCTGTGTCTTGATCACACTTGTTCCCACCACCTTGCTGTGCCTCCCCCACCCTGTCAGCACACTGCAGGACATGGAGAGGGGTGGGGAAGGAGAGGTGGACGGGGAAGGGGGAGGGGAAGGCAACGGAAGGGATGGGGATCAGATCAGAATAGCCCCCACCTGTGTGTTGAACGCGCTTGTTCCAACTACCTTGCTGCACCGCCCCCATCCTGTCACTGCAGGAAACGGAGGCAGTGCGAGGGGGTGAGAGGGGGAAAGAGGGAGGACAGGGGAACAGAGTTTGGGGCGAATCCTCACACAAGGAACAGTTGCGCATGGACCTGAAAGAACGGCATTCCTAGGAGCCCAGGCGTTCGGTTCTACCCTAACCACTTGTCTGGCTGGTGTGCTAAGATCCACTCACTTAAGAAGCCGCGGTAACGGGTTGGTGCTGTTACCACCACCAGCACCGGCACCGGCACCGGCACTGCTGCTGCTACTGCTGCTGGCGGCATTGTTGGCACTGGTGGTAGTAGCAGAGGTGGATCCAGGGTGGGAGGAGAGCACAAGCTGCTGTAGGTCGAGCAGCCAGAGGTGGAGCATGGCCATGGCGGCACCGACGGACATGAGGTGCAGGTCCAACACCCACTCCTGCGCCTCCGCCTTGCTCCACACCGCCCCCTCGTACACCCCCACTCGCCTCGCCCCCCGCGTCACCCTCACCGCTTGCGCCCTCTGTTACCCAGGGGAGGAGGTGCAGGGGGGGATATGCGGGAACGGAGGCAAGGCGTGTGATGCTGGTGAGGAGACCATGCACTCGTGTGATGTGATGATGTAGATTTGATGTGATTTTTAAAAGTGCTTTGAAAGTCAACACGGTTGTCAGCCTTTCCCCCCTAGATGGAAACAAGACCCGAGTGTGCGGAGCTTGAGTGGCATCTCAAATCTCTAAAAACTGCATGCAAAGCATGCAAAGCTCTAAAAGAGGCATGCAAAGCATGCAGTACCTGGTTGAATCGCCAGAGCAGGTCGTTGAGAGCGTTGAAGAAGGCGATGGAGGTGGAGGAGTCCAGTGCTGCCACCGCCGCAAACAGCTGGCCCACCTTGCCCCGTGACAGCACCCGCACTCCCTTCACCAGCTCCCCGCCACCACCACCACTGCTGCTGCTACTACTGACGCTGCTGCTGCTGCTCGAAATCTTGCTGTTCTGCGCCTCTTCCCTCGCCTGTACACTCTCCTTCTCTCGCTCGTCCTCCACGCTCTCCCCACCATCCGCGTGCACGCACCCATGCAGCATAGCCTCCGCAAGCACGTACACCCCTGCACTCGCCTCACTGCTGCTTGCAGCCCCGCCAAAAGCACTTGCAGCAGCCGTGGCAGCGGCAGCGGCAGCAGTAGTCGTGGTGGTGGTGGTGGCAGTGGAGGCGGGGACGGCAGCGGCTTCAAACGTGGTCCCCATCTCGCGAAGAAGCAGGGCCGCATCTCGCCAGTTGGACAGACGGCTGAGAGAGGTGTGCGTGGGAGGGAAGGCAGAAGCGGAGGCGGAAAGTGGGGAATATGGAGGAAGGGACAGGTCGAGGCAGACAACGAGAAGATTGCGCAAGGATAGCAAAAGGGACAAGACGGGAAAGAAAGAGAGTGAGGAGGTGTAGGGAGCACGGGTAAGGGGTGATTGAGGAGTGAGGGGACTGGGGACGAATTGGCAGGCAGAGCAGCCACAGACACCCGCAGCGTAGGCGTTGCTCTTACAAATCCTCAACCAGTCCATTATACAAGGCGCACAGCAGCGGAACAGTCAATCGCACATGGAGAGCAAACAGAGAACACACAGGGAAGGTGGAGAGCATGACAGAGAAGGTTTTTGAGTCGACTCAAAGGCAGGCACACCCACCTGCAGGTGGAGAGCATGGCAGAGAAGGTGACGACGTTGGGGCGAACACCCGCTGCCTTCATCTCTCGGAACATGCGCAGTGCTGCCTCCAATCGCACCTCCCTCCTCCCTTCCTCCTCTTCCTCCTCCGCAGCCTCCGCGTCCTCTGCATTCTGCTCATGTGTCTTTGCCCCCCTGACCTCCTCCCTCCTCTTGCCACCCTTGCCCCGTGCCTCGCTTGGCTGTGAAGATGCCGTCACCTGGTTGAGGGACCAAACACCGCATGCAGAATGGCACAGCTTGTGCCGGTGCGTGCATGTGTCAATGTGCATGTGCGGGTGGAAACACTTGGGAGTGGACAAGGGTGCATACATGCATGCACGGTCATGTGAAAGAGTTCGAACGAGCAAAGAAAGAAAGAAAGAAACAACAACAACAACAACAGGAAGGCAGCAGAGGAGGAAAGGTAGGGAGGGGGGTGGGGAGGGACGACAACCATACCTGGGTGGAGCGACCAAGGGGCATCGATGAGCGAATTGTATGTGACAACGTTGCGCTGTACACCGTCGTGCAGCATAGTGACTTTTGAGTCGACTCAAAGGACAGCCATACCTGGGTGGAGCGGCCGAGGGCGTCAATGAGCGAATTGTACGTGACCACGTTGGGCTGTACACCGTCGTGCAGCATCTGGCGAAACACACTCATGGCCTCCTCCACCTTGCCCTGCTTGCCATGCGCATCTATGATCGCACTGTACACCACCACGTCCACCTGCTCACATGGCCCATGTGCATGTGCATGTGCATGTGCATGCATGTACACATGGCATTGAACATGCACATGCACGGAAAAGTGTACATCAACGTCCACATTCTGTGGTTTATATAGACCACCACGTCCACCTACTCACATAGCCCACGAGCATGCACATAAACATAACACTCACATACCTGTGATCATATACTTGAACATCCACATGCACATCCACATGAACATGCACATTCGCATGCACAACATGCACATGCACATGCACAAGCACATGCACATGCACATATACATATAATATAATCAACCCACCTGCAGCCCCATGTCGCGGTACTGCTGGAAGAGCCCCGCCGCCTACTGGTGAATATGTCAGGTTTGCTTGCTGCTACTCCACTATGAGCCTGAATCCTTAAGAATACAGAGGGGAGAGGCTTGCGGTGGAGTGAAGCCCTACCTGCAGCCCCATGTCGCGGTACTGCTGGAACAGCGCTGCCGCCTCCTGGTGCCGGCCCGCGCGGGACAGCGCAGTCACAACCGCCGACAGCGTGAGCACGTTGGGCGTGAGGCCCTGGCGCTTCATGGCGTGGAAGAGCCGCATCACCTCGTCGCAGCGCCCCGCCTTGCCGTACGCGTCCAGCAGCGCGTTGTGCGCCACCACGTCCAGCCGCCACCCCGCCGCCTCCATCTCACGCGCCACCGCTATGGCTTCATTCAGCCTGCCTGCCTTGCCGTATATGTCTAAGAGTGTGTTGTAGGTCACCCTGGGAAAGGGGGAAAGGAGCGGAGGGGAAGGGAGCATTGGAGTTGCCAAGAGGCGGAAGTGGGGAAAGAGGGGGATGGAAGGAAGGGCTTTTAGATTGGCCTCCTGACACCTCGTCGCAGCGCCCCGCCTTGCCGTACGCGTCCAGCAGCGCGTTGTGCGCCACCACGTCCAGCCGCCACCCCGCCGCCTCCATCTCACGCGCCACCGCTATGGCTTCATTCAGCCACCCCGCCTTGCCGTAGATGTCAAGCAACGCGTTGTAGGTCACTCTGGGAGGGGGAGAAGAGCAACGGAGGGGTTGAATAGATTGTGAAGGCGCCTAGGACATCCTATTCTGGCAGCCGCCCTGCCATGCTGTAGTTATGTGCAAGAAGCGTGGAAGGAAGCATGGAAGGAAGGATGGAAGGAAGCGTGGTGTGGGTGTACCTGTCAGGGCGCACCCCCGCATGCTGCATGGTGTGGAACACGTTGATGGCACTGGACAGGTCGTTCACCTTGCGATACCCGTCTATCATCGTGCTGAACGTCACCTGCAGGCAGGCATGCACGCGTGGGACGGGGAGGGGGGAGAAGAGGGGAGGGTTGGAAGAGGAGAAAAGAACCAGAGCGGGAAGCACTGGTGATCTTAGCTGCACAGCACCGCACAGCACAGCACAGCACAGCACTGCGCTGCAGTGATGGTAACCGCAGCTGGCAGTACAGGAGAACGCACCACATTAGGCGTGACATCAGACTGGGCCATGGAGGCAAAGGCAGCGGCAGCAGCGTCCATCTGGGACGCCTTGCAGAGCGCGTCAATAAGCGTGTTGAACGTGAATATGTCCCGCACCAATGGCACTGCCCCCTCCTCCTCTCCCCCCTCCTTCCCCCGCCGCCGACCCCCTTGCCCCTGCTGCTCCTTCCTCCCGCCCCGGGAACCTCCCGCCGCAGCAGCAGGAGCAGGGGCAGAAGCGGTGGAATCAGCACTATTACCAGCGGCGGCAGCAGCAGCAGCAGCGGTGGCGGCACAGGTTTCCTGCCCCATGAGTTCGAACACCCGTAGCGCCTCCTGCCACTGGCCTGCCCTGCTGCACACCGCCATGAGTGAGTTGTACGTGATCTGATCCACGAGGGGGGGGGGATCCACCGCATTGGGGAAACGGAAGGAAAGGGGGGAACCAGTATTAGGGCGTGTTACATTTTTAACTCTAGCCCTTCCGGACGGACAGTCGTCCGGACTTTTTAGCGGTTACTGTTTTCGTTATAAATCGTCTTTTGATTCGTTGGATCACTTGCGACGTCGTTAACGATCGGACCGTTGATGCAACATTTTGCGTGAAATGCCTTTCCAAATCGTTCGGACGATTACCGTTCTATAAATGGACGAACTGAACAGTGCCGCAATTTTATTGGTAATCGACATGTGTTACCTGCTTCGTGATAAATTCGTGACGCGGATACAGCTCGATAACTCTCGTAAGTTTGAAAAAGTTTCATAAACAGCGTCGGACGAGGCTTAGTCCGGCCGCTGGATTCGGACTGCCCAATGTTCCAAATGTGAACCGTTTCGGACGGTTGTCCGGACTTTAATGGCTTTTAAAAAATGTAACACGCCCTTAGCGGCGTTGCAGCATAAATAAGAATCAAGTACCCTGTAAACAGCATAAGAAAAGCTCCCCATTTATCTCGCTCACACATCCCTCCTCCCCACCCACCCGCCACCACTCATCTCTTTTTTGCCCTTCTCCCCCTCCCCGTCCCCTTCCCTTCCCGTCCCGTCCCTTCCCTTCCATTTCCCCTTCCTCTTGATCCCTCCACCCATCCCCACACCCATCCGCCCACCAGCACTCTCACCCGTTCAGGAGCAATGCCAAGCTCCTTCATCCCGTGCACCAGCGCCCATGGACGCACCACAGAGAGGTTCAAAAGATCCTCCACATATCCCTGCACCCACCCACCCTGCATGCATCCCTGCACCCACCCACCCTGCATGCATCCCCGCACCCACCCTGCATGCATGCATCCCCGCACCCACCCTGCATGCATGCATCCCCGCACCCACCCTGCATGCATGCATCCCCGCACCCACCCTGCATGCATCCCCGCACCCACCCTGCATGCATGCATCCCCGCACCCACCCTGCATGCATGCATCCCCGCACCCACCCTGCATGCATGCATCCCCGCACCCACCCTGCATGCATGCATCCCCGCACCCACCCTGCATGCATCCCCGCACCCACCCTGCATGCATGCATCCCCGCACCCACCCTGCATGCATCCCCGCACCCACCCTGCATGCATGCATCCCCGCACCCACCCTGCATGCATGCATCCCCGCACCCACCCTGCATGCATCCCCGCACCCACCCTGCATGCATCCCCGCACCCACCCTGCATGCATCCCCGCACCCACCCACCCACCCCTCCACCTGCCCTCTCACCCACCCGGTCAGGTGCGATGCCCAGCTCCTTCATCTCGTGCACCAGCGCCCATGCGCGCGCCACCTCCGCCTCGCCCGCGCCAGCAGCGCCGCCCGCCTTGGCGCACGCGTCAATGGCGGCGTTGTACGTGACCAGGTTGGGGCGGCACCCTGCGTCCCTCATGCTGCGCAGCAGCGCCAGCGCATCCGTGCTGCGCCCACTGCGCCCTGTTCTCATGGGACACGTGGGGAGGGAAGGGAGAGACGGCACGGTGGAGGGGGGAGAGAGGGGGCATTGCTGTAGTGGCGACTGTTACAGCCACAAAAGCAGGAGCAGCAGCAGCAGCGGCAGCGGCAGCAGCAGCATCTGAAAACAAAAACACAAAAACTGCAACCGCCTCCTGGCAAGCAACTCACCACTCACTCACCATAGGCACTGATGAGCGCAGAGAAGGCGTAGACGTTGGGCGGCACACCAAAGGCGCGGGCGCGGTCAAAGACGCGGCGAGCGGCGTCCACCTGGCCATGGCGGCCCAGCACTGCAATCGTGGTGCTCACCAGCTTCGCCCAGTCCCCCGCCCCTCCCCGCCCTCCCCGCTTCACCCGCGGACTCTCCTGTGGGAGAGAGAAATAGGGAGGAGCAGGACGTGGGAGAAGAAGAGGGGGGTGTTGATAGGGATGGTGCGATCTTTGAATGGATCGTGCGTGGACAGGGGAAGATCTTCTCACATGTTGAGAACTCGCATGGTACCACGACCAGAAGAGGACACTCTTGCGGTAACACGCACAGAATCGACAATTCCTTAAGCAAGGCACAAGCAAGCAAGCAAGCAAGGCAACTCACGAGCAGCCAGTTGAAGCACGCGAGGGTCTTCTGCCACTGCCCGCGGTTCCCCAGCTCCCTGAATATGTACGACCAGTTCGCCAGCGTCGGCTCTCCTGCCCCCTGCTGCCCCTGCCCCTGCTGCCCCTGCTGCTCCCGCTGCCATCGGTCCAGCACCTGTGACAGCAGCACGTCGCACTCCTGCATGTCCTCGCTGCTGCAGTTGCTGCTGCTGTCGCTGCTGCTGTCCCCACCGCTACTGCTGCTGCTGCTGCTGCTGCACGTGCTGCTGCCGCAGGAAGCAGAAGAAGGAGAGGTGGCGACGCCACTGCCGCTGCTACTGCTACTGCCGTAGCAGAAGGGGTCCGGGAGAGCGAGAATCTCCTGCACCACGGCCTCAGCAGCGGCGCTGTGGTTGCCCGAGTGTGGGCCCACTCGCCCATGGTGGAACTTGGACACTGTGCGCGCAGGCCTCCTCCTGCTGAAGTCCCCGCCCAAAGCTGCACGGACGGAACACCAGGTCACGGATTGGGTTAGGGTTATGTGTGTGAGGTGAGTTGCGTTGAGTTAAGTCTTTTGCAACGGCCCAGAAGTGGGGGACGGGGGGGAAGGGTAGAGGGGAACGGGTGCGGGGCCGGGACGAGGGTGGAGAGGGTAAAACCTGGGGAAGAGCAAGAAACGAGGGAACCTAACAAGCAGGAAAGGAGGGAACTTAACGTGGCTACGTACTTACCGCCAATGGCCAGGGGCACGCTGGCCTCAGCAAAACTCCGCGCAGACGCTGCCACGGCTGCTGCCGCAGCCTCCGCGGCAGCCGCCGCTGCCGCCGCGTTCGTCGCGCTAGCAGCCAGCGCCGTACCGCCACTGATCCTTCCTGCTGCCTTCCCCACTCCCACTACTGCTGCCGTCGCTGAGGCCGCTGCCGTTGATGCCGCCACAGCCGCCGTGGTCATCACTCCGCCTCCTCCCCCTTTCCCTCCTTTTCCTCGCCTCAACTCACCGCCCCCTGCTCTAGACCAGTTAGCGCCTGCGCCAGCTGCGCCTGCGCTAGCTGCGCCTGCACCCGCGCCAGAGATTCTACCCGCAGGCCCCGCGCGCCCCCCCAAGTCCCCCGCACTGCCGACTCCCCCAAACGCGCGGCTTCCCCCGCGGAACGGGCCGTGCGCGGAGCCTCCGGAAGAACCGAATCCGGCGGAAGCGGCGGCGGCGGCAGCCGCAGCCGCTGCTGCGCCAGACGCGGAGCCGGCGGAAGCAAGCCCGCCTGTGGCCGGCGGAACGACCAGCGCGGCAGCGCGAGCTCCCGACAAGCGCGCAGAAGCATGGTGCTGGTGGTGATAGTGCTGCTGCTGATGGTGCTGCTGGTTCTGATGACGCTGATGGTGGAAGGATTGGGCAGAGCTGTGATGGTTCTGGCGAGAATGAGACATGGCTCCTCCCATTCGCACAATACTGTTACCCCCAGACCTACCCAGCCTCTCATCGTCCAAAGCAGCTTCCAAGCCTCCTGTTCCCGAGGCTCGAGGCGTGCCGGACCGAGCGGACGAAGGGCCGCGGGGGTGCTGGTGGTAACCACCTCCGCTTCCGCCATGCGCGTGGGTGCTTCCGCCAGGCCCGTGCGGGCGCAGCCCCGCTGCCCCGCGGAAGGGGCGCGGCCCGGAGGGCCCCGCCGGAGTCGGGAGTGCGGAGCGGAGGGTGATTATAGAGAGCGGGGTCGAGGGGGAGGAGGAGGGCGCGAACAGGCGCGTTCCTATATCGAGCAGCTTGGATCGGCACGCGAGAAGCAGACGAGGATGGAGATTCACGAAAAGGTTCGCCATGGCTACTCCTGCTCCTGCTCCTGCTCCTGCTCCTGCCCCTGCCCCTGCCCCTGCCCCTGCGCCTATCGCTCCTCCTAATCCTGCTCCTAATCCAGACGGGGATAAAGAAAGAGCAGCTCCTTGTCCTTGCGCAAAGCCGGCGTGCCGGCCAACCGCACTGAACCGGGTCGACTCTTCCTCTGCCTCCTCCGCCTCCTCCTCCTCCGCATCATCTTCCCCCTCAACAGTGCCGTCTCCGCCCACACGCGCTTTCCTGGTCGCCTTCCGGGTTTTCCGGACCTTCTTATGCCCGTCCCGCTTGCTGAAGCGGGCGATGAAACGGGTCGCCGCAGAGACAACCGCGGCGCCTGGTCCGCCGGGGGGAAGGAAGCCGAGAGGAAGCTTCTGGAAGGTCGCAGCGGCGCTGCGAAGCCGAACTATGGCGGCGGGGGCAAGAGTGCCCCCGGGAGACACGGGCATAGCTACTGCTGCTGCTGCTGCTGCTGCTGCTGCAGAAGCTGTTGGAGCTGCTCCTGCAGACGAGGAAACAGCAGCACGCGACGAGCACTTTAGGTCGTCCAGCCTGTCGGACTAAGAGATCCTAAGGTCGCGCAACGGGAGAAATTGGTATCCAATAGCGCCCGTGAGAATCGCAGCTTCAAAAAGGGTTCGAAACCCACGGATGGAGGGCGGGGGGTTGGGGAGATGGTTGAGATAGAACCCTAAATGGCGAGTCTTGAAAAGGGGCGACGACGCAATGTGGAAATACAGCTTCGGCTAGCAGAACAAATCCACTCAGAAAAACTGCAAACGCCTAACGGCTGGAAGAAAAGCCAACGCTTGGTGCTGCTGGGGCCAGCATAAGAGGAATTCAAGTACTAGAGAACGAACACTTCCAACGGAATATAATGGCCGGCCACTGAGCATATGAGGACGGGCTGATTGCTACACAGTCATGCGCGAATTCCGCGACGGCTGATTCTAGGCTGGTTTCGGATGCAATGGATGAGTACGCGTCCAACCTAATCTGATGGTAATGGCTGCCTTCGCGGAAAGCGATTCTGAGGGTAAGTAGCAGCTGTTTCTCCGTCCCCTTGCAAGGCCATCCTAAATGGCCGCCCGCTTGCGGAAGACTACGGAGCTCAGGAACTTGGCGAATCTTAGAAAACAGTAGAGCAAGGAGGACCTTGAGAGGAGACGGATGCCACAAGGCGTATCTCCGCTGTTGGAAAGTTGTGGTGGAAACGGCTGCAATTGTGGAAGCAGTAGCAGGAAGCTCGGGCTTTTGACTGAAGATGTGTTGAAGTGGTGGAAATAAGGGCAACATCGGTATATGACGGTGCATTTGGCAACCATCAGGTTCTCAGATAGGTTCTTCCCAACCAAGCACAGATGCCGACCAGATGCGTGGAGGAGAAACCCTGCCAGACGTGTTGCGACGACTCCACGAAATGGCATAACGAAGTGGTTACCAGGCCCGCGTGCAATTTGCAACGGCTGGAGGCGAGGGGGGTGGGGGGGCTGATGTTGTGTGATAATGTGACGTAGGAACTTTTGAAGCACTGAATGACGAGGCTAGGGAAAGGTCTGGAGGTTGACCGAGCCAGACGCTGTTTTAGAGAGTGAGGCATGTACGCATCTGTCAGTCAGTGCATGGGCCTGGCCTAGGCTGGACATGGAATGATTCAGAATGACACCAGCAGACCAATGGAAACCCTTTGCCCACCATACGGGTTATTCACAAGAGCCACAATATCTTCCTCGCAGCAATGGTCGCATCGCATGTATGGAAATGACGTACGTACAGTATCACCGCACTTCTTCGAGTCGTCGTCGCTCCCTCCCAACCACGCACATCTGATTGTTTCACGTATCGTTTAGCTGCCGAACCAGAATATGATTGTGTGGTTGAGATATGAGCACGTGTATGTACAGTGACTGCTTTGGGTGGGTGTGAGGACGAACTAGCCAGCCACAGCCGAACCGAGGAGCTTTGCTTTGGTCTGTTGCTTCTCTTCCAAGCAAGCTTGGAAGTGTTTCGTTTGTGCTGGTTTCGCTTTCAGTCACGACTGAGGTGTATTAATGTACTACATAGTAATAAGTACCACGTTGAACCATAACAGCATATGATGGAAAAGGAGAATCTGGCAAATTCAGCATACGCTTCTTTTCAACTTTACGGTATGACACTGACGAGAATAAGATTGCACCTTTTCATGGGAGCAAAGCACCTGCTAGAATAGGGCATCTTTTCAATATGTACGGTACAGGCCATTGCAAGCAATAGGAGCGCATTATGATTCTCTCAACACCTTCATCGCAGCAGCACGCCCGGCAGCTTGAGACATATCCACGACCTCAAAGTTCTTCCCGTGCACACCATGGAGCGAATGCAGGTCATCATTATCCCATTCTTCGTTGGGTACACCAGTGATGTACCACGGTGAGCCATTGTCTGCTAGCATCATGCCATACGTCTGGAGTGCTTTCAGGACAACACGGGCTTGAGGGGGGAACTTGGACGTGTCAAAGGACTGGTGGAAGGACATGCAGGGAAGAAAGTGAAGCGGCAGTAAGTACAGTGGAATGGAGCAGTGATGGAGAAACAGGCCATACAATTTCACATGAGTTCCCAGAGCAAACTCTGCGTTATACCACAAGACAACCACCTTGCCTTGACAAGCCAACCCACGTCAAAAACCCCATCTCAATTTCCACTCTGCTATCTCAGCAAATCACCTTCCCCTCCTCATCCAGCTGCCCTCTCTTCCCCTTCTCCCTCCCTCCTCCCCCCTTCCCCCCCCCCCCCCCTCGCCCGCACTCTTTCCCCCATGTTCCCGCTGCCGTGCAGCCTTTTTCACCCTCACCTTCTTGAGCCGCACTCGGATGCCCATGGGGGGCTGCTTGCGGTCAGTGTTGCTGCTGGCGTAGTGCCGTGCGGGCTGTCAGAATATTATCTTATTGTTCTAGCCTGTAGTGGGGTGCTCTATAGCGAGTACAACCCTTCTAGGGTTTGCTATTTGTATCCTCATTCTTGCTAGTTCAATCCTCTTTCTTCTTCTAACTTTTGACATGCTATCAGAGCAGGTCGATCCCCTTGGCTCGATCCTGTGGGTGTGTCCCCACCTTGCTTCCGCTGCTACCTGTCCTTCCCGCCGTGCGCCCCGAGGCGCGCGGCGATTTTATTTCCTTCCCGCCGTGCGCCCCGAGGCGCGCGGCGGTTTTCTGCCCGCCGTGCGCCCTAGGGCGCGCGGCGGTTCTTTGCCCGCTGTGCGCCCCGAGGCGCGCGGCGGGCGTCCCGCCCTACGTCGCGGCCCCGCCCCTCGAAGCGGCCCTGCACGACCGTCGCGGCCCCGCCCCTCGACGCGGCCCCGCCCTACGTCGCGGCCCCGCCCTATGTCGCGGCCCCGCCCCGACCGTCGCGGCCCCGCCCTCGTCGCGGCCCCGCCCTACTGTCGCGGCCCCGCCCTACGTCACGGCCCCGCCGCCGACCTGTCGCGGCCCCGCCCTACGATGCGGCCCCGCCCTGCGTCGCGGCCCCGCCCCTCGAAGCGGCCCCGCCCTACGTCGCGGCCCCGCCCCTCGTCGCGGCCCCGCCCTATGTCGCGGCCCTGCCCCGACTGTCGCGGCCCCGCCCTCCAATCAGGTCCGTGGTGGGCCCTTTCCTCCACACCCCCCCCCCCTCCCCCCCCCCATTTCCCGTCGCCTGTCGCGGCTCCTTCGGGGGCCACAAGCGGCCCCCTCAGGTCGCCTCGACAGGACGACGGGAGGTGCGATCTGTGGGGTGGCGGGTATGGGGGTGGCCGGTGTGCCTTCCTCCCTTTCTCCTCCTCCTCCTTCGTCTCCCACTGCTGCAGCTGTCGCTGAGGGGGGTGGTTGTGTGGGAGACTGGGTTTAGGGTTTAAGGGGGGTGCGTGGGAGTGGAGCTAGCGGTGTAGCAGTGGGTGTGTATGAGGGGGGTTGGACTGTGTGCGGGAGGTTGAGTGGAGGTTGCCGTCGTGTCGTCAGCAGCACCTGTATTCCGGGGGCTTCGCCCGGTAGCCCAGTCGTAGCCAGCTGTGCCAGCCGCCCGTGGGTCCGTTGCTCGTCTGCCGCTACTTTAGCCGCGGGGCCAGTTACTCCAGTAGTCCGGGGGCTTCGCCCGGTAGCCGCTGAGCCAGTGTGCCTCCTGTTGCCCGTGTGTCTGCAGCTTCAGCCGTCGCCTCCCAACTCCTCTCGCTCTCACTCCTCCTCCTCGCTTGCCCGTTGTGACCACCACTAGCTTTGCTGATAATTGTGTACTTGAACTATTGCTTCTTGAACTTGTGCTCAGAATGTGTGGTGACATTGTGATCCACCCTGAGCTTGTTTTGCTTTGCCTTCTCTGCTGATTACACCCCACTTTGGCTATGGGGGTGTGTCAGAATATTATCTTATTGTTCTAGCCTGTAGTGGGGTGCTCTATAGCGAGTACAACCCTTCTAGGGTTTGCTATTTGTATCCTCATTCTTGCTAGTTCAATCCTCTTTCTTCTTCTAACTTTTGACACGGGCCACACGTACTTGCGCTGAGTGCTGCTCGCTGTGAACCTCAGTGCATGCCGAATGGCACCTGCTTGCACCTCTTCAAACCGGGACAGACCTGGGAGGATCTGTGGTGCAAAGGCACGGAAGGGAGCAAGGAATGGTTGGCAGGAGAGGTGCTTGAGGCGATTCGACATAGGGACGGGCTTACTGTGATTCCAAGTACCACCACCATTCCAGGCACTGGCACTGCAACATTCGACCATACTCCCATTTTCTCCCACCACACTCCCACTACACTCTCAGCCGCTCTCACCGGCAGGCCGGCAGCATCAGCGGAGGTCCAACCCGCTGGCCGGAGCTTGTTGGATGTCAGGTTCCATATGGCGCCACTCCCTGCTGACACTGCAACCAGGGGGTTGGGTGGGGTGGGTCGTACAAAGGGAGGAGGAGGTCGATAAGTGTTACATATTTCTTAGACACAAACCAATCAGAGATAGTAGCGACTTTGTTCCGTGTATGTGAACGAGAGAATCAGCGAGTTAAGCAGCAGTAGCTGGCAGTGGTGGTTTGCTGCGACACAATCTCGGAACACTGACCAGCACTGACCTTGGGAGTTGAGCTGCGAGTAGTCGTAGATCTCGTACAGCATGCACCGGTCCGTGTCCACCAGCATCACGTGGTGGTCCGACCCGCCTTCCACTAACGGGGAAGCTGGTATGGGGTACGGCCCGGGGTCGCTTTCATCCGGGTAGTAGAACGTAGGCGAGGTGGTGGGTGTGGAACTGGTCACGAGGTTCACGGGAATGCCAATGGGGTTGCCCTCCCACAGGCCTGCAGTGGTGTGAACGGGAGGGAGTGGGGAGGACGTGCTTTTGAGTCGAGTCAAAAGGGGTTGCTTTCATCCGGGTAGTAGAAAGTGGGTGAGGTGGTGGGTGTGGAGCTGCTCACGAGGTTCACGGGAATGACGATGGGGTTGCCGTCCCACAGGCCTGCAGTGGCGTGCACGGGAGGGAGTGGGGAGGACGTGTGGGAGGGAGGAAGGGAGAAAGGAAGGGAAAGGGGGAAGTGACGAGACGGGAAAGAAGGGGTACGGTTTGGTGACTGATTGTCAGTTGGGACGGGAGGGGATTGTGAAAGGTTGAAAGAGAAGAAGTTGTGGATTATCAGGGAAGGGAACGTTGGGAGAGTAGTGGTGCTTGGGTACACTAATGTTAGGAGGAGTCGTGGAGGGAGAAAAGAGAGAGTTGGAAAAAAAACAAACAAACAAATCCAATAACGGTTGAGTCCGTCATCTCACGGGCCTCGGATAATACCTGAGCCGAAATCCGCGTGCACGTGCGCGTCGAGTCCAATAGAAGCGAGGTACGCCTTAGACATGGCGTGCACGGGTAGCTTGTCGACGCGCATGTTCCACACGTTGCTCGCGGGGAACACCTTGCATCCCGCCAGTTCGGGCGGCGGGCCCGACGGCGGAGCGGGAGTGCGGCGCGCGCGAGAGCAGAACGAGCGGCGTAAGAAGCAGGGGAGGTCGTCCGCGAGGGAAGGCGGGGAGGTTACGAGGAGGAGGAGCAGGGCGAGGAGAGGGGGAAAAGGGAGAAGCAGGAAGGGAGGGGAACGTCGGAGTGACGGAAGCGCGGTTGTGGCGACGCGGACAGAAGCTCGGCGATTTGCCATGGAGGGTGTACAGGCGAGTCTCAGGAAATGTAGCGACACGACGGCTATGTTTGACGTTATAGATTAGGAGGCGGGTCAAGTGTTGCAACTTTCAGCATTGATACGCGAACTGTGACGCTACATAATGCACAGAGCATGTTTGACGGACCTTGCACGTAAGTCCGTGGGTCTGCTAAGGCGGTTGTGAATGGCAAAATCCCTCGTATGAAGAGGGCCGGCCAGAAGAACAGAAGAAAAGTAGGTGGAAGTAGATGGTGGGGCGGCGCCGCTTCTGGGGGGAAAGGAAAGGGAGTGGAAAATCTCCACGAGTACGACAGGGAAGTTTGCCACGAATTCAGTTATCGTGCGAAAGGCGTTACATTTCTTCAAGGATTTCTATTCGGATTGCAACATTGTTCAGTTGATGATGCTTGTTCAGTTGATGATGCTTGTGCAGTTGCTGGATGAGTCCATTACACGCCAATATTCACATGCCGCTTTCAAGAGTCCATCCATAACAAAAAGTGAACCGTTGGTACTGTTCGCATGATTTGTCCCGGCTCATTGGCTCCCCTTTCCTGAAATATTAGAGGCGAACCAGAAATACCCTCGTGGAAGAGAGTGGTTTCACGTTTCCAAATTCAGCAGCACCTTGTGAATGCGAGAGAGTGCTAGAGAGAGGTCTCGTCAATAGGTAGGAACTGGAGGAAGAACCATGCAAATTGATTTCGGAAAGTCGTTTCTTGAAAATGGTCAAACTGGAAGAAGGAATTTGCGAATTTATCACCAACCCCCTCTTCCACCCAACCCAAACTGATTCTCCCTGGTGCTTTGTTAGGCAAGGACGTCCCTAGAGAATTGCAGACCGCACAGCCATGAGCAACATAGCTCAGAGTAGGTATCGACTAGGGCAAAGATAGCGAAGCGATTTCGGCGCAGTCGTGAGGAAACACGGCCAGAATAGACCTAGTTCTTAAACGTACCCTGTAAGCATTCGTCAAGCAGCAGCTTCCTTGCAGCTGCTGCTTCACGCAGCGCATTCAAAAGCGCCTCATTTAGCCCCGCTAATCTTTTCGAGAAAACCTCCTAATGATAACTTTCCTCTCGCAGTCGCACCGTTCGCACCGTCACACACCAAGAACCGACGCCTCCTCCTCTTAGGCGTTTCGCACTCCGCCCGTCACTCACCGTCATCAAAGCGCACGTCTTGTTGGGCCATCGCATGAGGAGCCATGCCGCGACTTCGCTCCACCATACGGCTCCGTCGGGAGAATAGCAGAATCTGACCCTCCAATTCCTTCTGGCGGCGGCAGCCATAGTAGCAACGGCACTATCGCTGCGAGCTAGAAAACCGCTAGGAACTAAGGTTTTTCTGGCGAACGATTCGCGAGCGAGGGGTTAGAGGGGGAGGGGAAGGGGGAGGCGGGGAGGTAATTAACGGAGACCTCTGTCACCACAACAGAGGCCTCTGTGTTCTCTTGTAGAAGCCATGCTTTATCAGCGTAAATTGGCTGCATGAGGTCCTGATAGCGCTAGAACCCGTCGTTTTCATCCGGCTCAGAAAGGCGTTCGAAAACGATTCGCGTTATTTCGAGGCGACAGATCGCAACGGTGCCGCGTCGCCGCCGCCACCATGGGGGACAAGGGCGCGACGCGGGGGTTCATAACGACGATCGCGCAGGGGCTGCCCGGGAAGTGGTTCCTGGTGGTGTCCACGGCGTCGCTCTCGTCCGGCGCCATCTCGCCCTCCTTCCTCTCCTGGAACGAGTTCCAAGAGTGGTGGTGGCCACAGCAACAGTGAGCTTCACTCGCCTCGCCCCTGTTTTGAGACGTCTCACATCACATCTTGAGTTTTGAGACGTCACAGATTCTGTGGTTTGGGACGCCATCTCGCGCTCCTCCTTCTGAAACGAGTTCCAAGAGTGGTGGTGGCCGCAGCAACAGTGAGCCGCCATTTCCTCCCTCCGGCTTCTGTCCTCCCTTTCCCTGCGCTCTACTCCCTCCCTCCCTCCCTCCCTCCTTCTCTCTCCACCTGTAACCCCCTTTCCCGAACCACTCCTCACCCTCCCGCCACATCCTCTCCACATTCCTCCCCACCCGCTCCCCAAACCCCCGCCCCACCGCTCTCCCCCCGCCAACCCCACTTTTCTCCAGTCAAATCGTGGCAGTGGGTTACGGCTGCAACGTGTGGCGCGCAGCGTACGCATCGCACGTGTTCGCGCTGCAGACGTGCAACTTCTTCTCGTCCTTCGACGCGGCGTCCAAGTACATCGTGCGCCAGTCCGAGCAGGGGCTGCGCGTGACGGCGCTGGCGCAGGGCGCGGGGCAGTGGTTCGTGGTCATGAGCAAGGGCGGCGCCATGCCCGCGCTCTCGCAGGGGCTCGTCTGCTCCACGAGCCTCGCGGATTTCATCCGCACGTTCCAGCGGGTGCGTGCGGGCGTGCGTGCGTGCGTGCGTGTATTGTGAGTGTGTTCTTTGTTGGTTTTGGTTTCTGTAACCTGGAGGCGCGCCCTCGAACGTCGCAGGGGCTCGTGTGCTCCACCAGCCTCGCGGATTTCATCCGCATGTTCCAGCAGGTGCGTGCGTGCGTTGCACTCGTACCTTCCCCCCTCATGTGGTATGAGAGGAGCAGTATCACACGCTTCCCCACAGCCTGCCCTCGCGTACCTTCCTCCCCCCTCCTCCCTTAAACATCTTCCCCCATTCCCTCCCTCCCCACCCCCCCCCTCCCCCTCTCCCTCCCCCACCTTCTCTCCTCCCTTTCCCTCCTCCCTTCCCTCCCTTCACTCGGATCCGCCATGGCAGGGATTCGAGGAGCACGATCGTGTGCCAACGTGTCTCGTGTATGGGGACGGCCGATGGGTGGGTGTATGGAGTGCAGTCAGGGAGGGCGTAGTGGCAGGCGCTGGCACAAGCGGCGGCAGCAGCAGCGTGAGCAGCGGAGGCAGCAGTCTGACCTCCCTTCACCACAACAGCAGCAGCAGCACCAGCAGCGGCAGCAGCATCACCAGCGTGTTTGGCAGCATGGGATTCGGTTCCGGCAGTGCCTCAACCAGCAGTGGCAACAGCGGCAATGGGCATGTGCATGGGAGCAGCATCACGCCTACTCCACACGTGGTTACCAGTAGCAACACCAGCAGCAGTAGCAGCAGCAGTGGTGGTGGTGGTGGTGGTAGTGGCGTTGGTGGTAGCGCCGGGCAGCAGAGCAGGGCGCTGAAGTTTGTGGTGGTGAAGCAGTCCTCTGATAACGCCCTCGTGCTGAATGCTCTAGAGGATTCTTACTCCATACTGGCTGTTGCGTCATCGCCGACAGCCACTCTTGTGGCCCTGATCAAGGTGTGCCTATTGCTGCTGCTGCTGCTGCTCCCGCTGCCGCCGCCGCTGCCGCCTCTTGAGGTTCCATGTCGTTATGAGCTTCTCCCTGTGGTTCTGCTCGGTGGTCATCCTGTTTGGATGTGTCCTATAATATGCACCTTGTGTATACACGTACGGCTTCCTCCCCCCTTCTCGTCCCCTTTTCTCCCTCCCCACAATCTTCTCACCCTCTTCCCCTGCCCATTTCTGAGCGCAGCTCTGACTCGCCTCACTGTATTGACCCTTCGCTCCTTTCATTTCTTCTTCGTGCCACATAACACTACAACTGCCTCCGGCTCCCAAGCCTCCATCCTCCCACCTTCTTAAGTTACGCCCTCTCGTGCCCTCACAGAACTTCTTAAGTTCCCGCATCCCTTCCATGGGCCCCACAATCCCCTCCCACATTCCCCCACCCCCCCACACATTGCAGCCGGCGTTGTACCATAGTCAAGTGACCTACCACTGCGACGGTTCGGGCTCGTCCAAGGGTGGATAGTGAACACAATATCCACTGATGTTGTACACTATCCACCCGTTGGATAGTGACCGCACGCCCTGCTGACACTCATGTATGCCCACCCATCCCCTCTCACATCCCCCTCCCACCTTCCCCTCCGCTTTCCCCATTGCAGCCGGCGTTATACCGTAGGGCCCACCACTGCGACGGCTCAGGCTCGTGCAACGGGTGGATAGTGAACAACATCAGCGACCGCACGCCCTGCTGGTACTCCATCCTCTCATGTCCCACATGCCCGCCATCTCCCCCTCACACCCCCCGCCTTTTCAGCCGGCGCTATACCGCAGTCAAGTCGCATACCACTGTGACGGCTCAGGCTCCTCCAACGGGTGGATCGTGAACAACATCAGCGACCGCACGCCTTGCTGGTACTCGCAGCTCACACTCGACTCGCCCGCACACCGCCAGGAGTTTGCTCTGCACCGCACTGTCCTCGCGTCCTCCTCTGCTGCTCTCTTCCGCCGCCCCACACCCCCGGCTCCCTCAGCTCAAACCCCGTCTCTTGGAACGGGTGGGAGTGGAGCGGGAGGAGGGGGGACAGGAGGGTCCGGAGGGGGTGGTGGGAAGGGGAATGCTGGTGGTTCTGGCGGTGGGAGTAGTGGTGGCGGTGGCGGTGGTGGGGGGGGGGGGGGAGTGGGAGGGTTTTTTGGGCGGTCTGCGTCAGCAGCAGTGAGCCAAGGGACGTTGACTGCCACTATTGTGACGCGAGGGGGCAGCAGCGGGAGCAGCAGCGGCGGTGCAGTGGGGTTGAGAG
Source organism: Closterium sp. NIES-65 (assembly GCA_948144175.1). NCBI lineage: Eukaryota > Viridiplantae > Streptophyta > Zygnematophyceae > Desmidiales > Closteriaceae > Closterium > Closterium sp. NIES-65. Next base: position 2,450,793 of record CANXME010002232.1, on the reverse strand, counting down.
GGGAGGGAGGAGGAGGAAGCTGGCATGGAGGAGGGGGGAGCGCAGGAGGGAGGGGAGAAGGCGGAGGAGGGACGACAGCGAGTGTGTGTATGCCTCTTGTGTCGCATACTAGTCCCAGCCGCTCACCTTCTCCTGAGATTGGATGGGTGGAGTCGAGTAATGGAGGTGCTGGTGGTGGGGGGAGCGGCAGCAGCAGCAGCAGCAACGGCAGTGGCAGCGGTAGTGGTGTCCTTAAAGACCTCCAACAACAGCAGCTGCACCAACAACAACAGCCGCCGCTGCAGCAGCTGCAGGGCGGTGCGTTGCCAACCAGAGCAGTCACACCGACAAGACGAGCAGCAGGAGGAACAGCAGCAACAGCAGCAGCATCAGTGGCAGTAGGAGCAGCAGGAACAGTGGGGGCAGGCACGGGTGGGGCAGGGCAAGGGTCAGCAGCAGCAGAGGCAGCGCCACAGCATGTGATGGTGGGAGGGTACGTGCACCCTCTCGTCAAGTCAGGGCCCTTTGCAGGACTGTGTATACTGCCTTGATGGACCGACTGACCGGCCTCATGGTCATGCTGCTGCGTACCCACATCCATCCTGCCCCACATCCATCCTACCGCTACCTCCCACATGTTGTGCTGCCTTCCTCCCACACCGCCTCCTGCCCAGGGCTATTGGGTATGCTACCAGGTTGAATGCTCCGCTGTGATGTGACTGGATTCAATCCTGCCTAACTTGGACCTTCAGTTCGGATGTTTTCAGCCGATGCTGACTGGATACAAGTAATTCAGAGACTGGCTTCAATACGTTCAAATAATTATTGGGACGCTTCACAATCTTCTTCCCTTGGAGCCTCCCTTCCACCCACCCACAAAGCTAACCTCTTGCAAACCCTCACACCACCTTCATGAACATTCTCCTCTTAGCACAAATTCGCTCACTTAGGGCACATACATGACAATGAAGAGGCATTATACAATGTCCATCTCAGATGTGAACCTAGCATCTCAGACATACATGGGTGGACTGGAAACAGCAGAAAGCAATGTAATTAACCAAAACCTTGATGCAAACTCGTATAAGCATCGCATAACACCTATATAGCTTGGTGCAGATTCAGGCACCACTGTTTAGCATAGCATAGCACCTACGGTACCAAGAAGCATTCTCCCAATACAATCTCCTATCCCCCATCACAACCCTCCATTCACATTTCCCCCTTCCCCTCCCATCCATTAACACATACCAGTACAGCCCCATACTAACCCTGAGAACCACCATCCATCCCCATTCCCCCCATCCCCCATTCCCCTTTCCCCATCCATCAAGCACGGCACGGCACAGCAGACGGACCCACATCGTAGAACACAGTCGCACGCATCGCCACGCCTTCCCCGCCCTCCAGCAGCGGCGGGTGTGTGAAGCACCTGAGCTCAAACACCAGAGAAGAGAAGGACGACTCTGCCGGTCCAAAGAACACCGCTGCCTCCCTCGCCACTGCTTGTTCCACCGCTGCTTGCATCTCATGCTCCGGATGGAGGGCAGACAAGAGCCTCTGCGCGTCGGAGCTTGCTGCCGAGCGGTCGGAGCGCAAGAGGGCGTCGCGAGTGGTGATGTGGAACGAGGCGGAGGTGAGACGGTTCAGGATGGCTGCGCGCTGCGGTGTGTCACCAATCGTGACGTAGAGGAGAGTGTGGGCGGGGTTGAGCACTGCGAGCAGGACAGACAGAAGCCGGTCAGTGCTGCTGCCGCCGCTGCTCCCACTGCTGCTGCTGTTGTTACCGCTGCCGCTGCTGCTGTTGCCGAGGATACCGCTACCGCCACCAGGAGCAGCTGCGAAGGCAGAGGCTTCTGCGAGCGAGTCCGGATTGATGTGCACAACAGCGAAGGAGAAGCCGACTAGCTCGCCGAACTGCGCCTCGTGCGTCTTGCGCAGCAGGTGCAGGAGGTGCGCGGAGAGCGATGCAATGGGCTGCGCAGGGCGCATGGCGGCCAGGCCATTGCGGCGCAGGTGCTGCTGGTCGCGCGAGGTGAAGGGGATGGGCGTGTCCGCATCCAGCAGAATGAGCTTCACCTGGTGGGGTTGGGGGAAGAGAGGTGGGATGGCACAGGAAGGGATGGTACAGGGAGGGAAGTGTGCAGAGGTTAGTGGTGGGAGGGAGAGTGAGGTGAAGGGGATGGGCGTGTCTGCGTCCAGGAGAATGAGCTTCACCTGGTGGGAGTGCCAAGGTGGGAAGGAATGAGATGAATGGAAGGGGCAGGGAGAGATGGGAAGGAGGGAAGAAGCTTTGTTTTATGATTCACAGCATCCTTCCACTATCAAGCATCTCCTCATTCTCTCCTCAGTTTCACAGTCCTCCTCACCCCATATGCCCTCTACCACTCCCATGCCCCCCTGCTCTCACCTTCCCAGCTGCAGCATCGTCTCTCATCTTCTCACTCCAAGCAGCAATGACAGAAGCAGCATCACCACCGGGACCACCAGCACCGCTTGCACCACCACTGCTACCGCCACCGGCGCTCAAGGCAGCAACGACTTTGGCAGGGATGCGCTGGGCTGCGGGCCCCAGAGCTTGAATGAGTGCCGGCATGTTGCCAGCCGTGGCGTTCGCAGGGAGAGAGGCGATGATGGAGGCCGGTAGCTGGTCAACTGCCCAGGACTCTGGAGGGGGGAGGGTGGAAGAGACGAGCGGGGAGGAGAGGGGAGAATTGTGAGTTTGAGTGAAAAGCCATACCAGTGATTGGGGTGAGGTTAAGAGGTGGAGGGGGAAGCCGTGGGCTGGAAGTTGTGGTCTTTGCAGCAGTGAAGGCAGTAATAGAGGGGCAGGTGATTAAAAAAAAAAAAAAAAAAAAAAAAAAAAAAAAAGAGAGCAGGCACTAGAATGACTTACTGGTTGATTTACGTGAGAGCGCAATGCAAGGGATGCGAGGAACGTGGGGAGAACATGGGTAGAAAAATACGGAGGGAGAAGGTTGGGAGCTTACTGGATGCGCAGTACATCTGGTGGTGGAGAGAACAACCCCACGGTGGAGATTAGGGAAGCCCAGCAGCATTGTTGTTGCACCAGATGTCAAGACCACAGGGAGCACGAAGAAGGTGCACACACACATACGAAGAGGGAGACACAGAGAGCGGGAAACAAATGACTGTGTGACCAAGTTATAGAAATTTGAGACAACGTTACGAATGTTTATTTGAGTGATAGATTCCAATGAACAAGAGACAAACCAGTTTGCAACCAGTACGTGTCACTCACATGAGTAACGAGTCTGTCTGTATCAAGGTACTGCTGCAGCTTCGTCTGCTTCATTGCGCCCGAATCAAAGCTGAGGAAAAAGGGCGGCAGCAGCAGCACGGATCCCGTCGCCTTTGCCGCCCACAAGCCACGTAAGAGCGCCTCCTGCTGACGTGTAAAGCCTGGCCGCACGCCCAAAAGCGCGAGATACGGCCACGAGGACTGCGCAGCTGCAGGTGACGAATGCAGGAAGGGAGGGGAAGGAATGGGGAGGAGGCAAGGGGAAGGGACACAAGTGGGGGAGGCGGCAAATTGAGGGGGGAGAACAGTTTTTGGCAATTAAGGCGGGAGGGAAGATGAGGGAGGGAGAGACAGCGTGTGAGGGCGAGCTTGCAAGGCACAATGCAAGGGAGAACGGGCAGCAGCCATATCGTCGTCAGCCGCATCATAAATGTAGAAGGCGCCTCAAAAACATGACTTACCCATAGCAGCAAGCTTGCTGGGCTCAATGCAAGGGCGGAAGTCAGCAGCCATGGCGTCGTCAGGGACCTCATCTCCTTGCGCCTCGCCTCCACCTCCCCCGCTCCCCTCCCCCTTCTTCCTCTGTTGCTCCGCTCTCGCCCGGGCTTCCCCCTCCGCCTGTAGCTCCTGAACCCCGCCTGCCACGTGTCCAAAGGCGGACGCTTGTGATGCACCAGCGGCTGTAGCAGGGGTTGTAGCAGGGGATGCAGCACCTGTAGCAGAGGTTGCAGTAGGGGTTGTGGCAGAGGTTGTAGCAGAGGCTGCGGCAGCAGCGGTTGTAGCAGGAAAAGTACCAGCGACTGTAGCAGAGACTGGGCCAGAAGCAGCAGTGCTAGAACCAGCGCCAGAGCCACTGCTTGTAGCTGCGGCTTTTTTACCAGCCACGGAAGCACTTGCAGGAACATCCGTAGCGCCTGTCGCATTGCCCGAACCAGTACGTGCATCGGGAATCTGTGCCCAACCGCCCGCCTCCACCTCCCCCTGGAGTTCCGCCTGCCCTGCACTCCCGGCAACCTTCCCCGCAGACCCGCCTGCTGCCTCCCCGACCGCCGCATTAACAGGCGCACTTGGCAGCGCCGTCCGTGCGCGATTTTCCTGTCCTTGCGCCAATGTACCTTCCGCAACTCCTTGACGTTGCGGCGAAACTTGCTTCCCCGCCTCCGACTGCCCCCCTGCTGCTACCAGCCCTTCCGCCTCGACTTGTCGCTCCGCCTGTACTTCGCCTTCCGCTGCGCCAAACTCTTCCCCGCCCGCGCCAGTGTTGTACCCTCGCGACTCTTCCGCGATCCCATCCACCGCCGTTCCGCGCATACCTTCCGCGGCGCCCGCTCCGCCTTCCGCTCCCCACGTCCCAGCGCCACCCTGAGCGGAATCTGCCCCCCACTGCGCTGCGGGCGGCTGCTGCTGCGCCTCCTCCGCGAGCACCTGTTGCGCTTCTGCCTGAGCCTGCTCCGTGAACGCTTGCCCCGCATTCTCCGCGTTCTCCCCTGTCTCTCCTTCCGCCATCGCTTCTTCCACGTGCCCCTCCGCCTCCTGCCCGGCCATAGTGGACCATTCGGGCTGGTCATCCGTTGGCGCATCAACCCGAGGCGCGTATCCTCCCTCTGGCCCTTGTGGCGGGGTCAGCGGCGGCTTCTGCGGCGGCACGAACGGCATGTCCAGCGGCGGCTCCTGCGGCAGCTCAGGCCCTTGCTGCTGCTGCTGCTGCTGCCCCTGCGGCCCTAGCTGGGCAACCATAGAGGCGTCATGATTCTGGTTATCGTGTATGGAGGGGTACTCGAAGCGCCCTTCTTGCCCTTCCTGCCCTTGCTGCTGCTGCTCCACCGGTTGGGTGTGCGGCACTAGTAGCGCGCTATCCCGCGGCTCGAAGTGAACCATAGACTGCTGCTGCTGCTGCTGTTGCTCTGGTTGATACTGCAGCGCATCGTTTTGAGACGCCTGCTGCTGTAAGTAAGCTTCCGCAGCCGACGGCGTGGCAAACTGCGCATCTACTCCAGGGCTGCCTGCGCCGCCCTCCGCGGTATTCGGGAGCGCCGGTCCCGCTCCGCCCATCTGCTGCTGCGCGGCATTCACCGCACGCTGGTAGAGCGGGCCGAGGCTCCCCATAGCGGGAAGACACTTGTCGCCGCACTGCGGGATGCGAAGAGACACGGCACGATCGGACAAGGGGAACGAGGTGAAGGATTGTTGGGGAATGAAGGCGCGGAAAGGTCGCGCTGAGACAGGTGGGCTGGGGCCCTCTCCACGCCTTAGAGACCATGCCGCAGCGGGAAGATTGAGCTCAATACGCAAATATTGACAGGTCGGTAGAGTCTCAGTATTCGATGTGAAACGCATCCTGCCGTACGTATTATTGGAGGTCGCCGGTGTCCAGCAGCACGCAGAATAGCGCGAGAATGACCAGCGGTGCTGCGAAATGCGTCAAACAGGCGTCATGAGGCGCCCACGATAATCCGATAGCGAATATAAAGGCGTCTCACGAATCGATTCTCTTGAACGGGTCGTCCGACTTACCGGGAGCAGGTCGCTGGCGTCAAGCAGCGCGTAGAGAAGCGCCGCAAGGATAACCAGCCCGCACATCACGCCGCACACGCGCTGCCATTTGAAGCACGAGCAGCAGCACCACCACAAGCACCCCTCCTCATCGTCCTCTTCGTCGTCCACCACCTTCCCGACCCTGCTATAGCCGCCGCGCCCGCTGGAAGAGCGGCCGTTTCCCCCGTAGCCCTGCTCCTCGTCGTTGTCGTCCTCGTCGTCGTAATCGTCGTAGTCGTCGTCGCCGTGCGTCGCACGCCTGGGAACGCGCACCAGACGTTTTCGCTCGTCCTCCCACATACGACGGTCGTTCGCGGAAACCTTTCCGCCGCCGCCGCCGCCGCCGCTGACATGGAGTGGGTTGGATCGAGCTGCTGCCCGGAAAGGTGGCTTGACCTTTCCCCGAGGAATTTGCACGTTCCACTTGTCCTTCATTGCAAGAGATCAGCAACTGACAGCTGCTTCGCTAAAATGCTTTTCTCGTAGGGTCGCAAGTTCGGATTCAAACGAGGTTCAGAGTAATGATCGTGTGTAGTATGTTTGACGTAGTCGGTTCAAAGGTATCGCGAGACAATGCACAGGGTTATTGATATGCTCGTAGGACAGGATCTGCGGGAAGTTTATTGATATGGCTCAGACACTTGAGTGCTCCTGTGCTCGAAAGGAAACTATCGACGCTGGGAGGCAAGGGCAGTGACGGAAGGGATAACCTGGATATGGCTTTCACTAGAGGATTTGACGACGGACCGTCCACATCAGAGAGTCGAGTTGAATTGGTTTGGTGGATGGGATGTTGAAGTTCAGTTGAGGAAGGATGGATGGTGAAGCTCAGGAGGAGAGAGTGGCAAAGCGAACAGTGTGAGGAGGGAAGATTTGGGGGGTCAAACAGAAGCGGAGCGAGTCGCAAATGTGTACAGTGCAACTGAATGTCCAAGCCAGGCGTCACGATTGGTCGAACCGCGTGCGAAACCCTTTATAAGATTCCTACCTGTTGTAGCAGTCGATTATCCCTTACTAGGCCGCGTGTCTGATCGTGTGGGGGCTTCAGAAAAATATGGTGCAGGGTCGAACCCCACATTCAGGGTTTGACACAGAAAGGTTATGTAAGATAATTAGGGATTTAGAAAGGTCCGCTGAGAATACAGCGGTTAAGATGTGGAATCAAGTGCGACAATGGAGATGGCTGACGCAGGATGGACAGTGGTGCCTCGGGCAGGCCGGGGCAAACAAATATTGACCTACAATTGTGGGAGGGTCAGGTCGCGTGACTGACCGGTGCTGGGGCGTCGAAGCCACAAGCGGTTTGGATTTTCGAGTCGGCTTCGACAAATTACTGTCCAATTGGTCGCTCTTGAAGCTTCAAACGGGGCCTTGACCCAAACCATCCAACTTTGTTCCAAATTTGAACGAGATACAAACGAGAATGTCTAACCCAGGCGGAGCGCCTCATCAACAAATGCCAGTTGCTTGACGTGCTATTTCACTAGAGACGAATCCGATTGCGTTCCTGTCGAGGAAATCGTTTCTACCTTACATGACTCCATTCTATAACATTATTCACCGTCAGTTGCATTGATCCTACAGCACAAAACCTTCGACGTTTTAAATCAGCCAAATTGATCAAGAAAACAGAGCGGAACTCATAACTATTGTGCAGACTGTCTAACCAAGCATCAAATACCTACAAATTGGTGTATGCATATATTTATGTGTAAGGCACTATCTACATACACCCAACCATAAACCATTTTAATGTTAGATTATGTTTTTTCAGGTTGGAAACAAAAGCTTGAGCATAACATTTTTTTTTCCATGCTGTCTTTTCCGCGTTTCCTTCCTAGGCAACGCTAATTATCAGCCCTTTCCTCCTGTATGAACGCTGATGGATCAGCCTGGTCCAAAACGAATATAAGGGTCTGCCAGTAGTACACAGTAACGGAGTTTGAGAACCTGACAAATCAGACATACTGTAAATATGATAACTCCCTTTCAACTCCTAGCTCCCCCTTCTGCTCTTGCTTGCAGCACACTCTCAGTTTCTCTTTTCACCTCATTTCATTCTGCCGACCCTGACATTTGTTCAGAGTTGCTCTTTTCGTGAACATTGAGCATTTGACTCATGGCCGGTATGTGCCAACAACAAACGACCCTTCAGATCAGGGTCATGGCTCTTGTGTCATGTCACAACTGAATTAGTTTGCTGGTATTGTGCTTGGATTTGTCTCAGAAGATATTATTGGTTTTTTTTCTATTAAGCGTAATTGCAAAAAAGGATCCATTGTCGCATGTTCATTAAATGGCTTATTTGGCGCGTTAACCTAGTCCGCTGCTATCCATTGATTGCACGATGTGCTCGATGAATGACGCATGCATTGTTCAGTATGTCGAGCGTTACATCGAAAATATATGACAAAACTAATTTGGTGCAAAAGTTACAGCGTATTTAGACGCCCACTGGCTTAATTTGAGATGCTTCGCTTACAAGCCAAGGCCAGAGTCATCATCGGTCTTGGGGAGCGACGAGGCATACAGATAGAAAGCACCCCAGATGGCGGTGAAGACACCGAGGAGAACCCAGGTAAGGGAAGAGTCGTTGATGCCGAAGGGGAGACCGGTACCATCCCCACCGAGAATCTCCTCGACGGCAGCCAGTGACGGAAGAGCAGCGGAGACCGAGGTGGCGACGGTAGCCGCAGACAGGACAGCCTTCCTCTCCTTCCTCTCAGCAGAGCAGGTCACCCTTGACATGCGGAGAGCGGGAAGTCCTGCAAGCGCATTTAGGAATGAAGTAGGGAAATGAGGACAATGAGATATATATATTTGCTAGCAGTGGCGAAGGAAAGATTGAACGTCGGCAGACACAGAAAGTGGACAGGACGATGCGTACCGGCAGCACGGCCGGAAATCTGCTTCGAGGAAACAGACTTCTGCACGAAGCAGGTGGCGGCAGAGGCGCACGAGACGGCAGCGACGGTGGCCATAGCTACAAATTGTGAGATGACCGTGTCAAACTGCGAGTGTGCTGGAGGAAGTGGAGAGAGTCGGTTGTGCTGAAAGCGGTGAATGGAGTGGTTATTGTAAAGCTGAGGCTGTGACACCGAGACCTGTGACCGAAACAGAGCGAGATTCTGAGCGACACGTTATCCGAATCCCCAAGAAACCCAATCTTCCTGGTTCCCGTCCACGCTGGCTATCCCCATTCGCTGGCTCAGAAGCGTTTTACTGGTTCCCATCATCAGCGTAATCAGCCTTGTTCCACGTCAGAATCGTCGCGAAGGTCGGAACTTGAGGTGTCGCAGACGTTGTTACATCGCGACGAGTGGTTGTCGAGAGACAGCGTTACCGCTTTCACGATTCCATATACATGTGATGATATATTAGCATGCACGCCTATGAAGTTGCTTTATCATATTTTGTAGAGCTTTGATAGCAAACTTGATTATCACAATCACCGTAGTTTGTTATAGAGTCTGTACATTATACCGCATATTCATCGACTTCTTGAAATCAGAATGAACACTTATTGACAACAAATATTGTTTGTTCTGATCAGATATTCTATTTAAATAAGTTGTATAAGGAGGCATGTTTTATGCATTTAATTTGCAGAATCTGCATTGTAAACGATTGATTGAAAAACGAGCTGTGCTTGCATCTATATGTAGTGCACATTTATTTCATCTGTATTAGAAGAGCGTTCTTTATTGGTGAGTTATGGCGTGCTGGCGGTCAGGTTGCTACGGGCAGGCATGGCCAGATAGAACAAAATACCTGCTGAATACCTGAGAATGGGGAGCTGTTCTCTTGAGGGGGAACCTTGCCACGCGCCAACTGCTGTGGGTTCTGCCCTCTGCAGTCCAACCACCTGCACTGCACAGGCGACCCGGAACAGCCGCTAGCGAAATCGACGGCACCCACTCCCTCGCAGCGGCAGTGTTTGTGTGTGCGTCGCACGACTTCGTCGAGCCAGTTGGCAGTTAGCGGGTTCGCACGACTTCGCTAACCCACGCTTGCATCCACTTTTCCAGGTCAGAATGTTTGGTTCACGACACAAAACTATATATTGCACTGCACCATACCGCACAGAAACGTAGCGCACCGTATCAAATCAAACCATTTCTATTCTCCATCTTCACTCACCTCCACCATGTCAGGAGGAGCTGATCTTCCAAAAAAACATCAGATGCTGGTTTCAAGCTGGCTGCTCAGCTCATCATGCCGTTGCACAAAACACCGCATACAACTCCACTATCTTAAATACCATGTGTGTCCTGTAGGACTGCACCTGCTGGACTTGTTCCATGTCAATACCACAAATGCGATGCTACCAAGTTTGTGTAAATGGAAGTCACTGACTGGTCGGAACTGGAATGGAGCAGGTTGGGGGTTCAGGTGCGCGTTCCAGAAGCGGGGCTGCTAGTCCTAGAGCCGAGGACGACGGGGGTGGCGATTCGCGTTGCACCAGTAGCAATGTCGACAGGAATAATAACGGCAGCAGCGTCCGCAGAAGCGGAAATGACGGAGCTGTTGTGCGGGAGGCGTCGGAGAGGAGCCAAGGCTCCTGCTCACCAGAAGAGGCCGTACCACGGACGGCAGAAACTCCGTCGGAAACAATGTCTAACCCAATAATAGCAGCAGCAGCAGCAGCAGCAGCAGCAGCAGCACCAGCCGCTGCCACTGATTATCGTAAAACTGACGCTCATTCGATGACGCCAGCTTCTGGTTGTCCTGCGGCCGCCGGCAAAAGGGCCGTCGTAGCTCCTGGGCAGCTGCAAATACCACCGAGTTTCCATTCCAATCTTAGAGTTTCTGAGGATGGCAATGCGGGGACCGGCTATGCTGCTGGCGCCGGGAAAGGGAAGGCGGGTTCTTCTGGGCGTGGTAACCGAGTGCGGAGTAGGGAGTTCACTGTGGTACGTTCCGGTGAGGAAGCAGATCAAGCGGGGACGACCACGAGGCGTGCAGGAGAGCTAGACGCAAGGAGTAGGGCGAGAAACGGAGGCAGAGGCGGCGGAAAGGGTGGAAACCGAGGAGCGCGCGGGAGAGGGAGGAGCAGCAAAGGCAACCGGCCGGTTTCCGCTGCTGGGAGAAAACAAGGGGAGCGAGAAGGCTGGGTGTTAGACCTTACAGGTATAGGCCTCGATATAGGAATTGAAATGGTAACGCGGAAAGGGCGGGCGGTGGCGGGGGCTGCTGGGGGGAGCGCGCTGGTGAGGAGGGATGAGATTGTGTTTGCGCGGACGGTGGGGGGAAGGAGACGGCGCCTCCCCCCTGCTCCTGTGTGGGTAGGCAAAGAGGGTGATAAGCGGTTGGGGGGCGGTGAGGGGAGAGGGGTGGGGTATTTGCAGGAGAGGGCGGTGGGGCCGACAAGCAGCGCGGAAATGTCTTCTTCTGTCTCTTCTGCTTCCGCCTCGGCCGCTGGTGGTGCCACTGCGGCTGCTAGTACTGCCAGTACTGCTGCTGCTGCTGCCGCTGCTGATGGTCGTGGTACTAACGCTGCTGCTGCTGCTGCTGGTCCGGAGAGCGGCGGCGGTAGGGCGAGTCTAGGAGTGACGTCTTTTGCCGCTCTGTCCTCCTCATCGCTCCCCTCACTCCCAATTTCCATACCCTTACCGCCCCTGTTGGGCGGGGTGCTTCAGTCTGCTGCTTCTGCTGCCGCCGCTGCTGCTGCAGCCTCTGATGGAGCACCTACAGCGGTATCAGCTGCAGCGGCTGCGGCTGTTACAGGCGCAGTTGCTTCTAAGGATTCAGGGCTGGGGACAGAGGGGGACGAGGGAAAAGAGGAGGCGGAGGGAGGGGAGCATCAGCGGCAGCAGCAGCAGGAAGGGAACACGGAAGAAGAAGCTGAGAGGAAAGGGAAGGGCGAGGAAGATGCGACGGCGGAGGAGGTGGAGGAGGAACAGGACGACGACGAAGGAAACGAGGATGAGGAGGAGGAGGAGGAAGATGAGGAGGATGAGGAAGAAGAGGAGGAGGCGGAGGAGGACGTTGAAGAGGAGGGAGGGTATGAGGAGGAGGAAGACGCAGAGGAGGATCACATGAGACATGTGCGGTCACATGAGGAGGAGATGGGCAGCCACGACCACGAGGGAGCAGCCAGTGACAGCATGTACGAGTTCGAGGAGGGCGAAGGCCAGGGGGATGGAGAGGGAGAGGGAGAGGGAGATGTGGTGGTGGAGAGGGAGGGGGGTGGTGCAGCGGAGGGGGACATGGAGCCGTTGCTCAAGTACGAGCGGATGGAGGGGGACGTGAGCGAGGTGCTCAAGACGGCCATTCCCACGTGCGTCGCGCTCTCTGCGCACGGCTTGATTGCGCTGGGCACCACGGAGGGCACTCTGCATGTCGTCGACCACCATGGCCGCCAGGTCAGTCAGTCACCCGCCTCTTGCTGATTTCCTTGCTCTCGCTACTCTCTCTGCTCTTCCTGCTCTCCCACTCTCACTCACTCACTGCTGCACCCCCTGCGCCCCTCTCCCACGTCCCCCCCCCCTCTCTCCTCCAGGTGAAGACGTACGACCCGCACGTGGGAGCGGTGACAGACGCAGTTTTTGACTCCACCTCCTCGCACCTCGCCACCTGTTCCGATGATGGCACCGTTGTCATCCGCTCCCTCAACCTTCCCTCCCATCTCACTGCCCCACCTCCCCTCTCCTCCTCCCCTTCCTCCTCCTTCTCCTCCTCCTCCTCTGACCTCACCGCGTCCTCCCCGCCGGCCTCGTTCCCCACTGCTGCGGCTGCTGGGTCCTCGGGGGTGGAGACGGTGGAGAGGTTTGAGTACCATCGCCCGCTCAGGTCGCTTGCTCTTGATCCCACGTTTGGTGCTGTGTGGCGCACACGCCAGTTCGCCACCGGGGGAGTCGCGGGGGAGCTTATATTGAGTACACGCGGGTGGCTGGGGGCGACGGATCAGGTGCGTAGCGAGAGGGGAGGGGAGGGGAGGGGAGGGGAAGCAGTAGGAGTGGCAGCGAACTTGATGCAAGGTTTCAGATTGAGCAGCTGCAATGGTGGGGCAGGCAGGGGTTTTATGTTCTTTATTTGCGTCTTGTATGTGCTGCAATGAGCCAGTGCCTTTCCTTTGTGTCCTCACTCGTCCCCCACATCTCCTCTCTCTTCCTCTCTCAAGCTGCTGCACTTCACATGGGGAAGGGTGCCATCACAGTGGAGCACTGGAGCGACTTTTGAGACGTCGCAAAAGTGAGGGTGCCATCACAGTGGAGTGGTGGAGCGGAGGGGCACGTACTTCGCCTTTTGAGCCGCCTCACGCGTTCTCCCTTACTCCCCGTCTCCCCATCTACCCATCCGTCTCCAATCTCCCCGGCCCCACCAGGTGCTGCACACGGGGGAGGGCGCCATAACAGTGGTGCGGTGGAGGGGCACGTACCTAGCATGGGCCAACGACCGTGGAGTCAAGGTCTACTGTGTCGCCTCCTCTGCTCGCCTCGCCTTTGTGGATCGCCCACGAGGCAGCCCCAGCCCTTCCGTGCTGCCTCCTCACCTCTTCTGGCGGGTCCGTGCTCCCCCTCCTGCTCCCCCTCCTGCTCCCCCTCCTGCTCCCCCTCCTGCTCCCCCTCCTGCTCCCCCTCCTGCTCCCCCTCCCGCTTGCCCTTCTGCATGCCCTCCCTCCCATTCCCCAATCGGTCGGCACCCATTCCCATTATCCCTCCGCATCATCCACCTGCTTGCCTTGGCCCTTCCTCCTTTCTTCCCGCCTCCTCTCTCCCTCCCTCCTCCCTCCCTCGCACGGCTTCGCTTGTTCACTGTCTTCCCCCCCATCCTCCCCCCCCCCCCCCCCCCCCTCCCTTTTTACACACTCCTCGCCACTTCAACTCCAATCTCTCTCTCTCAATCACACCACCACAGGATGACTGCACGCTCATCATAGGCTGGGCGGACACCATCAAAGTAGCCGTTATCCGCTCCAGAACCAACCCTTCCTCCTCCACCTCCTCTTCCTCCTCCTACTCCTCCTCCTTCTCCTCCTTCCCCTCCTCCTCCTCTGCCTCGTCCCCATCGCGCTACATGGAAATCACCTCAGTCCTAAAAGTCGACTATTTAATCTCCGGCATAGCCCCCTACGGGGACCTCCTGCTCGTTCTCGCCTACCTCATGCCCTCCTCTTTCTTTGCCAACTCCAGAAGCGCCAGCTCCTGCAGCAGCAGCAGCAGCCGCAGCAGCAGCAGCTGCAACAGCGTCAGCGCTCGCTCCCCTTCCACCCCCACCACGCACCAGCTTCTCTCGCTCTCTAGCTCCTCCGGTCATCTCTCTCTGCCGGCTGCTGCTGCTGGGCTGCTTGCCTCCTCGCCTCTCTCCGGCTCGCGCTCCCCGTCCCACCATTCCCTCGCTTCTCCTCTCACTCCCCCCACTGTCTCCTCCCCGTTGGCTGCTGTGCCGCCGCCACAACCACCACCATCCACTGCTTCGTTTTCAGCACCAGGAGCAGCAGCAGCAGCAGCACCATTAGCTGGAGTTGCTGCTCCAACTGCTACTGCTGCATCCGCTGCAACTAGTGGTGGCATTAGCAGCAACGACAACAACAACAGCAGCAGCAGCAGCAGCGGTCAGGTACCCGCTTCTGTTGCAGTAGCAGCAGCAACAGCAGCAGCAGCGGTCCCTGTTTTGCTTCCGGACTCACCAACAGCGGCAGCAGCAGCGCTGGCAGCGGTGGCAGCAGTGGGAACGGCCCTGAATGACGCTGTTGCTGTGCCCAGTGCGGGCGAGGGGCCCCTCACTCTGGTACGCCCTGCCCCACTCGAGGGCGGGGCCATGCGCATGGCATGGGCATGGGCATGGGGCATGGGGCATGGGGCATGGGGCATGGGGCATGGGGCATAGGGCATGGGGCATGGGTACAAATATGGGTGTACGGGGTCCTGACCTTATCATCACAACTCACAGCTAGCAACCGACTGGATCAAATAGCCGTTGCCTCTGTAATAAGTAAGAACCACGAGCTCATGTCTGACATTCGTTCTTTTCTAGAGTGCCTCAAAATTCCTCCACCGCCCCTCCCTCCCTCCCTCCTTCTCTCCCTCCCGCTCTATTCTTCTCACCCTGCAGGCTCTCAGGCCCGAGGTGCGCCTGGTGTCTCTCAAGAACCACGAGCTCTCGCCTGTCATTCTTTCTTTTCTAACGTGCCTCAAAATATCTCCACCACCCCTCTCTCCCTCACGCTCTATTCTTCTCACCCTGCAGGCTCTCAGGCCCGAGGTGCGCCTGGTGTCTCTCAAGAACCACGAGCTCTCATCGGACATCCTCTCCCTCAGAGGCTTTGAGCGCCTGCAGGCTGCAGATTACTACCTTGCGCACTCTCCCCTCTGTGGTGCGCCCTTGCTCTTACTCCACTCCCTCTTCGCCTCCTTCGCCTTGTGCTTCTCCTTCCTCTTCTGTATGTCTTTCCTGCTCACCGCTTCTCAGTGCACATGCTGTGCGCTCCGCGTTTTCCTCCTTTCCCCTCACGCATCCATACACACACGCACGCACCACCACACACACATTCTCATCTCTCACCATCCCTTTCCTCCCCACCCCTTTTCTCCTCCCCCCCACATATCACCCCGTTCCACTATCTCCCTCCCACCAGCGACAGCAACTCTCCCTCCTGCCATCACTGCAGCCGTGGCTGCCTATTCCGCTGGCCCCACCTCCCCGCCTGCCCTGCCATCACACGCAGCCGCTGCTGCCGCTCCACCCGCAACTGGCACCACAACTGCAGCAACAACAGCAGCAGCGACATCAACAACTGCAACAGCAGCAGCAGCAGCAGAGGGCAGTGGGTGGCAGCCTTGTTTCGTGCTGCTAAGCCCTCGAGACGTGGTGCTTGCACACCCCAGGTCCAACTCCAAATCCCCCTACCTTCTCTTCCAGCCTTGTTTCTGGTTGTTGTTGCTCTACTGTGACGTGGTGGATAGGAGACGTTGTGGCGCGTCTTCTAAGGCCACCCTTTCACCCTTCTCCCTGGTGGTGGTGTAGACTTGCGAGTTTTTGTTCCCTGGTGCCCGCCCACCCCTCCCCTCCATATGACCACTCTCTCTCCCTCTCCCTTCCATCTCCACCCATCCCTCAGCCCCTTTATTTTTCATCTTGTTCCCTTCACTAACAACACATTGCACACCTTGTGCCATGCTCCAATTCACCCATCCCTCCACCCCTCTGTTCCCCCCGCTCCATGCACACTGTCAACTGTCTCCCTGTCCGTCTGGCCTATGTTCTCCTCTCCTCCTGTCCTCCTTCACCCCTGTCCCTTCTCCCCCCCTGTCTGCTTCTCCCCCTGTCTTCCTCTCCCCCTGTCCTCCTCTTCGCCTGTCCCCCTGTCGCCCCTATGAGCAGGGATGCACAGGACCACGTGCAGTGGCTGCTGTCACAGGGCCGCATTCATGCTGCTCTAGAAGCCACCGGCCTTGCACCTGCTGCTTCTGCCGCTGGCGCTTCTGCTGGTGCTTCTAGTGCCACTACTGATGGTGCTGCGCCTGCGGCTGCTGGCGCTGCTGC
The DNA here is from genome assembly GCA_948144175.1 of Closterium sp. NIES-65. Lineage (NCBI taxonomy): Eukaryota > Viridiplantae > Streptophyta > Zygnematophyceae > Desmidiales > Closteriaceae > Closterium > Closterium sp. NIES-65. Next base: position 2,434,529 of record CANXME010002232.1, on the reverse strand, counting down.
TGCTGCTGCGGATGGTGGTGGTGCTGCTGCTGCTGCCGCTGCTGGTGCTGCTGCTGGTGCTGCGGGCAGTGCAGGGATGGAAGGGGGAACGCTAACAGGCATCACACTGGAGTTGCTTTCAGAGGTGAGGAGAGGAAAGGCTAGGTGAACAGCAGGGAAAGGCGACCAGCTGTTGTGTGTTCACACCAAACACTTTTGAGTCGGCTCAAAAGTCACCTTATGAGTCTTCTCAAGGGTTCACAGCAAACACTGACCTGATGCAGAGTGCAGACAGCAGACAGTGCTCTGCATCTGGCGTGTGTTTGGACACCATCTGCCATCTGCCATCTGCCATCTGCCATCTGCCATCTGCCATCTGCCATCTGGCACAGGGACATGATATGATGCCCGCGTCTCAGTCAGGTAGGACAGCAGCAGCAGGGAGCAGCACCTGGCGCCTTGTCGTTCCACTCACCAGCACTCGCACTCCCCTCGCCCTGCATCTCTCCCTGCTCTCTCTCCCTGCCTCGTTGGCACCCACACACACACACGCGCGTACCCCCACCCCACCTGCATGCACGCATATCATGCCCCCACCAGGTGGGGCAGCAGCAGTACCTGGAGCATCTGATGCAGCAGCGCAGGTACCACCAGGTCGCTGCTCTCTCTGCCCCAAGCGTCATCTCGTTCCACTCATCAACCCTCGTCCTCCTTTCTCTCTCTCCCTGCACTCTCGCTGCTATACCCCCACCCACCCAACCCCACCAGGTGGGGCAGCAGTACCTGGAGCATCTGATGCAGCAGCGCAGGTACCACCAGGCCGCTGCTCTCTGCCCCAAGCTGCTCCGCTCTCACGCTGCCTCCTGGGAAAGGTGAGGGGGCTGCATGGGGGCAGGGAGGAGTGAGGAAAAAAAAGGGGCAGGAATGAGGGAAGAGGGGGGTGAAGGGGAGGGGGGTGTTGTGTTGCAGTGGGAGGGGAGCGGAAGTGTGGGGGGACAGCTTCAAGGATTCTTGTCGTAAAATGGAAGTGACTTCTTGATTGTCGCAGAGTGGGGGAGTCGGGAAACCTCTCATTCCAGCGTGGCACTCCTGAACCCTTGAATCTTACCACCCTGTTACCACCCTGTTTAAAGCCCCCCTTGTTCTCCATCCCTTGGGCCTGTGAGTCCTCCCTGGGCCTGTGTGCATGTGTGCGTGTGTGCGTGTGTGCGTGTGTGCATGATGCGTATGCGTGTGTGTGTGTGTGTGTGTGTGTGTGTGTGTGTGTGTGTGTGTGTGTGTGTGTGTGTGTGTGTGCGTGTGCGTGTGCGTGTGCGTGTGCGTGTGCATGTGTGTGTATGGTGCACAACATGCAGGTGGGTGGTGTGTTTCGCACAGGCGCATCAGCTGCCAGTGCTGCTGCCGCACATTCCCTTTGAGCACCCCCAGCTCGCCCCAGCAGTCTATGAGGTCAGTCGGTCAGGCAGGCTGCGCCTCTGCCTTGCTGCTGTGCCTACCCACCTGTGCCAAGTGCGGTCATTCATGCATCAAGATCCACAACCACCATATCTCCCACATTCCTCGTGTATAAAGAAGATTTTTGAGACGTCTCAAAAATCTCCCACATTCCTACTCCCGCATGCGTGTTTGCCTTTGCTCTAGGCAATGCGGTTGGTCTTTCCTCCACTCACACATGCACCCGCTCCCTGCTTTCCCCCATTCCCCACATCTCCACCCCCCCGCCCCCTACCCGTCCAGATGGTGCTGTGTGCATTCCTGCCATCCCCTGCGGACCGCTCTCTCTTCCTCGCCGTCGTACGCTCGTGGCCTTTTGAGACGCCTCAGAATGGTCCCCCCTCACACCCCGCCCCCCATTCCCCCTCCAGATGGTGCTCTGTGCGTTCCTGCCATCCCCTGCGGACCACTCTCTCTTCCTCGCCGTCATGCGCTCGTGGCCTTGTGAAACGTCTCAGAATTCTTCCCCTCACACCCCCCCTCCATCCCCTCCCCGCTGCCTCCAGATGGTGCTCTGTGCGTTCCTGCCCTCCCCTGCGGACCACTCTCTCTTCCTCGCTGTCGTGCGCTCGTGGCCGCCCGCCATCCTGCCACTGCCGTCCCTCATCACCCGCGCTCAAGCCCGCCACGCCGCTCTCGCTGCTCACTCTCGCCCCTCCGCGCCCCTGCTCGAGGTGATGCTGCTGGGGGGGAGGAAGAGACTCTTTTACGGGACGGGAAAGGGGCTTGGCTGTCTGTCTCATGAATTGTGCTCTGCTCTGCAGCTCTGCTTGTAGCTGTGGCTGTGGCTGTGGCTGTGGCTGTGGCTGTGGCTGTGCTGTGCTGTGCGCTTGCCAGTCCGCCCAAAGAACGCATGTTCTGCTGCTCACTCACTGCTCCCGTTTGAGACATCTCAGAGCTCCTGCTTCTCTGCTCGCATCGCATCGCATCGCAATGCATGCATCCCACTCTGCTTCTTTCTGCCTCACTCTGCTGCTCTCTCTCTCTCCCCCCCGTCCATCACCTCTGCCTGTCATCGCATCGCAGGCATTGGCAGAGCTATCAATGAAGAGCAACAACATACCAGACGCCCTGCGCTTCTACCTCCTCGTATGCTCCCCTCTTTCGCCCCTCTGCTCTTATACTATAACCTCAAGGTACCTTGTCGCCTCTTTCGCCTCCCTCTTCCCTTCTCATTCGCCGTCCCTAGAGCCTCTAGGCTATTTCTCCCTTCAAATCTGCTCCCCTCCCTTTCCCTCCCTGGGCACTAGTGCTATCACCTTTCAGCTTTTCTCGGTTCACTCTACTATGCTCATCATATCAATCCGCCTATTCCGTGCATTAGAATCCCACTTTTCTTTCGGAATCATTTTTCTTGCCCTGCCTCTCATCAAACATGCTTTACTAAGTAATCTCCCACTATTCCTCCCCCCTCGGCTCTCTCGCCTTTGCACTCTCCTCCGTGTTCCCGTCTCCCCTCTGCCTGGAATCAGACGGCGTTGGCAGAGGCCAATCCGTGCACAGCGAGGCGGGTGGATGCTGTATACGACCTCATCAGCACCCATGCCTCGCTGCTGCTGCCCTGCCTAACCACTCAGGTGCCCTGCCCTGCCATGCCCTGCCCTGCCATGCCCTGCCATGCCCTGCCATGCCATGCCCTGCCATGCCCTGCCCTGCCATGCCATGCCATGCCATGCCATGCCATGCCATGCCATGCCCTGCCCTGCCCTGCCATGCCATGCCATGCCATGCCACGCGATGCTTGCCTCATGACCCCTCCCTCACACGCCTTGTCGCATGCTGCCTTCCCGCAATTGAAGCACTCTTACCCTTTGATCACAATCCTCTCTTCTCTCTCCTCTCTTCATCTTCCCCTCTTTTCTGCTCCTCCCCTCACCCCTCGTTTCCCTGTTTCCGTGTATCTCCCTTCCCCATGTGCGTGCATCCTTTCCCACACAGCTGCCGCTCCTACTGGCAGTCGATCCGTCCAGGTGCATTGCATTTGTGTCCGCCCGAGTGCGGCTGTTGCCCCCTTCCCGTGTCGTCTACTGCATCGCTCGCCTGGACCCCCTCCGCTGCCCTGCTCCCTCTCCCTCTGCCCTCCCTACTGCTGCTACCCCATCTCCCTTTGCTCTCCGTTCTGACCCTTCGCCTCCTCCTCCTCTTTCCACTGCTGTTCGTGCTGCTGCCACGGCGCCTCAATCGGGTGTGAACTCTCCAACAACAGCGGGCGATGCTGCTGTTCCTGTTCCCTCCGATTATGGTGTTTCTAGAGCTGCTGCTGAAGTAAGGAGTCAAGCAGGCTCACACAGGGTGGATGGCAGGAAAATACCACACAAGCTACAGCTACAGCTACAGCTACACGAGGGTGGGGAGGAGGTGACGGAGGAGAAATGGGAGGGAGCGGTTGGGAAGGAAGGGGGAGAGGGGAAAGCGCGAGAGGAGAGCAAGGAGGGAGAGAAAGAGTGGGAGGGGGGGGAAGAGGACGGGGGGGAGGAGGGAGGAGAGGAGGGGGAGGAGTTGGAGGCGGCAGTGGTGCGTGGCATGGGGGAGGTGTGTGTACGGCACCTCATGTTCCGGTACCTGCACACGGTGTTCGTGAGCGGCGCCGCTGTGGGCAGGCGATGGCACACCATGCAGGTAGGTAGGGACGGACGGAGGGAGGAGCTGCGGAGCATGCACTCGTGTGCTTTGAGAATAGTACTGCGCAATCTCAATGTGTCACTCAATCTCAACTCTTTCCCATGTACACATGCACCTATAGCCTTGTCCGAACTCTCCTTTCCTTTCGCTAACGGCGTTTCGAAAGTGTGGATTGCAGTGGTCCTATCCAATCTGATGTGCCTAACAGCCTCCTTCTCGCATGGTCTCCCTCTCTCGTCCCGTTTCTCTGCCCTTTTTTTCACCCCCCTTCCCCTCCACTCTCAACCCTGCCCCTTCCATTCCTCTCACCCCACCCGCCCCATTGGGAATGAGATTCATCAGGTTCACCTGTACGCGGAGTTTCAGCCGTCGTTCCTTCCATCCTTCCTGCGCCGCAGCTCCTTCTACTCGCTTGACGCTGTGAGTCACCCATGTTGCTTGCACCATCAGCATTCCCTCATCTCATTTTCAAACAGCGTCCACGCCTGCACATGCGGCATGGCATGCCCTCTTATCTTGTTACGATCTGCATACTCTTGAATGGTCAGTGCTTGCACTGCCACTGCCTCTTGCACTTTCGTTCTATATCCCCATCCCTTTCCTGAGGAAAGTTTCCTCTCCCCTCCCTCCTCCTCCTGACCCCTCTTCACCCTCTCCCTCATCCCATCCGCTCCTCCCTTTCCTCTCCACCTCCCCAATTCCTCTACCCCTCCCCTCTCCACCCCCTCGCGCTCCCCTTGGCACCGGTGGTGCCAGGCGTACAGGGCGTGCCAGCAGAGGGGCTTACAGCACGCCATGGTGCTGCTACAGCAGCGCATGGGCAACCACCACGCTGCGCTCTCCCTCTGCCTGCACGCCCTGGGCGACGTTGACAAGGTGAAATGAGGGAGGCGAGACACAGAGAGGCAGCAGGCCTGTTTTGGAACTGAAAGCTCCCTATGGCAAAGATTCTAAACTCTGTTTCTCGTGTTTCTGAGCCCTGAGTTTAGGTGTGACAACAAAGATTCTTCTTGTTCTTCGTAACCATTTGAGTTGGTGGGGTGGGTGGATTCTCGCAGTGTGAGCATAGGACGATGGTGAGTGCCAAGTTGACGAGGTGTTGTAAGATGGTATGGTGGCTCAGCATAGGACGATGGTCAGTGCCATGGACGGGCGCTGCTGCCCCCGTGCATTTGAGAGCAACCAGCTCTCAGTTCAATTCAACTCCCTGTACTCCTCTCCATGGCGTCGCATGGCATGGCGTGGCGTGGCATGTGTCATGGTGTGGCATGGCATCGGATTTTACGGGATCTCATGGCATGGCATGGCATGGCATGGCATGGCATGGCATGACAGGCACTCCAAGTGGTAGCAACCAGTGGGGATGACTCTCTGTGTGCCTCCATCATCCACCAAGCGGCCTCCAGCCCCCGCATTGTACAGTCCCATGCCATGTGCCTTTCGTTCAAGTCCCGCCACATGGTGGTGTAGTTCAAGCCATGTTCAGCATTCATTGCATCATTGTTCCAACATTGCCTCATGTGCCTTCTGTCCGCCTTCTTCTCAATGCCTTCATCCCCGTCCCTCTCTCTGTCTCTCCCCTCTCTCCCTCTCTCCATCCCACCCTCGCATCTCTCATCCCGTCCCTCGACTCTCATGCTGTCAGCTGCATGCGCTCCTGGATCGCTGTCTACCCACCATCAGTCCACTGCACCTAGTGCGCATGCTGCACCCGCAACACCCCGTTCCTCGGTGCGTCCTTCCATTCACCTGTCTGCATCACATCCGTCCCTCCACATCACATCCGTCCCTCCACATCACATCCGTCTCTCAATGGCCAAGCTAGGTGGTGACTTAGCCCCAGCCAAGACGCCATGCACTTGACATGTGCATGGCCTCTAGGCTCTACCCTCCCTCCGCATGAAGCAGAAACAGAGTCGTCTCCTCAATGTGCATTAGCTGAATCCTCTATCCCCAGCTTCGGATTTCAATTCAACATGCTTTTCTCCTCATTCCAACCTCCTTCCTGCTACCTTTGCCGCACCTGATCCCACTCCTGCTTTACCGTCTCCCTCCCCCCTCCCCCACCTACCCCCTCCCGTCACCCAAACACACTCGCGTCTCCCGCCACGCCTGCAAAACCAGGTTAAAGCAGCGGCTCATCCCTCTCCTCCGTTCAGCCTCATGCCAAGTGGATATTGAGCGACAATCGCACCAACTTGTTCTCGTGAGCCCACGCAATTCACCAACCACACGCACCCACCCACCCACCCACCCACGCATGCTCACACGCACTCACAAACTGTTGCACGACGCACCTTACCTGATTTATGACTCCGCCCAGGCTCACAAACTGTTGTCCTTGGAGTTTATTCCCGATCGACCCGCTTCCTTGTTCTGTGTTTCCTCCCCTCTATCCTTTCTTGTGCATGTGCTGCTGCTGCTGTTGCTGCCGCTGCTGCAGCTGCATTCCATTGGACACCTTTTCCCTCTTCCTGTGGATATGTCCTCGAGAGAAATGGGACGTCTCAAAACACTGTTTGCTTCCCATCTTACCCCATATCCTCCTTTTCTTCTTCCACCCCTCTCTCCCCCTCCCAATCGTGTACCCTCCCTCCCTTCCTCCCTCCCTCCCCTGTCACCTCACCTCCCCTGCAATTGCAAACTGCACCTCCACTGCAGTCCGGCTGGTTCAAGCTCTTCTCCTCATTCCATAAAGAGGCGTGCAGAGCGGTGCGAGTAGGTTCCTCCGTATGGCAGTTCAGCCTCTCCGTCCCCCCTGCCGCCTTCGCCACTCCTGCTTTCCTCCTCGCCTCCCCAACCCTCTCCTCCCTGCCGCCTCCCTGGCTGCCTCCCACTCCCAGCGCTGCCTCCGCTGCTACTGCTGCTGCTGATGCTGGGCTGATATTTTCAGAGAGAGGCGGGCGGAGTGAGAGGAGGAGGGTGGTGGAGGAGGAGCAAGGAGGGAAAGCACGCGAAGGAAGGTCTGAAGTAGGCCCAGGCGCAGGAGCAGGAGGAGGTAATGTTATTGCTGACAGTGGCGGCGGCGGTGGTGGTGGAGGTGGTGGTAGTGCTGCTGCTGCTACTGCTACTGGAACTGATGATGCTTCTGTTGAGGAGGCATCGACTGACAGGGTTTCCTTGTACAATAGCTCTCACGACCACGCAGCAGCGGCAGCGGCGACAGCAGCAGCAGCAGCAGCAGCAGCAGCAGTAGCGGCAGGCTCCCTTGCGAGCACAGGCAGCACGCGGTGCTGTGTGTGCCTGGATTCCCTCTGCTTGTTTGACTCCGCAGCTGTGGTCTTCTTCTGCTGCCACTCCTACCACCGCTCATGCCTCCTCCATTCCACCGCCACCGCAGCCACTGCTGCTGCTGCTGCTGGTGCTGCTGCTGGTGCTGCTGCTGGTGCGTCTGCTGGGGCTTCAGAAGGAATAAGTGCTGCCACTGCAGGTTCACCCTGGTCGTTTTCTTCTCCTGCTGCTGGTGGGACCCCTAACAGCTACCTCCCTTCTCATTTCCTTCCCTTGTTGCCACCTGCTCAACGTCCTTCCTCGTCCCTCCTACTAGCCCACTCCTTCACACAGCCTGCGCCAGAGATTTCTCCTCGTATGACAGAAGCAGCAACTGAGAGAGCATCTGCAACCACTCTCGTACCTCCTGCCACCACTGCTTCCTCACCTGCTGCTGTGACTGCCTCTGCTGCCACCAGTGCAGCTGTCGCCGCAGCTTCGCAGTCTGACCTGTCATGTCTTGATTCTGAGCTGTTTCCCGCCACACATGACGTGTCTTGTGCTGTGTCTGACGTGTCTTGGTCTGACTCCCCTATCGTGGAACGAGTAAGGGCAGTGCTGGAGGGGCAGAGTGGAAGGGCAGAGGAAGGTGGGGGGTTTCTGGGAATGGGCAGGAGGGGCAGGAGGGGAAGAGGGCAGCAGCAGAGAACTATGCGGTTCAGTGGGTCCTCTGCCTCTGCCTCTGCTGCTGCTGACTCTGTTGCTGATTCTGATGCTCCATCCAGCCAAGGAGGTACACCAGGAGAAGGAATGCAAGGAGGGGGGCGCAGGGGAGGATCAGGATTCGGAGGAAGAGCAGGAGAAGCAAGCGGAAGAGGAGAGGTTATCCGGGGTCGGAATGCTTCTCCTGCCACACCTCCTGGTGCCTCCCATGCCGCCCGCCCCAGCGACCCTGGGGATCTGCGCCTGCTGTCCTACTGGCAGCGAGAATCAACCCCCGTGGTGGCAGAGTCGAGTGAAAGTCATTTCAAAGGGAGAGATGAGCAGCAGCACTCACACAGAGGGGCCTCTGGAAGGGTGGATTCTGGTTCTGATGGGTGTGGGCCAGGAGGGGGCGAGGCTGGAGAGGGCTGGGATGAGGCGAGGCAGGTCGGGGAAGAGAGGTATGGGAGGGGCAGTGGAGCGAGAGAGGGAGTGGGCGGGATGAGGGAGGTCGGGAGTGGGTCTGGGTTGTATGGATCATGTGAAACTGGGGGAGGGACTGGGGGTGATGGCTACAGTGGTGGTCGTGCTGGTGGTGATGGTGCTGGTGCCGGTGGTGATGATGTTGGTGGTGCTGGTGATACAGTGGTATCAATACAAGACGTAGAGACAGCACAAGGACAGGTGTCACCACCGCAGGCGGCTCCTGACCTACTAACAGGACAAGGGAAAGCGGGTGCAATGGAAGGTTCGGGTAATGGCAACCAGCCACAGGCTGTTGTAGGAGAGTCAAGAAGTGTGGTGTTGAAAGGGGCGGTGAGGGCAGGGGGGGGTGTTGGCTGGGAACAGAGAGTAAATGGATTGATGTTGAGATGTGTTATGTGTGTTGGTGCTGCTGGAGCTACTGGGGCTATGGGACAGGATGGTTAGTAGTTGGGGGGTTGCAGCCAGTTAGTGCTACTATCAACATCTGATATCTCCTATTGTCTACTGTACAACGGATGCATGTGCTTGGCACTGTATGGGTACACCTGGTGCCAAGCTTTTGATGAAGTATGCAGCTGAATGGGTGGTTGGGTAGGTGGGTGTGCGTCATCTGCTTTGTAAAATGTCTTCTTCGTTGTCAAGATGCCTGTAATAAGGTATCTCATAAGCAAGCAGGGTGCTGTTTTATTTATTCACTACCGTAATACTGTATTGATTTGCTGGCAAGCAGTTGCTTTAACAACGTCTCTTACCTCTCAACCACAGTATTAATCACTATTTGTCTGAATCGCTTTTTATGAAACATTTGAGAGGTGCAGTTGTGGACCGCCACACACCAGGGTTGGTCCTGGTTGTGATGGAGATTTGCTTGCAATCATTAGTAGCACATTACATATGATTCAGACTAAAGAAGGTATAGTATGTGATTCAGACTACTTACTACTTTATTCGTTCAATACAGATTTACTAATGTGTATCAACTTCTGAAGCTCTTTTATTTTTGCAGAAATTCAGCATAAGATTAGGTGAATTGTGCCTCTTGTTGCCTAAGTGAGCAGAAAAGCATCCTTGTAAATTGAGCTAGTGTAAGGGGAGGTACACGTTCAGCTTTCGTGATATCATTCACCACATTTCTGCGTCAATATTCAAGAGAGACGTGTTTCTGTGAGGGGGATTTTTCGACTCTTCGTTCGAGGACCTGCCATGGAAAGACGGGAATCAGAAAATGAACCACGCACGTGGCTGCTGACAAGATTCGTGGCTAATGTCCAGGTTTCCGGCGCCGTAAACAGAGAGGTTTCAGGTGCTGTATAAAATGTTTTTGTGTTCTTGAGTGGGGTCTGTTCTAAGTGTGCATGTCCATGGCCTCCTGGGTGCTGGATGTGTCTGCCTGAACACTGGAACCACTACCTCCCCCGACACTTCGCGCACCGTAACTCAGGAAAACATCCCACGCTTCGAAAGGGGTTTGTTAGAAAATAGGAATAGCTCAACAGGCGAAACCAATGTTTGTCCGGCCATTATCTCCGATACTCAGATTTCGCCTGAGCGCGTTCTCAGGTGTAATCAACCTGGACTTTCTCAACGTTGATTGGTCGTCGCTTTTTTGTCACACTTCTCACGCTGGTCGAGCTCATTAGAAAGAGACAAAAACAAAACCATCCACTTCACCCTCCCGACCTGGATATATGTACGGAAATCAAGGTAGTAAGAGAATGAAGCCCATATAATTCACTTGGTGGTGCTCAGTAGCGCAACCAACCACTAAACAACGCTACCGAAAGCACTAGACGACGCTACCGAGACCTATTCGGGCATGGCAGAAAAAATACAACCTCGAGGGAACCTGGATGCATTTTCGAGAGGGGTCAGCCCTAAACACGGAAATGGGCATTGTTTTTAGGGTTGATGCCTCCCGAGTCGCATCCCTTTCCAAGGTGGGTATTGTTCTTTTTTTTGTCAAGGTGGGTTGCAATATGTTTTGCAAAATATTTGAAGGCTTTCGGTGTTTAGGGTTGATCCTTCCCGGAAAACATATAGGTTCGCTACGGGCATTATATTTATTTATTGCAAGTGCTAGACTTCCTCTTTTTGAGTGACTGTATATAAACATGAAACAGAATAGATTCACACTATATCGAGGGACTGTGTTTCTGTTGGCGACTACACCTGAGAACGCGCTCAGGGAAAATCTGAGTATCGGAGATAATGGCCGATGTTTGTTGTCCTTCACAGAACAACTTACCTCACAGACTCACTATAGTCAAGTTCCAGAGCTATTGCTTCCCAGCTTTATCAGAAACTAGCTTTCGTTTCATTGCCATGGCGGTTGTCCACAGCATATGCTCCTTACCACAACAAATACCTAGTTGCTGTATGCCGTTCGTTTAAGAGTGCCGCTGTATTTTTTTCTCTTTACGTTCTCCACACCTTAGCTGATCTTAGGGCAATGAAGTTTCTTGAGTACACGCCTCTCGCGAGGTGAGCTGAAATACCGTAGCTGTAATGTTCCATTCAGGCTCCAAATTTGTTTATCATATAGCATGCGAACCGTTTATCTCGGATGTCATGCGCGTCTACTCCGCTTTCCGGACGCCATATTTCATCGCATCCGTTTCCTGGAATGAGGGATGCGAGCGGCTGATTCTTGTAGTAGAAGTATTTCCATGGACATTAACACCTTCCGCAGCGCGTTCTCAACATTTTGCCTTGTCGACGTTTCTTCTTGCGTCTTGACGACCAGTTTGTCGCTGTTGCTGTATCTTTTTTTTTGTGTTTTTTTTTGTGTGTTTTTTTTTTTTTTTTTTTTTTTTTTTTGGCGAGCATTTTATCTGTTTCCTTTCTTCTGTTGCGTCCCTGGTTGGCTCGCTTGACGCTGTCTCGATTCCCTCTCACCCCACCAGGCTTAATTCCTTTCTTTCACACCTTAACCTTCGCGACCACCAATTACAAGGCCTTCTTGAAGCTTACTCATGTACGTAACTCAGGCTCCATGGTAACTTACACGCTAAACCAGACATTTCTTCTTGTGCCATTCCATCCCTTTCGTCGCCCTGATTTTGCACCACCCGCTCTTCTCAATCTCCGCTCACCTCATAAGTTCTCTTGACGTGGTTTGTTGTTGTTGATGTTGGTTTTTTTTTTTTGTTTTTTTTTTTTGTTTTTTTTTTCTTGGGGGGTGCTTATCTGCCCATGGTGCATTGCATTGATGGCCCATATGTGAATGATTGCGATACATGGGTCGCCTGACATGGCGGTCCCGTTTCAAACAAGTGGATTGAGGTTGTTGGTGATTGATTATCTTTTCTTGTTTGTACTGCTTGCGAATGGCTGTTTTGTTGCCTGATGGCGGCGGATTAGGGATCCTTTAACATTGTGTATTGTGCATAATGCATGGTGCATGTGTCGTGTTGCATGGTGCATGGCGTATCGTGCGTGGTTCATGGCGAATGGTGCATGCATGGTACTTGGTGCATCACGCGTCATGTCATGGTGTGGCATGGTGCCTTGAGCAGGTAAAGCAGCAGGGATCGACAAGAAGTTGTCAAGAAGCGTGGAGCAAGAGGTGCGTCTGGAAACGCCCTCACTTGGGGTAGGAAGAGCTTGAAGGTGTTTGACAATGGGAAAGACTGGAAAAGGCCGCGTGCAAGTGGGCGAGTGTGGGGGGAAGAGAGGGGGGGAAGAAGATTGTTAAGGAAGGTTACCAGCTCAACTTCATTCATCTCTTTGCTTCACACGCTATTTTTTTCTCGTTGTTTCCTTGTATCTTCGTTTTCTGCATGCCGTCGCTGGTTTGTTCAAGAGCAGGTGGTTGATGCTCTTGCTGCCTCGCCCATGGAGCTAGCAGCCTCGCCTGTCGGCCCTCTCTCCACCTCTCAAAGGTGCTGTACCGTACCCTGCCACCCTTTCCTGCCTGATTGCCTTCTCGCGTGCTAACCGTCTTCCTGCGTCCCTGTTCGCATGATGTAATCGCCTGCTTTCATTGTTTCAATATCTGCCCGTCCACATTCTCTTTCGCTGTTTTGCCTTGGCATGTTGCAGTACCTTTTTTCCTCGCACTCCCCTCCGCTCTTCCCTTTCCCCTCTTTCTCTCTCCCCCACCCGCTCTCTTTCTCCCCTTCCCCTCTTTCATTCTCTCTCTCCCCCTCCCCCTCTGTGATATCACATATCCTGCATCAGTCGCAAGACCCTCGTCTATCTCATCCTCACACTCAACCACGTTTACCCTGACTACGACTTCAGGTAACGCACTCTCCGTCCCTCTCTCGCTCCCTCTCTCACTCCCTCTCTCCCTCGTCTCTCCCCCCCTTCCCCCTCCTTCTCTCGCTCCCGTTCTCCACTCTCGCACCTTCTCTCATCCTATCTTGCTTCCTCTCCTATCCGCGTGTCACATCAATCCGCGACTTTCTCCTTTCTTCCTTTCCCATACACACGTTCCCCGTTGTCCGCATCTCGCATCCTCCCTCCCTCCTACTTAGTTCTTTCCCGTACCGGTCCCCACTCCCACTCCATCCCCTTAACCCCTCCTCCCTATCGTCACTGTCCTCCTCGCTCTCTTGTCTCCCTCTCACACCCCCCCGCTCTGTCCTTCTCCCTGCAAGTGTCCTCATCCGTCAGCCTTTCGGAACCGGCACCTTTGTCTCGTCTCCGCTGCTCCCTCTCTCTCTTCCCCCCTCTCCCTCCCTGTCCCTCCCTCTCCTTCCCTCTCTTTTCCTCCCTCTCCCTCTTCCCTCCTTTCCCTCTCCCGCTCGCCACCACGCCTGCAGCACGCTGCGGTCGCACCACTTCAGCAAGGAGAGCGGCCCAGGGGCAGTCAAGGACCCCATAGACCAGCTGCTGCGCGAAGCAGCCAAGGTACGCGCCTCTGCTTCCTACCCACTTATTCCCCACCTGCGCTCTTGTGCCCCCTCTGCTCTCTTGTCCCTCCCTTGCGCTGACCTCTTTCCCCCACTCGCTTGTTTCCCCGTCCTGTCTGGTTATGTTTCCTGGACGGTTGTGCTCCGCCCTGGTCAGCTGTTTCTCCCTCATCTGTTCGGTTGTGTCTCTTCTGGTCCATCCGGTTGTGCCGTTCTTGGCCAGCTGTGTTACCAGCTGGCCGGTTGTGTTACCAGCTGGCCGGTTGTGTTACCAGCTGGCCGATTGTCTCGCGTAGGCTAGATGTGTTATGTGAACCCAAGCTCAGAGCCAATCTGCAGGGGGTGCAGGGTGGACGAAGAGGGCAGCCCACCTAAGTGGTTTCTAGTTGAGGGTCCAGAGGACTACGGGAGGGAGGCTGGGTTGAGGGGAGTGAGATTGGGGTTGGGTGCGGTGGGGATGGAGTTGGGAGAGGGTAGCGGAGGACAGGGTAGGGATTGATTTTGCTGCATGGGCAGTGCATGTTGAGGGTGTGCGATCGGATGTGGTATGGTGTATTGTGGTGTGGTGTGGTGCAGCGTGTTGTGATGTGATGCGATGTGAGAGCCGGTAGCTCAGTGGCAAGAGATCCGGTGCATTCACTGGAGGGTCCCGGGTTCAATCCCCGGCCGGTTCATTTCCATCCTGGCATCCTCATGCGTCGCTCATTCTTTCCGCGTACCCTAAGACCCTTAAACCTCTTATCATTCTCATAATCCATCTATCATAAGCCATTTTCCTCCACCTCTTAGCGCCACTTCCATTCCTGCATCCGGTTCCGAATTGGGTTGGGTTGGGCCTGGGATGCGGGGAGAAGGCCGAGGGTCTGGGTCTGTGTCTGTCTCTTTCTACTGTCTACAAACAAACAGTCTTGAGGGCGGGAGTGGGGGGAGGAGGTAGAGGCTGGAGCGACAATGATATCATTGACCGCGCTGAGAAGGCCGCGGTATACTCGTGCATTATAAAACTGAGGGTCTGTTTTCTTTTCCTTGTTGGTTCACACCTGAGAGTTCAAGGCATTAGGTTCTGAACGGGCCATGGAATGATGGATGAGGAGAGGTAACACTGTGCCACTTAAGTGGTAGTGCATGCCAGTGATTTCCCGATTTCAGAGTTGTAGTTCTGTGGTATTACTACACACAGCAGTGGTTCACCCTCCTTGCCTGCCTTGTCTGCCTGCCTGCTTGCCCGCCCACCCGCCCACCCCCTTGTCTGCCTGCTGCCTGCCGTCCGTTCAGTGCTGGGTTCATTGTAGTTTTATGCTGTTGCTTTGTTCTAGTTGTCTACAATATTTTTCCCCACCTCTTCTCCATCTGACCACCCTTTTCTCTCACACTTATCTCATGCTTCTCTCACCCCTTTTTCAACTGTGCAACATAAGCACATGCATCCATGTACATCTGCAGCCCCACTCCCGTGCATCCATTCACGTGGGCTCTCACCCACTTTCTTCTCAAACATACATCTGCAGTCCCACTCCCTTTCCTTGCTTTCCTCATCCCCGCTTCCTTCAACCCACTCACCCCTCCACCCTTTCACCCATCCACGGTCCACCCACACCATAACCCATACACCACTCCATCGGACTTCCTTGCAATGTCGTGAACGCATTTCATGGAATTGCATGGCGTGGTGTAACATGCCATGGTGTGTTGGTTCACAGCTATGGGAGGAGGAGATGGGCAGTGACTTGGCATTTGCTGACGCCCTCTGGTCCTCAATAGACGATGTGAGCCCCCACACTGTCTGTCTAGTGCACCACTCTCCCTCCTCACCGTTTCATGGATAGAAAGGTGAATTGTGCTTGATATATACGTTATGTGGCGCAGTGGCGCTGGTCTGTCTAACACGGCGCAGCCACCCTGCTTATTATGACAGTTACGCACGTTCTTTGAAATGGATTGGTATGGTAATGAGGGGGGTAAGGAAGGGAGGAAGCAAGGTCTGTCCGGGTGGCCCCTGATACTACTACCGGGCTGACTGCTGCCTCATTGTGGGGCATAGTGCTACCACTTGCTTTTGATGACCCGCAAGTGCTTGTTGAACACGTTTCAGTCGGGGCTGCGCGCACGGTTGCTCTGCTGCCCCTGCTGTTGAGCTGCTGCTTCTGCTACTAATGCCGTGTCTTGGTATCTGCCTGCATGTGCATGTGCATATGCATATGCATCTGTATGTGTATGTGTATGTGTATGTCTATGTCTATGTCTATGTGTGGCATTGTGCGCATGCCCACGTGCATGTGCGGTATCATGTGCACCCACTTCTGCAGGTGATACAGCTGAGTGAGTGCGATGTGTACAGTTACCAGCCAGACGTTGACACTGACATATTCACTGACAGCAACAGCATGTCAGTCTACACAACCCTTCGTTTTACACACGTTTGCCACCCCGCCCTGGCTTTCCCTACTGTCCTCGTCCCTCAACCTCTCTTTCTCGCGTTCCACTTGCTCCTCTTTTTCTTTCGTCCTTCCTCTACCAATGCACTCGACTTGGCCTTTTTTTATTTGTCACCATGCATGTTTCTTGTCGTTTTATTTGCCCCCCTGTACCCTACAGATGGTCCTTCAACTACTTTTTCTACAACCGCAAGCTCAAGCGAGTGCTATACTTCACCTGTCGCTGTCGCAGGTACCCTTGTGCACCCTGCAGATCCCTGCTGGGACCTGCTTAGATTCGCTTAGGTCTGCGTGGATCTTGTTGGATTTTCTTGAATCTTCTTGGATCTGCTTGGATTCGCTTGTCTGCCTTAGATCCGCCTCTGGTTCTGCCTTTGCATCGTGCTCGTTTAACCTCGCTTGACTGTAGTGTCGCTGCTCCTGCCTTTCCCTTGTTCCCCCTCAACGCACATGTACGGGGCCATGCCATGCCTTGTCACCCCATGCTATGCTTGCTATGTCACACCATGCTATGCCATGCCATGTCACACCATGCTATTCCATGTCACGTCATGCATGTGCCCTAGCAGCAAGGTGGGAGCAGAGGATTCATCATCTGAGGAAGGGGAGAGTGTTGAGGATTATGCTGACATGGCAGCCGACATGGACCTCTAAAGTCCTTGCCACTTGCTGTGTCACATGTTGTGCCGTTTGCCGTCTCCCTTGAGGCGATGAAATCCCTGTGAGGAGCTGATTATGCCGCCGCTGCTACTACTGCAGCCGCTGCTACTACTGCCACTGCTGCTACTACTGCCGCTGCTGCCCCTACTGCGGCTGCTGCTACTACTGCCGCTGCTGCTACTATTGCCACTGCTGCTGTTGCTGTTACATTGTCACTATGGGTCCTCTA
This sequence comes from Closterium sp. NIES-65, assembly GCA_948144175.1. Classification (NCBI taxonomy): domain Eukaryota; kingdom Viridiplantae; phylum Streptophyta; class Zygnematophyceae; order Desmidiales; family Closteriaceae; genus Closterium; species Closterium sp. NIES-65. The sequence continues at coordinate 2,417,856 of CANXME010002232.1, read as the reverse complement.
TCAAACAATCTGCAGCACACACACCACACCACAACTTCATGGGGCTATCCTGCAACTGGCTTGAGAGATGGAAAGGGGTGTGCTCCTCCTGAGTCCTGGAAGGGTTGTGATGTGACCATGCAATGCAATGCAATGAGACCATTATATGGAACATGTGACCATTGGCTAGGTCAATATGTGGCGCATTGGCCATGTGGCATGGCTTTGTCAGTGCTACTGGTGACTGGTATGTGCTCATGCTGCTGCTGACTCTTGTGCCACTGAACTGAACCTGTGTATAGGCAATACATGTCTTGGCTACGTCACCTTCAAACCACTTCAACTATTCTGTACCACATGCTATCAGATGTTGCTGCATCCTAGCAGCAGTGTTGATTCCAGCACAGGGTTTAGGGTACCCTAAACAGAGGCACCCTCTAGTCCTGTGTTTTTAGTAAGCACAGCATTGTGGCTAATAACACTAAGTCCTAATCTTCTCTGCAAAACTACCACTAACTGGTCAGCTAGCCATAACAACCTATCAGCCCTTACGACCTGTTGCTGCTGGATGTGCCACTGTTGGCACTACTGCACATGCACGATCGAGTGCTGTATGCGTGCAGAGTTTGCACATGTATTTCATCTTCAGTAATACTCCGCCCTTGTCGTGTCTGATATGGTAGACATTCAGCCCTCCTTCAGCCTCTCTTCCACCTCACTCCAGCTCCATTTAAGCAAACTGCCCAGAGCAAACTGCCCAGGCCCGGGCCCCCAGGCTCCTCTAGCAGCAACAATGACATACCCCATCAGTCGCAGCAGCACCACAGCCAGTGCCAGAGCAGCAGCTTTGAGACGTCTCAACTCAAACCTCCGTTCACGTAAACTGACCAGGCCCGGGCCCCCAGGCTCCTCTAGCAGCAACAATGGCATAACCCATCAGTCGCAGCAGCGCTGCAGCGAGAGCGAGAGCAGCAGCAGCAGACTGCCATGACCCCACCACGCTCCACTGCATGGCTGATGTGAACGCACACCGCACCGGCAACCACACTCCTGTGAATCTGCAACGGATGATAAGGGAGAAGGAAAGGGCCGGAGGAGGGGAGAAGAGGAACCGCGTACAAGCGAAGGTGAACGACGGCCGGGTGTCCTGGGGAAGCATGGTGGGAAGGGACTTGAAAGTACCGTACCGTAGCAGTGTTGTGAAAGCACAATAGCATGCACTCAGTTTCAATCAAGCCCATCCATCCATCCACCCAGTTTCCCCAACCACCCAACACCACCCACCCATGCATCCATGCATGCGGGTACTCACTGGTTGCTGACGGCCCCTGCCAGCAGCCCCTTGACGGCCCACTGCAGGAAGCTGAGCCACTGCAGCCACGCCCTCACTCCCCCACTGCGCGCTGCCCGCGCCACCGGCACCAGCGTCGCAAAGTACGCTGCTAGGCACAGCACCAGGGCGGCCTGGGTGCGGGGAGCAAGTAACGGGAGCGTTAAGGGAAGCAAGTAAGGGGAGCAGTTAAGGGAAGCGCGTAAGGCGAGGAGGTAAAGGGAGGAGGACATAAGGGGAGCATAGGGGACACATGGACGGGAAGGCAATGGAGGCAAGGGGGAGTGATGGATACCGGCAGGGGAAGAGCAGTACACGTTAAGGGGGAGGTGAACAGAGGGTTACTTGCGAACTAGCCTACGTGCATTCGACGCAGCAACGAGCATGGCGACAACATCGTCCGTGCGCAACTCACAGCTAGATTGAGTGAGTGAGCTATGCTAGGCGAGGTGCGTGAGCTAGGCGTGCTATTCAGCAGGCAGGGCCGAGGGACGCCGGACGAGGGACGAAGGACGAAGGACAGAAGATGAGGCCTTACCATTGCTGCTTTGCGGCGGGAGAGGAAGCTGAGAAGAAACGTGTGCAGGCCCGAGGAGCAGAGCACGAGACAGAGGGCCACCGCAAGCGAGGGGCCAAAGGAGGCGAGGATGGCGGAGAATGGGAAGAAGAGGAGGAGCGGAGGGAGGAGGAGCAGCGGGAGGAGGGCGAGGAGGAGGGTGGAGAGGAGGTCAGCAGCGAGGAAGGGGAGGATGGGGGGGATGTTGAGCGAGGAGGCGATGGGTGCTATGCTTGTGATGGCAAGTAGGGGCGAGGCGAGGGGCACGAGCACGGAGGAGAGCACTGCAGAGGAGAGGGGATCCGGGGATTGTGGGAGGGAGGGAGGGATAGGGGGGAGGGGCGAGAGGTGAGAGGTGTGTTGGAGATGGAGGCATGACGGGTGCTAAGGGGCAAAAAGCGCATGGGGGAAAGAGGGGAATGAGCGGAGACCAAGGGCATTGGGGACAGAAAGGTCACGGAGTAGGGGAAGAGGACTGGACGAGGCAGGATGGGGAGGTTTCTGTGACAAAGAAAGGGAGCAGGTTACAGGAGAGGAACAGGGACCAGCAGTGCACATGCCAGCAGCCACAGCCACAGCCACAGCCAGAGCCAGAGCCACATGCACAGGCACGGACTAGAGCGTGCCTTTTGAGTCGACTCAAAAGTCGGACTAGAGCGTGCTGCGTACAAGTGCCAATGACAAGCGAGCAGCGTACCAAGAACAAGGCAGAGGTCGGCGGCGGGTTGGAGGAGGGCGGAGGGCGAGGGGAGCGAGGTGAGCAGCAGCGACCAGAGCGCAGCGAGGGCGAGGACGGCAGTGAGCGCAAGGAGGAGAGCTGAGAGGATGAAGGGCGCTGCACGGGAATACTCCCTCACACTCCTGATGGGCGGGATGGTGGGGACGAGGGGGATGGGGGGAGCGTGGGGATCAGTTATTATAGTAGACTCAAAAGACGAAGGGCGCTGCACGGGAGTACTCCCTCACACTCCTGATGGGCGGGACCATGGGGACGAGGGGGACGAGGGGATTGGTGGGGACGGTGGGGAGGGGATAGTGGGGGTTAAGTGAGACTGAGCTGGAGAGTTGCAGTTATGAAGAGAAGAGAGGAGAGCTACTTCTTCTGGATTTGAGACGTCTCAAAACGAGAGGAGAGCGGAGCTACTTCTGAGTCAGCACGGATACACCCACTCCTCAAGCCCTCACACTCAAGCACACACACACACACACACATAAGTTTCCACACTCTACACTCTACACTCCACACTCCACACCCTCATCCCCTCCCCCTCAACATGCCCAGGACCGCCCCAAACTAAGTGAAGTCACGCCTCAAGGTCAATCAAGAACCATCTCATCTCATCTCAACCGCGAAGCCTCATCTCATCTCACCTGCCCAGCACCGCTCCAAACTGCCGGCCTGCTCCCGTCCTCGTTCGGTCCGACAGATCCTTCACCCGCCGCCACCATAGCAGCGCCCTCGCCCTCTCCCATTGCACCACCGCCTGCCACCGCACCTCCTCCATCCCCTCCCTCACCACCTCCCCCATCACCATCCCCACACTCCCCAGCACCCCGCGCGGCCCACCCTGCCTCCCCGCTCCTTCCCCCTTCCCCCCTGCGCCCTCCTTCCCGTCCCTGTCTCGCCCCTTCAGCTCATCCGCCTCATCATTGGCACTGACATTGTTATGGTTGTTACTCCTATCTAGAAAGAACTCTAAGGGAATGCCACCTAACAGGTTGGTGAGACCCGTGGCGGAGCGGGAGCGAGTGTGCGAGCGTGCACGGGCGGAGCGAGAGGATGCGCGCGACGGGGTGTAAGAGGGCGCCTGCGACGGTGCCTGCGAGGGAGTGCGAGAGGTTGTGCGAGAGATCGTGCGGGAGTGAGTGTGGGAGGAGGACCACGCGCGAGATTGAGTGTGGGTGTAACTACTCTCCTTAAATTCCTCCTCCTCCATGCTCTCTGACCTCCCCACACTGCCAACTCCCTCGCCCTCATACCCCCCTCCTGCTCCTCCTCCTCCTTCTCTCTCCCCTCCTTCACAGCAACTCCCATCGCCGCCGTCACCAGGCACAGACACACCTACTGCCCCTCCCTCCATCCGCTCCTCGTCCCCCGTCTCCCCCTCCTGCTGCTGTTGCTGCACGGCGTTCTGTCCACACGGCAGCCCATAGCACCGCACAGACACCGGGTCATCAGAACCAGAGGACAGCGCACGTGGCAATGTCACCACAGCACCCCCTCCTCCTCCTCCTCCTCCTCCTCCTCCTCCTCCTCCTCCTCCTCCTCCTCCTCCTCCTCCTCCTCCTCCTCCTCCTCCTCCTCCTCCTCCTCCTCCTCCTCCTCCTCCTCCTCCTCCTCCTCCTCCTCCTCCTCCTCCTCCTCCTCCTCCTCCTCCTCCTCCTCCTCCTCCTCCTCCTCCTCCTCCTCCTCCTCCTCCTCCTCCTCCTCCTCCTCCTCCTCCTCCTCCTCCTCCTCCTCCTCCTCCTCCTCCTCCTCCTCCTCCTCCTCCTCCTCCTCCTCCTCCTCCTCCTCCTCCTCCTCCTCCTCCTCCTCCTCCTCCCTCTCTCTCCCTTTCCGTCAAGTCTCCCCCCTCCCCCTCTCCTCTCTCTCTCCCCCCTTCTGAGAGTCCCTGTCCCTCCCCTCCTCTCCACCCTTCCCCCATCTCCACCTCCCCTCCTCCCTCCTCGTCTCTCGCACCCCCCCACTTCTCCTCACTCTCCCCCGCACCCCCCACACTAGCTCTCTCAAACGACTGGTGGACACTCGACAGCCGCCCTTCACTCTCCCCCCCAAACCCACCCCCCCCTTGCCCCCCCACTCTCGCCCCGCCAAGCCCATTCACCAGCAGCAGCGGCGCACTCTTCAGCGCCCGCTTCCCCCCCAACCCGTCCCTCCCTCCGCCTACTCCCCCTCCTTGCCCAAACCCGCTCCCTCTCCCTGCAGCCACAGCCACTGCCACCGTCGCAGCACCTCTCTGGTCCCTCTCCTTCTCCTCCCTCTCTGCCCAATACGGGTCATCAGACCCTCGTGTGTACACACCTCTCCCAGCTGACAGCAATCCCGATAAATGCCTCCGTCCCCCGCTGCTCCCACTGTTCCTCCGCCTTACTCTCCTGCTGCTGCTTCCACTCCCCACTCGCCGCCACAGGTCCACTGCTCTGCCTCCCGTTCCTCCCCCTCCCCCTCCTCCGAACCCCCTTCGCTCTGTCCTTCCTCCCAGCCTATCCCAGGCCGGACTAAGAATGAAACCCCTTCCCCCCACCCCACCACCACCACCACCGCGACCACCAGCACCAGCAGCACCACCAGCATAATCCCCTCTACCGAGTTCCCCATCGTCTGAATCATCCTCCTCCTCCCCTCCCATTCCCCCCTCGTCCCCCTCATCATCCTCCTCTCCCTCCCCCTCCTCGTCCCCCATCCCCACCACCACCTCCCCATCCTCCCCCTCTCCCCGCCCCTCCTCCGATCCCCACTCCCCCAATCCCCCCTCCCCGCCCTCCTTCCCACGGCCCGTCCCGGACCTCTCCTGCCACACCAGTGCCAACCCAGCCGGCGTGAGGTTCGGCAGAGCATCGGACTTCTCCGAGCCTCGCAGCACATCCAAATAGTAATCCACAGGGTCGGCCCGATCCGGTAGCAAGAACCCTAGACCTTCGAAATGGCTCTGTACGTTATCCACGCACCCGTGAAACGCCGTGGCGCCAGCAGCAGTGAGCAGAATCGCATCATGAAACGCCTGGAACGTCTTGAAGCTCGGCCTCGCCGCAGCCACCGCCACCGCCGCTCCTCTCGACGCCTCCTGCAGCAACACGCGCACGAGCGTGCGTGTGCCCTCCTCACTCAACGCATCAAACGGCTCGTCCAGCAGTAGCAGCGACGGCTCTGATACCAATTCAGCGGCTACCAGCACCAGCTGCCTCTGCTCTCCTGTCAACCCCCACCCCGCCACCTGCCACTGCTGCTGCTCCCCCACCCCTTGCACCCCGCCTCTCCCATCCGTTAGCAAATCCACCAAATGATCTCCTCCTCCTAGCCCCTCTTCCCTCTCCCTTGCCCTCCCCACTCCGCCCCACTTGGCACCCACAGCAGCAGCTGCCACTGCCGGCCCACCCCCTCCCCACCCCCTCCTGCTGCAACCACCACTATCCCCCATGCCAAAACCCGACCCAAAGAGAGGCAGGGAGGCGGGAGAAGCAGAGGTGGAAGCGGGAGGGGGAGGGGGCCCGAGGAGGCAGTGGCGGCAGGGGTCGAGTCCCAGCCCCATGAGCGTTCGCTCTATGATCAGCCGCCTCTCACTCGGCGCCATGCTTGCAGGTAACCTGTGGCACGCGAGGAGAGGAGAGCAAGAGCAGGAGCAGAAGAGAGAAGCGAGAAGTAACGGTAGTTGAGCAGGTTCAACGGCTGGCCAGCAAAGCAGCTTCTGAGAGGTGCGGTGCAGTGAGGTGCGGTGCGGTGCAGCCACATGCCGCAGCACACGTTAGAGCATGAGAGAGACGGAGGAGACAAATGAGAGAGGGAGCGAGAGGGTGGGAGCGAGAGGGTGGGAGCGAGAGGGTGGGAGCGAGAGGGTGGGAGCGAGAGGGTGGGAGCGCATACCGCATGTGGGCGTGCAGGGAGAGGTACTCGTCGACAGTGAGGAACGGGCAGGGCAGGGGCAAGCCCGCGCACACATAGCCTATGAGCGCGCGGTACGACGCCATGGCTGCTGGTGTGCCCTCCACTGCTATGTGGCCGCCCACCACCACACTGCTGCTCTGCTGCCCTGAGAGCACCTGCAGCAGCGCGCTCCTGCCAGCCGTGGGACCCAGCACGGACGTCACTCGCCCCGGGTGCAGCTTCGCATGCAGACACGTCACCGCCAGCGGGGCGGCGGTGGTGGGGTGGCACGCGGAGGGAGCAGACGCGGAGGAGGAGAGGGAAGAGAGGGAGCGCGGGTGGGAAGCGGGCAGGGAGGCGGGCATGGCAATGGAGACGTTGACCAGGTCAACGCGCAGCATGCGCCTCATTTGACCCTGGTGAAATGAGGACGGAGGGAAAGGATCAGGGGGGGAAAGGAAAGGGAGAGGGGAGGTGGAAGATGAGCGGTAGACGGGTGTGGGAGCTCGGGGGAAGAGAGAGGGGAAAAAAGAGGGGAAGAGTGAGGGGGAGGGAACCAGGGCGTTTGGGGGAGTCGGAAGGGAGGGGGACGGAAACCGGAAGGACGGGACATGTGAGCGAGGCCGGGTGAGAACAAGTGAAAGAGGGAACGAGAGAACGGAAAGGAGGGAACGGGTGAGGGATGATGATGTTGTGGGCCAAGCGGCGGGGAATGAGGGACGCAGGAAGCGGGAAGGGGTTGGGGGCGGGGGAGGGGGGATATGGTGGAGAGGCAGGGAAATGGGGAATGGGTAAGCAAGCAGAAAAGGAGGATACGATATTGTAGAGCAGGGAGAGCGCAGGGAGAGCAGAAAGAGCGCAGGGAGAGCGGAGAAAGGTCACCTGCAGCAGACCACTGGCGCCACAGCTAACCGCCTCGTTAAACAGCTCTTCTAGAGACCCCGGCTCCGCGCCTCCCCCGGCGCCCCGCCGCTTCTCCGCCTCCAGCTGTGCATACGCGCTCTGCAGACACGCTACCCGCCTCCCCCGCTCCTCATTCTCCCCCCCTGCGCTCCCTCCTTTCCACCTGCGACCTTTCCGCAACCCAGCGCCATCCCACGCGTCGTCCTCCCCTCCGCTTACCCCCGCGTCCCACCCCACCGCCCGCTTCTCCTCCCCTCCGCCTCCGCTCGTCCCCGCGCCACCCCCTCCCCCTCCGCCTCCGCCTCCGCCAAACCCGCCGATCCCCGTGCCTCTCCTCCCGCCTCCGCCGCCGTACCTTCTTCCCGCGCCCTCCCCCGCCGCTCCGCCGCCGCCGTCGCGGACCTCGTGCGCGGAGCTCCCCATCATGTTGTTCTGAAACTCGACCAGGCGGAGAAATTCGTCCGGGCTCGGCGCGGAAGACGCGGACGCGAACGCCGCCTCTAATCCGGGGAAGCGCAGGGGGAGGCTGTGCGCTCCTAGCCCTCCCCCGTGCGCCCACGAGCCCTCCTCCGCCTGCTCTCCGTCCTCCGCCTTGTCCCGCTCCGCCCCGCTCGATCCTTCCCCCGCATCTCCCCCTACTCCGCCTTCCGCCCCGTGCGCGAGAATGTCCCCCGCGGGTGAGGGGAAGGAAACCGCCGGAGGGGCGGAGGCGAGCGCGTGTGGGGGGAAGGGGGGAGGCTGACTAGAGGTGGTCTGGGGGGTGGTGGGAGAGAAAGGGGATGCGGTGGGGAGGGGGAATGGAGATAATACCGCTGCTTCAAGGGCTGACAGATCAACTGCTGCTGCTACCGCTGCTGCTGCAGTCGCAGGGACAGAGACAGCGACAGGGGCAGGGCCGGGAATAGAGGCAGCGGCGGCAGGAGCAGGTGACACTGCAGGTGCAAACGGGTCCAGTAATAACGAGTCCGTATCACCTGCACCCACCACACCCGCACCCGCCACACCCGCCACACCCACACTCCCATCAGCACCCGATGCCGACCCAGTAGCGCCCAAGCCAGGGCCTATGAGGACAGGGTTGGGACTCGTCAGCTGCTCTAGGCCCCCTACTAGCACTTCCCTGCAACTGTCTACGAGCGCTGGCAATCCGCCCACTGGCGCTGCAACTCCTGTCTCTCCTCTCATTCCCTCTGAATTTCCCGTCCCTTCCGCCCCTTCCGCCCCTTCCGCCCCTTCCGCCTCGCATCCTGCCATATCCACCGCCACCGCCTCCCCTCCGCCGTCCCCCAATAGCCCCCCTTGCATTCCCACCACCACTGCAACCTCCGCACCCCGCTCTCCTCCCCCCTTCCCGCCGCCTCCCGCGATGCCCACGTACGGCCGCTCCCCTTCCTCCGCGAGTTCCCCCTCGTCCGCTTTCCCCGCGCCCGCGTGGCTGGCGCGCGCGGGAAGGGCGGAGTGCGGGGGGTGCGCGCGGTGGACGGGGGGAGTAGAGTGGAGGGACGCGCATGCGGGTTGGCATTCCGTGAAGGAGAAGGAGGAGGTGCGGGAAGACGCGCGCGACTCCAGCAAATCCGGGTGCGACAGCGGCTGGGGGGAGGGGGAAAAGACGGGCGAGGAAGGGGGAAGAGCGGGAGCGGGAGGGGGAGGGGAAGGGGGTGAGCGGGAAGGGGCGGGGTTTAGAGAGTGGGGGGATGAGGGGGAAGAGTGGTAGGGAGGAGGACGGCGGAGGATAGAGCGAATTGAGATTATGAAAATGGGGAGGGGAGTGGGGACGGTGATGGAAGGAAGGGGGGTGAAGGGATGAGAGAAGAGAGGAGAGGAGAGGAGAGGAGAGGAGAGGAGAGAAGAGGACGGCATAGAGTAAAGACTGCACGAGGCTGAAGATGGTCAGAGAAAGGGTAGGGCAGAGCAGAGCTCTCACCACGAACGCGTGGTGAACGCGGCACCCCAGAAACGCAAGCTTCGCCCCACACACCCTCCTCACAGGTGCTCCAGCCAGCGCCACCACCCGCCGCCACCACACTGCACCCACTCCCACCGCACCAGAACCAGTTCCCCCCTCACCCCCAGCAGAGTCACAAGAACCCCTCACCTCCCCGCCTGCTCCCATTCTCCCTCCGCCCCTCCCCTCTCCCCACCGTTTTCCCCCCCAGCGGTTGGGCCCCGCGGCCCCCATGCCCCTGCCCGCCATCCCCCTGCCGTGGAAGCGGGGGGAGGGCAGCAGGCGATGGGGGGAACGCGCTTCCGCCGCTGCTCTGCGCGCCCGCTCAAGGGGGCGCACGGAGAGGAGGAAGCACGAGGGGAGGAGAAGCGCCAACACCAACGTCAAGATCTGGGGGGAAGAGGGGGGGGAGGGGAAAGTGGCGGAAGGGGGGGCGGCATTGAGGAGGGGTGCGGGGAGGGAGGGGGGAGAGTGGAGATTGACGAAAAAAACAGGAGGGATAAGTGGGTGGGGGGAAGGGAAAGGGGAGGGAACAGGTGGGGGAGGTGGTAAGTAGGAGGAGATGGAAGCGGGAGGAAGTGGGTATGGTGGTGGTGGAGCATGGCACGGCACGGCATAGCATGGCATGCGGCTCTTACAGTGAGACAGAGGGCGAGGACGAACTGATCCGGTGACTGCATCTGACTGCCCATGGTGACGCCTGGTGTGGTGCGGTGCGGTGCAGAGAGATGGGAAATAATCAGCCGAATTGCGGAAACAAGACCACAAGACAGAAACGGACACAAGCAAGGCGGCAGTGGGATTTGAGCCAGCGCAACTGAAAAAGGGGAGAGACGCACAAGCGGCAGAAAGAAAAGTAGCAGCAGGAAAGAAGCAAGAAGAGGGGAAAAGGCAGGTGGGAAGGAAGGGAAAGGGGCGACGACAAGCGAAGGAGACAGAGAAGGGAAAAGAGGGCTGTAGCAGTGGGGGAGGATGAAGCAGGAGAGGGAACTCACGGGTTGGGGCAACAGAGCCAGCTGGACAGATGTGCCTGGGGCATGCCACGTGCCATATGCCCCACGCAACGCCACATGCAACGTGCCACGTGTACGGTGAGGTGGTGCAGAAAGGAGGGGGAGGGAAAGACGGCAGTAGGAGTGGGGATGAGAGAAGCAAGATGGTTTTGGAACTATTTCCAGAATGAATACGAGCAGAACGAGTAGGGGGCAAGTCAGGATGATGAGAAGCAGGTTACAGCAGAGACAATGGTGCCGGTGGGGACGGGGAGGGGGAGGCGGAAGGGAAAAAAAAGGGGGGGTGCGGAAGTGCGGAGGGAGAGAGGGGGCGTGTGCGCAAGGGTATGTGCACATGGGAATGTGCGTGCATACACATGCACCTGAAACTTGATCCATCCACCTACCTTCATCATCTACCCGCACATGCACTTACCATCGATCCATGGCGGCACGGCACTCACCTGGGCGGGCACGGCTTGATAGTGGCGGCATCAGGGCAGAAGTACCCCTCGGGGCACGCCAGCACAGGCAGCCACGACGCGTAGGACGACGCTGCAGCGGCAGCAGCAGCCGCCGCCGCCGCCGCCACAGAAGACGACACAGCAGAAGCAGAGGACGCGGCGGAGAGAGATGGCGCGGGGGAAGGCGAGAGGGGGAGGGAGGAGACGTTGTAGGCGCGCAAGGGGGGGGTGCCCCCCACGGGGTGCGCGGGCACTGCGCCCCACTGGTCCGCTCCCCCGCACTGCGGGCGGCTCATGCGCGTGGTGGAGCGCAGCACGGGCGGGTAGGAGTACCTGGGGGGCGCGGGAGAGGGGATGGGGGAGGGATGGGACAGGAGAGAGAGGGGGAAAGCAGAGCTTAGGTGTGGGGTAGAGGGACGCAAGTCGACGCGGCGCGTGCAGATAGGCGGGGCGTGACCGTGGCGTTGGAGTCACGAGTGGCAGGAAATGCTACGCCCACCGTCGCGTGGCATGCAAACGCGCAAGTTGCTGCAAGGAGAACAGCAACAACGGGAACATCAACAGCAGCGACCGCAACAAGCAAGCAAGGAAGCTGCAGGAACAGGGAAGCGAACAAACGCGCGAGTGCAAGTGGTTGATGGTCAACGTGTTGTGTAGCATGCGGGGGGGTTCCTTACGGGGTACAAGAGAAGCCTCGAGGCGTCACAGGCGACGGGCAAAACGACCCTGCGGGGCAAGCTGCGCGCGGGGATACCAGCGGATGCGGAGCGAGTAGGGAGGAGGGGGTGGGGGCGAGAGGGGAAGTTTGGGGGAAGGGCGAAAGGTGGGGCAGAGGGGGAAAGAGGGGGAGGAGATGTTGAAGACGGCAGGGAACGAAGGAGGGAAGAGCAGTTGGAAAGCAAAACACGACGGCGCACCAAGGTTCGTTCTGGACACGACGGCGCGCGACCGGTTTGCGTCGCAGCAGCGTAAACGCGAGTTCTCTAACGCACACAGGAGCATGTGAAGGCGCGAGCGCGCCCTTTTTTCCAACGGGGCTCGGTCAGACTCTTACGTATCATGCACGCAAGCCCCGCCGGGCAAAAGAAACCCGCGCAGCAAGCGGACGGCGGGTCCTCGCGGGGGGGCGCTGGCGGAAGCTCGAGGCGGGACCCGGACTCGTACGCGAAAATCCACGCCAGGGGGGACGAGAACGACCCCGCGGAGGAGGAAGGGGGGACCGCGGGGAACGTGGAGCGCGGGGATTTAGCGGAGGGGCCCGCGGAGGTGGTGTTAACGGAAGGCGCGGCGACGGGACTAGCGAAGCCCGGGAGGCATCCTAGCAGCGGCGAGGAGCTATTGCAGTTTACGGGGTCTAAAAGGCTATCCTCGATACTCCCGCCCCAGATCCCACCATCATCGCTCGTTCCTCCGCTGTCGCTGCTTCTGCTGCTGCTGCTGCTGCTGCTGCTGCTGCTGCTGCTGCTGCTGCTGCTGCTGCTGCTGCTGCTGCTGCTGCTGCTGCTGCTGCTGCTGCTGCTGCTGCTGCTGCTGCTGCTGCTGCTGCTGCTGCTGCTGCTGCTGCTGCTGCTGCTGCTGCTGCTGCTGCTGCTGCTGCTGCTGCTGCTGCTGCTGCTGCTGCTGCTGCTGCTGCTGCTGCTGCTGCTGCTGCTGCTGCTGCTGCTGCTGCTGCTGGTAACCTGTTGCGAGGGGTCCGTCCCGCCTGTCTGCGCGTTGAGAGATCGCACGAACGTGGCGAGTTCCCCGGACGAGCATACGCGGCGGCGCAAGTCGCCTGGCGGAACAGCGGGAGTGGGAGGCGGTTGGAGATGGGGGGAGCGGCGGGAGAGGAGTGGCGGGGAGTTGAGATGAGTTGAGAGAGGGGAGGAGTTGGCGCGCGAGCATGCGGGAGCAACGTTGGTATTGAAGGGAGGAGGGGAGGGGCGGGGTTGGTTGGGAGTGAGGGGGAAGGAAAGGGGGAGGGGAGAGGGAAAGTCGGCATACCCGCAGCTCACCTTTCTTTTCGCATGCCGCCACCCTCGCGGCGGAGTCTGCGGTGCGCACGGGGAAGGTGCGCTGCGCCTCCGCGCTCCTGTAACCGACCGATCGGGGGCAAGGGGAGCAAGCAGCGGAGAAGCCGATGGGAAGGGGGGCCGAGGTTGAGAAAGGGAAAGGCGGGAAGGGGGGAGGAGCAAGGGGAAGAAGGGGGGAAGGGGGAAGCGAGGTTGGGGGAAGGCGGTGAGGGGAGTGGGGATGGGTGGAAGAGGAAGGATGCATGCAGGTGAACCACGCGGCATGGATGAGACAGAAGCAATGAGTGTGCCACCACCAGCGAGGAGCAAAAACCAAACGCGCCGCTCGCCAATGCAAGCAAACAAGCCCTTAACAGCACAGTGCGCAAACCCATGACTATAGAATAACCTCTATAGGCAGGGGACTCTCCATTTGCTATCAAGGGTAGAGTCTTCTCTTGCGCTGAACAGCAGGGAGGCGGGCTGATGACTTCTTTGGCAGCAATTGACTCCAAGTTAGAGGGGAGAGACGGTAGGTGGGGAAGGTTGTGGGTGGGAGATGGGGGGAAAGGGAAGGAGAAGGGCATTGAGTCAAGAAGAGCGGTGCATACGGGTCGGCGATGCATCCCGGATGGCCCTCAGCGAGGGCCTCCACTAATCGCAATCCCAGACGCTCAAGCGCGTCCGTTGCTAGTATCCCCTCCGCCGCTGCCGCTGCCGTTGCTGCTGCTGGTGCCGACGCTACTGCTGCTGACGGCGCTGGCCTTGCCACTGCCGCTGCTTCCGCCAGGCCTAGACGCGATGCGGCTCTGGTGTTTACTCCGGCTCCACTTAATGGTTCCCATGAGCTCGGCCCGGTAAATTGCGGGAGCGATGACGAGAGGAGGGCGAGGAGGAGGGTGTACGGGAGTAACGACGCGATTGGAGCACGAACGTGGCGAAGAGCCATGGCGAAATCGAGCGAAATCTAGGGGGAGGTTGGAGCGCTAGGGGGCGATACTACTCCGCCCATCGCGGTTGGAAACGCAGACGAGAGGGAAGAAGTTTCTGAATGAGTACGGGTTGTCTATGCGTTTGAGTTTCGCCCACACTGTTAAAGCACAAGGCAATCTTTGAGATAAGATCTTTAAAACACCATCCACCTGGCCAAAGAGCGACAAAAGCCCGGCCGCGAACGATACCGCTGACGTTGGATGGTCAGTATGGATTACAGATCACGGAAGCCTATGAAGAACAGTATAAAAGAAAGCTCGTCTAAACCAGACGGCTACCGCTGTTCGATTAGCGTTATCCTATGGACGGATCGATGGAACGAGGCGAAGACAGAATCCGCGGAGCACCTGAAGCTAATCCAATGGCAGGTCAGGCAGCTGGACCAGGAGTGGTGAATGTCTCTAGTCCATTAATCTAGTCCTAGGGGAGATCGGCTCATCGAGCTAGTCCTAGGGGATTCTGGAAGTGAGTGCTCTTGTTGGTTCTGTTCCCTGAACACTCTCGAAAGCAACCGAGCACTTAGGATAGTCCCTAAGGGTATAGCGAGGCGTTGGGGTCACATGTGGCCTTTGGATGGGTTGGGTGTGGTTGGGTAACGGAAGAAGAGGTGGGTGGGTGGGAAAAGGGGGTGCAACTTTGAGGTTGCGAATATGGTTCGTCTGGGGGGGCTGGGGGAAGGGGAGACACCACCAGACCAGACTAGACTTGGTCCAGGTCTGTTGAGAAAGAGCCCGCCCTGAGCATCTGGCTGATAATGTTTTGCAGGCACCAGCACCACCACGTGACAGAACAGGAAGAAGCAAGCGAACTGCTGCAATTCGCGGTCGGAAAAAGAGTGTGTATATCGAACCCTTGACTGGTGTCAAAATGCCCCTACTCATCATTGTCACATCAACAAATCGGGTAACCACCATGGACGGTGGAAACGTCATTAGGATGCAAGAGGAGCGGTCTAGATGTCAGATCGACCTCACCTGACCGCGCAATTGAAGGCTCCTGACACGAAGCCGTGACGCCTTTGACAGAAATTGGGGATTCGCGCCGCGTCGTGGAGAGGCCACCAGACAAGTGCAACACATCAATTTCTCAGACACGTGCTTTTATCGAGCCCCGCAGAATTTCTTTTGTCAGAGCTGACACGGGAAATACAGATTTTGTCTAAAAAAACAGTTCCCTACAGTTTGGTGTTCTGATGCTTTGTGCAAGGAATTTTCTCAACATTCCTTAGCGCGCCCTGCAACATCGCGTACAGCAACAGCCGTTGTTCGCCCGTTACTGCTAACGGGGCTTCGCCGACTTCGCGCGCACTGTTTCACCAAACCTCGAACTGCTGGCCCGGCCGTGTCGGCCTACGCTTCGGGACTAGCTCGAGCCTCGCTGTAGGCGTAGCACTAGCTAGCTCGCACGCACCGCGTTACCATTTGCATGTTTCGCGCATAAATGTTCGCTCATGCCTTCGCTCACATTTTGTACTCGTTTGACACCTTAGTGCAATCTTCGCTACCTCGATTAATTGCATCCGTAACACTTGGTATTCATAGCCTCTTTCTTTTCGAACCGCGCATCCTCTGCACCCCAGGAAATCAGCTTTCGATTTCACTCGAAGGGACTTACGCACCTTAGCCCCTAGAAGCCACTGTCCTCGCGTTCTCTCGTAAACGTGTACAGCCACGACTGCGCCTAAACTAAGCTGAGCCGACGCCCTTCGTAATGGCCGAACACATCGACATCACCACTCTCACGCAGGAGCGTTTGAACGAACTGCTGCAGCAACTGCGCGAAAGCTCCGAACAAATCGCGGCGCTGACGGCAAAGCGTACATCTCTGTAAAATGACGTCGCACGAGCACAACAAATGATGGCGAGTGCGGCCAGTGATGGCGTCGTCCGCCACGACGGAGACGACGACCACGGCACGACACATCCCGACGCGTTGAATGCGGCAAGAAGTCAGCCTCGAGCCACGACTTCTGTACCGGCCGGCAAATCAACATTGCCGTCGCCGATGCCGCTGAAGCCGCAGCGGCCGCCATGCTTTGACCCGAGTCAACGGGGTGGTCCTACCGTTCAAGCGTGGCTATTCACGTTGAACGTCTTCTTCGACGCGAACTACGTCTTGGAGGATACGGCGAAGATTCGTTACGCCATGTCGCTGCTACGAGGACCCGCCATGGTCGGGTGGCGTGTCATCGTCACAAAGCCGGTGGACTACGCGACTTTACCGACACGGGAAGGACAAACCGGACCCTGGGCGCCGTCATATTTCGTGGAGGTGCCCCATTATCGCACGTGGGACACGTGTCAGAATCCCAACCACTAGACCATTGGGATAAAAGGGCTTGTTAAGTAGCAGGTCAGAGTGCGCCCATAACCCCCCAGGCAAACGCGCCTGTAACCCCCCGTAGGATCAATCGGGCATCCACAGTGCAGATCTACTGACACCCCCCCACACTGGGAGGCCCAGGACTGAGCACAGCGGCAACGGCCTACATGTGCATACACCGGGATTCGAACCCGAGACCGCTCTGATACCATGTCAGAATCCCAACCACTAGACCATTGGGATAAAAGGGCTTGTTAAGTAGCGGGTCAGAGTGCGCCCATAACCCCCCAGGCAAACGCGCCTGTAACCCCCCGTAGGATCAATCGGGCATCCACAGTGCAGATCTACTAACAACACGTGGTGCGCAGGTTTGCGCGCTCAGTTCGAGCCAATTGCGGCTTCGATCGCAACGCGACAGAAGCTCCGCACTTGGCGCCAACTCGAGCGGGTTTCTGGTGATATGCGAGCAAGTGGGTTACATGGACGAGAGCGCGCGCATCGGCCGCTACATCGGCGGCCTAAAGCAGGACATCGCTCAGGAAATCCAGCTTTGCGGCGTCACCGACTTTCAAGAAATTCTCGCTATGGCGGAGAAACTCGACTTCTTCTGCCGACCAAGACCGGGGTCCTTCGGAAACAGCAACTGGGGACATCGGTCTCGTGGGACGAACGAGGGCGCTACGATACGTGCCGTCGCCGTGAATGCTGCTGCTGCACAATTCAAAGGGCGCTGCTTCATGTGCAATCAGCCGGGACACCGTAAGAGCGAATGCCCGGAAAACGCTAAGGGAAAGGGGGAAGCTGAGCAGCAGAAACAGACCAAGCAGCAGGGAAACGCTGAGAGTCAGTAGCAGACGGGCCCTCTACTGACAGGTCACGCCGCTCGCCCGACCCAACTGACCCTCACCGAGTGATTGTGCCGGTTCACGCAATCGACCACACCCGGCCGAATAAGGAGGGTCCTACGGTAGACAGCCCCATACTGCTTAGTGGGAAAATCGGAACAGACTCAGTTAAAATCTTCGTAGACGGGGGAGCCAGCCACAGCCTCATCAACACTGCCACAGCACGGAAACTGAGACTGCCATTGGACAGATGTTTACCTGAGATCGACGCAAGACTGGTTGACGGCACGCCACTGGCGATACGGGAACGTATAGATCGGGCTCGGATTCGATGCGGGGGTAACTTCACGTTTAGCCAGGAAATGCTCGCGACAACCCTCGACGGAACCGACATTTTACTTGGTCGTGACTGGCTGCGACGACACAATCCGCGAATCGACTGGAAGATGGGTGACTGCACTGTGCGAGTGAACGGTAACCACATCGCCTTACCTCGCTGGGGCTCGCTTGAGTCTTCGTTGGTGCGTGTCAACGCGATCACGATGAAACGCGCCGTAGTGGCAGGAGCAGGCGTGTAAGCGGTTGACATTCGGGAAGCCGAGGCAGCAGACAAAGGGGGGGATTTACATAAACTGGTAGCCAACGTACCGGATGACCTGGCAGCGCTTCTAAAGCAGTACAGCGAAATATTTCCGGACGATCTGCCGACGGGACTTCCACCTCAGCGACCGCACGACCACAGGATAGAACTGGAACCAGGGGCACAGCCGACAGTGCAGCAACAGTTTCGACTGACCCGACCCGAACTGGACGAACTGAGAAAGCAGCTGGATTACTTGCTCGAAAAGGAGTTCATTCACCCGAGTTCGTCACCCTTCGCAGCACCGATACTGTTCACGCCGAAGAAGGACGGAGGTTTTCGCATGTGCATAGACTATAGAGCACTGATCAGGGTTACCATAAAATCCCGTTACCCCATCCCGAGAGCCGACGAACTGATCGACCAACTGGGCACAGCCCGAGTTTTCTTGAAAATCGACCTTAGGGGAGGTTACCACCAGATTCGCGTCAACCCACCCGACTGCCCCAAGACAGCCTTCCGAACACGCTACAGGTCCTTCAAATACAGAGTAATGCCCTTCGGACTGACCAACGCCCCTGCCACTTTTCAAATGACAATGAACGAAGCCTTCCGCTCGCTTTTAGATAAGTGCGTCATCGTATACCTCGACGACATACTGATTTACAGCCCCGACAGAGCACAGCACTTACAGGACATCGCAGCAGTTTTTACCATACTGAGTGAGAACCGCCTACTGACCAAAGCTTAGAAGTGTGAGTTTTTACAGGACCGACTGGAGTTTTTGGGACACATTATTTCAGCTGAAGGAGTGGAAATAGATCCGAAGAAGAGCGCGACCATTCAAGCATGGCATGCGCCGACCAACTTGACTGAGTTGCAGAGTTTTCTGGGGTTCGTCAACTACGTGCAACGGTTCGTCCCCGACATGGCGAAGCTGACTGCCCCGTTGACAGACCTGCTGAGGAAGGGGGTTGAGTACTCGTGGGGGGAGAAAGAGCAAGCTGCCTTCTTGGCCCTAAAAAATATTTGCTCGCCGCCCGTGCTTCACATCGCAGATTCGCACCGCCCGTTCGAGCTCGTCACCGACGCTAGCAACATCGCTGTGGGAGCAGTACTGTTGCAGGACTTTGGGGACGTCCTCTAGCCAATCGTGTACGAGTCCCGCAAGCTTCACCCGCCCGAACGCAACTACCCGATACACGACCGCGAGATGCTGGCGATCGTGCACGTGTTCAAGGTGTGGTGATGTTACCTCAAGGGAGCAGACGTGACAGTACAGACAGACCACCAATCACTACAGTACCTTCGTGCCCAACCAAATCTCAACCCACGACAGATCCGCTGGTTGGACTATCTGGAGTCCAACTTCCACTACACAGTCACGTACAAAAAAGGCGCATCCAACATCGCCGACGCACTCACACGCCCCGCCGCCCAACTCCACGCCATCCTACTCGCGCAAACCAACCCATTGTTTATTGGCCTATTCACCCACGGATACAGTCCTGACTGTCAGAACTATACTCTAGCCTGTAGTGGGGCACTCCTTATGGGGTACAGCCCTGATAGGTTTTGCCTACACAATCTTGTACTGTTCTCTTTCTGGTCACCATTTCCTCGTTCTAACTTTCACATGGTATCAAAGCAGGTTCCCTAGTGGGAACGTTCTTTTAGGGCCCACCACGAACTTATTTTTCTGCCCTGCCCGAAACGCACTGCCGTGCCTACCTGCCCCGTCACGCGCCCTCCAGTGCCTGCCCTGCCCGCGCCCTCGAGGGTGCCTTACTACCCTCTCTTCCCCTACCGCACTGCACCCCTCCCCCCGCCGCCGCTCTTCCTTGCGCCAGGTCCTCCCCCGGTAGACCCTCTCCCCCCTCAGGGTCCTGCCCCGTCAGATGTGTCCAAGGTAGACGCATTCGAGCCTGTCGAGGTAGCTGTTGACTCTGGTGCTGCTAGGGGTGCTGAGCCTGCGGGTGCCGGGTCTGGGGGTGCTGAGCCTGGGGGTGCGGAGCCTGGGAGTGCTGAGTCCAGGGGTGCTGAGCCTGCGGGTGCCGGGACTGGGGGTGCTGAGCCTGGGGGTGCGGAGCCTGGGGGTGCGGAGCCTGGGGGTGTTGAGCCTGGGGGTGCTGGGTCTTCCTCGTCGAGGCGGGAGCTACTCTCTCTGCAGGAGTTGCGCGAGTGGTTTGCCCGCCGCTGGAGCCGTGCTGCTGGAGCTGGAGGTACTACTGTTGCTGCTGGTCCTAGAGGTGCTCGTACTGGTGGTACTGGAGCTGCTGGGACTGGGGGTGCTGCTGGGGCTGCTGGAGTTAGTCCTGCTGGAGGTACTGCTGGAGCTGCTGGCGGTGCTGGAGCTGACGGTCCTGCTGGAGTTGGTGCTACTGGAGCTTCTGGAGCTGCTGGAGCTGGAGCTGCTGGGGGTGTTGGCGCTGGTGGTTTTGCTGGCGCTGGTGTTTCTGAGGGTGCTGGAGTTGGCGCTGGTGGAGCTGGAGGTGCTGCTGGCGCAGGTGCTGCCGCTGGGGGTACTGGTGCTGTCCCTGCTGGTTCTGGAGGCGCTGCGCGGCCGAGGCCGTACTTCGTTCCGCTCCTTGAGCAGGTTCTTGGTCTCCCGCCCTCTACTGGTCCTGCTCCTCCCTTAGAGTGTCCACAGCCTTTCCAGTCGCGGTCACAGTTACAGCCCGCCTCCCCCCTGCCTGCTCCTTCTCCCTACACTGGTCCTACTGGAGGTCTTGCTGAGCGTCGTGAGCCTGCGTCTCGTCCTGCGTCGCCTGTTCGTGCCGCTCGCACTAGTGGTCGTGCTCCGCGTCCGCGTCCTCCTGCGGTCCCCGGCACACACCAGATGGCACTGCGTCCTTCCACTGCTCCTCTGCGTGTCCCGTTGCCGTCTCCTCCAGAGTCCTCTCTTCCTACTCTTGCTGACCCGGAGTCTGACTCTCTTCGTGCTGCCAGTCCTACTGTCACGCGTCTCTTGGCTACTGTTGTCACTAACCCTTCTTTTGAGTCCACTGCTCCGTCTGCCTTAGTTGCTGAGCTTGTCAATTTTGCTGCTCACTATCGTCTAGACTACGCTGCTAGTCTTGTTGCTGAGTCTGAGCCTGTCTGTCCTCCGTCCGTCGGGGGTGAGTGTGCTCTTAGCACGGACGTCCTTGAGGACAGGCGGGAGGAGTTCCAGTGTTTTGCTGCTGCTTTGCCTCATCTCGTGTCCACGCTGATTGCCCTTGAGGGAGACCCGGATGCACCAGACATCCCGACTCCTCGATCGTACGCTGAGGCGATCGAGGGTCCCTACTCCTCACAGTGGCAGTCAGCCATGGATGCAAAGATGGCTTCCTGGAAGTCCACAGGCACCTACGTTGACGAGGTTCCCCCACCTGGGGCGAACATCGTCAGTGGCATGTGGATTTTCAGGGTGAAGCGGCCGCCGGGTTCTCCGCTTGTCTTCAAGGCGCGTTACGTGGCTCGAGGCTTCAGTCAGCGGCAGGGAGTTGACTACTTTCAGACCTTCTCTCCCACCCCGAAGATGACCACTCTTCGGGTGCTGCTGCACATAGCCGCTCAGCGCGACTACAAGCTTCACTCTCTTGACTTCAGCACAGCTTTCCTGCAGGGCAGCCTGCACGAGGAGATCTGGCTGCGCCGCCCACCTGGCTTCACTGGGTCGTTTCCTCCTGGTACCCAGTGGAGCCTCCGGCGGCCAGTCTATGGTCTCCGCCAGGCGCCCCGTGAGTGGCACGACACACTGAGGACTACACATGTGGCTCTTGGGTTTGCTCCGTCTACTGCCGACCCGTCGCTGTTTCTGCGCACCGACACCTCTTTGCCGCCGTTCTACATCCTCGTGTACGTCGACAACTTGGTCTTTGCCACTGCTGACACTGCTGGACTCGCCCACGTGAAGTCCGAGCTACAGAAGAGACACACGTACACAGACCTGGGTGAAGTGCGCAGCTACCTTGGCTTGCAGATCACCCGGGACAGAGCACAGCGCACCATTACCCTGACTCAGTCACACATGGTGTAACAGGTCCTTCAGCGCTTTGACTTCACGTACTCCTCGCCTCAGGCCACTCCTCTGTCTACTCACCACTCGCTCTCAGCTCTGTTTTCGTGGCGGTCTACCCGCTCGTCTTCTGTTCTCGGCTCCAGCTGTGAGGCTGAGATCTACGCGGGGGCCATGGCTGCACAAGAGCTACGCTGGCTCACCTACTTACTGATTGACCTAGGAGAGCCGCCTCGTTCTCCTCTAGTTCTGTACGTAGACAAGAAGGCCATTCTGGCCTTGTGTCGGGAGCACAGACTGGAGCACAGGATGAAGCACATTGCTCTTCGCTACTTCCTTGCTCGTGAGCTGCAGCAGCGTGGTCAGCTGCGCCTTACTTACGTGGCCTGTGAGGCCAACACTGCTGCTATCTTTACCAAGGAACTTCCGCCTTGTGATCATCAGCGCTTCTGTACAATGCTAGGTCTTGTGCCTACTTGGCCTCACTTGCTCACTTCTTGACCTTGCTTGTAGTGTGATCTTTCTATACCTGCACTTGCTTGTTTACCTTTATATGTGATCTTGCATGTGAGCTGGCCTTGTGGCCTTGCTCTTGTACTCGGTCTGTGTGGTGACGTTGTGATCCACCCTGAGCTTGCTTTGCTTTGCTTGACTGGTCTTCTGACCTCTTGTTCTCCCCCACTTTGCCTATGGGGGTGTGTCAAACTCATAGAGCTATAGTCTGTGTAGGCTGTAGTGGGGTAGACAATATGGGGTACAACACTTTTAGGTTTTCCTACTTGTACCCACCTGCTTGCTAGTTCATTCATTCCTTCCTCATTTTCTTCACACGAGCGACGTCCATGACCATGCCAATGCGGCGCTCAGCAATCCCATTTTGCTGTGGAGAGGCTGGAAGCGTGAACGTCTTGAGGATGCTCTGTGCATGACAGAAGGCTCCTAGAAGGCCAGAGGAAAACTCTCCGCCTCTGTCAGAGTGCAGACGCAGAATAGGAAAGTCCGAGCCGAAACTCTCTCTGAGCTGGAGACGAGCTGCGCGGATCCAGTCCATCAACACCTCAGTGACGTCACCCTTGCTGCGCAAGTGGAAGACCGTGGTATAACGTGAGTAGTCGTCAACCACCAACAGGAAGTAACGCTCGTGACCCTGGCCACGGACGCGGGCGGGGCCCCACACGTCCATGTGAAGAGTCTGCAGCGGAACCTCTGTTGGAGGAAACTCGGAGGAGTGAGGAGCGGCGTGCTGCCGCCCCTCGACGCAGGGAACGCAGGTAGGGGCAGGCCCCGTAGGGAGGGGAGGGCGGGACCGGGGGAGACCAGAGACAAGGTAACGGGAGGCCATGCCTCGGAGACGAGGCAGGGAGGGGTGACCAAGGCGGTGGTGCTAGAGGAGAGTCTGGTGGGACAGGAGACGACACGAGCAGGGAGCAGACTCAGGACCAGACCTGGACGCTGCAGCAAACACCTGACCCGACGCAGCTACCTGACCAGACTCAGCGACCGGAGGAGACTCAGTAGTCAGTTTGTACAGGCTCGACCCCGGTTGACGGGTAAACGTGGCAAAGTGTCGGCCCGTCCGAGCACACGTACAGTGGGTCACCCGCTGAGTCGCAGGAGTGAGCTGGTCAACCCCCCCATCCTGTAGATCAGCACCACTTACCAAGTTCCTAGAGAACGAGGGGAGGTAGAGACCTGACAGGGTGCCAGAGGGGGCCGCCGGACACGGTAAGACAGTGGAGAAGTGGGCAAAGACAGGACCCCCAGAGGGGTCCGCCAGGGAGACCGCAACTTGTCGGCTAAGCGGCGTAAGCGTGGTGCGGACTCGAAAGAAAGAGCGGGAAGCACCCAAGTCAAGGGTGAAGGTGTGTAAGGCCTGAGCCGACGTGGTACCTGAGAGAGCAGACTCACCAGCACCTGGGGCAGCAGACGCACTAGCACCTAGAGCAGCAGCCTCACCAGCACCTAGAGCATCAGCCTCAATGCCCGGGTCAGGCGGAACACACAGGTAACAGTCACCCTCATCACTAGTAAACACAACATACATGGCAGCAAGAATAGCATCATAATCCAGATCGAAGATAGCAACCCCCGACCTAAGCAGCTCGCCCCAGCGGGGGATCTCAGTGGCGTCAGGGAACTGGAGACGCCAAGCATCCGTCAGGCGGCCGAAGCAGCGCTGGGTGGTGTATGGGCCACCGCACGGCTCACCAGTGTGGTCGCCGGTACGCAGGACGTAGGCACAAGGACCAGCACCCCCACCCCGCTGACGCGCAGCGTACCACTCACGAAGCTGCTGGGGGGGCGGGGTCTCACGAGTGCGCTGTTGCTGCTGGCACTGACCACCACCGAAGCTGCCCCGCTGCGCAGAGCCACCCCGACCAGCTCCACCTCCGCCGCCGCCCTTCCGCCACCGCCACCACCGCCTCCTCCTCTACTCCCACCGCCACCGCCGCCGCCGCCGCCGCCTCCGCCTCCACCGCCGCCACCGAAGCCCCCACCCCCGCCACCACTCCCACCGCCACCCCCACTCCCTCCGCCGCCTCCACCGCCACCTCCATCGCCCCCGCCAGCCCCTCCAGTGCCCTTGCCCCCCTTGCCCTTGCCGGTGCGGCGTCTCCCGCTAGGGGCAGACGCAGCGCCGACCGACTCAGTGCCAACGAAATCGACGGCAGCAGCAGAGGCAACAGAGGGCAAAAGTGGGGAGGGGAGCACCCCTCAAAGAAGGGGGTACGAGGGTCACCACGAGAGGCTCCTACAGCGACTATACTCTTCTCAGCTGCCAGGAGGCGCTCCTCGAGGAGGTCAACAGTGAGTGTGGTGGGGCAAACAGAGAGGAAGTGGTCCCTGAGCGAGCGAAGGGAGTCAGGGAGCCGGGTGACTATGTAGTAGAGGGTGATGTACATTGGGGGGGGGGGTTCTTGGCGCAGAACTCAGCAGGAAGCGCAGCGCGGTAGCGGGTGTCACTTGTGCGAAGGTGCGTAATGAGGTCAGCAACAGTGGGAAAGGCGGCGAGGTCAGGGAACAGGTACGGCAGCATGAGGCGGCTAAGGGCAGCAGTGGCAGGGGAAGAGTAGCGTGCAACTACAGCGTCGTACAAGGTCTTAGCACTCTTGTACTGACTAAAGTGCGCGCGCTCAGTGGACGGCAAGTGACTACGCACAGCAAGACGCGCCGCAGCATCGCGTGTGGCCCACTGGGAGCGAACATTGCTGTCAGCATCGGCAGTAGGGGCAGGAGAGGCGCCAGACGTTAGATCGAACAGTGAGAGACCGTCTTTCCTATCGCACTGCAGGAAAAGCTGCAGATCATCGACCCAGACATCAAAGTCGAGAGCCCCACCCTCAGCATCAAAGGTGAGAACGCTAGGGGTAGCCATGACAGCAGCAGCAGCAGGCTAGTAGCAGTAGCAGCAGGCGCGTCTCGGCGGTGCTCTTACCAGGGCGGGTGGGTAGGGGCCCGCAAGTGGTGGGGCGGGGCCGAGGTGCGTCGGCAGGGACAGGGCCGCGACGGCGGCGGCGGCTCCTGCTGTCGGCTGCGGCGGCGGTTGCGGCCCCGGCAGCGGCGGTGGCGGCGGTCACGGTAGCGATGGCTGCAGCGGCCGCGGCCTCAGTAGTGGCGGCGGCGGCTGTCACGGTAGCGGCGTCGGCGGCTGCTGCTGTCGGCAACCGCCGCTGCTGTCGGCGATTGCTGCTGTCGGCTGCTGTTGTTGGCTGCGGCGGCTGCTGCTGCTCGCGGAGGAGCCGAGAAGGGGCCGGTAAGGGCGGCGAAGAGGCCACGAAGGACCGTGAAGGGGCCGTGAAGGGCGGCGACGGGGCCGAGACGGGTCCGTGAGGGGCCGCGAAGGGCGGCGACGGGGCCGCGAAAGGCGGCGACGGGGCCGCGAAGGGCGGCGACGGGGCCGCGAAGGGGCCGCGAGGGGCCTGACGGGGCCGCGAAGGGCCGTGAGAGGGGCCGTAAGGGGCCGTGAGAGGGGCCGCTACGGGGGTGTAAGAGGGCGCGACGGGCCGCTAAGGGCAGGGGACGCGACGGGAGGGCAGGCACACGGGGCGCGACTCGGGCAGGGGCGAAGCGCGCTCCGTGCAGGAAAAAAAAAAAAAAAAGATTTTCGTGGTGGGCCCTAGGAAACGTTCCCACTAGGGAACCTGCTCTATACCATGTGAGAAAACGAGGAATGAATGCACTAGGAAACAGGTGGGTACAAGTAGGAAAACCTAAAAGTGTTGTACCCCATATTGTCAAATTATAATCTTGTGTAGGCTTTAGTGGGGTAGCTCATATGGGGTACACATTTCTAGGGTTGCATATTTGTATCACTTCCATTCCATAGTCATTCATTCTCGTTTCTTCTCATGGTATCGAGCAGGTTCCCTCGTGGGAACTGTTCCTAGGGCCCACCAAAATCGAACTTTTTTTTTCCTGCCCGGAGCGCGCCTCGCTTAGGCCTCCTTTGTCCTCGTCGCGTCGCCCCTAGCGACCTTCCTCGCCGCCCTTAGCGGCCCGTCGCCACCCTACGCAGCCCGGCGCTGCCCTTTAGCCGCCCGTCCCGGCCCGTTGACGCCCGTGCACCGCCCGTCCCGGCCCCATGCCGCCCGTGCGCCGCCCGTCCCGGCCCCGCGCCGCTGCTCCGCCCCGTTGACGCCCGTGCGCCGCCCGTCCCGGCCCCACGCCGCCGTCCCGGCCCCACGCCGCCCGTGCGCCGCCCGTCCATGCCCCACGCCGCCCGTGCGCCGCCCGTCCCGGCCCCGCGCCGCTGCCCCGGCCCGTCGACGCCCGTGCGCCGCCCGTCCCGGCCCCACGCCGCCCGTGCGCCGCTCGTCCCGGCCCCGCGCCGCTGCCCCGGCCCGTCGACGCCCGAACGCCGCTGTCCCGGCCCGTCGCCGCCCGTGCGCCGCTCGTCCCGGCCCCGCGCAGCTGCCCCGGCCCGTCGCCGCCCGTGCGCCGCCCGTCCCGGCCCCGCGCCGCTGTCCAGGCCCGTCGCCGCCCGTGCGGTGCCCGTCCCGGCTCTTCGCCGCCCGTGCGCCGCCTGTCCCGGCCCGTCGCCGCCCTTTGCGGCGTCACGTGCCACCCCTCCCCGCGGCTCTGCCGCCTTACCTGCGGCCCGCCGCCCTACCAGCGGCCCCGACACCCTACCTGCGGCCCCGCCACCTCGCTCTCGGCCCCGTCACCTGCTGTATCGTCGCGCCGCCCTACAGCAGTGCAGCCGAGCCGCCCACCAGCCGAGCCGCCCTGCAGCCGGACTCCTAGCAGCCGAACCGCCCAGCAGTAGAGCAGCCGAGCCGCCGGGAAGCCCAGCAGCCGAGCCGCCGAGCGTCCGAGCCGCCCTTCTTCCGAGCCGCCCGACCTGCCCAGTCTGGTGAGCACAGCCCCTTTGTCACTGCACTGCCCCCCACCCTACTGTTTGCACTGCTGGTCGTCTAGGGTCATGGCTACTCCTAGTGTCCTCGCCTTTGACGCTGAGGGTAGGGCCATTGACTTTGAGGTCTGGCTAGATGACCTGCAGCTGTTCTTACAGTGCGATAGGGCAGACGGCCTCTCTCTCTTTGACCTCACCTCTTGCGCTGCCCCTGCCCCTGCTGCTGATGCTGACGCCACTGTTCGCTCCCAGTGGGCATGCGCGACGCTGCTGCACGTCTTGCTGTGCGTCGCCACCTCCCTACCTCTGAGCGTGCGCACTTTAGTCAGTACAAGAGTGCTCATACCTTGTACGACGCTGTAGTTGCGCGCTACTCCTCCCCTGCCACTGCTGCACTGAGCCGTCTCATGCTACCCTACCTCTTCCCTGACCTTGTTGCCTTTCCCACAGTCGCTGACCTAATTACGCACCTCCGCACTAGTGACGCTCGCTACCGCGCTACGCTACCTGCTGACTTCTGTTCCAAGAACCCCCCCCCCCATGTACATCACCCTCTACTACATAGTCACTCGTCTCCCTGACTCCCTTCGCGTAGTCAGGGACCACTTCCTCTTAGTCTGTCCCACCACTCTCACTGTAGACCTCCTCGAGAAGTCCCTCCTAGCGGCCGAGAAGGGCATAGTCGCTGTAGGGGCCTCTCGTGGTGACCCGCGCACCCCCATCTTTGAGGGGTGTTCCCCCTCCCCCCTTCTGCCCTCTGTTGTCTCTGCTGCTGCGGCCGACCTCCTTGGTCTTGAGTCGGTCGGTGCGGCGTCTGCCCCTAGCGGGCGACGCCGCCCTGGCAAGGGCAAAGGGGGCAAGGGCACTGGAGGAGCGAGCGGGGGCGGTGGAGGTGGAGGTGGCGGCAGTGGGGGGAGTGGGGGTGGCGGTGGGGGTGGAGGTGGGGGTGGAGGGGTCGGTGGCGGCAGTGGAGGCGGCGGTGGCGGCGGTGGGAGCGTCGGTGGCGGAGGTGGCGGCGGTGGAGGCGGTGGTGGAGGCGGCAGCAGTAGCGGAGGCGGCGGAGGCGGCGGAGGCGGCGGAGGCGGCGGGGGTGGCGGTGGAGGTGGTCGCGGGTCTTCGCAGAGGAGTGGCTCCGGTGGTGCCACACGCCAGCAGCAGCAGCGCGGTCGTGAGGGCCTGTCCCCTCAGCACCTCCGTGAGTGGTACACGCAGCGTCAGCGTGGTGGGGGCTTTGGTCCCTGCACCTACGTCCTTCGCACCGGCGACCGCGCGGGTGAGCAGTGTGGGGGTGCCCACACCGCCCAGCGCTGCTTTGGCCGCCTGACGGACGCTTGGCGTCAGCAGTTCCCGGAGGCCAGTGAGATCCCCCGCTGGGGAGAGCTGTCTAGGGCAGGCGTAGCTATCTTTGATCTTGACTTTGATGCTATCCTTGCTGCAATGTATGCTGTGACTATTAGTGATGAGGGTGACTGTTACCGGTGTTTCCCGCCCGACCCGGGCATTGGTACTGCTGCTCTAGGTGCCGGTGAGGCTGCTGCTCTAGGTGCCAGTGCGTCTGCGCCCTCAGGTACTGGTGAGTCTGCGCTCTCAGGTACTACGTCGGCTTCGGCCTCCCTCACCTTCACCCTTGACTCTGGGGCTTCTCGCTCCTTCTTTCGGGACCGCACCACACTCACGCCGCTTAGTCGGCCGGTTGCGGTGTCTCTGGCTGACCCCTCTGGGGGTCTTGTCCTGTCTCGCTTCTCTACTGTCCTCCCGTGTCCGGCGGCTCCCTCTGGCACCCTGTCTGGTCTCTACCTCCCCTCGTTCTCTACGAACCTGGTGAGTGGTGCTGACCTACAGGATGCGGGTGTCCACCAGTTCACTCCTGCGCGCCAGCGGGTGACGCACTGCACCGAGGCTAGCACCGGCCGACACCTAGCTACGTTTACCCGTCAGCCGGGGTCGAGCCTGTACACACTGACCACTGCGTCTCCTCCCGTTGCTGAGTCTGGTAGGGTAGCTGCGTCGGGTCAGGTGTTTGCTGCAGCGTCCAGGTCTGGTCCTGAGTCTGCCCCCTGTTCGTGTCGTCTCCTGTCTCACGAGACTCTCCTCTGGCACCACCGCCTTGGTCACCCCTCTCTGCTTCGGCTCAGAGGCATGGCCTCCCGTCTTCTTGTGTCTGGTCTCCCCCGGTCCCTCCCTCCCCTTCCTTAGGGCCCTGGCCCTGCCTGTGTCCCCTGTGTCGAGGGGCGCCAGCGTGCTGCCCCTCACTCCTCCAAGTTTCCTCCGATAGAGGCCCCGTTACAGACGCTTCACATGGACGTGTGGGGCCCAGCCCGCGTCCGTGGACAGGGTCACGAGCGCTACTTCCTGCTCGTTGTTGACGACTACTGGCGTTACACCACAGTCTTCCCCTTGCACAGCAAGGGTGATGTCACTGAGGTGCTGATCGACTGGATCCGCGCAGCTCGTCTCCAGCTCAGGCAGAGCTTTGGCTCGGACTTTCCTGTTCTGCGTCTGCACTCGGACAGAGGCGGAGAGTTCTCCTCTGGCCTTCTGCGAGCCTACTGTCGTGCACGAGGCATCCGTCAGACCTTCACGCTTCCGGACTCACCGCAACAAAATGGGATTGCTGAGCGCCGCATTGGCATGGTCATGGACGTCGCTCGTACGTCTATGATGCATGCGGCTGCCCCCCATTTTCTGTGGCCGTTTGAAGTCAGGTACGCGGCGCATCAGCTCAACCTTCACCCCAGGGTCTCCAGGCCGGAGACCTCCCCAGCCCTGCTGTGGACGGGGAAGGTTGGCGATGCGTCGGCGTTCCGGGTCTGGGGATCTCGGGCGTTTGTCCGCGACTTGTCTGCGGACAAACTGTCCCCTCGCGCTGCTCCTTGCGTCTTCCTGGGGTTCCCCTTCGACGCGCCTGGGTGGCAGTTCTACCACCCCACCTCTCGCCGTGTTCTGTCCTCCCAGGACGTCACGTTAGACTAGTCAGTCCCCTACTACCGCCTCTTCCCCTACCGCACTCCGTCCCTCCCCCCGCCCCCACTCTTCCTTGTACCAGGTCCCCCCCCGGTAGACACCCTCCCCCCTCAAGGTCCTGCCCCTTCAGGTGTGTCCCTGGTAGATGCAGTCGAGCCTATCGAGGTCACTGGTGACTCTGGTGCTGCTGAGAGTGCTCAGCCTAGGGGTGCTGAGACCGGGGGTACTGGGCCTGGGGGTGCTGAGCCTGGGGGTGCTGGGCCTGGGGGTGCTTTGCCTGGGGGTGCTGGGCCCTGGGGTGCTGGGCCTGGGGGTGCGGAGCCTAGGGGTGCTGAGCCTGGGGGTGCTGAGCCTGGGGGTGCTACGCCTAGGGGTGCTGAGCCTGGGGGTGCTGGGCCTGGGAGTGCTACGCCTGGAGGTGCTTTGCCTGGGGGTGCTGGGCCTGGGGGTGCTGAGCCTGGAGGTGCTCCGCCTGGAGGTTCTCCGGGTGCTTCGTCTCGCCGGGAGCCACTCTCTCCACAGGAGCTGCGCGAGTGGTTTGCCCGATGATGGAGCCCTGCTGCTGGTGCTGGAGGCTCTTCGGCTACTGAGGGTGCTGCTGTCGCCGGTCCCGGAGGTGCTCGTACTGGGAGTACTGGAGCTGCTGGGCCTGCAGGTTCGACAGGAGCTGGTGCTGCTGAGGGTGTTGGCGCTGAGACTACCACTGGCGGTCCTGCTGGGGGTGCTCCTGGTGCTGCTGGAGGTTCTGGAGCTGCTGGAGGTGCTGCTGGAGCGGGTGCTCCTGCTGGGGGTACTGGTGCTGTCCCTGCTGTTTCTGGCGTCACCACGCGGCCTCGACCGTACTTCGTTCCACTCCTGCAGCAGGTTCTTGGTCTTCCACCTTCTACTGGTCCTCCTCCTCCCTTAGAGTGTCCACAGCCTGTCCCGTCACACTCACAGCTCCAGCCTGCCTCCCCTTTGCCTGCTCCTTCTCCCTACGCTGGTCCTACTGGAGGTCTTACTTAGCGTCGTGAGCCTGCGTCTCGTCCTGCGTCGCCTGTTCGTACTGCTCGCGCTAGTGGTCGCGGTTCGCGTCAGTGTCCTCCTCCTGTCCCTGGCACGCACCGGATGTCTCTGCGTCCGTCCACTGCTCCTTTGCATACCCCTTTGCCTTCTCCTCCTGAGTCCTCTCTTCCTGCTCTTGCCGACCCGGAGTCGGACTCTCTTCGTGCTGCCAGTCCTACTGTCACGCGTCTCCTTGCTACTGTCGTCACTGACCCTCCTTTCGAGTCTACTGCTGCGTCTGCCCTCGTAAGTGAGCTCGTCGACTTTGCTGCTCGCTGTCGCCTAGACTACGCTGCTAGTCTTGTCGCTGAGTCTGCGTCTGTCTGTCCTCCGTCCGTCGGGGGTGAGTGTGCCCTTGGCACGGACGTCCTTGAGGACAGGCAGGAGGAGTTCCAGTGTCTGGCAGTTGCTTCACCTCATCTCGTGTCCGTACTGCTTACCCCTGAGGGAGACCCGGATGCACTTGACATCCCGACTCCGCGCTCTTACGCGGAGGCGATAGAGGGTCCCTACTCCTCTCAGTGGCAGGCAGCTATGGATGCAGAGATGGCTTCCTGGAAGTCCACAGGCACCTACGTTGACGATGTCCCCCCTCCTGGGGCGAACATCGTCAGTGGCATGTGGATCTTCATGGTGAAGCGGCCGCCGGGTTCAAGGCGCGTTACGTGGCTCGTGGCTTAAGTCAGCGGCAGGGAGTTGACTACTTTCAGACCTTCTCCCCCACCCCGAAGATGACCACTCTTCGGGTACTGCTGCACGTTGCTGCTCACCGTGACTACGAGCTACACTCTCTCGACTTCAGCACTGCTTTCTTGCAGGGCAGCCTGCACGAGGAGATCTGGCTGCGCCGCCCACCTAGCTTCACTGGGTCTTTCCCTCCTGGTACCCAGTGGAGTCTCCGGCGTCCAGTCTACGGTCTCCGCCAGGCGCCACGTGAGTGGCACGACACACTGAGGACTACACTTGCGGCTCTTGGGTTTGCTCCTTCTACTTCCGACCCGTTGCTGTTTCTGCGCACCGAAACCTCTCTGCCGCCGTTCTACATCCTCGTGTACATCGACGACTTGGTCTTTGCCTCAGCTGACACTGCTGGACTCGCCTACGTGAAGTCCGAGCTGCAGAAGAGACACACGTGCACTGACCTGGGTGAACTGCGCAGCTACCTTGGCTTGCAGATCACCCAGGACAGAGCACGCCGCACCATTACCCTGACTCAGTCACACATGGTGCAACAGGTCCTTCAGCGCTTCGGCTTCACGTACTCCTCGCCTCAGGCCACTCCTCTGCCTACTCGCCACTCACTCTCAGCTCTGCCTTCGGATGAGTCCGTAGAGTCGAGTGGCCCGTATCCAGAGCTTGTTGGTTGCCTCATGTACCTGATGACCTGCACACGACCTGACCTTGCATACCCTCTTAGCATTCTTGCACGCTATGTTGCTCTTGGGAGACACCGACCAGAGCACATGGCTGCAGCGAAGAGGGTGTTGCGCTACTTGTGCAGTACGTCGGGCATGGGGCTGGTGCTTGGAGGGCGCAGTCCAGTGGTCCTCACTGGGCACGCGGTTACTTCTTGGGCTGACGACCAGGCTACGCAGCGATCGTCACAGGGTTACACCTTCAGCCTTGGTTCCGGCTCTGTTTCGTGGCGGGCTACTCGCTCGTCTTCTGTTCTTGGCTCCAGTTGTGAGGCTGAGATCTACGCCGGGGCCATGGCTGCCCAGGAGCTTCGCTGGCTCACCTACCTTCTGACCGACCTTGGAGAGCCGCCTCGTTCTCCTCCAGTCCTGTACGTAGACAACAAGGCCATGCTGGCCTTGTGTCGAGAGCAGCGACTGGAGCACAGAACAAAGCACATTGCTCTTCGCTACTTCCTTGCTCGTGAGCTACAGCAGCGTGGTCAGTTGCGGCTTGCGTACGTGGCCTCTGTGGCCAACACTGCTGATGTTTTCACCAAGGCACTTGCGCCTTGTGATCATCAGCGCTTCTGTACTCAGCTTGGTCTTGTGCCTGTCTTGCCTCACTTGCTCACTTCTTGACCTTGCTTGTACTGTCATATATATATACTCTTGCTCTTGCTTACTTAGCCTCTTATATATATTTGTGCTCCTGCATGTGAACTGGTCTTCTGGCCTTGAACTTGTGCTCGGAATGTGTGGTGACTTTGTGATCCACCCTGAGCTTTGCTTTGCTTTGCTTGACTGGTCTTGTGACCCCTTGTTCTCCCCCACTTTGCCTATGGGGGTGTGTCAAATTATAATCTTGTGTAGGCTATAGTGGGGTAGCTCATATGGGGTACACATTTCTAGGGTTGCATATTTGTATCACTTCCATTCCATAGTCATTCATTCTCGTTTCTTCTCACATATTATCTACCCCACTACAGCCTACACAGGCTATAGCATTTAAGTTTGGCATGGGTACTCGCGTACTCAACACCGAGGGAACTGTTAGTGCAGGAAGCACACGAAAGGATTACCTTGGGACATTTTGGGGTAGAAAAAATGCGACTGCAACTGCAGCGGTATTACTACTGGCCGGAGCTGTTGACTGACGTACAGCACCACGTGGGCTCGTGCCCTACGTGTCAGGTGATGAAGAGCTCGCGAAAAAGAAAGGCGGGTCGGTTGCAGCCAATTCCAATGCGTGAGCGCGTCTGGCAGCAGGTTACCATGGATTTCGTCACGAGGTTACCTTCGAACCCTGGGGGTAACGACGCGGTTATGGTCATCGTTGACAGGTTGATGAAGATGGCACACTTCGCTACGTGCATGTAATCGATCTCAGCCGAGGAAACCGCTCGCTTGTTCATCACAGCCGTCATTCGACTACATGGAATAACAGCCGCAATAATCAGCGATCGCAACACGAAGTTCACCAGCAACTTCTGGAAAAACCTCTGGGAGCAGTTCGGGACCAGGCTACAATTCAGCCTGTCGTACCACCGCGAGACCGACGGTCAAACGGAGCGGACGAATCAGATGATGGAGCAGTTGATTCGTGCCACGTGCGTCGACCCATCAACTTGGGAGCAGCAGCTGCCGCCAATTGAGTTCGCGTACAACAACGCCACGTCAGCAACGACGTAGCAGTCCCCGTTCTACCTGAACTACGGGCAAAACCTACAGTGCCCATGACGCCGAGTCCGAACAACCCAACGCCACGTGCACAGCAATTCGCTGAAATTCTGCAAGCTGCCCGCACCAGAGCCGCCGAAGCCTTTAAAAAACAAATGTCATCGTTAAGCGCAACGCTGACCGCCACCGCCCCCTAGTCACGTACCAATCATGAGACTACGTACTGCTCGACACGCAGAACTTAAGACTGCCCGTCGTACCAATATTACGACCGCGATACTGTGGACCGTTCCAAATCAGCCACATGATCACCCCAGTGACAGCACACTTACTTTTGTTGACAGACTGGTACATCAGCCCTTCATTCCACGTCAGCCTGCTTCGCCCATACATCTGAACCACAAGCCAACTGCCTCGTTACCACCCGCCATCCATGACTCGCCCAGCATCGGAGCCGATCATCGAACCCGAAAAAATCCCGAGCCATTGGATTCGACACCCCACGGTGTCAAACTCATATACGATAGTCTGTGTAGGCTATAGTGGGGTAGCTTGTATGGGGTACAAAACTTTAGGGTTTGGTACTTGTACTCCTCATGCTGCTCAATGCAATCATTCTCGTTTCAGTTTTCTCATGGTATCGAGCAGGTTCCCTCGTGGGAACTGTTCCTAGGGCCCACCGTCTTTTTTTTCCTGCCCGGAGCGCACTCAGCCCCTGCCCGAGTCGCGCTCCCCTCTCTCTCGGCCCCTAGTGGCCCTGTCGCGCCGCCCTTACGGCCCCGCCGCGTCGCGCCGCCCTTGCGGCCCTGTCGCGCCGCCTTCGCGACCCCGGCGCGTCGCGCCGCCATCGCGGCCCCGTCGCGCCGCCTTCGCGGCCCCGTCGTGCCGCCTTCGCGGCCCCGTTGCGCCGCCCTCGCGGCCCCTTCGCGCCGCCCTCGCGGCCCCTTCGTGCCGCCCTCGCGACCTCTTCAGGCCGCCCTCGCGACTCCGTCGCCCCACCCTCGCGGCCCCGGCACCGCTCTTACCGGCCCAGGCGCCGCCACTACTGGCCCCGTCGCCCTACCCTAGCGACCTCGCGGCCCCACCCTCGCGGCGCTGGCCGCCACCCTTCGAGGCTCCACCGCCGCCCTTAGCGGCCTCGTTGCCGCCCCACCCGGCCCTGCCGCCCTCCCTTCGGCGGTCAGCGGGCGCCGCCGTCGTCCCTTCAGCAGCGGCCGCCGCAGTCTCTGCAGCACCAGCCGCCGCCTTCGTCCCTGCAGCAGGCGAGCCGCCCGAGCCGCGGAGCCGCCCGAGCTACCGAGCCGCCGCTCCCGCCGAGCCGCCCGAGCCGCTCGAGCCACCGAGCCGCCCGAGCCGCCGAGCTGCTGTTGCTGCCGAGCCGCCGAGCCGTCCGAGCCGCCCAGTCAGCTACACCCGGTTACTGCCGTCGCGGCCCTGTTCCTGCCGGCGAGCCTCAGTCCTTCTCGCCTGCCCGGTAACAGCAGCACCTCTACCACTGCACTGCCCTTAGCCTATTTCTTGCGCTGCTAGTCAACTGCTGTCATGGCTACCCCCAGTGTCCTCGCTTTTGACGCTGAGGGTCGGGCCATTGACTTTGACGTCTGGGTAGATGACCTGCAGCTTTTCCTACAATGCGATAGGGCAGAGGGTGTCTCCCTCTTTAATCTCACTTCTGGTGCCTCTCCTGCCCCTGCTGCTGATGCTGACACCACTGTTCGCTCACAGTGGGCCACACGCAATGCTGCTGCACGTCTTGCTGTGTGTCGCCACTTGCCTACCTCTGAGCATGCACACTTTAGCCAGTACAATTATGCTAGGACCTTGTATGACGCTGTAGTTGCACGCTACTCTTCCCCTGCCACTGCTGCACTTAGCCGCCTCATCCTGCCGTACCTCTTCCCTGACCTCGCCGCTTTTCCCACAGTCGCTGACCTCATTACGCACCTTCGCACTAGTGACATTCGTTACCGTGCTGCCCTTCCCGCTGAGTTCGGCGCCAAGAACCACCCCCCTATGTACATCACCCTCTACTACATAGTCACCGGGCTCCCTGACACCCTTCGCCTGGTCAGGGACCACTTTCTCTCTGTTTGCCCCACCACCCTCACCGTTGACCTCCTCGAGGAGCGCCTCCTAGCAGCAGAGAAGAGCATAGTCGCTGTAGGAGCCTCTCGTGGTGACCCTCGTGCCCCTGTCTTTGAGGGGTGCTCCCCCTCTCCTCTCTTGCCCTCTGTTGCCTCTGCTGCTGCGGCCGACCTCGTTGGTCTTGAGTCGGTCGGTGCGGCGTATACCCCTAGCGGGAGACGCCGCCCAGGCAAGGGCAAGGGGGGCAGGGGCGCTGGAGGAGCTAGCGGGGGCAGTGGAGGTGGCGGTGGAGGCGGCGGAGGGGGTGTGGGTGGCGGTGGGGGTGGTGCTGGGGGTGGAGGCGTCGGTGGCCGCAGTGGAGGCGGAGGCGGCGGCGGCGGTGGCGGTGGGAGCGGAGGTGGCGGAGGTGGCGGCAGTGGAGGAGGCGGCGGCGAAGGAGGTGGAGCTGGTCGGGGTGGCGCTGCGCAGAGGGTCGGCTCCGATGGTGGTCAGCGCCAGCAGCAGCAGCAGCAGCGCAATCGTGAGATCCCCCCCCCTCAGCAGCTTCGTGAGTGGTACGCAGCACGCCAGCGGGTGGGGGTACTGGTCCGTGCACCTACGTCCTACATACAGGCGACCGCGCGGGTGAGCAGTGCGGGGGTGCGCACTCCACCCAGCACTGCTTTGGCCGCCTGACAGACGCTTGGCCTCACCAGTTCCCTGAGGCCACTGAGATCCCTCGCTGGGGCGAGCTGTCTAGGGCGAGAGTAGCTATCTTTGACATTGACTTTGATGTTATTCTTGTTGCCATGTATGCTGTGACTATTAGTGATGAGGGTGATTGTTACCGGTGTTTTCCGCCCGACCCGTGCATTGGGACTGCTGCTCTAGGTACTAGTGAGGCTGCTGCTCTAGGTGCTAGCGAGGCTACTGCTCTAGGTGCTAGTGCGTCTGCTTCCTCAGGTGCTGGTGAGTCTGCTCTCTCAGGTACTGCGTCGGCTTCAGCCTCCCTCACCTTCACCCTTGACTCGGGGGCTTCTCGCTCCTTCTTTCGAGACCGCACCACACTCACGCCGCTTGGTCGGCCAGTTGCAATCTCTCTGGCAGACCCCTCTGGGGGTCCTGTCCTTGCTCACTTCTCCACTGTCCTCCCGTGTCCTGCGGCCCCCTCTGGCACCCTGTCTGGTCTTTACCTCCCCTCGTTCTCTACGAACTTGGTGAGTGGTGCTGACCTACAGGATGGGGGGGTTCACCAGTTCACTCCTGCGAGCCAGCGGGTGACCCACTGGACGGACGCTCAGACGGGCCGACACTTGGCCACATTTACACGTCGGCCGGGGTCGAGCCTGTACACCCTGACCACTGAGTCTCCTCCAGTCACTGCGTCTGGTCAGGTAGCTGCGTCGGGTCAGGTGTTTGCTGCAGCATCCAGGTCTGGTCCTGAGTCTGCCCCCTGCTCGTGTCGCCTCCTGTCTCACGAGACTCTCCTTTGGCACCATCGCCTTGGTCACCCCTCCCTGCCTCGTCTCCGAGGCATGGCCTCCCGTCTCCTTGTCTCTGGTCTTCCCCGGTCCCTCCCTCCCCTTCCTCCGGGGCCTGCCCCTACCTGCGTCCCCTGTGTCGAGGGTCGGCAGCGTGCTGCCCCTCACTCCTCCCAGTTTCCTCCGACAGAGGCCCCACTGCAGACGCTTCACATGGACGTGTGGGGCCCGGCCCGTATCCGTGGACAGGGTCACGAGCGCTACTTCCTGCTGGTGGTTGACGACTACTCGCGTTACACCACAGTCTTCCCCTTGCGCAGCAAGGGTGATGTCACTGAGGTGTTGATCGACTAGATCCGCGCAGCTCGTCTCCAGCTCAGGAAGAGTTTCGGCTCGGACTTTCCTGCTCTGCGTCTGCACTCTGACAGAGGCGGAGAGTTCTCCTCTGGCCTTCTGAGAGCCTACTGTTGTGCACGAGGAATCCGCTAGACCTTCACGCTTCCGGACTCTCCACAGCAAAATGGGATTGCTGAGCGCCGCATTGGCATGGTTATGGACGTCGCCCGTACGTCCATGATGCATGCGGCTGCCCCCCATTTTCTGTGGCCGTTTGCGGTTCGGTACGCAACGCATCAGATCAACCTTCAGCCCAGGGTCTCCATGCCGGAGACCTCCCTAGCTTTGCTGTGGACGGGGAAGGTTGGCGATGCGTCTGCGTTCCGTGTCTAGGGATCTCGGGCGTTTGTCCGCGAATTGTCTGCGGACAAGCTGTCCCCTCGTGCTGCTCCCTTCGTCTTCCTTGGCTTCCCCCCTGACGCGCCAGGGTGGCAGTTCTACCACCCCACCTCTCGCCGTGTTTTGTCCTCCCAGGACGTCACCTTTGACGAGTCGGTCCCCTACTACCGTCTCTTCCCCTACCGCACTCCGTCCCTCCCCCCGCCGCCGCTCTTCCTTGTGCCAGGTCCCCCCCCGGTGGACCCCCTTCCCCCTCAGGGTCCTGCCCCTTCAGGTGTGTCCCAGGTAGACGCAGTCGAGCCTGTCGAGGTCGCTGGTGACTCTGGTGCTGCTGGAGGTGCTGAGCCTGAGAGTGCTGAGCCTGGGGGTGCTGCGTCTGAGGGTGCTATGACTGGGGGTGCTGAGCCTGGGGGTGTTGAGTCTGGGGGTGCTGAGCCTGGGGGTGCTACGACTAGGGGTGCTGCGCCTGGGGGTGCTGAGCCTGTGGGTGCTACGACTGGAGGTGCTGAGCCTGGGGGTGCGGAGCCTGGAGGTGCTGAGCCTAGGGGTGCGGAGCGTGAGGGAGCTGGGCCTGCTCGTGTGGCGTCTGGTGGTGCCGGACCTGGCGGTTCTCCGGGTGCTTCGTCTCGACGGGAGCCACTCTCTCCATAGGAGCTGCGTGAGTGGTTTGCCCGCTGCTGGAGGCGTGCTGCTGGAGCTGGAGGTTCTTCGGCTGCTGAGGGTGCTGGTGCCACGGGTCCCGGAGGTGCTCGTACTGGG
Source organism: Closterium sp. NIES-65 (assembly GCA_948144175.1). NCBI lineage: Eukaryota > Viridiplantae > Streptophyta > Zygnematophyceae > Desmidiales > Closteriaceae > Closterium > Closterium sp. NIES-65. The sequence goes on along the minus strand of CANXME010002232.1, from coordinate 2,378,900 downwards.
AGTACTGGAGCTGCTGGGCCTGCAGGTACTACTGGAGCTGGAGCTGCTGAGGGTGTTGGCGCTGAGGGTGCTACTGGCGGTACTGGAGGCGGTCCTGCTGGGGGTGCTACTTGTGCTGCTGGAGGTCCTGGAGCTACTGGAGCTGCTGGGGGTACTAGAGCTGGAGGTGCTGCTGGCGCTGGTGCTACCACTGGGGGTACTGGTGCTGTCCCTGTTGTGTCTAGAGTCGCTGCGCGGCCTCGGCCGTACTTCGTTCCGCTCCTTGAGCAGGTTCTTGGTCTCCCGCCTTCTACTGGTCCTCCTTCTCCCTTAGCGTGTCCACAGTCTGTCCCGTCGCAGTTACAGTTACAGCCTGCCTCCCCACTACCTGCTCTTTCTCCCTACACTAGTCCTACTGGAGGTCTTACTGAGCGTCGTGAGCCTGCGTCTCGCCCTGCGTCGCCTGTCCGTGCTGCTCGCGCTAGTGGTCGTGGTTTGCGTCAGCGTCCTCCTCCTGTCCCTTGCACGCACCGGATGTCTCTGCGCCCGTCCACTGCTCCTCTGCGTGCCCCTTTGCCTTCTCCTCCTGAGTCCTCTCTTCCTGCTCTTGCCGACCCAGAGTCGGACTCTCTTCGTGCTGCCAGTCCTACTGTCACGCGTCTCCTTGCTACAGTTGTCACTGACCCTTCCTTTGAGTCCACTGTTGCGTCTGCCCTAGTTGCTGAGCTCGTCGACTTTGCTGCTCGCTGTCGTCTAGGCTACGCTGCTACTCTAGTTGCTGAGTCTGAGTCTGTCTGTCCTCCGTCCGTCGGGGGTGAGTGTGCCCTTGGCACGGATGTCCTTGAGGACAGGCAGGAGGAGTTTCAGTGTTTGGCTGCTGCTTCACCTCATCTCGTGTCCGTACTGCTTACCCCTAAGGGAGACCCGGATGAACTTGACTTCACGACTCCGCGCTCTTACGCGGAGGCGATAGAGGGTCCCTAATCCTCTCAGTGGCAGGCAGCTATGGACGCAAAGATGGCTTCCTGGAAGTCGACAGGCACCTACGTTGACAACGTTCCCCCTCCTGGGGCGAACATCGTCAGTGGCATGCCAGGCTCTGCCTGGGTCTACTCAATGCAATCATTCTCGTTTCAGTTTTCTCACACGGGAATCAAGCGGATTGAATTCCTCGTTCTCAGGAAGGATCGCACGCCAACTGAAGATAGCTGGGTGCCCCTGGCCAACATCGAAAACCACCCTGCCCTGCAAGTGTATCTGCAGAGCCGTGGTTTCTGCGATATGCACGCACTCGCGTAGCGGAGGGGGCTTCTTGAGGAGGGGGGGGGGGGAGGGGGGTTAGTGTAAGGAATTTTCTCAACATTCCTTAGCGCGCCCTGCAACATCGCGTACAGCAGCAGCCGTTGTTTGCCCGTTAGTGCTAACGGGGCTTCGCCGACTTCGCGCGCACTGTTTCACAAAACCTTGCATTGCTGGCCCGACCGCGTCGGCATACGCTTCGGGACTAGCCCGAGCCTCACTGCAATCGTAGCACTAGCTAGCTCGCACGTACCGCGTTACCGTTTGCATGTTTCGGCCATAAATGTTCGCTCATGCCTTCGCTCACATTTTGTACTCGTTTGACACCTTAGTGCAATGCTCGCTACCTCGTTTCATTCCACTCGTAACACTATGCCACATCCATCTCAGACTTTAAAGCTGTTCAAATCTCAAAGGTGCAAGTCCAAGGTAAATGAATTAAATAATGTATTTCCGTTGTAAATATTCACAGTATATAATTCAAACTGCAATATATTACATGTCAAAAGGCAAAAGAAAAATTTAGATAAATTGCTCAACTGTTAAATATAGTGCGCCTTCACATGAATTACAACTCTACTGAGATAAACAGGAATGGAGCACTTGTGTCACGGATTCTGTCAGGATCCTCGTCCAGCGTGGCCTTCCTATCCAGGGGGTTGCCCCATCGGCATCGGTCAGATGCTTCCCGCCAAATCTCCACGTCATGCAATGTCGTCAGGTTTTCCACCACCTTCCTGGATCCCGTCCCGAGTTGTTGACTGTCAGCTAGGAACAGCATCCCATCCAGCTCACTCACAAGTGATCAGGATTCAGGAATCTCCATCTCCCAACCATTCTGCTTGAAATTCACATTTGCAGGCCACATTCCCACCACCCAGTGTACTTGCTTTCCCAGCAATCTTCAGGTCGTTGCTGCTTCGTTCTTGTGCCTGTCACTGAAAATGGCCGCTGTGGCGTCCTCGTCTGCGTGCGTGGCCACTAAGGTCGTTGCCTCGTCCAGGCTGCAGACTCTCAGTTCCCTTAACACGACTGCTAGCACTTACGGTCTCTTGCCTTCCACCACACGCTCGCTTAAGGCAGTTGGCCGCCGTGCCGTGCAACCGGTTGCTGCGCTGAAGTGGGTTCTGGAGCCTATTGGTACGTTTATAACATCGTGTCCTTCTAGTTCCTGAGCATTGCTGCTCATTGTTTTATCCCAGTGAGTCATGCGCTCTTGACGACCTGAGTTTTGTTTTCTTGTTCACCTCTCCTGCACCACAGGCGATGGAGACACTGCCCACCTTGAGCAGGAGATTGCGAAGCCTGGACCCATTGACGTTGCCGGAGTAAGTCCACCACATCTGAAAATCCTTGAATGCATGGCCTGTACCGGTTTCTGCTGTGTCTAACACTTGACGCTCCTTTGTCTGACAGGATGCTGTGGTGATTGGTCGGATGGCCGAGCGAGCGGATGTCGTCATTCCTGTTCCCACAGGTAGAGCACTGTTACTTTTTTCCATTGGTCCCTCCAGCTCAGTGCTTTCGACTGTTTCCCCTGTTGCTATGCGGTTAAGACCAAAGCATTGTTCAAAGGCGCATCTCAACCATTCTGGTCGCGGGTGCTTCGCGTGCGTTTTCTGTCGCCTCAGTGTCTGGCGTTCATGCACGCCTGGAGAACCGCGGGGACGTCCTTGTGGTCACGGACCTCGACAGCACCAACGGAACGTTCGTTGACAATGCGCCGCTGAAGCCCGGAAATACCGCGTCCTTGGCAGTTGGAAGCGTCGTTATCTTTGGTAAGACGTCAGCTCGTGGCTTTGTCTCGTGCGCTCTCTCGTACTCCGTTTGTCTGTGTTACTGGATGGTTCTGATGCGCGGGGAGCATGACATGTTTTGTCGCTGTGCTTCCTGCCATTCCCCTTGCTTGTGCCAGGCGACCAGCACCTCGCGCAATTCAAGGTCACACAAGTGGACGTCCCTGAGTCAGAGGCTGCAGCTTAAATACAGCCAGGCCTTATATACAGAATATCATGTGAGGCAATGCGGACGGCCAGCTTCTCGTGTAGTCTATCCCAGCATACGAAAAGTAGATGCTGATGCCTTGTTTTTGGTCAATGTAAAGGGACGCGGTTTGTCTGCGTTTTGATAACACACCTCACTTCCGCTCTCGATGGCCAATCCGAAAGAAGTTGACCGCATTAGCCCGTCTCGGGAACGATGGATTCTCGCGGAGGTAAGGCCACACAGTTTCGAGGTGCCAGACCAACGCAATCCTCTCAACCCCACTTACCCTCGCCCTCTTCCATGTCTCTTTGTCTAAACCCCTCCCTCTTTTCCTAACTCTATTCCTCACCTTCTCTTCGTTTCCCTGCTCGCCTCGCCTTGTCCCTCTCTCCGTTTCTGAAAATTAGCCTCTATCCGCCCCCCGTGTACCTCTTCGCCATTCCTTTCTTTATCCCCGTCTCCATCTCTCTATTCCCATCGTTCTTCAACCTTCGGTCTTTTCAACTCACTGTCCTCTTCGGTCTTCTCAACTCTCTTATCCCCTTCGCTCTTCACCTTACTATTTCCTTCGCTTATCCACTCATGATCCCCGTCGCTTATCAACTCTCTATCCCCTTCGCTCACCAACTCTCTGTCCCTTTCGCTCTTCATATCTACGCCCACTATCCAACTATTCATCTCTTAGCCATTCATCTTTATTCGCCTCGCCCATCTCTATCCTACTTCACATCTGTCTCTTAATCTCACCGCCATCCCTTTTTCTCTCGCCATTCGTTTCTCTGCCCTTCTCTCTATCTTCAACTATCATCCCCCTCACTGTCGGTCGATCTATCCCGCTCGCCAACTCTATCTCTTAACCCATCTGTTTACACCCTTCTAGCCATCCCTCGCTCATTCCCACCCTCATCTTTCTCTACCCCCAGCTTGACCATACATACGGTTCCTTCCATCCCCTCCCCCTCATGTTCACCTTTCACATATTTCTCATACGCACGCCCGCCCAACCCAAACGCTAGACACCATTAGAGGTTTGCATGTGCAAACGTAGACACATCATGCATCAAGCCGAGTAGACCAAAGAAATTTTCTTGGGGATAGGAGCCCTGTGACCGTGGAGTGCATTTCTTGTGGAGCACACGGATATTTGCTTGTCCAATTCACCAGAGGAATTTGTTCGAGCGAAAACGCGAAGTGCGAACAGCATCACGAATTTCTGCTATTCGGCATGGGTTCGTCACGTAGGGTATCTTGTCGGGCAGCTTTTGCTCACAAATAGACCTACGACATAGGCCAAATCTAAGGGCGCATTCGTAGCCTGTGTCAGACATCAGGTCAGACCCGAAGTGGAGGCTCGGAAGACCCGACGTGGCCTCGTTTGTGAGGCAAATCCGAGTTTGGATGAGTCAAATTGGAGACTAAAGGCTTTTGACCTGAAGTCTGACACGGGCCACGAATGAGCCCTAACATCGAACATAGATGTTGTAATACTACTTGCCATTATAACCATCACCACCTGTTACATCTCAGGTATCATAACTCCTAATGTATTTCTTCACTGAAATGAAATATACATTTTTCAGGTTCCCTTTTACCGTGGATAGTATCAGTCTCTTCATGTTCCAGCTATACCCAGCTGTAACACTTGTGCAACAGGCCACTTTTTGTAAGACACATGCTCACCACAAGCACAAGCACGCCATCAACTTCTCTAGTTCAACCTACTGGTTATACAGGGACGATCAGAGAAGTGCTGAGGCAGCATCAATGAGGTCTTGTTTCTCCAACAGCCCACGCACCTCCCCTCCTTTCCCTGTGATGAACCTCTTAAGCTCCCCCACTGACATCTTTTCCAGATCGGCTCGACTCGTGGGGTTGGGTGCGGGCGGTGGGGGCGGCGTATCACTCTCAGTGCTGCTAGATGCACCAGTTGGTTGGGAAGGCTCACCAGACCAACTCTGCAGGAAAGGCAGGGCGGGTAGGAAGGAGAAAGGGAAGGGAAGTGAGATGCAGGTGGGGAATTGACAAGAGAGATACAAACAGCAAGGGAACCAAGTGAGAACAGGGAGGGGCAATGCAGTGGAGAGTGGGGGGGGCGACGGGTGTGCAAAGAGGTGGTGAGACGGAGGGACAGTGGCTCTGGAGAACAAGACAGTGCAAAGGGGTGCAGTGGGGTCCAGAGACCTCAGGTTGGCGGTGTGAGGCTGATCGTGAGCTGGAGCCGGTTCTAGTAGCCAGAGCAGCACTGCGTGACTTGGCCCTCAGTTGCACTGCCTTCTTCTGCACACACACAGACACACAGACACACAGACACACACACAGACACACACACAGACACACACACAGACACACACACAGACACACAGACACACAGACACACACACCACACACACAGACACACACACAGACACACACACAGACACACACACACAGACACACACACACAGACACACACACACACAGACACACACACACACAGACACACACACAGACACACACACACACAGACACACACACACACACACACACACACACACAGACACACACACACACACACACACAGACACACACACAGACACACACAGAGACACACACAGAGACACACACAGACACACACACACACACGCGCACGCGCACGCGCACGCGCACCCGCACACGCACACGCACACGCACACGCACACGCACACGCACACGCACACGCACACGCACACACACACACACACACACACACACACACACACACACACACACACACACACACACACACACACACACACACACACACACACACACACACACACACACTCATGCATGCATGCATTCACATGCATTGCGGCACACGCCAAACAACAAAAACATTGAAATGGACTCAAGAAGCTTTCGAGAATTCTCAAAAGCAACGCACGGAGCGCGAACGATTCCTTCCAGCCCTAGACTCATCACACAGGCAGCCTGTCCTGCTCACATAGAAAACTTGGCCTACAACCAGTCGGCCTGCCCACTCACATAAAAGACTTGCCCTAGCTTCTTGAGCGCCCTGGCCCTGAGCTCTTGCTTGGACTTCTTCTCCCCTGGTTCTACCAGCACCTAGCCAAGCAGCCACAGGCAGGATGAACCGGGAGGGCATTCAGCCGCATGGAAAAGCAGAAAAAACAGAAATGAGTTGCATCCGTGGGACAGAGAGGAAGGACAGGGAGGGGAAGAAGGGGGACGAGCAGAAGTGAATTCTTGAGACGTCTAATAAACAGGGAGGAAAGGGTGCCTTCCGAGCTGCCCAACAAAGCAACATGGGGGCAGGGTAGAAGATCGTGTAAAAGGGGGGGGGGTGGGAGGGGCAGAGGGGGGAACGAGCAGGAGCAATGGGGGAAACGGCTGCAACATGAGGGGTAAAGCGGATGAGGGGCAAAGCGGAGTGCAAGGTATCGGGTTGGGAGATCGGGCAACATGGTTTGCAACGTAGACCGTAGCAGAACCACAGCCTAGCTACCCACGACAGAGTCAGCAACCAAGGCAGAGGGGAGGAGGAGCGGGGAGTGGGGTGGTGGGCGGTGTGGGGGAGGGGGGCATGGAGGAGGGTATATGCCCTTGCAGTGTATATATATAGAGATGGTAGGCCAATGGAAGAGCAGCAGTAAAGACAGGCCGCGTCAACATTTTGGCACCACGGTTTGTGGGCCCCAGAGCCGCACCCCTGCTGGCTACCCTCCTTGCATTCACCCCACCTGCTGCCCTCTCCCCCCCCAACCCCCACTTTCCCCCCGTCTGCTGCCCCCCCCCTTCACCCCACCTGCTGGCACACGGAGGAGAGAGTGCCTTCGATGTCAATGACGTTGAGCTTCCACAGCGACTCCAGCAGCGACTGCTGGCGGCTCTCCAGGAACGCCGCCATGGCCTCCTCGTCCATCTGCTCCTCCTCCACCTTGCGCCGCATGTCCTGGTGCGCCTGGTACAGCTGCAGCACGCCTGTGGTTATGGCAACGGGAGGTGGAGGGACGGGGGAGGAAGTTCGGGTAATATGGGGGTGGGGGGGGCGCTCCACCTTGCGCCGCATGTCCTGGTGCGCCTGGTACAGCTGCAGCACGCCTGCTAGTGTCATGAAGGGAAGCCATCAGAAAAGGGGCGGATAGACGGGGAGAAGGGGGATGGGGGTGGGGGTGGGGTGGGGTGGGGGGGGGGAGAGAGGGGTGGGGGTTTGGTGAGAAAGAAGAGGAGGTCGAGTGGCATGGCGAAAGGACGGAGCGTGGCGTGGGTGCCATCCTGCATGCATGAGTGCGTGCGAGCACCAACACATTCGCCACCCGCCCACTCTCTCTGACAGAAACGGAAACCTGAGTGGAGAGGCAGTGGCCCCTCTCTCTCTCACCCCCTATTGAAGCTCTCTCACCCCCCTAACGGCAATTTACGACACATTCCCTTAGGTGCCTCAGTGCCTTTGGTTCGCCAGACAAAACTGAAACAGCTCAACTCACCGACGGCAGCGGAGACCTGAGTGGAGAAGCGGTGACCCCTCTCTCTGAACCACTCGCCCACGAACGGCACGCCCAGCAGCAGCGGGTTCTTGCCCAGCTGCTTCGCTGCCGACCGCTGGTAGATGTACCCTATGCTGTGCAACATGTGCTCCCCGAACGCTGGGGGCGGTGGGGGAATGGGGCGGATGGGGGGTGGAGGGATGATGATTGCAAGTAGGGGGACCAGTGACATTCGCTGCTTTGCTGCCGCTGGTAGATGTACCCTATGCTGCGCAGCATGTGCTCTCCGAACGCTGGGGGTGGTGGAAAAAGGAGGGGGGCAAGGAAGGTGCCCGGGAAGAGCAGAACCAAGAGGAGTGGGGGAGCGGGGGGAATGGGGGGGGGGTGGGGGGGGGAGGGGAGGTGGGGGAGATGAGATGATTGCGAGTGGGGAGGGAGGGAAGGTAAAAATGGCGCTGTTTCGCTGCAGAGCGCTGGTAGATGTACCTGTGCTGTGCAACATGTGCTCTCCGAACGCTGGGGGTGGTGGGGAATGCGGGGGAGGGAGGAAGCAGGGGAGTGGGTGAGGGCGGAAGGGAGTGTGCGAATACGCACGCACCCACGCACGCACCCATGCACGCACCCATGCACGCACCCATGCACGCACCCATGCACGCACCCATGCACGCACCCATGCACGCACCCATGCACGCACCCATGCACGCACCCATGCACGCACCCATGCACGCACCCATGCACGCACCCATGCACGCACCCATGCACGCACCCATGCACGCACCCATGCACGCACCCATGCACGCACCCATGCACGCACCCACGCACGCACCCATGCACGCACCCATGCACGCACCCATGCACGCACCCATGCACGCACCCATGCACGCACCCACGCACGCACCCATGCACGCACCCATGCACGCACCCATGCACGCACCCATGCACACACCCATGCACGCACCCATGCACGCACCCATGCACGCACCCATGCACGCACCCATGCACGCATCCATGCACGCACCCATGCACGCACCCACGCACGCACCCATGCACGCACCCATGCACGCACCCATGCACGCACCCATGCACGCACCCATGCACGCACCCATGCACGCACCCATGCACGCATCCATGCACGCACCCATGCACGCACCCACGCACGCACCCACGCACGCACCCACGCACGCACCCATGCACGCACCCATGCACGCACCCATGCACGCACCCATGCACGCACCCATGCACGCACCCATGCACGCACCCATGCACGCACCCAGGCACGCACCCAGGCACGCACCCACGCACGCACCCACGCACGCACCCACGCACGCACCCACGCACGCACCCACGCACGCACCCACGCACGCACCCACGCACGCACCCACGCACGCACCCATGCACGCACCCATGCACGCACCCATGCACGCACCCATGCACGCATCCATGCACGCACCCATGCACGCACCCACGCACGCACCCACGCACGCACCCACGCACGCACCCACGCACGCACCCACGCACGCACCCACGCACGCACCCACGCACGCACCCACGCACGCACCCACGCACGCACCCATGCACGCACCCATGCACGCACCCATGCACGCACCCATGCACGCATCCATGCACGCATCCATGCACGCACCCATGCACGCACCCATGCACGCACCCATGCACGCACCCATGCACGCACCCATGCACGCACCCACGCACGCACCCACGCACGCACCCACGCGCGCACCCACGCGCGCACCCACGCGCGCACCCACGCGCGCACCCACGCGCGCACCCACGCGCGCACCCACGCGCGCACCCACGCGCGCACCCACGCGCGCACCCACGCGCGCACCCACGCGCGCACCCACGCACGCACCCACGCGCGCACCCACGCACGCACCCACGCACGCACCCACGCACGCACCCACGCACGCACCCACGCACGCACCCACGCACGCACCCACGCACGCACCCACGCACGCACCACGCACGCACCCATGCACGCACCCATGCACGCATCCATGCACGCACCCATGCACGCACCCACGCACGCACCCACGCACGCACCCATGCACGCACCCATGCACGCACCCATGCACGCACCCATGCACGCACCCATGCACGCACCCATGCACGCACCCATGCACGCACCCATGCACGCATCCATGCACGCACCCATGCACGCACCCACGCACGCACCCACGCACGCACCCACGCACGCACCCATGCACGCACCCATGCACGCACCCATGCACGCACCCATGCACGCACCCATGCACGCACCCATGCACGCATCCATGCACGCATCCACGCACGCACCCACGCACGCACCCACGCACGCACCCACGCACGCACCCACGCACGCACCCACGCACGCACCCACGCACGCACCCACGCACGCACCCACGCACGCACCCATGCACGCACCCATGCACGCACCCATGCACGCACCCATGCACGCATCCATGCACGCATCCATGCACGCACCCACGCACGCACCCACGCACGCACCCACGCACGCACCCACGCACGCACCCACGCACGCACCCACGCACGCACCCACGCACGCACCCACGCACGCACCCACGCACGCACCCACGCACGCACCCACGCACGCACCCAGGCACGCACCCAGGCACGCACCCAGGCACGCACCCACGCACGCACCCACGCACCCACGCACGCACCCACGCACGCACCCACGCACGCACCCACGCACGCACCCACGCACGCACCCACGCGCGCACCCACGCGCGCACCCACGCGCGCACCCACGCGCGCACCCACGCGCGCACCCACGCACGCACCCACGCACGCACCCACGCACGCACCCACGCACGCACCCACGCACGCACCCACGCACGCACCCACGCACGCACCCACGCACGCACCCACGCACGCACCCACGCACGCACCCACGCACGCACCCACGCACGCACCCACGCACGCACCCACGCACGCACCCACGCACGCACCCACGCACGCACCCACGCACGCACCCACGCACCCATGCACGCACCCATGCACGCACCCATGCATACAGTCAAACCTGGATGATCCACCCACCCACCTACATACACCACACCCACGCCCACGCCCACGCCCACAACCACGCCCACTCCCACGCCATGGCTCACCAGTCTGAGACAAGCGCTCAGCCTCCTCCTCCGCCCACTGCACAAACTCCTCCTTGCCGCTCGCCGTGTACAGGTGCAGCCTCGTTTTAAGCTTCTCCACCAACTCGCCTATACGCTGGTCTTGTGCCGCCTGCTCTCACCCACCAGGGCAACGATGGGGAGTGAGGGAGTGATGGGCGGGGGAGGGGCGGACGCGGGGGGCCCAAAGGGGGAAGGGAGAGGGGATATGGGGGGGAGGGAGGGGGTGGGAGGGAAGAGCACATTTTAAGAGGGAGAGCTTTATCGACAAAGCTCCCCTCAAATCTGAATAGAGGCGTCTCAAAACAAATTAACTATCACTTGGGCGGCTACCCAGTCTACCCATTCACCTCCCCCCCCCCCCCTCCTCCTCCCTTTCCCTCCCCCTTTCCCAGGCCCCAACCTTGAGTTTCGCTTGCAGCTCTGCAGTATCCACTCCCCCGTCCACTTTTTGAGTCGACTCAAAAATAAACCCTGCCCTCTCCACCCCCCCCTCCCTCCAGGCCCCCCAACCTTGAGTTTCGCTTGCAGCTCTGCAGTGTCCACCCCCCCGTCCGCGCCCCCCGCTCCGCCATTCGCCATGTCCGCTCCGCCACTGCTGCTGGCGCCACCATCCGCATTAGCAGCGGAGGCGGCGGAGGGGTTGGGCGCGTCAGCAGCGAGCCCGGCAACGGTGGCCATGGCGAGCTGCCCCACATAGTCCTCAAAGGCCTCGCTGCCGAACAGCATTCCAAACATGGCCGCTGGATCCACCATCGCCTCCCTGTGGAGGGAAGCGGGGGGGGCGGAAGCAGTGCGTGTGTGTGTGCGCGCGAGAAGGGAAGGGAATGAGAGAGCTGCCCCACATAGTCCTCAAAGGCCTCGCTGCCGAACAGCATTCCGAACATGGGATACACCATCGCCTCGCTGGTGGGAAGGGAGGAGCGGGGAGCGTTGTAGGGGGGACGGGGCGGAGGGGGGGAGATCGAGGGGAGTGACGTGCCCGCGTGGGGGTGTGGCGGAAGAAAGGTGGGGGAGGAAAAGGAGAGGGGAAGGGGATGGGGGGGAACGGAGAAGGGAGAGGGGAGGGGATTAGGAGGGAGAGGGGAAGAGGGCGAGAAGGGAGAAAAGCGGACGGACGAGACACACACGCAACAAAAAGTATAGCAAAAGGCCAAGCTAAGCAGGATGGGCTGCGCCGTGCCGGAGCGTGGAAAGCGGAGAGGGGGGACGGGGAGGAGGGTGGGGAGAAGAGAGGGAAAGGGGGAGATGGTTGTAAGTTTGGCCGAAGACAAGGGGACGGGGTGCGGGGTCAGTGGGGGTGGGACGGAATGGAATGTGATGAGGCAAAACAAACTGAGAGGAGATTGCGAACGAGCACTAAATTCCTGCCTGACTTAATAATTCACTCACTCACTCCCTCCCTCACTCACTCACTCCCTCCCTCCCTCCCTCACTCACTCCCTCACTCACACACTAACACGCCTCACACACGGACACGCAAGTATCTTGCCGCCACCCAGCTACTCCCCACCAACCAACCCATTCGCCCACTCGCTCCTGCACGACCCTTCGTTCTTCCCCTCATCTCCACCAATCTCTCCGCCCATTCCTCGCCTCACCCCACCCTCCCCCCTCGCCAGTTCCCCCTTTCAGCCCCCTCCACGCCCTCCCCCCACAATCCCCCCCCCCCCGCGGCCGTGCGACTCACGTGGACACGCCCGCCTTGCCGCACGCGTCATACCGCTCGCGCTGCCCCGGATCGCTCAGCACCTGGTACGCCTCCCCCAGTAGCTGCCTCCGTTGCGCGGCCGGGGGGTTGGCGGGGATTGCGGGAATTGCGGGGGTTGCGGGGGCGCAAGGGGATACGTTGAGGGGGTATGAGAGTGCATGCTGGCGGTAAGCGTTGCGTGCGGAAGGTAAGGGCGGCGGCGAGTGAGTAGACGAGTAAGAGGGCGACGAAGGGCGGGGGTTGAAGCGAAGGAAAAAGGTAGAAAGGGGAAGCAAACCGGCGCAGCGGGAAGGTATAACGGAGCTGATTAATAGACGAGGAAAATGCACAGACGACGAGAGCGCGCGGAGAGACCCCGAGCGGAGGAGGAAAGGGGGGAAATGAGAGAGAGAGAGAGAGAGAGAGAGAGAGAGAGAGAGAGAGAGAGAGAGAGAGAGAGAGAGAGAGAGAGAGAGAGAGAGAGAGAGAGAGAGAGAAAGAGAGAGAGAGAGAGAGAGAGAGAGAGAGAGAGAGAGAGAGAGAGAGAGAGGGGGGGGGGGGGGGGGGGGGAGGGGTTGGGGGGTGGGGGGGGGAGGGGAGGGAAGGGTTGACTGAGGGGAGGAGGTGGGAGGGGCGGGGAAGAGGGGAGTGAGGAAGGAGGAAGAGGACACGAACACGTATAAGAGACAGTAAAACGGGCGAGGAGCGATACGTTAGATGCGAGGGGGACAGACGAACGCGCAAAACATGGGTCAGGGTGTGCGCAATGCACCTGAAACTTCGCGGCAGCATCGGGATCATTAGGGTTCTTGTCCGGATGGACTTTTCGCGCCTGGAGAGCAGAACGGAAAGGGAACGTAACGAAACATAGAAGAATTAAATTAATATTAATTGGCACGGTGGAGTCACTTCATGCTACGATTGCATAGGTGTGAGCTCCTGGGAGTAATTGGGTGTGAGAATTCTCAAGAAACAATTTGACTCATAAGGAAGCAGGTGCGCCCGCCATGGCACCAAGCGATCAAACACACGGGTCAATTCGATGGGATTAAGCCAATCGGTCAAGCGGACAGGGTCAAGCCGATAGGGTTACGGTTACAAACCTGTATGTAATACGCCTTTTTAATCTCCGACGCGTTTGACTCGGGTTTTATTCCTAATAGGTCATAGTACTCCGTCTCCTTCACCATGCCGCGGAAAGACGCTGCGATAATTGGCGGCTAAACTTTCAGGATCTTCTATAATTAAGGGAAGATTGACGATCGCAACGATTTCGCAAGGAAGGGCGGTTGAACCTTCCACCCAACGCTCTCAAGTCCGCAACGGGCTACGTCAGCGGCCGCGCGGACCGGATCAGACCCCGCGAAGATAATCGGGTTGTAACGCGCCTTGACGCCAATCAAGTAGACTCTCGTTGTTACACGCTAGCGAGAAACGGCAACCTCTTGAAGCAGCCTGAAGACGAGGCGAAGGCACAAGGCAGTGTGTGCGTGCGACGTGTGGGAAGGAGATGCTGAGGACTGGGAAGGTCGCGATTAGTCTAGAGGCCGAAGCAAGCTTCACAAGTGCGTGAATGAGACCGAGTAGTCAAGTCAGTGAGGCGAGGGAGGGAAAGGGAAGGAAAATGGAGGGTGCGAGGGAGCAGTCAAAAGGGATGGTCACGCGGTCATATCATATGTTCTGCGTGGCAGAGCGGTTTTTAAGAATACCAAACGGTTAGGCGGGCATGTTCCAGGCTACATGCGGTGTTGTGGACGCGGCACAGCTGTTCTGATGAGGGACGGGGGAAAGGGGCAGGAGACACACACACACGATGCACGGCGGACACTTCGCACTGTACCCCCACAACCATAGGGTTACTTCTGCTGAGCGCTTGTACTGTATGGACAAAGCAGGCTAGCGGCTTGGTTCCTGGCGGGAAGGGAGGTTTGGTATCGGAGGTTCGCTGGCTGGGTGAAGGCTAGGTTTTAAAACTACAGTGTATAGACATATGTAGGAACAATGAGACACACTGACAAGGCATTAACGAGTATGTAGCGAGGCTGCGATCAGCCCAGCCACAAGTACACCTTACCCTCGCTACTCGCAGTAGCTGACTTTTGGGACGTTTTTGCTGACACTTTGAGCCTTGTTCTGGAAAGTATGTGCTAAGGGCGTGTTACATTATATTCTTTACCTTCCGAAAACTGGACTTTTGTAGGGTCATTTTTTTCTGTGAAACTCATTATCAAATCAAAGGTAACGCTACAATGTTTAATCTATAGAATTCTGGACTGGATAACAAAATATTACATACCCTCATTTAAAGAAGAGGATCTTTATAGCATTATTTGAAAAACAAAAAACAATTGAATCACGAGTTTCGGAAAAAAAGGGGGGGGAGGGGGGGGGGGGGGGGGGGGGGGGGTGGAGGAGAATATATTTTCACGAACTTGATATGTCATTTAATCACTATTAACTGGCAAACCATTAAAAAAAAAAAATCGAAACTTCCTTCAATTACATGAAATTGTGAAGAAATGATGAAGGAATGAATGAACTAGCAAGCAGGTGAGTAAAGTAGGAAAACTGAAAAGTGTTGTACCCCATATTGTCTACCCAACTACAGCATACACAGACTATAGCATATGAATTTGACACACCCCCATAGGCAAAGTGGGGAAGAACAAGAGGTTACAAGACCAGTCAAGCAAAGCAAAGCAAGCTCAGGGTGGATGACAATGTCACCACACAGTCCGAGCACAAGAGCAAGGCCACAAGGCCAGTTCACATGCAAGATCATATATAAAGATAAACAAGCAAGTGCAGGTATAGAACGATCACAATACAAGCAAGGTCAAGAAGTAAGCAAGTGAGGCCAAGAAGGCACAAGACCTAGCATCGTACAGAAGCGCTGATGATCACAAGGCGGAAGTGCCTTCGTAAAGATATCAGCAGTATTGGCCTCAAAGGCCACGTAAGCAAGGCGCAGCTGACCACGCTGTTGCAGCTTACGAGCAAGGAAGTAGCAAAGAGCAATGTGCTTCGTTCTGTGCTCCAATCTGTGCTCCCGACACAAGGCCAGCATGGCCTTGTTATCTACGTACAAAACTGGAGGAGAACGAGGCGTCTCTCCTAGGTCAATCAGCAGGTAGGTGAGCCAGCGTAGCTCCTGTGCAGCCATGGCCCCCGCGTAGAGCTCAGCCTCACAGCTGGAGCTGAGAACAGAAGACGAGCGGGTAGACCGCCACGAAACAGAGCCGGAGCCAAGGCTGAAGGTGTAACCCTGTGACGACCGCTGCGTAGCCTGGTCGTCAGCCCAAGAAGCGTCTGCGTGACCTGTGAGGACCACTGGACTTCGCCCTCCAAGCACTAGCCCCATGTGTGAAGTAAAGAAAACAGGAATGAAATGACTAAGGAAAGATTGGGTACAAATACAACCCTAGAAACCCTGTACCCCATATGTGCTACCCCACTATAGCCTACAGCAACTATGTCATATAAATCTGACACACCCCCATAGGCAAAGTGGGGGAGAACAAGGGGTCACAAGACCAGTCAAGCAAAGCAAAGCAAAGCTCAGGGTGGATCACAAAGTCACCACACAGTCCGAGCACAAGAGTAGGGCCAGAGGCCAGTTCACATGCAGGAGTACAGACATATATATAAAACTAGACAAACAAGAGCAGGCATATATATATGTCACAGTACAAGTGAAGTCAAGAGGAGAGCAAGTGAGGCAAGACAGGCACAAGACCCAGCTGGGTGCAAAAGCGCTGATGGTCACAAGGCGCGAGTGCCTTGGTGAACACATCAGCAGTGTTGGCCTCAGAGGCCACGTACGCAAGTCGCAACTGACCACGCTGCTGCAGCTCACGAGCAAGGAAGTAGCGGAGAGCAATGTGCTTCGTTCTGTGCTCCAAGCGCTGCTCTCGACACAAGGCCAGCATAGCCTTGTTGTCTACGTACAGCACTGGAGGAGAACGAGGCGGCTCTCCAAGGTCAGTCAGCAGGTAGGTGAGCCAGCGAAGCTCTTGTGCAGCCATGGCCCCGGCGTAGATCTCAGCCTCACAACTGGAGCCGAGAACCGAAGACGAGCGAGTAGACCGCCACGAGACAGAGCCGGAACCAAGGCTGAAGGTGTAACCCTGTGACGACCGCTGCGTAGCCTGGTCGTCAGCCCAAGAAGCGTCCGTGTGGCCGGTAAGGACCACTGGACTCCGCCCTCCAAGCACTAGCCCCATGCCCGACGTACTGCACAGGTAGCGCAATACCCTCTTCGCTGCAGCCATGTGCTCTGGTCTGTGTCTCCCAGGAGCAACATAGCGTGCAAGAATGCTCAGAGGGTATGCAAGGTCAGGTCGTGTGCAGGTCATCAGGTACATGAGGCAGCCAACAAGCTCTGCATACGGACCACTCGACTCTACGGACTCATCCGAAGGCAGAGCTGAGAGTGAGTGGCGAGTAGGCAGAGGAGTGGCCTGAGGCGAGGAGTACGTGAAGCCGAAGCGCTGAAGGACCTGCTGCACCATGTGTGACTGAGTCAAGGTAATGGTGCGGCGTGCTCTGTCCCGAGTGATCTGCAAGCCAAGGTAGCTGCGCAGTTCACCCAGGTCTGTGCACGTGTGTCTCTTCAGCAGCTCGGACTTCACGTAGGCGAGTCCAGCAGTGTCCGCTGTGGCAAAGACCAAGTCGTCGACGTACACGAGGATGTAGAACGGCGGCAGGGAAGTGTCAGTGCGAAGAAACAGCGACGGGTCAGCAGTAGAAGGAGCAAACCCAAGGGCCGCAAGCGTAGTCCTCAGTGTGTCGTGCCACTCACGCGGTGCCTGGCGGAGACCGTAGACTGGCCGTCGGAGGCTCCACTGGGTGCCAGGAGGGAAAGTCCCAGTGAAGCCAGGTGGACGGCGAAGCCAGATCTCCTCGTGCAGGCTACCCTGCAAGAACGCAGTGCTGAAGTCGAGAGAGTGAAGCTCGTAGTCGCGCTGAGCGGCTATGTGCAGCAGCACCCGAAGAGTAGTCATCTTCGGGGTGGGAGAGAAGGTCTGAAAGTAGTCAACTCCCTGCCGCTGACTGAAGCCACGAGCAACGTACCGTGCCTTGAAGACAGGTGGAGAGCCCGGCGGCCGCTTCACCCTGAAGATCCACATGCCACTGACGATGTTCGCCCCAGGAGGGGGAACCGCGTCAACGTAGGTGCCTGTGGACTTCCAGGAAGCCATCTCTGCATCCATAGCTGCGTGCCACTGAGAGGAGTAGGGACCCTCTACGGCCTCCGCGTAAGAACGCGGAGTCGGGATGTCTAGTGCATCCGGGTCTCCCTCAGGGGCAAGCAGTACAGACGCGAGATGAGGTGAAGCAGCCGCTAGACACTGTAACTCCTCCTGCCAGTCCTCTAGGACGTCCGTGCCAAGAGCACACTCACCCCCGACGGACGGAGGACAGACAGACGCAGACTCAGCAACAAGACTAGCAGCGTAGTCGAGACGACAGTAGCAAGCAGACGCGTGACAGTAGGACTCGCAGCGCGAAGAGAGTCCGACTCAGGGTCGGCAAGCGCAGGAAGAGAGGACTCAGGAGGAGAAGGCAAAGGGGCACGCAGAGGAGCAGTGGACGGACGCAGAGACATCCGGTGCGTGCCAGGGACAGGAGGAGGACGCTGACGCGAACTGCGACCACTAGCGCGAGCAGCACGAACAGGCGACGCGGGACGAGACGCAGGCTCACGACGCTCAGCAAGACCTCCAGTAGGACCAGTGTAAGGAGAGGGAGCAGGCAGTGGAGAGGAAGGCTCCAGTAGGGACTGCGACTGGACAGGCGATGGACCCTCTACTGGAGGAGAAAGACCAAGAACCTGCTGCAGGAGCGGAACGAAGTACGGCCGAGGCCGCGCGGCGGCTCCAGACTCAGCAGGGACAGCACCAGCACCCTCAGCGACAGCACCAGCGCCACCCACACCTCCAGCGGCAGGACCAACAGCAGCAGGCTCAGCACGAACGCCCTCAGCAACTCTAGCTCCAGGAGGACCCGCAGGTCCAGCAGCTCCGGGACCGGCAGCACCCGCACCCTCGACGGTCGAAGAAGCTCCAGCTCCAGCTCCAGCAGCACCTCCAGACTCAGCAGCACGCCTCCAGCGGCGAGCGAACCACTCGCGCAGCTCCTGTGGAGAGAGGGGCTCCCGGCGAGACGCAGCAGCAGGAGAAACCCCAGGCTCAACAGCTCCAGACGCAGCACCCCCAGGCTCAGCAGCTCCCAGCTCAGCACCCCCAGGCTCAGCAGCTCCCGACCCAGCACCCCCAGACCCAGCACCTCCAGGCACAGCACCCCCCGGCTCAGCACCCCCAGGCTCCGCACCTACTGCAGTAGCACCCTCAGGCCCAGCACCCCCAGCAGTAGCACCCCCAGGCTCAGCACCCCCGCGCACAGTACCCCCAGAGTCAGCACCCCCAGGCTCAGCACCCGCAGCAGCACCAGAGTCACCAGTAACCTCGACCGGGTCAACGGCGTCTACCTGGGACACACCTGAGGGGGCAGGAACCTGAGGGGGGAGGGGGTCTACCGGGGGGGGAACCGGCACAAGGAAGTCCGGGGGAGGGGGGAGGGAAGGAGTGCGGTAGGGGAAGAGACGGTAGAAGGGGACTGACTCGTCGAACGTGACGTCCTGGGAGGACAGAACACGACGAGAGGAGGGGTGGTAAAACTGCCACCCTGGGGCGTCAGTGGGGAAGCCAAGGAAGACACAGGGAGCAGCACGAGGGGACAGCTTGTCCGCAGACAAGTCGCGGACAAACGCCCGAGATCCCCAGACACGGAACACAGACGCATCGCCAACCTTCCCCGTCCACAGCAAGACTGGGGACATCGCAGGCCGAGAGACCCGGGGGTGAAGGTTGAGCTGATGCGCCGCGTACCTCACCGCAAACGGCCACAGAAAATGGGGGGCAGCCGCATGAATCATGGACGTACGAGCGACATCCATGACCATGCCAATGCGGCACTCAGCAATCCCATTTTGCTGTGGTGATTCCGGAAGCGTGAAGGTCTGGCGGATCCCCCGTGCACGACAGTAGTCTCGCAGAAGGCGAGAAGAGAACTCTCCGCCTCTGTCAGAGTGCAGACGCAGAACAGGAAAGTCCGAGCCGAAGCTCTTCCTGAGCTGGAGACGAGCCTCGCGGATCCAGTCGATCAGCACCTCAGTGACCGCACCCTTGCTGGGCAAGGGGAGGACTGTGGTGTAACGCGAGTAGTCGTCAACCACCAACAGAAAGTAGCGCTCGTAACCCTGCCCACGGACGGGGGCTGGGCCCCACACATCCATGTGAAGCGTCTGTAGGGGAGCCTCTGTCGGGGGGAAGTGGGAGGAGTGAGGAGTAGCCCGGAGGCGACCCTCGACACAGGGGACACAGGAAGGTCCTGGCCCGGAGGGGAGAGGAGGGAGAGACTGGGGAAGACCAGAGACAAGGACACGGGAAGCCATGCTCCGAAGACGGGGCAAGGAGGGGTGGCCAAGACGGTGGTGCCACAGGAGAGTCTCGTGAGACAGGAGGCGACAAGAACAGGGGGCAGACTCAGGACCTGACCGGGACGCAGCAGCAAGTACCTGACCCGACGCAGCCACCTGACCAGACGCAGGGACAGGAGGAGACTCAACGGTCAGGGTGTAGACACTCGACCCCGGCCGACGCGAGAACGTGGCCAGGTGTCGGCCTGTGCGTGCCTCCGTGCAGTGGGTCACCCGCTGACTCGCAGGAGTGAACTGGTGAACACCCACATCCTGCAGGTCCGCTCCACTCACCAAGTTCGTAGAGAACGAGGGAAGGTACAGACCCGACAGGGTGCCCGAAGGGGCAGCCGGACACGGGAGGACAGTGGAGAAGTGAGACAGGACAGGACCCCCAGAGGGGTCAGCAAGGGAGACTGCAACCGGCCGGCCGAGCGGCGTAAGGGTAGTGCGGTCTCGAAAGAAGGAGCGAGAAGCTCCGGAGTCAAGTGTGAAAGTGAGGGAGGACGAGGACGACTCAGTACCTGAGAGCGCAGTCTCACCAGTACCTGAGAGCGCAGACGCAGTGGCACCTAGAGCAGCAGCCTCACAAGCACCTAGCGCAGCAGTACCAATGCCCGGGTCGGGCTGGAAACAGCGGTAACCCTCATTCTCCTCACTATAATCCACAACATACATAGCAGTAAGGATAGCATCAAAATCAAGATCAAAGATCGCTACACCAGCCCTGAGAAGCTCATCCCAGCGAGGGATCTCACTAGCCCCAGGGAACTGCTGACGCCAGGCGTCCGTCAGGCGGCCAAAGCAGCGCTGGGTGGCGTGGGCACCCCCACACTGCTCACCCGCGCGGTCGCCGGAACGAAGAACGTAGGTGCAGGGACCAGTACCCCCACCCCTCTGACGCCCAGCGTACCACTCACGAAGCTGCTGAGGCGAAGGGATGTCCCGAGAGCGCTGCTGCTGCTGCCGCTGCGAGCGCTGGCCACCACCACCGCCGCTACGCTGCTGGGTACCACCCCGACCAGATCCACCCCCTCCACCACCACTGCCTCCTCCGCTGCCGCCTCCACCGCCTCCACCTCCGCCGCCTCCACCTCCGCCGCTGCCTCCACCACCACCGCTGGCACCACCACCACCGTCTCCGCCGCTGCTGCCACCACCACCACCACCCCCGCCACTAGTCCCGCCGCCACCCCCACTCCCTCCGCCGCCACCGCCGCCACCGCCACCGCCCCCTCCAGCTCCACCCGCGCCCTTGCCCCCCTTGCCCTTGCTGGAGCGACGTCTCCCACTAGGGGCAGACGCCGCGCCGACCGACTCAAGACCAAGCAGGTCGGCAGCAGCAGCAGAGGCAACAGAGGGCAGCAAGGGGGAAGGAGAGCACCCCTCAAAGATGGGGGTGCGAGGGTCACCACGAGAAGCACCTACAGCGACGATGCTCTTCTCCGCTGCGAGGAGGGCCTTCTCGAGGAGGTCGACGGTGAGGGTGGTGGGACAGACTGCGAGAAAGTGGTCCCTGACGACTCGAAGGGAGTCAGGGAGGCGCGCGACTACGTAGTAGAGAGCGATGTACATGGGGGGGGGGTTCTTAGCGCAGAACTCAGCAGGAAGGGCAGCGCGGTAGCGAGTGTCACTAGTGCGGAGGTGCGTAATGAGGTCAGCGACAGTGGGAAAGGCAGAGAGGTTAGGAAAGAGGTAGGGAAGCATGAGACGGCTCAGTGCAGCAGTGGCAGGGGAGGAGTAGCGCGCAACTACAGCGTCGTACAAGGTCTGAGCACTCTTGTACTGACTGAAGTGCGCACGCTCAGAGGTAGGGAGGTGGCGACGCACAGCAAGACGTGCAGCAGCATCGCGGGTGGCCCACTTAGAGCGGACAGCGGGATCAGCATCAGCAGCAGGAGCAGGAGAGGCGCCAGAGGTGAGATCAAAGAGAGAAAGGTCGTCAGCCCTGTCGCACTGTAAGAACAGCTGCAGGTCGTCTAACCAGACCTCAAAATCAATGGCGCGACCCTCAGCGTCAAAAGCTAGGACACTAGGGGTAGCCATGGCGACGACAGCGACGCAGTGCAAGCAGCAGGGAAAGAGCTCGCAGTGTCAGTGGGACTGTGCTCACCAGGCAGGGCAGGTCGTGTAGGTATGCAGAAAGGCGGCTCGGGTGCTGGGCGGCTCGGCTGCTGGGCGGCTCGGGCGCAGGGCGGCTCGGCTCCCGGGCTGCTCGGCGGCTGGGCGGCTCGGGTGCAGGGCGGCTCGGCTCCCGGGCGGCTCGGCGGCAGGGCGGCTCGGGTCCCGGGCGGCTCGGCGTCGGGCGGCTCGGCTCACGGGCGGTTCGGCTGCTGAGGCGGCTCGGCCAGGAGATGCAGGGGCGGGGCCGCCAGGTGCAGCGGCGGGTTGACCGGTGCAGTGGCGGGCCGGCAGGTGCAGCGGCGGGCCGGCAGGTGCAGTGGCGGGCCGGCAGGTGCAGGCGGCGGGCCGTAGGGTGCAGTGGCGGGCCGTAGGGTGCAGTGGCGGGCCGGCAGGTGCAGCAGCGAGGCCGGCAGGTGCAGCGGCGAGGCCGTCAGAGGCGGCAGGCCGCTGGGTGCAGCGGCGGGCCGGCAGGTGCAGTGGCGGGCCGGCAGGTGCAGCGGCGGGCCGTAGGGTGCAGTGGCGGGCCGCCAGGCGCAGCGGCGGGCCGGCAGGTGCAGTGGCGGGCCGGCAGGAGAGGCGGCGGAGCCGCGTCAGGGGAGGCGGCAGGGCCGCGTCAGGGGAGGCGGCGGAGCCGCGTCAGGGGAGGCGGCGGTGCCGCGTCAGGGGAGGCGGGGGAGCCGCGTCAGGGGAGGCGGCAGGGCCGCGTCAGGGGAGGCGGCTGGGGCCGCGTCAGACAGGCGGCGGGGCCGCGTCAGGAGAGGCAGCGGAGCCGCGTCAGGGGAGGCGGCGGGGCCGCGTCAGGGAGGCGGCGGAGCCGCGTCAGGGTAGGCGGCGAGGCCGCGTCAAATAGGCGGCGGGGCCGCGATCAGGAGAGGTGGCAGGGCCGCGTCTGAGGGACAGCGGGGCCGCGAGGGAAAAGGCGACCCGAGGGGGTCGCTAAAAAAAGGCGCGCCTCGGGGCGCGCTTCGGTGGGCCCTAAAAAACCGGTCCTAAGGTAGGACCCGCTCTATACCATGTGAAGTAAAGAAAACAGGAATGAAATGACTAAGGAAAGATTGGGTACAAATACAACCCTAGAAACCCTGTACCCCATATGTGCTACCCCACTATAGCCTACAGCAACTATGTCATATAAATCTGACACCATGCCCGACGTACTGCACAAGTAGCGCAACACCCTCTTCGCTGCAGCCATGTGCTCTGGTCGGTGTCTCCCAGGAGCAACATAGCGTGCGAGAATGCTAAGAGGGTATGCAAGGTCAGGTCGAGTGCAGGTCATCAGGTACATGAGGCAGCCAACAAGCTCTGGATACGGGCCACTCAACTCTACGGACTCATCCGAAGGCAGAGCTGGGAGCGAGTGGCGAGTAGGCAGAGGAGTGGCCTGAGGCGAGGAGTACGTGAAGCCGAAGCGCTGAAGGACCTGCTGCACCATGTGTGACTGAGTCAGGTAGCTGCGCAGTTCACCCAGGTCTGTGCACGTGTGTCTCTTCTGCAGCTCGGACTTCACGTGGGCGCGTCCAGCATTGTCAGCTGTGGCAAAGACCAAGTCGTCGACGTGCACGAGGATGTA
The DNA here is from genome assembly GCA_948144175.1 of Closterium sp. NIES-65. Classification (NCBI taxonomy): domain Eukaryota; kingdom Viridiplantae; phylum Streptophyta; class Zygnematophyceae; order Desmidiales; family Closteriaceae; genus Closterium; species Closterium sp. NIES-65. The sequence goes on along the minus strand of CANXME010002232.1, from coordinate 2,355,154 downwards.
GAACAGCGGCAAAGAAGTGTCGGTGCGCAGAAACAGCGACGGGTCGGCAGTAGAGGGAGCAAACCCAAGAGCCGCAAGTGTAGTCCTCAGTGTGTCGTGCCACTAACGCGGTGCCTGGCGGAGACCGTACACTGGCCGCCGGAGGCTCCACTGGGTGCCAGGATGAAAAGACCCAGTGAAGCCAGGTGGGCGGCGCAGCCAGATCTCCTCGTGCAGGCTGCCCTGCAAGAAAGCAATGCTGAAGTCAAGAGAGTGCAGCTTGTAGTCACGGTGAGCAGCTATGTGCAGCAGTACCCGAAGAGTGGTCATCTTCGGGGTGGGAGAGAAGGTCTGAAAGTAGTCAACTCCCTGCCGCTGACTGAAGCCACGAGCCACGTAACGCGCCTTGAAGACAGGCAGAGAACCCGGCGGTCGCTTCACCCTGAAAATCCACATGCCACTGACGATGCCACTGACGATGTTCGCCCCAGGAGGAGGAACGTCGTCAACGTAGGTGCCTGTGGACTTCCAGGAAGCCATCTCTGCGTCCATAGCTACCTGCCACTAAGAGGAGTAGGGACCCTCTATCGCCTCCGCGTAAGAGCGCGGAGTCGGGATGTCAAGTGCATCCGGGTCTCCCTCAGGGGTAAGCAGTACGGACATGAGATGAGGTGAAGCAGCAGCCAAACACTGGAACTCCTCCTACCTGTCTTCAAAGACGTCCGAGCCAAGGGCACACTCACCCCCGACGGACGGAGGACAGACAGACTCAGACTCAGCAACAAGACTAGCAGCGTAGTCTAGGCGACAGCGAGCAGCAAAGTCGACGAGCTCAGCAACTAGGGCAGACGCAGCAGTGGACTCAAAGGAAGGGTCAGTGACGACAGTAGCAAGGAGACGCATGACAGTAGGACTGGCAGCATGAAGAGAGTTCGACTCCGGGTTGGGAAGAGCAGGAAGAGAGGACTCAGGAGGAGAAGGCAAAGGGGCACGCAGAGGAGCAGTGGACGGATGCAGAGACATCCGGTGTGTGCTAGGGACAGGAGGAGGACGCTTACGCGAACCACGACCACTAGCGCGAGCAGCACGGACAGGCGACGCAGGGCGAGACGCAGGCTCACGACGCTCAGCAAGACCTCCAGTAGGACCAGTGAAGGGAGAAGGAGCAGGCAGTGGGGAGGCAGGCTGTAAGTGTAACTGCGACGGGACAGACTGTGGACACGCTAAGGGAGAAGGAGGACCAGTAGAAGGCAGGAGACCAAGAACCTGCTCAAGGAGCGGAACGAAGTACGGCCGAGGCCGCGCAGCGACTCCAGACACAGCAGGGACAGCACCAGTACCCCCAGCGGTAGCACCAGCGCTAGCAAAACCTCCAGCCCCAGTACCCCCAGCAGCTTCAGTAGCTCCAGGACCTCCAGCAGCACCAGTAGCACCCCCAGCAAGACCGCCTCCAGTACCACCCGCAACCCCCTCAGCGCCAACACCCTCAGCAGCTCCAGCTCTAGTCATGCTTGTAGGTGTTGAGGATGGTTGTGTGCTCGACGTGTCAAAGTTGACGGGAGTCGCACTTGACTGCCTGGCGCTCGTAACATCAAGTATGGTCTTGATGACATGCCCTTCCTCAAGACCAAAGTGAATCTGTCAAAACAAAGGAAAGAAGAAGGAAAGAGGTGTCAAACATTCTATGCTCTAGACTTTGATGCTATTCTCTCTGCCATGTATGTGATGTCTACTAACAGAGAGGGTTCTGAGTACCTAAGTGTCCCGCCCGACCCGGGCATTAGGACTAGTGCGTCTGCTGCTCCAGGTACCCACGTGTCTGCAACCCCAGGTGCTGGTGAGGCTGCTGCTCTAGGTGCGTGCGTGTCTGCCCCCCCTGGTACGGTGTCGACTGCAGCACTCCACACCTTCACGCTGGATTCAGGTGCCTCTCGCTGTTTCTTTCGTGACCGCACTGCCCTTGAGCCCCTTGCTCGGCCAGTTGCTGTCTCCCTTGCTGACCCCTCTGGGGGTCCGGTCATTGCGACCTCCTCCACTGTCCTTCCCTGTCCTGCGGTCCCGTCGGGCACACTGTCAGGTCTCCACCTCCCCTCGTTCTCCACGAACTTGGTGGCAGGTTGTGCTCTCCAGGACGGGGGTGTTCACCAGTTCACCCCTGCCTACGAGCGTGTGACACACTGCACGTGTGCTCGTACGGGCCGCCACTTGGCTACCTTCACCCGGCAGCCGGGGTCGGACCTGTACACACTGACTACTGCCTCCCCTCAGGTCGCTGCGTCTGCGTCTGCGTTTGCGTCCGCGTCAGGTCAGCTGTCTGCCCCCTGCTCGTGTCGCTCTCTAGCGCACGAGACTGTCCTCTGGCACCACCGACTTGGCCACCCGTCTGTGCAGCGCCTTCGTGCCATGCACTCCCGGTACCTTATCTCTGGTCTTCCTAGGGTCCTCCCTCCCCTCCCACCCTCGCCTGCTCCTCCCTGCCTTCCCTGTGTCGAGGGGCGGCAGCGCGCCGCTCCTCACTCCTCCTCGTTTCCCCCGACGACTGCTCCTTTGCAGACGCTCCACATGGACGTGTGGGGCCCAGCCCGCGTCCGTGGTCAGGGTCAGGAGAGGTACTTCCTGATCGTTGTTGACGACTACTCGCGCTACACCGAGGTCTTCCCCTTGCGCACCAAGGGTGAGGTCCCTGATGTTTTGATCCCTTGGATCCGCAGAGCGCGTCTCCAGCTCAGCGAGCGTTTCCGCTCGGACTTTCCTGTCCTGCGCTTGCACTCTGACAGAGGTGGTGAGTTCTCCTCCGACCTCTTGGCAGCCTACTGTGCTGAGCACGGCATTGAGCAGTCGTTCACGCTTCCGGCCTCTCCACAGCAGAATGGGGTTGCGGAGCGCCGCATTGGCCTGGTCATGGAGGTCGCTCGTACCTACTTGATCCATGCGGCTGCCCCCCACTTTCTGTGGCCGTTTGCGGTCCGGTACGCTGCGCATCAGCTCAACCTCTGGCCCCGTGTCTCCTTGCCGGAGACCTCGCCCACACTGCTGTGGACGGGGGAGGTTGGCGATGCGTCGCGTTTCCGGGTCTGGGGATCTCGAGCTTTTGTCCGCGATTCGTCTGCGGACAAGCTCTCCTCTCGTGCTGTTCCCTGCATCTTCCTCGGCTTTGTTCCGGACGCGCCTGGGTGGCAGTTTTACCACGCCACCTCGCGCCGGGTCTTGCCCTCTCAGGACGTCACTTTTGACGAGTCTGTCCCTTACTACCGCCTCTTCCCCTACCGCACTGCCCCGCTCCCACCCCCGCCTCTCTTCCTCGCGCCAGGTGCTGCTGTCGTAGACCCCCTCCCCCCTCAGGGTGCCGCTCCCTCAGGTGTGTCTCAGGTAGACCCGGTCGAGCCTGTTGAGGTTGCTGTCGACTCTCGTCCTGCTGGGGGTGCTGAGCCTGGGGGTGCGGACGCTGGGGGTGCTGAGCCTGGGGGTGCGGACTCTGGGGGTGCTGAGCCTGGGGGTGCGGACACTGGGGGTGCTGAGCCTGGGGGTGCTGAGCCTGGGGGTGCTGAGCCTGGGGGTGCTGAGCCTGGGGGTGCGGTGACTAGGGGTGCTGAGCCTGGGGGTGCGGTGACTAGGGGTGCTGAGCCTGGGGGTGCTGGGTCTAAGAGTTCTGACTCAGGCGGTGCTGGGCCAGAGGGTCCTACACCTGGACGAGACCTCTCCTCGGAGCAGTTGCCTGAGTGGTACTTACAGTACTGCAGCCTCCGGAGGGGTACCTCTGGGACCAGGCGCACTACGGAGACTGGTGCTGGTACTTCTCCTCCTAGTCGGGAGCTCCCCTCTCGTGAGCGGATCCGTGAGTGGTACGAGCGCCGTTGCACACTTCGGAGTGGCGCGCCTCGTCTCACGGACCCAGCTGCTGCTGGTGCTGCGGACCTTGGCGTTGGAGCTGCTGCTGGTGCTGCGGACCCGGGCGTTGGAGCTCCTGCTGGTGCTGCGGACCTGGGCGTGGGAGCTGCTACTGGTGCTGAGGACCCGGGTGTTGGAGCTGCTGGTGGTGCTGCGGACCCGGGCGTTGGAGCTGCTGCTGGTGCTGAGGACCCGGGCGTTGGAGCTGCTGCTGGTGCTGAGGCGATAGAGGGTCCCTACTCTTCTCAGTGGCAGGCAGCTATGGATGCAGAGATGGCTTCCTAAAAGTCCACAGGCACCTACGTTGACGCTGTCCCCCCTCCTGGGGCGAACATCGTCAGTGGCATGTGGATTTTCAGGATGAAGCGGCCGCCGGGTTCTCCGCCTGTCTTCAAGGTGTGTTACGTGGCTCGTGGCTTCAGTCAGCGGCAGGGAGTTGAGTACTTTCAGACCTTCTCTCCCACCCTGAAGAGGACCACTCTTCGCGTACTGCCGCACGTAGTCTTGTCGCTGAGTCTGAGTCTGTCTGTCCTCCGTTCGTTGGGGGTGCGTGTGCCCTTGGCACAGACGTCCTTGAGGACAAGCAGGAGGAGTTTCAGTGCTTGGCCGCTGCTTCACCTCATCTCGCGTCCGTACTACTTACCCCTGAGGGAGACCCGGATGCACTTGACATCCCGACTCCGCGCTCTTACGCGGAGGCGATAGAGGGTCCCTACTCCTCTCAGTGGCAGGCAGCTATGGATGCAGAGATGGCTTCCTGGAAGTCCACAGGCACCTACGTTGACGCTGTCCCCCCTCCAGGGGCGAACATCGTCAGTGGCATGTGGATCTTCAGGGTGAAGCAGCCGCCGGGTTCTCCGCCTGTCTTCAAGGCGCGTTACGTGGCTCGTGGCTTCAGTCAGCGGCAGGGAGTTGACTACTTTCAGACCTTCTCCCCCACCCCGAAGATGACCACTCTTCGGGTACTGCTGCACGTTGCTGCTCACCGCGACTACGAGCTGCACTCTCTCGACTTCAGCACAGCTTTCTTGCAGGGCAGCCTGCACGAGGAGATCTGGCTGCGCCGCCCACCTGGCTTCACTGGGTCTTTCCCTCCTGGTACCCTGTGGAGTCTCCGGCGTCCAGTCTACGGCCTCCGCCAGGCGCCACGTGAGTGGCACGACACACTGAGTACTACGCTTGCGGCTCTTGGGTTTGCTCCTTCTACTGCTGACCCGTCGTTGTTTCTGCGCACCGACACCTCTCTGCCGCCGTTCTATATCCTCGTGTACGTCGACGACTTGGTCTTTGCCACAGCTGACACTGCTGGACTCGCCTACGTGAAGTCTGAGCTGCAGAAGAGACACACGTGCACTGACCTGGGTGAACTGCACAGCTATCTTGGCTTGCAGATCACCCGGGACAGAGCACGCCGCACCATTACCCTGACTCAGTCACACATGGTGCAGCAGGTCCTTCAGCGCTTCGGCTTCACGTACTCCTCGCCTCAGGCCACTCCTCTGTCTACTCGCCACTCGCTCTCAGCTCTGCCTTTGGATGAGTCCGTAGAGTTGAGTGGCCCGTACCCAGAGCTTGTTGGCTGCCTCATGTACCTGATGACCTGCACACGACCTGACCTTGCATACCCTCTTAGCATTCTTGCACGCTATGTTGCTCCTGGGAGACACCGACCAGAGCAAATGGCTGCAGCAAAGAGGGTGTTGCGCTACCTGTGCAGTACGTCAGGCATGGGGCTAGTGCTTGGAGGGCGGAGTCCAGTGGTCCTCACTGGGCACGCGGACGCCTCTTGGGCTGACGACCAGGCTACGCAGCGGTCGTCACAGGGTTACACCTTCAGCCTTGGTTCCGGCTCTGTTTTGTGGCGGGCTACTCGCTCGTCTTCTGTTCTCGGCTCCAGTTGTGAGGCTGAGATCTACGCAGGGGCCATGGCTGCTCAGGAGCTTCGCTGGCTCACCTACCTACTAACCGACCTTGGAGAGCCGCCTCGTTCTCCTCCAGTTCTGTACGTAGACAACAAGGCCTTGCTGGCCTTGTGTCGAGAGCAGAGACTGGAGCACAGAACAAAGCACATTGCTCTTCGCTACTTCCTTGCTCGTGAGCTACAGCAGCGTGGTCAGTTGCGACTTGCGTACGTGGCCTCTGAGGCCAACACTGCTGATGTCTTCACCAAGGCACTTCTGCCTTGTGATCATCAGCGCTTCTGTACCCAGCTGGGTCTTGTGTCTGTCTTGCCTCACTTGCTCTCCTCTTGACCTTCTTTGTACTGCTGCATATATATATTGCTGCTCTTGCTTGTCTAGCTCTATATATATATGTGTACTCCTGCATTTGAACTGGCCTTGTGCCCTTGAACTTGTGCTCGGAATGTGTGGTGACTTTGTGATCCACCCTGAGCTTTGCTTTGCTTTGCTTGACTGGTCTTGTGACCCCTTGTTCTCCCCCACTTTGCCTATGGGGGTGTGTCAGAACATTATAGCTTACTCATTTCTGTAGGCTATAGTGGGGTATCCCATAGGGGGTACAACCCAATTAGGGTTTCATATTTGTACTCACTTCATTTCATAGTTCAAGCATTCTCGTTCTTTCTTTCACAGGTAAAAGTACAAGCAAGGTCAAGAAGTGAGCAAGTGAGGCAAGGCAGGCACAAGGCCCAGCTGCGTGCAGCAGCGCTGATGATCACAAGGCGCAAGTGCCTTGGTGAAGACATCAGCAGTGTTGGCCTCAGAGGCCACGTACGCAAGTCGCAATTGTCCACGCTGCTGTAGCTCACGAGCAAGGAAGTAGCGGAGAGCAATGTGCTTTGTCCTGTGCTCCAGTCGCTGCTCTCGACACAAGGCCAGCATGGCCTTCTTGTCTACGTACAGGACTGGAGGAGAACGAGGCGGCTCTCCAAGGTCGGTCAGCAGGTAGGTGAGCCAGCGTAACTCCTGTGCAGCCATGGCCCCGGCGTAGATCTCAGCCTCGCAACTGGAGCCAAGAACAGAAGACGAGCGGGTAGCCCGCCACGAAACAGAGCCGGAACCAAGACTGAAGGTGTAACCCTGTGACGACCGCTGCGTAGCCTGGTCGTCAGCCCAAGAAGCGTCTGCGTGCCCAGTGAGGACCACTGGACTGCGCCCTCCAAGCACTAGCCCCATGCCCGACGTACTGCACAAGTAGCGCAACACCCTCTTCGCTGCAGCCATGTGCTCTGGTCGGTGTCTCCCAGGAGCAACATAGCGTGCAAGAATGCTAAGAGGGTATGCAAGGTCAGGTCGTGTGCAGGTCATCAGGTACATGAGGCAGCCAACAAGCTCTGCATACGGGCCACTCGACTCTACGGACTCATCCGAAGGCAGAGCTGAGAGCGAGTGGCGAGTAGGCAGAGGAGTGGCCTGAGGCGAGGAGTACGTGAAGCCGAAGCGCTGAAGGACCTGCTGCACCATGTGTGACTGAGTCAGGGTAATGGTGCGGCGTGCTCTGTCTCGGGTGATCTGCAAGCCAAGGTAGCTGCGCAGTTCACCCAGGTCAGTGCACGTGTGTCTCTTCTGCAGCTCGGACTTCACGTAGGCGAGTCCAGCAGTGTCAGCTGTGGCAAAGACCAAGTCGTCGACGTACACGAGGATGTAGAACGGCGGCAGAGAGGTGTCGGTGCGCAGAAACAGCGACGGGTCTGCACTGGAGGGAGCAAACCCAAGTGCCGCCAGCGTAGTCCTCAGTGTGTCGTGCCACTCACGCGGCGCCTGGCGGAGACCGTAGACTGGACGCCGGAGACTCCACTGGGTACCAAGAGGGAAAGACCCAGTGAAGCCAGGTGGGCGACGCAGCCAGATCTCCTCGTGCAGGCTGCCCTGCAAGAAAGCAGTGCTGAAGTCGAGAGAGTGCAGCTCGTAGTCACGGTGAGCAGCAACGTGCAGCAGTACCCAAAGAGTGGTCATCTTTGGGGTGGGGGAGAAGGTCTGAAAGTAGTCAACTCCCTGCCGCTGACTGAAACCACGAGCCACGTACCGCGCCTTGAAGACAGGCGGAGAACCCGGCGGCCGCTTCACCCTGAAAATCCACATGCCACTGACGATGTTCGCCCCAGGAGGGGGAACAGCATCAACGTAGGTGCCTGTGGACTTCCAGGAAGCCATCTCTGCATCCATAGCTGCCTGCCACTGAGAGGAGTAGGGACCCTCTATCGCCTCCGCGTAAGAGCGCGGAGTCGGGATGTCTAGTGCATCCGGGTCTCCCTCAGGGGCTAGCAGTACAGACGCGAGATGAGGTGAAGCGGCGGCCAGACACTGGAACTCCTCCTGCCTATCCTCAAGGACGTCCGTGCCAAGGGCACACTCACCCCCGACGGACGGAGGACAGGTAGACTCAGACTCAGCGACAAGACCAGCAGCGTAGTCTAGACGACAGCGCGCAGCAAAGTTGACGAGCTCAGTGACAAGGGCAGACGCAGCAGAAGACTCAAAAGAATGGTCAGTGACAGCAGTAGCAAGGAGACGCGTGACAGTAGGACTGGCAGCACGAAGAGAGTCCGACTCCGGGTCGGCAAGAGCAGGAAGAGAGGAAGAAGGAGGAGAAGGCAAAGGGGCACGCAGAGGAGCAGTGGACAGACGCAGAGACATCCGGTGCGTGCCACGGACAGGAGGCGGACGCTGACGCGAACCGCGACCACTAGTGCGCGCAGTACGAACAGGCGACGCAGGACGAGACACAGGCTCACGACGCTCAGTAAGACCTCCAGTCGGACCAGCGTAGGGAGAAGGAGCAGGCAAAGGGGAGGCAGGCTGTAGCTGTGACTGGACAGGCTGTGGACCCTCTAAGGGAGGAGGAGGAGGACCAGGAGAAGGTGTAAGACCAAGAACCTGCTGCAGGAGCGGAACGAAGTACGGTCGGGGCCGCGTGGCGACGCCAGAAACAGCAGGGACAGCACCAGTACCCCCAGCAGGAGTACCCGCTCCAGTAGCACCTCCAGCAGTACCTCCAGCAGCACCTCCAGCAGCTCCAGAACCCCCAGTAGCACCTCCAGTAGCCCCAGAACCCCCAGCAGCACCAGGAGTACTGCCAGCCGGACCTCCAGCGGTAGTCTCAGCGCCAACACCCGCAGCAGCACCAGCTCCAGGAGAACCCTCAGGCCCAGCAGCTCCAGTACCCTCAGTACGAACACCTCCGGGACGCGCGGCAGCAGCACCCTCAGCAGCCGAAGAACCTCCAGCACTAGCAGCACGCCTCCAGCGCCGGGCAAACCACTCACGCAGCTCCTGTGGAGAGAGTGGCTCTCGGCGAGATGAAGCACCTCCAGGCGGAGAACCTCCAGGCGAAAAACCTCCAGGCTCCGGACCCTCAGGCAAAGCACCTCCAGGCGGAGCACCGCCAGTCTCAGCACCCCCAGGCTCAGCACCCCCAGGCTCAGCACTCCCAGGCTCAGCACCCCCAGGCTCAGCACCCCCAGACTCAGCACCCCCAGACTCCGCACCCCCAGGCTCAGCACCCCCAGGCACAGCACCCCCAGGCTCAGCACCCACAGCAGCACCAGAGTCACCAGTGACCTCGACAGGCTCGACCGCGTCTACCTGGGACACACTTGAAGGGGCAGGACCCTGAGGGGGGAGGGGGTCTACCGGGGGGGGACCTGGTACCAAGAAGAGCGGGGGTGGGGGGAGGGACGTAGTGCGGTAGGGGAAGAGGCGGTAGTAGGGTACCGACTCGTCGAACGTGACGTCCTGGGAGGACAGAACACGGCGAGAGGTGGGGTGGTAGAACTGCCACCCAGGGGCGTCGGGGGGGAACCCCAGGAAGACGCAGGGAGCAGCACGAGGGGACAGCTTGTCCGCAGACAAGTCGCGGACAAACGCCCGAGATCCCCAGACCCGGAACGCCGACGCATCGCCAACCTTCCCCGTCCACAGCAGGGCTGGGGAGGTCTCCGGCCTGGAGACCCTGGGGTGGAGGTTGATCTGATGCGCCGCGTACTTGACCGCAAACGGCCACAGAAAATGGGGGGCAGCCGCATGCATCATAGACGTACGAGCGACGTCCATGACCATGCAAATGCGGCGCTCTGCAATCCCATTTTGCTGCGGTGAGTCCGGAAGCGTGAAGGTCTGGCGGATGCCTCGCGCACGACAGTAGGCACGCAGAAGGCCAGAGGAGAACTCTCCGCCTCTGTCCGAGTGCAGACGCAACACAGGAAAGTCCGAGCCAAAGCTCTGCCTGAGCTGGAGACGAGCTGCGCGGATCCAGTCGATCAGCACCTCAGTGACATCACCCTTGCTGCACAAGGGGAAGACTGTGGTGTAACGCGAGTAGTCGTCAACCACCAACAAGAAGTAGCGCTCGTGACCGAGTCCACGGACGCGGGCAGGGCCCCACACGTCCATGTGAAGCATCTGCAACGGAGCCTCTGTCGGAGGAAACTGGGAGGAGTGAGGGGCAGCACGCTGGCGCCCCTCGACACAGGGGACACAGGCAGGGCCAGGGCCCTGAGGAAGGGGAGGGAGGGACCGGGGGAGACCAGACACAAGAAGACGGGAGGCCATGCCTCTGAGCCGAAGCAGAGAGGGGTGGCCAAGGCGGTGGTGCCAGAGGAGGGTCTCGTGAGACAGACGAAGACACGAACAGGGGGCAGACTCAGGACCAGACCTGGACGCTACAGCAAACACCTGACCAAACGAAGGGACCCTACCAGACTCAGCACCTGGAGGAGAAGCAGTGGTCAGTATGTACAGGCTCGACCCTGGCTGACGTGTAAACGTAGCCACGTGGCGACCTGTGCTAGCCTCTGTGCAGTGTGTCACCCGCTGACGAGCAGGAGTAAACTGGTGGACACCCGCATCCTGTAGGTCAGCACCACTCACCAGGTTCGTAGAGAACGAGGGGAGGTAGAGACCAGACAGGGTGCCAGAGGGAGCCACCGGACACGGGAGGACTGTGGAGAAACGAGACAGGACAGGACCCCCAGAGGGGTCAGCCAGTGACACCGCAACCGGCCGACTAAGCGGCGTGAGAGTGGTGCGGTCCCGAAAGAAGGAGCGAGACGCCCCAGAGTCCAGGGTGAAGGTGTGAGAGGCCGAAGCCGACACAGTACCTGAGAGTGCAGACTCACCAGTACCTGAGAGTACAGACGCACTGGCACCTAGAGCAGCAGCCTCACTCGCACCTAGAGCACCAGTACCAATGCCCGGGTCGGGCGGGAAACACCGGTAACAGTCACCCTCATCACTAATAGTCACAGCATACATGGCAGCAAGGATAGCGTCAAAGTCAAGATCAAAAATAGCTACACCAGCCCTAGACAGCTCTCCCCAGCGGGGGATCTCAGAGGCCTCCGGAAACTGCTGGCGCCAAGCGTCTGTCAGGCGGCTAAAGCAGCGGCGGGCGGTGTGGGCGCCCCCACACTGCTCACCCGCGCGGTCGCCGGTGCGAAGGACGTAGGTGCAGGGACCAAACGCCCCACCACGCTGACGCTGCGAGTACCACTCACGGAGCTGCTGAGGGGCGGGGACGTCGCGAGAGCGCTGCTGCTGCTGCTGCTGGTGCTGCTGGCGCTTACCACCCCCAGTGCTGCTCCGCTGGGACGAGCCACTCCGAGCACCTCCACCACCGCCACCCCCGCCTCCGCCGCCACCGCCGCCACCGCCACCCTCGCCCCCGCCGCTCCCACCGCCACCTCCGCCACCACCTCCGCCGCCACCTCCGCCTCCACTGCCGCCACTAGCACCTCCACTCCCGCCACCACCCCCACCGCCACCTCCACTCCCCCCGCCGCCCCCACCTCCTCCGCCACCGCCCCCGCTAGCTCCACCCGCTCCCTTGCCCCCCTTGCCCCTGCCAGAGCGGCGCCTACCGCTGGGGGCAGACGCCGCACCGACCGACTCTAAACCAACGAGGTCGACCGCAGCAGCAGAGGCGACAGAGGGTAACAGGGGGGAAGGAGAACACCCCTCAAAGATGGGGGTGCGAGGGTCACCACGAGAGGCCCCTACAGCGACTATGCTCTTCTCGGCCGCTAGCAAGGACTTCTCGAGGAGGTCGACAGTGAGGGTGGTGGGACAGACAGAGAGAAACTGGTCCCTAACTACACGAAGGGACTCAGGGAGACGGGTGACGAGAAAGTAGAGGGTGATGTACATGGGAGGGGGGTTTGCGGCGCAGAAGTCAGCAGGAAGCGCAGCTCGGTAGCGAGTGTCACTAGCGCGGAGGTGGGTAAAGAGGTCAGCGACTGTGGGAAAGGCAGCAAGGTCAGGGAAGAGGTACGGTAGCATGAGGCGGCTCAGTGTAGCAGAGGAAGGGGAGCAGTAGCGCGCAACTACAGCGTCGTACAAGGCCTGAGCGGTCTTGCACTGACTAAAGTGTGCACGCTCGGAGGAAGGGAGGTGGCGACGCACAGCAAGACGTGCAGCAGCATCGCGTGAGGCCCACTTGGAGCGAACAGTGGGGTCAGCATCAGTAGGAGGGGCGGGGACAGCTCCAGAGACAAAGTCAAAGAGAGAAACTTCATCTACCGTATCGCATAGCAAGTACAGCTGCAGGTCGTCGACCCAGACCGCAAAGTCATTGGCGCGACCCTCAGCGTCAAAAGCCAGGACACTAGGGGTGGCCATGATAGCAGCCGATAGTCTCACCGGACAGGAAGGGTCGAGCCGCTCAGCAGCACACCAACACGGCAGCACAGCAACTCCGCCGGCCCAGGAGCAGCAGCAGCCCTACAGGAGCAGGAGCTCGGCACCTCAGGCGGCTCGGGCGGCTCGGGCGGCTCGGGCGGATCGGGCGGCTCGGGCGGCTCGGGCGGCTCGGGCAGCTCGGGCGGCTCGGGCGGCTCGGGCGGTCAGCGGCTCTGCTGCTCGGGCGGCTCGTGCGGCTCGGGTGACGCGGGGGGGCTCACGGGCGGCGCGGGCGTCGTGGCGGGCGGCTCACAGGCGGCTCGCGGGCGGCTGCACGGGCGGCTGGGGCGGCTCACGGGCGGCACGGTGGGCGGCTGCACGGGCGGCTGCACTGGCGGCTGCACGTGCGGTTGCACGGGCGGCTGCACGGGCGGCTGCACGGGCGGCTCACTGGCGGCTGCACGGGTGGCACGTCAGGCGGCTGAGGGCGGCTGCACGGGCGGCACGTTGGGCGGCAGCACGGGCGGCTGCACGAGCGGCTGCACGAGCGGCTCACGGGTGGCTGCACGTGCGGCACGTCGGGTGGTGCACGAGCAGCGCACGGGCGGCTGCACGGGCGGCTGCACGGGCGGCGCGTCGGGCTGCTGAGGGCGACGCACGGGCGGCTCACGGGCGGCTAGCGGGTGTCGGGCGGCGCGCGGGCGTCGGGCGGCTAGCGGGCGCCGGGCGGGCAGCTGACGGGCGGCTCTGGGCGGCGCACGGGCGGCTCACGCGAGCTGCTCACGCGCTGCGTAGGGCAGCGCGCGGGCGCTAGGGCACTAGGGCGCTAGGGCGGGCAGCGCGCGGGCGCTAGGGCGCTAGGGCGGGTAGCAGGGCGCGGGCGCTAAGGCGGCGCTCGGGCTGCTAGGGCGGGCGGCGCGCTAGCGGCTAGGGCAGGAAAAAAAAAATTTCAAGGTAGTGGTGGTGGGCCCTAAGCACAGTTCCCACAGGGGAACCTGCTCGATACCATGAGAAGAAGTGAACGAGAATGAATGAACTATGAACGAGGTGAGTACAAATAGGAAACCCTAATTGGGTTGTACCCCCTATGGGATACCCCACTATAGCCTACACAAATAAGTAAGCTATAATGTTCTGACAAGGAGTGCCGTTGGCAAGCCCATCCGATGTATTTACATTACATGTTACATGGACACGCGAACCGATGAATAATTCCAGAACAGCCAACAATCCATGCGATGAAGTTGTTGCAAACCCATGTGGCGTGATCGGTTTATTCTTCCTCGATTGATACTTCCCAAACAATGCACAATCCAATGCTGGGATTGCATGTTTTTCTTCCGACGATGACGAGTACACTTCGTGATTAAACGAGTCAATGGATTTATTGGTGCAACACAAATGTTGCAACTCAATTCCTGTTGGGTAGGTATCAATCTGACGATCATGTAGCAATTGAACGTCCATCCGGGTTTGATTACCTTCACGTAATCGGTTCAACAGTTCATCAAATCTAGCCTCATCGCATTGACGCATAATCGTCGTAAGCTCGATGAGTCGTACGCGCTCCCACAATTGTGATTCACCAAGAATTGAGAGCGAATGGTCACCGAAACAATGAATATCGCGCACCGGAGGAAGCTGAAAAAAATCACCGACAAAGACCATATGAAGGCCTCCAAAGGCAGAGTTTGCGTTATTTGTCAGTTCACGGAGTCTGAAATCGATCCATTCAAACGTATTCCTTCCCACCATTGATATTTCGTCAACAATGACAACCTTTACGTCACCGAGTCGTGAGCGTAAAGTATTCATCTTATCCGAAGTCAACTTCTTTATTCGTCGATTTTGAACGACAGGAATCATTAGGGCATTATGAATGGTATAACCCTTGATTTGAAAAGCAGCAACCCCTGAAGGGGCGATCTTTAAACACGTTAATGGTACTGTAGTCTGTATGAATCTGCGCATGAAAAATGCGCATCAATCGATCGTGAACTGTCTTGATCAGTACGGATTTGCCAACGCCGGCACCACCGCTCACGAGTATGCAAAGCGGTCCATTTTCAAACGATCGACGCACTCCTCGAACAATGTGATCAGCGATTGCACGTTGCTCAGCGTTTAGCATACGTTCCATTTGTATATATTCGCTGTCACTTGTGACAATGGTACGAAATGTATCAAATGAACGAACAGAATCATGGAAACCCAGCTCCACACCAATATCTACATCTGCGTCGCATCGAGACGTATCGTTATCGACATCCTCAACATCATCGGCTTCATGCACTGCTTGTTCAAACGCGCGCATCCATGAATCGCCGCTAGCCGAATATTCCTTCCTCTTAGAAACAATGTACACCTCGTTAGCTTCAAATAACCGTGCGACTTGGATCGGATCGCAAACTTCTTGACGAAAAGGAACGAACAACAACGTCTGTTCCCGCATGAAATTATATTCATCAATGTCTCTATGATAGTTTACATAACGAATGATCTTCCTGCTCGATCTCTTTCGATAAAAACGTTTTTCCGCCGAAAGGTCCGGTCCGATGACATCTTGTTTATCACTTTTTTCATATTCTGCTGCAAAATCAGTAAGACAAATAGCCTCCATAACGGTTGGACGATTTAGATATCGGTCTAATAAAGCGTAAGATTTGAAGATGTCTGTGGATTGAGGATCCAAACGTTCTAATTCCGCTTTGGGCTTCAACAACAACAAACGCTGATGAGGATGACTGGTGTTGATGAACTCCACGGCACGAGTATATTTCTTGTACGGAAGACTGAGAATGAGATATATCGCCTCTTGGGCGCTTATTTCTTGCGTGTTCAATATGTGGTTTCCAAGATCACGAAGAACATGTAAGACGCCTTTACCCTGTATTGCCGCAAATCTTTTCGCATTTTCTATTATCTTACTCATTCCCTTACCCGATTTTGTCATATAAGCAGCTATATACGTTGCAACACTATATGGATCAACGCATAATTGAATATCCATGTTGCCACGCCAAAGTGATAGAATTGTCTTGTTGAAATTATTTACGTAGCAATCCGTTATTTCTCTTGCATGAAACTGTTGGAATAACTGAACATGAATGAATGAACTAGCAGTGAAATGAGTACAAGTACCTAACCCTAGAATTGTGTACCCCCTATAGGCTAACCCACTTTAGCCTAAACTAACACAACATATATAATGTTTGACACACCCCTATAGGCAAAGTGGGGGAGAACTAGGGGTCACAAGACCAGTCAAGGCAAAGCAAGGCAAAACAAGCTCAGAGTGGATCTCAAGGATACCACACAAATTCCGAGCACAAGCAAGTGGCCACAAGACCAGTTCACATGCAGGTTTATAATAGAGCAAAATGTACAATGATCACAACCTAACAAGAGTAAACATACATGTATATATATGGGAATCACAGTACAAACAGACTCAAGAAGTAAGCAAGTGAGGTCCAGTAGGCACAAGGCCTAGAAGAGTGCAAAAGCGCTGATGGTCACAAGGCTGAAGCACCTTGGTGAACACATCAGCAGTGTTGGCCTCAGAGGCCACGTAACGCAGGCGAAGCTGACCACGCTGCTGCAGCTCTCGAGCAAGGAAGTAACGCAGAGCAATGTGCTTCGTTCTGTGCTCCAGTCTGTGCTCCTCACACAAGGCAATGGCTGCCTTGTTGTCGACGTACAGCACTCAAGGAAAACGAGGCTGCTCTCCAAGGTCAGTCAGCAAGTAGGTGAGCCAGCGTAGCTCCTGGGCCGCCATGGCTGTGGCGTAGATCTCAGCCTCACAACTGGAGCTGAGAACAGAAGAAGAGCGAGTAGAACGCCAAGAAACAGAACCAGAGCCAAGACTGAAGGAGTAACCCTGAGACGACCGCTGAGTAGCCTGGTCGTCTGCCCAAGAAGCGTCTGAGTGCCCAGTGAGAACAACCGGGACTCGCCCTCCAAGCACTAGCCCCATGCCCGACAAACTGCACAAGTAGCGCAACACCCTCTTAGCTGCATCCATGTGCTCCTTCCGGTGACGGCCGGAGCGACATAGCGTGCAAGAATGCTGAGAGGGTATGCAAGGTCTGGTCGAGTGCAGTCATCAGGTACATGAGGCAACCCACAAGCTCTGGATACGGGCCACTCGGCTCTACGGACTCATCCGAAGGCAGAGCTGAGAGCGAGTGACCGGTAGGCAGAGGAGTGGGCTGAGGCAAGGAGTACGTGAAGCGGAAGCGCTAAAGGACCTGCTGCACCATGTGTGACTGAGTCAAGGTGATGGTGCGGCGTGCTCTGTCCCGGGTGATCGCAAGCCAAGATAGCTTGTCAGTTCACCCAGGTCTGTGCACGTGTGTCTCTTCTGCAGCTCCGACTTCACGTGGGCGAGTGCCACAGTGTCAGCAGTAGCAAAAACCAAGTCGTCGACGTACACAAGGACGTAGAACGGCGGCACTGAGGTGTCGGTGCGTAGAAACAGCGACGGGTCAGCAGTAGAAGGCGCGAACCCAAGAGCCGCAAGCCTAGTCCTCAGTGTGTCATGCCACTCACGAGGCGCCTGGCGGAGACCGTAGACTGCCCGTCGGAGGCTCCACTGGGTACCAGGAGGGAACGACCCAGTGAAGCCTGGTGGACGGCGCAGCCAGATCTCCTCGTGCAGGCTGCCCTGCAGGAAAGCAGTGCTGAAGTCAAGAGAGTGGAGCTCGTAGTCACGTTGAGCGGCGACGTGCAGCAGAACCCGAAGAGTGGTCATCTTCGGGGTCGGGGAGAAGGTCTGGAAGAAGTCAACTCCCTCTCGCTGACTGAAGCCTCGTGCAACGTAACGCGCCTTGAAGATAGGCGGAGAGCCCGGCGGCCGCTTCACCCTGAAAATCCACATGCCACTGACGATGTTCGCCCCAGGTGGGGGAACCTCGTCGACGTAGGTGCCTGTGGACTTCCAGGAAGCCATCTCTGTGTCCATGGCTGACTGCCACTTAGAGGAGTAGGGACCGGCCATCGCCTCTGCGTAAGAGCGTGGGGTCGGGATGTCTGGTGCATCCGGGTCTCCCTCAGGGGCAACAAGCATGGACACGAGATGGGGCAAAGCGGCAGCAAAGCACTCAAACTCCTCCTGCCTGTCCTCAAGGACGTCAGTGCCAAGAGCACACTCACCCCCGACGGACGTAGGACAGACAGACTCAGACTCAGCAACTAGGCTAGCAGCGTAGTCTAGACGACAGCAAGCAGCAAAGTCGACAAGCTCAGCAACTAAGGCAGACGCAGCAGCAGACTCAAAGGAAGGGTCAGTGACAACAGTAGCCAGGAGACGCGTGACAGTAGGACTGGCAGCACGAAGAGAGTCTGACCCAGGGTCAGCAAGAGCAGGAAGAGAAGAAGTAGGAGGAGACGGCAGTGGGACACGCTGTGGAGCAGTGGACGGACGAAGCGCCATCCGGTGAGTGCCTGGGACAACAGGAAGACTCTGACGCTGGACACGACTGCTAGAGAGAGCAGTGCGGACAGGTGACGCAGGGCGAGACTCAGGCTCATGACGTTCAGTAAGACCTCCAGTCGGACCAGTGTAAGGAGCAGGACCAGGGAGAGAGGAGGCAGACGGTAGCTGCGACTGTATCTGGATAGACGGAGGACACGCTAAGGAGAGAGGGGGACAAGGAGGAGGGAGCTGACCAAGAACCTGCTGTAGGAGCGGAACGAAGTACGGCCGGGACCGAGCAGCGACACCAGAGTCAGCAGGAACACTCGCCCCAGGGTCCGCAGCAGCAGCGGAAGCTCCACCACCCGGGTCCTCAGCACGAGCTGCAGCTCCAACGCCCGGGTCCGCAGTACCAGCAGCAGCTCCAACGCCCGGGTCCTCAGCACCAGCAGCAGTCCCAACGCCCGGGTCTTCAGCACTAGCGGCAGCTCCAACGCCCGGGTCCTCAGCACCAGCAACAGCTCCAACGCCCGGGTCCGCAGTACTAGCGGCAGCTCCAACGCCCGGGTCCTCAGCACCAGCAGTAGCTCCAACGCCCGGGTCTGCAGCACTCGCGGCAGCTCCAACGCCCGGGTCCTCAGCACCAGCAACAGCTCCAACGCCTGGGTGCGCAGCACCAGCGGCAGCTCCAACGCCCGGGTCCTCAGCACCAGCAGCAGCTCCAACGGCAGTGGGGTCCGCAACACGAGGCACGCCACTCCGAAGAGTGCAGCGCCGCTCGTACCACTCACGGATCCGCTCGCGGGAGGGGAGCTCCCGAACGGGAGAAGAAGCACCAGCACCAGTCCCAGCAGTACGTCCGGCACGAGTGGAACCTCTCCGGAGGCTGCAGTACTCTAAGTACCACGTACGCAGCTGCTCCGAGGAGAGAGCTCCTCCAGGTGTAGGACTCCCAGGCCCAGTACCTCCAGTCCCAGAACCCCCAGACTCCGGACTCTGCGGCTCAGCACCACGAGGCTCCACACCCCCAGGCTCCACACCCCCAGGCTCCACACCCCCAGGCTCCACACCCCCAGGCTCTACACCCCCAGGCTCCACACCCCCAGGCTCAGCACCCCCAGGCTCAGCACCCCCAGCAGGACGAGAGTCGATAGCTACCTCAACAGGCTCAACCGGGTCTACCTGAGACACACCTGAGGGAGCGGCACCCTGAGGGGGGAGGGGGTCTGCAACAGCAGCACCTGGCGCAAGGAAGAGAGGCGGGGGGGGAGCAGGGCAGTGCGGTAGGGGAACAGGCGGTAGTAGGGGACGGACTCGTCAAAAGTGACGTCCTGAGAGGGCAAGACTCGGCGCGAGGTGGCGTGGTAAAACTGCCAACCAGACGCGTCCGGGACAAAGCCGAGGAAGACGCAGGGGACAGCACGGGAGGAGAGCTTGTCCGCAGACGAATCGCGGACAAAAGCTCGAGACCCCTAGACCCGGAAACGCGACGCATCGCCAACCTCCCCCGTCCACAGTAGCGTGGGCGAGGTCTCCGGCAAGGAGACACGGGGCCAGAGGTTGAGCTGATGCGCAGCGTACCGGACCGCAAACGGCCACAGAAAGCGGGGGGCAGCCGCATGGATCAAGGAGGTACGGGCGACCTACATGACCAGGCCAATGCAGCGCTCCGCAACCCCATTCTGCTGTGGAGAAGCTGGAAGCGTGAACGACTGCTCAATGCCGTGCTCAGCACAGTAGGCTGCCAAGAGGTCGGAGGAGAACTCACCACCTCTGTCAGAGTGCAAGCGCAGGACAGGAAAGTCCGAGCGGAAACGCTCGCTGAGCACGGGCTCTGCGGATCCAAGGGATCAAGACATCAGGGACCTCACCCTTGGTGCGTAAGGGGAAGACCGAGGTGTAGCGCGAGTAGTCGTCAACAACTATCAGGAAGTACCTCTCCTGACCCTGACCACGGACGCGGGCTGGGCCCCACACGTCCATGTGGAGTGTCTGCAAGGGAGCAGTCGTCGGGGGGAACGAGGAGGAGTGAGGAGCGGCGCGCTGCCGTCCCTCGACACAGGGGAGATAGGTAGGAGCAGGCGAGGGTGGGAGGGAAGGAAGGACCCTGGGCATGCCAGAGACAAGGTACCGGGAGTGCATGACACGAAGCCGCTGCACAGACGGGTGGCCAAGGCGGTGGTGCCAGAGGACAGTCTCGTGTGCCAAAGAGCGACACGAGCAGGGGGCGGACAGCTGACCTGACGCGGACGCGGACGCAGTTGCAGCAACCTGAGGGGACGCAGTAGTCAGTGTGTACAGGTCCGACCCCGGCTGCCGAGTGAAGGTAGCCAAGTGATAGCCCGTACGAGCACACGTGCAGTGTGTCACGCGCTCGTAGGCAGGGGTGAACTGGTGAACACCCCCGTCCTGGAGTGCACATCCTGCCACCAAGTTCGTAGAGAACGAGGGGAGGTGGAGACCTGACAGTGTGCCCGACGGGACCGCAGGGCAGGGAAGGACAGTGGAAGAGGTCGCAATGACCGGACCCCCAGAGGGGTCAGCAAGGGAGACAGCAACTGGCCGAGCAAGCGGCTCAAGGGCAGTGCGGTCACGAAAGAAGCAGCGAGAAGCACCTGAGTCCAGTGTGAAGGTGTGCAGTGCGGCAGTCGACGCAGTACCAAGGGGGGGAGACACACGAGCACCTAGAGCAGCAGCCTCACCAACACCTGGGGTAGCCGTCACGCGAGTACCTGGAGTGGCAGACGCACTGGCCCTAATGCCCGGGTCGGGCGGCACACACAAGTACTCGGCACCCTCTCCACTAGTAGACATCACATACATGGCAGATAGAATAGCATCAAAGTCTAGAGCATAGATATAAATCCCCTTCTTCAGGAGATCAAGCCAGCGGGGCAGCTCAGTGGCCTGAGGGAACTGAACACGCCAAGCGTCGTCGAGACGAGAGAAGCAGCGCAGTGTGGCGTGCGGTCGTCCACACTGCTGACCAGTGCGGTCACCAGTGCGAATAACGTACGTGCAGCTAAGACCACCCCCACCCCCGTGCTGAGAGTACCACTCACGGACCTCCTGGGGCGAGGGAGTGTGCTGCTGGCCCTGGCCACCGCCAGTGCCTCCACGGCCACCACCACCGCTGCCACCTCCTCGACCACCCCAACCCCTGCCGCCGCCTCGTCCACCGCCACCCCAACCGCCGCCTCCACTCCTGCCACCTCCCCCGCCGCTGCCGCCACCACCCCCACCGCTACCACTCGCCCCTCCAGCCGAGCCACCACCCCCACTGCCTCCACCGCCCCCACCGCCGCCTCCCCCGCCGTCACTGCTACCACCCTTGCCCCCCTTGCCCTTGACGCTGCGGCGCCCGCTCGAGGTAGACGCAGCGCCGACCTTCTCAGTACCGAGAAGGTCGACAGCAGCAGCAGAGGCGACAGAGGGAAGAAGGGGGGAAGGAGAACACCCCTCAAAGAACGGGGTACGGGGGTCGCCACGAGAGGCACCTACAGCGACTATGCTAGTCTCAGCTGCAAGTAGCTCCTTCTCGAGGAGGGCAATGGTGAGCTCAGTGGGGCAACGAGCTAGGAAGTGGTCCCTGACAGCACGCAGTGTGTCAGGGAGGCGGGTGACTAGGTGGTAGAGAGTGAGCCAGAGTGGAGGGGGGTGCGTGGTAAGGAACTCAGCAGGCATGGCGGCACGGAAGCGGGCCTCACTAGTGCGGAGGTGCGTGATGAGGTCAGCGACTGTGTGAAAGGAGGCCAGGTCGGGAAACAGGTAGGGGAGGGAGAGACGGCCTAGTGCGGCAGAGGCAGGTGAGGAGTAGCGAGCAACGACAGCTGTGTACAGTGCCTGTGCAGTCTTGTGTTGACCAAAGTGCTCGCGTTCGTCTATCGGCAGGGAGTTGCGAATGGCGAAGCGAGCGTGGGCATCACGAGTCTGCCACTGTGAGCGAGCAGTGCTGTCAGCAGTAGCAGCAGGGGCAGTGACATGGCCTAGGGCGTGATCGTACAGTGAGATGTCATCCTTGGCTGTGAGCTGTAGGTAGAGGTGCAGGTCATCGAGCCAGGTGTCAAACTTCACAGGGCGGCCCTCAGCATCGAACACGAGAACCTGTGGGCTAGCCATAGGAACAGTAGAAATAGCAGCAGTAGCAGTAGGAGAAGCAGGTAGGACGAACCAGGTAGGGCAGGGCGGCGCGGCTCGGTTCAGGTCGGGTCGCGGCTCGGCTGGGTGGCGCGGCTCGGCTCAGGGCACGCGGCTCGGCTCGGGGCGCGCGGCTCGGGTAACGGCAGGGACGGGCCGCCCGGTCTCCCTCGTGTGCTGCGGCGGGAACGGGCCGCCCGGGGCCTCTAGGTGGTGGGCACGGGTCGGGTTGGGGCCCTAGAGGGGCGAGCGCGGGGCAGATCGGGGCCTGAGCGAGGCTAGCGCGGGGCCAAACGGGGCCTTGACGGGGCTAGCAAGGGGCCGACGGGGTCTGAACGGGGCTAGCGCGGGGCCGACGGGGCCTGAAACGGGGCCGACGGGGCCTGAAACGGGGCTAGCGCGGGCCCGATCGGGGCCTGAATGGGGCTAGCGCGGGGCCGACGGGGCCTGAGAGGGGCTAGCGCAGGCCGACGGGGCCTGAGAGGGGCTAGCGCGGGGCCGACGGGGCCTGAAACGGGGCCAACGGGGCCTGAAACGGGGCTAGCGCGGGCCGACGGGGCCTGAGTGGGGCTAGCGCGGGGCTGACGGGGCCTGAAACGGGGCCGACGGGGCCTGAATCGGGGCTAGCGCGGGCCGACGGGGCCTGAGAGAGGCTAGCGCGGGGCCGTCGGGGCCTGAACGTGTGAAAATAGGAAAACAGGAATGGATGAACTATGAATGAAAGCAGTACAAATATGAAACCCTAACTGGGTTGTACCCCCTATGTGATACCCCACTACAGCCTACACAGCAGTATAAGCTATAGATATGTTCTGACACACCCCCATAGGCAAAGTGGGGGAGAACAAGGGGTCACAAGACCAGTCAAGCAAGACAAAGCAAAGCTCAGGGTGGATCACAAAGTCACCACACAGTCCGAGCACAAGAGCAAGGCCAAAGGCCAGTTCACAAGCAAGAGTACAGACATATATATAAAGCTAGACAAGCAAGAGCAGGTATATATATATGTCACAGTACAAGTGAAGTCAAGAGGAGAGCAAGTGAGGCAAGACAGGCACAAGACCCAGCTGGGTGCAGAAGCGCTGATGGTCACAAGGCGCAAGTGCCTTGGTGAACACATCAGCAGTGTTGGCCTCAGAGGCCACGTACGCAAGTCGCAACTGACCACGCTGCTGCAGCTCACGAGCAAGGAAGTAGCGGAGAGCAATGTGCTTCGTTCTGTGCTCCAAGCGCTGCTCTCGACACAAGGCCAGCATAGCCTTGTTGTCTACGTACAGCACTGGAGGAGAACGAGGCGGCTCTCCAAGGTCAGTCAGCAGGTAGGTGAGCCAGCGAAGCTCCTGTGCAGCCATGGCCCCGGCGTAGATCTCAGCCTCACAACTGGAGCCGAGAACCGAAGACGAGCGAGTAGACCGCCACGAGACAGAGCCGGAACCAAGGCTGAAGGTGTAACCCTGTGACGACCGCTGCGTAGCCTGGTCGTCAGCCCAAGAAGCGTCCGCGTGGCCGGTAAGGACCACTGGACTCCGCCCTCCAAGCACTAGCCCCATGCCTGACGTACTGCACAGGTAGCGCAATACCCTCTTCGCTGCAGCCATGTGCTCCGGTCTGTGTCTCCCAGGAGCAACATAGCGTGCAAGAATGCTCAGAGGGTATGCAAGGTCAGGTCGTGTGCAGGTCATCAGGTACATGAGGCAGCCAACAAGCTCCGCATACGGACCACTCGACTCTACGGACTCATCCGAAGGCAGAGCTGAGAGTGAGTGGCGAGTAGGCAGAGGAGTGGCCTGAGGCGAGGAGTACGTGAAGCCGAAGCGCTGAAGGACCTGCTGCACCATGTGTGACTGAGTCAAGGTAATGGTGCGGCGTGCTCTGTCCCGAGTGATCTGCAAGCCAAGGTAGCTGCGCAGTTCACCCAGGTCTGTGCACGTGTGTCTCTTCAACAGCTCGGACTTCACGTAGGCGAGTCCAGCAGTGTCCGCTGTGGCAAAGACCAGGTCGTCGACGTACACGAGGATGTAGAACGGCGGCAGGGAAGTGTCGGTGCGCAGAAACAGCGACGGGTCAGCAGTAGAAGGAGCAAACCCAAGAGCCGCAAGCGTAGTCCTCAGTGTGTCGTGCCACTCACGCGGTGCCTGGCGGAGACCGTAGACTGGCCGTCGGAGGCTCCACTGGGTGCCAGGAGGGAAAGTCCCAGTGAAGCCAGGTGGACGGCGAAGCCAGATCTCCTCGTGCAGGCTACCCTGCAAGAACGCAGTGCTGAAGTCGAGAGAGTGAAGCTCGTAGTCGCGCTGAGCGGCTATGTGCAGCAGCACCCGAAGAGTAGTCATCTTCGAGGTGGGAGAGAAGGTCTGAAAGTAGTCAACTCCCTGCCGCTGACTGAAGCCACGAGCAACGTACCGTGCCTTGAAGACAGGTGGAGAGCCCGGCGGCCGCTTCACCCTGAAGATCCACATGCCACTGACGATGTTCGCCCCAGGAGGGGGAACCGCGTCAACGTAGGTGCCTGTGGACTTCCAGGAAGCCATCTCTGCATCCATAGCTGCCTGCCACTAAGAGGAGTAGGGACCCTCTACGGCCTCCGCGTAAGAACGCGGAGTCGGGATGTCTAGTGCATCCGGGTCTCCCTCAGGGGCAAGCAGTACAGACGCGAGATGAGGTGAAGCAGCCGCTAGACACTGTAACTCCTCCTGCCTGTCCTCTAGGACGTCCGTGCCAAGAGCACACTCACCCCCGACGGACGGAGGACAGACAGACGCAGACTCAGCAACAAGACTAGCAGCGTAGTCGAGACGACAGCGAGCAGCAAAGTCGACGAGCTCAGCGACTAGAGCAGACGCAGCAGTGGACTCAAAAGAGGGGTCAGTGACGACAGTAGCAAGCAGACGCGTGACAGTGGGACTGGCAGCACGAAGAGAGTCCGACTCAGGGTCCGCAAGCGCAGGAAGAGAGGACTCAGGAGGAGAAGGCAAAGGGGCACGCAGAGGAGCAGTGGACGGACGTAAAGACATCCGGTGCGTGCCAGGGACTGGAGGAGGACGCTGACGCGAACTGCGACCACTAGCGCGAGCAGCACGAACAGGCGACGCGGGACGAGACGCAGGCTCACGACGCTCAGCAAGACCTCCAGTAGGACCAGTGTAAGGAGAGGGAGCAGGCAGTGGAGAGGAAGGCTCCAGTAGGGACTGCGACTGGACAGGCGGTGGACCCTCTACTGGAGGAGAAAGACCAAGAACCTGCTGAAGGAGCGGAACGAAGTACGGCCGAGGCCGCGCGGCAGCTCCAGACTCAGCAGGGACAGCACCAGCACCCTCAGCGACAGCACCAGCGCCACCCACACCTCCAGCGGCAGGACCAACAGCAGCAGGCTCAGCACGAACGCCCTCAGCAGCTCCAGCTCCAGGAGGACCTGCAGGGCCAGCAGCTCCGGGACCGGCTGCACCCGCACCCTCGACGGTCGAAGAAGCTCCAGCTCCAGCTCCAGCAGCACCTCCAGACTCAGCAGCACGCCTCCAGCGGCGAGCGAACCACTCGCGCAGCTCCTGTGGAGAGAGGGGCTCCCGGCGAGACGCAGCAGCAGGAGAAACCCCAGGCTCAGCAGCTCCAGACGCAGCACCCCCAGGCTCAGCAGCTCCCAGCTCAGCACCCCCAGGCTCAGCAGCTCCCGACCCAGCACCCCCAGACCCAGCACCTCCAGGCACAGCACCCCCCGGCTCAGCACCCCCAGGCTCCGCACCCTCCGCAGTAGCACCCTCAGGCCCAGCACCCCCAGCAGTAGCACCCCCAGGCTCAGCACCCCCGCGCACAGCACCCCCAGAGTCAGCACCCCCAGGCTCAGCACCCGCAGCAGCACCAGAGTCACCAGTAACCTCGACCGGGTCAACGGCGTCTACCTGGGACACACCTGAGGGGGCAGGAACCTGAGGGGGGAGGGGGTCTACCGGGGGGGGAACCGGCACAAGGAAGTCCGGGGGAGGGGGGAGGGAAGGAGTGCGGTAGGGGAAGAGACGGTAGAAGGGGACTGACTCGTCGAACGTGACGTCCTGGGAGGACAGAACACGACGAGAGGAGGGGTGGTAAAACTGCCACCCTGGGGCGTCAGTGGGGAAGCCAAGGAAGACACAGGGAGCAGCACGAGGGGACAGCTTGTCCGCAGACAAGTCGCGGACAAACGCCCGAGATCCCCAGACACGGAACACAGACGCATCGCCAACCTTCCCCGTCCACAGCAAGGCTGGGGACATCGCTGGCCGAGAGACCCGGGGGTGAAGGTTGAGCTGATGCGCCGCGTACCTCACCGCAAACGGCCACAGAAAATGGGGGGCAGCCGCATGCATCATGGACGTACGAGCGACATCCATGACCATGCCAATGCGGCGCTCAGCAATCCCATTTTGCTGTGGTGAGTCCGGAAGCGTGAAGGTCTGGCGGATCCCCCGTGCACGACAGTAGTCTCGCAGAAGGCGAGAAGAGAACTCTCCGCCTCTGTCAGAGTGCAGACGCAGAACAGGAAAGTCCGAGCCGAAGCTCTTCCTGAGCTGGAGACGAGCCTCGCGGATCCAGTCGATCAGCACCTCAGCGACCGCACCCTTGCTGCGCAAGGGGAGGACCGTGGTGTAACGCGAGTAGTCGTCAACCACCAACAGGAAGTAGCGCTCGTAACCCTGCCCACGGACGGGGGCTGGGCCCCACACATCCATGTGAAGCGTCTGCAGGGGAGCCTCTGTCGGGGGGAAGTGGGAGGAGTGAGGAGTAGCCCGGAGGCGACCCTCGACACAGGGGACACAGGAAGGTCCTGGCCCGGAGGGGAGAGGAGGGAAAGACTGGGGAAGACCAGAGACAAGGACACGGGAAGCCATGCTCCGAAGACGGGGCAAGGAGGGGTGGCCAAGACGGTGGTGCCACAGGAGAGTCTCGTGAGACAGGAGGCGACAAGAACAGGGGGCAGACTCAGGACCTGACCGGGACGCAGCAGCAAGTACCTGACCCGACGCAGCCACCTGACCAGACGCAGGGATAGGAGGAGACTCAACGGTCAGGGTGTAGAGACTCGACCCCGGCCGACGTGAGAACGTGGCCAGGTGTCGGCCTGTGCGAGCCTCCGTGCAGTGGGTCACCCTCTGACGCGCAGGAGTGAACTGGTGAACACCCCCATCCTGCAGGTCCGCTCCACTCACCAAGTTCGTAGAGAACGAGGGAAGGTACAGACCCGACAGGGTGCCCGAAGGGGCAGCCGGACACGGGAGGACAGTGGAGAAGTGAGACAGGACAGGACCCCCAGAGGGGTCAGCAAGGGAGACCGCAACCGGCCTGGCGAGCGGCGAAAGGGTAGTGCGGTCTCGAAAGAAGGAGCGAGAAGCTCCGGAGTCAAGTGTGAAAGTGAGGGAGGACGAGGACGACTCAGTACCTGAGAGCGCAGTCTCACCAGTACCTGAGAGCGCAGACGCACTGGCACCTAGAGCAGCAGCCTCACAAGCACCTAGCGCAGCAGTACCAATGCCCGGGTCGGGCTGAAAACACCGGTAACCCTCATTCTCCTCACTATAATCCACAACATACATAGCAGTAAGGATAGCATCAAAATCAAGATCAAAGATCGCTACACCAGCCCTGAGAAGCTCATCCCAGCGAGGGATCTCACTAGCCCCAGGGAACTGCTGACGCCAAGCGTCCGTCAGGCGGCCAAAGCAGCGCTGGGTGGCGTGGGCACCCCCACACTGCTCACCCGCGCGGTCGCCGGAACGAAGAACGTAGGTGCAGGGACCAGTACCCCCACCCCTCTGACGCCCAGCGTACCACTCACGAAGCTGCTGAGGCGAAGGGATGTCCCGCGAGCGCTGCTGCTGCTGCCGGTGCGAGCTCTGGCCACCACCACCGCCGCTACGCTGCTGGGTACCACCCCGACCAGCTCCACCTCCTCCACCACTACTGCCTCCTCCGCTGCCGCCTCCACTGCCTCCACCTCCGCCGCCTCCACCTCCGCCGCTGCCTCCACCACCACCGCTGGCACCACCACCACCGTCTCCGCCGCTGCTGCCGCCACCACCACCACCACCCCCGCCACTAGCCCCGCCGCCACCCCCACTCCCTCCGCCGCCACCGCCGCCACCGCCACCGCCCCCTCCAGCTCCACCCGCGCCCTCGCCCCCCTTGCCCTTGCTGGAGCGACGTCTCCCACTAGGGGCAGACGCCGCGCCGACCGACTCAAGACCAAGCAGGTCGGCAGTAGCAGCAGAGGCAACAGAGGGCAGCAAGGGGGAAGGAGAGCACCCCTCAAAGATGGGGGTGCGAGGGTCACCACGAGAAGCACCTACAGCGACTATGCTCTTCTCCGCTGCAAGGAGGGCCTTCTCGAGGAGGTCGACGGTGAGAGTGGTGGGACAGACTGCGAGAAAGTGGTCCCTGACGACGCGAAGGGAGTCAGGGAGGCGTGCGACTACGTAGTAGAGAGCGATGTACATGGGGGGGGGGTTCTTAGCGCAGAACTCAGCAGGAAGGGCGGCGCGGTAGCGAGTGTCACTAGTGCGGAGGTGCGTAATGAGGTCAGCGACAGTGGGAAAGGCAGAGAGGTCAGGAAAGAGGTAGGGAAGCATGAGACGGCTCAGTGCAGCAGTGGCAGGGGAGGAGTAGCGCGCAACTACAGCGTCGTACAAGGTCTGAGCACTCTTGTACTGACTAAAGTGCGCACGCTCAGAGGTAGGGAGGTGGCGACGCACAGCAAGACGTGCAGCAGCATCGCGGGTGGCCCACTTAGAGCGGACAGCGGGATCAGCATCAGCAGCAGGGGCAGGAGAGGCGCCAGAGGTGAGGTCAAAGAGAGAAAGGTCGTCAGCCCTGTCGCACTGTAAGAACAGCTGCAGGTCGTCTAACCAGACCTCAAAATCAATGGCGCGACCCTCAGCGTCAAAAGCTAGGACACTAGGGGTAGCCATGGTGACGACAGCGACGCAGTGCAAGCAGTAGGGAAAGAGCTCGCAGTGTCAGTGGGACAGTGCTCACCAGGCAGGGCAGGTCGTGCAGTCAGCAGAAAGGCGGCTCAGCGACCGGGCGGCTCGGGTGCACAGCTGCTCGGCTCCCGGGCGGCTCGGCGGCTGGGCGGCTCGGGCGCAGGGCGGCTCGGCTCCCGGGCGGCTCGGCGGCTGGGCAGCTCGGGTGCAGGGCGGCTCGGCTCCCGGGCGGCTCGGCGGCTGGGCGGCTCGGGTGCAGGGCGGCTCGGCTCCCGGGCGGCTCGGCGGCAGGGCGGCTCGGGTCCCGGGCGGCTCGACTGCTGGGGCGGCTCGGCCGGGAGATGCAGCGTCGGGCCGGCAGGTGCAGCGTCGGGCCGGCAGGTGCAGCGGCGGGCCGGCAGGTGCAAGTGGCGGGCCGTAAGAGGCGGCGGGCCGATGGGTGCAGCGGCGGGCCGGTAGGTGCAGCGGCGGGCCGGCAGGAGCAGCGGCGGGCCGGCAGGGTGCAGCGGCGGGCCGGCAGGAGCAGCGACGGGCCGGCAGGGT
This sequence comes from Closterium sp. NIES-65, assembly GCA_948144175.1. Lineage (NCBI taxonomy): Eukaryota > Viridiplantae > Streptophyta > Zygnematophyceae > Desmidiales > Closteriaceae > Closterium > Closterium sp. NIES-65. The sequence goes on along the minus strand of CANXME010002232.1, from coordinate 2,325,668 downwards.
GCAGCGGCGGGCCGGCAGGAGCAGCGACGGGCCGGCAGGGTGCAGCGGCGGGCCGTAGAGTGCAGCGGCGGGGCCGTCGGCAGCAGAGGCGGGGCCGCGTCAGAGGAGGCGGCGTGGCCGCGTCAGGGGAGGCGGCGGGGCCGCGTCAATGGAGGCGGCGGGGCCGCGTCAGGGGAGGCGGCGGAGTCGCGTCAGGGGAGGCGGCGGGGCCTCGTCAGGGGAGGCGGCGGGGCCGCGTCAGGGGAGGCGGCGGGGCCGCGTCAAGGGAGGCGGCGGGGCCGCGTCAAGGGAGGCGGCAGGGCCGCGTCAGGGGAGGCGGCGGGGCCGCGTCAGGGGAGGCGGCGAGGCCGCGTCAAGGGAGGCGGCGGGGCCGCGTCAAGGGAGGCGGCTGGGCCGCGTCAGGGGAGGCGGCAAAGCCGCGTCAGAGGAGGCGGCGGGGCCGCGAGTGAAAAGGCGACCCGAGGGGTCGCTAAAAAAAAGGGCGCGCCTCGGGGCGCGCGTCGGTGGGCCCAGACAACGGTCCTAAGGTAGGACCCGCTCTGATACCATGTGAAAATAGGAAAACAGGAATGGATGAACTATGAATGAAAGCAGTACAAATATGAAACCCTAACTGGGTTGTACCCCCTATGTGATACCCCACTACAGCCTACACAGCAGTATAAGCTATAGATATGTTCTGACAGAACGGGGCTAGCGCGGGGCCTGAACGGGGCCTTAAAGGGTCCGACGGGGCCTGAACGGGGCCGCTAGGGAGAGCGGGCGTGGGGCCAACGGGGCCTGAACGGGGCTAGCGCGGGGCCGTCAAGAGGGGCCTCTAGGGGCGTGACACGCCGAGGTGCCCTAGGGCACAGGTAGGTAGGTAGGTAGGTAGGTAGTTACGTAGTGGTGGGCCCTTAGAAAATTTCGGTCCTAGGAAGGACCTGCTCTATACCATGTTGGAATAACTGAACAGAAATGAATGAACTAGCAGTGAAATGAGTACAAGTACCTAACCCTAGAATTGTGTACCCCCTATAGGCTAACCCACTGTAGCCTAAACTAACACAACATATATAATGTTTGACAGAAACATCGTTCGTTTTTTCAATCCTATCCGAAGGCAATTTATATACTCATCGAATGTCAGGCGAACCGTGCCGCAAATGTTAGGTTAGACTTTTCAATCAAACGATGTTTCCCAAGCGTATCCAGGAACTGATCGACAGTTGCTTTGTTTGATCTATGGCGTTCTAGATCCGCATCTGAGCATTTTTTGTCGAAAGGCATCAGCACCAACGTTTTAGGAAGTGGATACTTCGGTATACCAAAGCGACACTTACGATTCTTACCGCCTCTATTTAATCTGCACGTTCTAGTATGACTGTGTGTTTGCACTCTTAAAAGATCTTTTGTTTGTGTATCTTCAATAAGCTCTTGCGCACGACACGAGATGTGCTTATCTGCGAATTCAAGAAACATTTCCAAGGAAATTGCCGCATCACATGCTAAAAATTCACTCCATATAAGACAATGAGAATGAGGAGCACCTCGATGCTGGAACTCGTCGAGAACAAAATAGTCGACGACTGTACCAAGAATGCCAGTTTTTCTCGTTAGCATCTCTCGGAACAGTGCATTCTTTCGTTCGACGTAGTATCTTGCGCATACGACTGGGTATGTACTGTGGAGTTGAGAGAGGAATGAATGCACTATGAAATGAAACGAGTACAAGTACCAACCCTAATTGGGTTGTACCCCCTATGGGCTACCCCACTACAGCCTAAATATATGCATCAGCAATATAATCATCTGACACACCCCCATAGGCAAAGTGGGGGAGAGCAAGGGGTCACAAGACCAGTCAAGCAAAGCAAAGCAAAGCAAAGCAAGCTCAGGGTGGATCTCAAGGATACCACACAAATTCCGAGCACAAGGTCAAGGCCACAAGGCCAGTTCACATGCAGCATATATATATAACAGTGCTAAACAAGCAAGAGCAAGAATATATATATGCAGCAGTACAAGCAAGGTCAAGAGGTAAGCAAGTGAGGCCCAGTGGGCACAAGGCCTAGCAGAGTACAAAAACGCTGATGGTCACGAGGCGGAAGTGCCTTGGTGAACACATCAGTAGTGTTGGCCTCAGTGGCCACGAAACGCAGGCGAAGCTGACCACGCTGCTGCAGCTCTCGAGCAAGGAAGTAGCGCAAAGCAATGTGCTTCGTCCTGTGCTCCAGTCTGTGCTCCTGACACAAGGCAATGGTTGCCTTGTTGTCGACGTACAGCACTGGAGGAGAACGAGGCCGCTCTCCAAGGTCAGTCAGCAGGTAGGTGAGCCAGCGAAGCTTCTGGGCAGCCATGGCCGTGGCGTAGATCTCAGCCTCACAACTGGAGCTGAGAACCGAAGAAGAGCGAGTAGAGCGCCAAGAGACAGAGCCAGAGCCAAGACTGAAGGTGTAACCCTGAGACGACCTCTGAGTAGCCTGGTCGTCAGCCCAAGAAGCGTCTGAGTGCCCAGTGAGCACAGGCCGCTCACGCCCTCCAAGCACTAGCCCCATGCCCGACGTACTGCACAAGTAGCGCAACACCCTCTTAGGTGCATCCATGTGCTCCTTCCGGTGACGGCCGGGAGCGACATAGCGTGCTAAGATGCTGAGAGGGTATGCGAGGTCAGGTCGAGTGCAGGTCATCAGGTACATGAGGCAGCCCACAAGCTCTGGATACGGACCACTCGACTCTACGGACTCATCCGAAGGCAGAGCTGAGAGCGAGTGTCCCGTAGGCAGAGGAGTGGCCTGAGGCGAGGAGTACGTGAAGCCGAAGTGCTGAAGGACCTGCTGCACCATGTGTGACTGAGTCAGGGTAATGGTGCGGCGTGCTCCGTCCCGGGTGATCCGCAAGCCAAGATAGCTTGTCAGTTCACCCAGGTCTGTGCACGTGTGTCTCTTCTGCAGCTCGGACTTCACGTGGGCGAGTGCGGCAGTGTCCGCAGTGGCAAAGACCAAGTCGTCGACGTACACGAGGATGTAGAACGGCGGCAGCGAGGTGTCGGTGCGCAGAAACAGCGACGGGTCAGCAGTGGAAGGAGCAAACCCAAGAGCCGCAAGTGTAGTCCTCAGTGTGTCGTGCCACTCGCGCGGCGCCTGGCGGAGACCGTAGACTGGCCGCCGGAGGCTCCACTGGGTACCAGGAGGGAACGACCCAGTGAAACCAGGAGGGCGGCGCAGCCAGATCTCCTCGTGCAGGCGGCCCTGCAGGAAAGCAGTGCTGAAGTCAAGAGAGTGTAGCTCGTAGTCACGCTGAGCAGCGACGTGCAGCAGAACCCGAAGAGTGGTCATCTTCGAGGTCGGGGAGAAGTTCTGAAAGAAGTCAACTCCCTGTCGCTGACTGAAGCCACGAGCCACGTAGCGCGCCTTGAAGACAGGCGGAGAACCCGGCGGCCGCTTCACCCTAAAAATCCACATGCCACTGACAATGTTCGCCCCAGGAGGGGGAACAGCGTCAACGTAGGTGCCTGTGGACTTCCAGGAAGCCATCTCTGCGTCCATGGCTGACTGCCACTGAGAGGAGTAGGGACCGGCCATCGCCTCTGCGTAAGAGCGTGGGGTCGGGATGTCTAGAGCATCCGGGTCTCCCTCAGGGGCAACAAGCATGGACACGAGATGAGGCAAAGCGGCGGCAAAGCACTGGAACTCCTCCTGCCTGTCCTCAAGGACGTCCGTGCCAAGAGCACAGTCACCCCCGACGGACGGAGGACAGGCAGACGCAGACGCAGCAAACGCAGACTCAGCAGACTCAGCAGACTCAGCAACAAGACTGGCAGCGTAGTCTACACGACACGCAGCAGCAAAGTCGACCAGCTCAGCAACTAGGGCAGACGCAGCAGCGGACTCAAAGGAAGGGTCAGTGACAAGAGAAGCAAGAAGACGCGTGACAGTGGGACTGGCAGCACGGCGAGAGTCCGACTCCGGGTCGGCAAGAGTAGGAAGAGAAGACTCAGGAGGAGAAGGCAAAGGGGCACGCAGAGGAGCAGTGGACGGACGCAGAGACATCTGGTGTGTGCCAGGGACAGGAGGAGGACGCTGACGCGAACCGCGACCACTAGGGCGAGCAGCTCGGACTGGCGACGCAGGGCGGGACGCAGGCTCACGACGCTCAGCAAGACCTCCAGTAGGACCAGTGTAGGGAGAAGGAGAAGGCAGGGGAGAGGCTGGCTGTAACTGTGACTGTGACGGAACAGGCTGTGGACACTCTACGGGAGGAGAAGGACCAGTGGAAGGCGGGAGACCAAGAACCTGCTGAAGGAGCGGAACGAAGTACGGCCGAGGCCGCGCAGCACCGCCAGAGACAGCAGGGACAGCACCAACACCTCCAGAGGCAGCACCAGTACCAGTAGCAGCTCCAACTCCAGCACCTCCAGCAGCGCCAGAAGTACCCTCAGCAGGACCGACAGTCGTAGTCTCAGCGCCAGCACCCGCAGCAGCTCCAGCTCCAGAGGCACCCCCGGGCCCGGCAGCTCCAGTACTCTCAGTACGAGCACCTCCGGGACCCGTGGTACCAGCTCCCTCAGCAGCAACAGAACCTCTAGCACCCGCAGCACCCTCAGCTCCAGCAGCGCGCCTCCAGCGCCGGGCAAACCACTCACGCAGCTCCAGAGGAGAGAGCGGCTCGCGGCTCGAACCACCAGGAACAGAAGCAGCAGGCGCAGCACTCCCAGACGCAGTACCCCTAGGCTCAGCACCCCCAGGCTCAGCACCCCCAGGCTCAGCACCCCCAGTCGCAGCGCCCCCAGGCTCAGCACCCCCAGGCTCAGCAACCCCAGGCTCAGCACCCCCAGGCTCAGTACCCCCAGTCTCAGCACCCCCAGGCTCAGCACCCCTAGTCTCAGCACCCCCAGGCTCAGCACCCCCAGACTCAGCACCCCGAGGCTCCGCACCCGCAGCAGCACCAGAGTCACCAGTGACCTCAACAGGCTCGACCGCGTCTACCTGAGACACACCTGAAGGGGCAGGACCCTGAGGGGGGAGGGGGTCTACCGGGGGGGGACCTGGGACCAGGAAGAGGGGCGGTGGGGGAAGGGACGGAGTGCGGTAGGGGAAGAGCCGGTAGAAGGGAACCGACTCGTCGAACGTGACGTCCTGGGAGGACAGAACACGACGAGAGGTGGGGTGGTAAAACTGCCACCCAGGTGCGTCAGGGGGGAAACCCAGGAAGACGCAAGGAGCAGCACGAGGGGACAGCTTGTCCACAGACAAGTCGCGGACAAACGCCCGAGATCCCCAAACACGGAACGCCGACGCATCGCCAACCTTCCCTGTCCACAGCAGAGCTGGGGAGGTCTCCGGTCTAGAGACCCTGGGCTGAAGGTTGATCTGATGCGCGGCGTACCTCACCGCAAACGGCCACAGAAAATGGGGGGCAGCCGCATGCACCATGGACGTACGGGCGACGTCCATGACAATGCCGATGCGGCGCTCAGCAATCCCATTCTGCTGTGGAGAGTCCGGAAGCGTGAAGGTCTGGCGGATGCCTCGTGCACGACAGTAGGCTCGCAGAAGGCCGGAGGAGAACTCTCCGCCTCTGTCCGAGTGCAGACGCAAAACAGGAAAGTCCGAGCCGAAGCTCCGCCTGAGCTGGAGACGAGCTGCGCGGATCCAGTCGATCAACACCTCAGTGACCTCACCCTTGCTGCGCAAGGGGAAGACCGTGGTGTAACGCGAGTAGTCGTCAACCACCAGCAGGAAGTAGCGCTCGTGACCCTGTCCACGGACGCGGGCTGGGCCCCACACGTCCATGTGAAGCGTCTGCATCGGGGCCTCCGTCGGAGGAAAGGTGGAGGAGTGAGGGGTAGCCCGCAGGCGACCCTCGACACAGGGGACACAGGGAGGACCAGGCCCCGGAGGAAGGGGAGGGAGGGACCGGGGAAGACCAGAGACAAGAAGGCGAGAGGCCATGCCCCGGAGACGAGGCAGGGAGGGGTGACCCATCCTGTGGTGCCACAGGAGGGTCTCGTGGGACAGGAGGCGACACGAGCAGGGGGCAGACTCAGGACCAGACCTGGACGCTGCAGCAAACACCTGGCCCGACGCTGCTACCTGACTAGACGCAGGAGGAGGAGACGGAACAGTGAGTGTGTACAGGCTCGACCCCGGCCCACGTGTGAACGTGGTCAAGTGTCGACCCGTGTCCGCGTCCGTGCAGTGGGTGTCCCGTCGGCGCGCAGGGGTGAACTGGTCAACCCCTGCATCCTGTAGGTCAGCACCCGCCACCAAGTTCGTAGAGAACGAGGGGAGGTAGAGACCGGACAGGGCGCCAGACGGGACCGCAGGGCACGGCAGGACAGTGGAGTAGCGAGCCAGAACAGTACCCCCAGAGGGGTCCGCCAGGGAGACCGCCACTGGCCGACTGAGCGGCGTGAGTGTGGTGCGGTCTCGAAAGAAGGAGCGAGACGCCCCTGAGTCAAGAGTGAAGGTGAGAGAGGGCGGAGCCGACGCAGTACCTGAGAGAGCAGACTCACCAGCACCTGAGGACACAGACTCACTGGCACCTAGAGCGACAGCCTCACCAGCACCTGGAGCAGCAGCCTCAACAGCACCTAGAGCCGCAGTACCAATGCCCGGGTCGGGCGGGAAACACCGGTAACAGTCACCCTCCTCACTAATAGTCACAGCATACATGGCACGAAGAATAGCATCAAAGTCAAGATCAAAGATAGCTACTCCTGCCCTAGACAGCTGGTCCCAGCGAGGGATCTCAGAGGCGTCAGGAAACTGGCGGCGCCAAGCGTCAGTCAGGCGGCCGAAGCAGCGCTGGACGGAGTGTGGACCACCACACTGCTCACCCGCACGGTCGCCTGTGCGCAGGACGTAGGTGCACGGACCAGGACCCCCACCCCTCTGACGTGCAGCGTACCACTCACAGAGCTGCTGGGGGGAGAGGGTCTCCTGACCACGCTGCTGCTGCTGGCGCTGACCACCACCGGAGCCACGCCTCCGCGACGAGCCACGACCGCCGCCGCCCCCTCCGCCGCCTCCTCCGCCGCCGCCGCCACCACCTCCACCGCCACCGCCACCTCCACCGTCGCTGCCGCCACCACCGCCTCCGCCTCCACCCCCACCACCACCGCCACTGCCGCCCCCGCCTCCACTGCCGCCGCTGACACCTCCACCCCCGCCACCACTCCCGCTACCACCCACACCTCCTCCGCTGCCTCCACCGCCGCCTTCACCGCCCCCACCGCCTCCCCCACCGCCCCTGCCCCCCTTGCTCTTGCCAGAGCGACGTCTCCCACTGGGGGTAGACGCCGCACCGACCGACTCAAAACCAACTAGGTCGGCCGTAGCAGCAGAGGCAACAGAGGGCAGGAGGGGGGAGGGGGAACACCCCTCAAAGATGGGGGTGCGTGGGTCACCACGAGAGGCCCCTACATCGAGAATGCTCTTCTCGGCCGCTAGGAGGGACTTCTCGAGGATCTCAACGGTGAGAGTGGTGGGGCAGACTGAGAGTAAGTCGTCCCTGACTCCTCGAAGGGAGTCAGGGAGGCGGGTGACAATGTAGTAGAGAGTGAAGTACTGGGGGGGGGGTTCTTGGCGCAGAACTCAGCAGGAAGCGCAGCGCGGAAGCGAGCGTCACTAGTGCGCAGGTGGGTAATGAGGTCGGCTACTGTGGCAAAAGCAGCAAGGTCGGGAAAGAGGTATGGTAGCATGAGGCGGCTCAGTGCAGCAGTGGCAGGGGTGGAGTAGCGTGCAATAACGGCGTCGTACAAGGTCTTAGCACTCTTGTACGACCCAAAGTGTGCACGCTCAGCAGGGGGGAGGTGGCGACGCACAGCAAGACGTGCAGCAGCATCGCGTGTGGCCCACTGTGAGCGAACAGTGGCATCCTCAGTAGCAGCAGGGGCGGGAGAGGCACCAGAAGTGAGATCAAAGAGAGAGAGTCCGTCAGCTCTGTCGCACTGTAGGAAAAGCAGTAGGTCGTCTACCCACACGTCAAAGTCGATGGCTCTGCCCTCAGCGTCAAAAGTGAGGACACTGGGGGTAGCCATGACAGCAGTAGGGTGAGGGCAGTGCGCAGAGTAAAGCTCAGTGCTCACCAGACAAGGCAGTGCAGGGAGGGCTCGGGCGGCTCGGGCAGCTCGGGCGACTCGGGCGGCTCGGCGGATCGGAGCGGCTCGGCTGCTGGGGCGGCACGGCTGCTCGGGGCGGCTCGGCTGCTGGGGCGGCTCGGCTGCTGGGGCGGCTCGGCTGCTGGGGCGGCTCGGCTACTATGGCGGCTCGGCTGCTGGGGCGGCTCGGCTGCTACGGCGGCTCGGCTGCTGGGGCGGCGGGGCCGGTAGGTGCAGCGGCGGGCCGGCAGGCGTAGCGGCGGGGCCGTCAGGTGCAGCGGCGGGCCGGCAGGTGCAGCGGCGGGGCCGTCAGGTGGTGCGGCGGGCCGGCAGGTGCAGCGGCGGGCCGTCAGGAGCAGCGGCGGGCCGGCAGGTGCAGCAGCGGGCCGGCAGGTGTAGCGGCGGGGCCGTCAGGTGGTGCGGCGGGCCGGCAGGTGCAGCGGCGGGCCGGCAGGCGTGGCGGCGGGGCCGTCAGGTGGTGCGGCGGGCCAGCAGGTGCAGCGGCGGGCCGTCAGGTGCAGCGGCGGGCCGGCAGGTGCAGCGGCGGGCCGGCAGGTGCTGCGGCGGGGCCGTCAGGTGCAGCGGCGGGCCGGCAGGTGCAGCGGCGGGCCGGCAGGTGCAGCGGCGGGGCCGTCAGGTGCTGCGGCGGGCCGGCAGGTGCAGCGGCGGGGCCGTCAGGCGCAGTGGCGGGCCAGCAGGTGCTGCGGCGGGCCGTCAGGTGCAGCGACGGGCCAGCAGGTGCAGTGGCGGGCCAGCAGAGGGGACGGCGGGGCCGTCAGGTGCAGCTGCGGGGCCGGCAGAGCAGGCCGCGGGGCCGCGTCGTAGTGAGCGGCGGGGCCGCGGGTGAGCAGGCGGCGGGGCCGCGTCTGAGTGGGCGGCGGGGCCGCGTCGTAGTAGGCGGCGGGGCCGCGTTCGAGATGGGCGGCGGAGCCGCGGGGGAAATGGCGGCGGGGCCGCGTCAGAGAGGGCGGCAGGGCCACGAGGGAAGGGCGACACGGAGGGTCGCTCGAGCGAGAGAAAAAAAAGTTGGCGCGCCTTGGGGCGCGCTTCGGTGGGCCCTAGGCGAAGTTCCCACAGGGAACCCGCTCTATACCATGTGGAGTTGAGAGAGGAATGAATGCACTATGAAATGAAACGAGTACAAGTACCAACCCTAATTGGGTTGTACCCCCTATGGGCTACCCCACTACAGCCTAAATATATGCATCAGCAATATAATCATCTGACATGTACGTACGAGTAATGCTATGGTTTCGAAGTCCAAAGGAGGCTTTATGTTGGTGTTTGATAGGTTAGCAAGATTCCCCGTGTCTCTGTTGTGCTCTAACAAAATCGCGTGCAGGTCTGTCCATTTTGTATCCGCCATTGAGATTGTCAAAAAGAAAGTTGGCGGACCTAATTGCCGAATCATTGCGAATAGGTCACGCCTGCAATCTTCCAAGTAGTGCGGCGATACCCGAAGGCTTTTAAACTCGTTGAACAATGCGTCCTTTTTTTGTAACAATCGTCGTACGTCATTGTCCATAATATCTTTTGCCGAATACTGACTAACGTGCTCCATCATCTCTCGTCGCACGCGAGTACCAATTACGTTGTCCATTTGAAGCAATTCCAACTTAAACATTTTAAAGAAAATGTTTTGTGGGCACGAAGAGAAACGCGCATCTTTGTTAAGTAGCTCCCACTTTGCAACTTCGCGGTAGCTTAACGATGACGTGTCAACGCCGGTCAAGCGAGCTTCACCGCAAAATAAAGTCGGAAATGCCAATTCCTCGACGTGTTTGTCCAAAAGGATGGGCATAGGTCTTGATCCTTCGCCTGGTGCCATCTCCACGACAAATTGTTCCAAGTTTTGGTATAAAGGCTCATTACAAAGATTCGTATCCGAAACGCCGACATTAAGGTCAGTTTCGTCGATATCTAACTCAACTTCCTCGTTAGACAAATCAGCGTCCTCTTCACGAGCTTCAGCATCATCCGTGTCTTGATCGTGTGATAAGAACTCATAATGAAGTTCTCGATCAATAAGCTCTTGTCGCAATTCAGACATCCTTTCCTCATCGAATGTGATTCGATGTTCTTTAAAAAGGTCTTTCCATTCAAGAAACGAAAGGGCGCGCAAAATCTTGGCTGGCCTGACATTGTCTTCAAATACGTTATGTGTGTTACGCAATTTGCGTTTGAAACGAACGCGCACTGAGTGCGTTTCCTGTGGTAATCTAGGTAATGCATGTCAGTAGAGCTACACTGTGAGATCCCCGATCGATCCTAGGGGGGGTTACAGGCGCGTTTGCCTGGGGGGTTATGGGCGCACTGACCCGCTACTGAAACAAGCCCTTTTATCCCAATGGTCTAGTAGTTGGGATTCTGACATGGTATCAGAGCGGTCTCGGGTTCGAATCCCGGTGTATGCACATGTTGGCCGTTGCCACTGTGCTCAGTCCTGGGCCTCCCAGTGTGGGGGGGTGTCAGTAGAGCTACACTGTGAGATCCCCGATCGATCCTAGGGGGGGTTACAGGCGCGTTTGCCTGGGGGGTTATAGGCGCACTGACCCGCTACTGAAACAAGCCCTTTTATCCCAATGGTCTAGTGGTTGGTATTCTGACAATGCAGTCACCATATCAACAACTTTAACAGGAACATTCACTATCCCACCCCGTATTTTATATTGTTTTCCCACGTGGCCTTGTGTAATGCTTGAAAACACAACACGTGGTGAAATTAACCGCTCTTCCAACATTGACAATCCAGTTAGCGCTTCATTACGCTTCGGTAACACCGCACCAGCCATTCGAGATAGAATGGGGGTTCTTTGATTCGTAATCTCCTTTTTGCAACTGTTACAGACGTTTCTCAATTCGGGAAAGTTGATACTTTCCAATTTGAATAATTGACGTCTGAACATTAACTTGTCGCAACTGTCGCATGCGAAGGTTGGACCTTCTTTAGAAGATTCCTCAAATCGCTCTGTAGCTTGCTTCACGTTTTTTGAACGCATGTCTTCTTCATTGAACCGTTCTTCGACATCAGCAAATATTGCATCCAAATCATCCATGCGAATGAACTCGCCGTCGTTGTAAAAGTCGTTCACGTCAAATGATAAGCTTCTCCTACAATCCGGGCCAAATATTAAATGCATGAAATATGTCAGAACTTATAGCTTACTTGTTTCTGTAGGCTATAGTGGGGTATCCCATAGGGGGTACAACCCAATTAGGGTTTCCTATTTGTACTCACTTCGTTCATAGTCATTTCACTTCTCGTTCGTACTTTCTCATGGAATCAGAGCAGGTCCCTTCCTAGGGCCTGTTCCTAGGGCCCACCGAAGCGCGCCCCGAGGCGCGCATTTTTTTTTAGCGACCCTCCGAGTCGCCCCTCCCGTCGTGCTCCCGCTTAGGCCCCTCGTCGGCCCCCGCTTAGGCCCCTCGTCGGCCCCGCTTAGGCCCCTCGTCGGCCCCGCTTAGGCCCCTCGTCGGCCCCTGCTTAGGCCCCTCGTCGGCCCCGCGTACCCCTCGTCGGCCCCGCGTAGGCCCCACGTACCCCTCGTCGGCCCCGCGTACCCCTCGTCGGCCCCGCGTACCCCTCGTCGGCCCCGCGTAGGCCCCGCGTACCCCTCGTCGGCCCCACGTAGGCCCCGCGTAGGCCCCGCGTACCCCTCGTCGACCCCGCGTAGGCCCCGCGTACCCCTCGTCGACCCCGCGTACCCCTCGTCGGCCCCGCGTAGGCCCCGCCCAGGCCCCGTCTCGGCCCCGTGTCGGCCCAGCGTAGGCTCCGTCGGCCCCGCTTAGGCCCCTCTTCGGCCCCGCGCTGGCCCCACCTACGCCCTGTCGGCCCCGCGCTGGCCCCGCTTAGGCCCGCCACCGGCCCCTGCTACAGCCCGCCGCGTCGGCCCCGCCTACAGCCCGCCGGCCCGCCTAGGCCCCACTTCGGCCCCTCGTCGGCCCCACTACAGCCCGCACCGGCCCCTGCTACAGCCCGCCACCGGCCCTGCTACAGCCGCCACCGGCCCCTACTACAGCCCGCCGCCGGCCCTGCTACAGCCCGCCACCGGCCCTGCTACAGCCGCCACCGGCCCCTGCTACAGCCCGCCACCGGCCCTGCTACAGCCCACCACCGGCCCTGCTACAGCCGCCCCCGGCCCCTGCTACAGCCCGCCGCCGGCCCTGCTACAGCCCGCCGCCGGCCCTGCTACAGCCCGCCACCGGCCCTGCTACAGCCCACCACCGGCCCTGCTGCAGCCCGCCGTGCTGCACGTGAGCAGCTCCAGCAGCCCGCGCCGCCCGTGAGCCCCTACGCCACCCGAGCCGCGCGAGACGCCCGAGCCGCCCGAGCCGCCCGAGCCGCCCGAGCCGCCCGAGCCGCCCGAGCCGCCTGAGCCACGCGAGCCACCTGAGGAGCCGTGCTGCTGTCCCTGAGCTGTGTTCCTCTGCTGCTGACCTACCCGACTCTTCCAGCCCGGTGAGACTTTCAGCTGCTGCCATGGCCACCCCCAATGTTCTTACTTTTGACGCTGAGGGGAGGGCCATTGACTTTGCCGTCTGGATTGAAGACCTGCAGCTGTACTTACTGTGTGATGCGATAGATGAGGTCTCTCTCTTTGACTTTGTCTCTGGAGCTGTCCCTGCCCCGCCTGCTGATGCTGACTCTGCCGTTCGCTCCAAGTGGGCGACCCGCGATGCTGCTGCACGTCTTGCTGTGCGTCGCCACCTCCCTTCCTCTGAGCGTGCCCACTTTAGTCAGTGCAAGACCGCTCAGGCCTTGTACGACGCTGTAGTTGCACGCTACTCCTCCCCTTCCTCCGCTACCCTTAGCCGCCTCATGCTACCGTTTCTCTTCCCTGACCTCGCTTCCTTTCCCACTGTCGCTGACCTCGTTACCCACCTCCGCGCTAGTGACGCTCGCTACCGCGCTGCCCTTCCTGCTGAGTTCCGTGCCGCAAACCCTCCTCCCATGTATATCACTCTCTACTTTCTCGTCACCCGTCTTCCTGAGTCCCTTCGTGTCGTTAGGGACCAGTTTCTCTCTGTCTGTCCCACCACCCTCACTGTCGACCTCCTTGAGGAGTCCCTGCTAGCGGCTGAGAAGAGTATAGTCGCTGTTGGGGCCTCTAGGGGTGACCCTCGCACCCCCATCTTTGAGGGGTGTTCTCCTTCCCCCCTGCTGCCCTCTGTCGCCTCTGCTGCTACGGCCGACCTCGCTGGTTTTGAGTCGGTCGGTGCGGCGTCTGCCCCCAGCGGCAGACGCCGCTCTGGCAAGGGCAAGGGGGGCAAGGGAGCGGGTGGATCTAGAGGAGGCAGTGGCGGAGGAGGTGGGGGTGGCGGGGGGAGTGGGGGTGGCGGTGGAGGTGGTGGCGGGAGTGGAGGTACTAGTGGCGGCGGTGGAGGCGGAGGTGGCGGCGGAGGTGGTAGCGGAGGAGGCGATGGGAGCGGTGGGAGCGACGGTCCTGGTGGGGGAGGTGGCGGTGGAGACGGGGGTGGCGGTGGAGGCGGGGGTGGTGGTGGAGGCGGGGGTCGGAGTGGCTCGTCCCAGCGGAGCAGCTCTGGGGGTGGTCAGCGCTTGCAGCAGCAGCAGCAGCAGCAGCAGCAGCAGCAGCCGCAGCAGCAGCAGCGCTCTCGCACCGTCCCCGGCCCTCAGCAGCTCCGTGAGTGGTACTTGCAGCGTCAGCGCGGTGGTGCTCTTAGTCCCTGCCCCTACGTTCTTCGCACCGGTGACCGTGCGGGGGAGAGGTGTGGAGGCGCCCACACAGCCCGTCGCTGCTTTGGCCGCCTGACCGACGCTTGGCGTCAGCAGTTTCTGGAGGCCGCTGAGATCCCCCGCTGGGGAGAGCTGTCTAGGGCTGGAGTAGCTATTTATGATCTTGACTTTGATGCTATTCTCTCTGCTATGTATGCTGTGACTGGTAGTGATGAGGATGACTGTTACCGGTGTTTCCCGCCCGACCCGGGCATTGGTACTGCCGCGTCAGGTACTAGTGAGGCTGCTGCTCTAGGTGCCAGTGCGACTGTGCTCTCAGGTGCTGGTGAGTCTGCCCTCTCAGGTACTGTGTCGGCTTCGGCCTCTCACACCTTCACCCTTGACTCTGGAGCGTCTCGCTCCTTCTTTAGGGACCGCACCACTCTCACGCCGCTGAGTCGGCCGGTTGCAGTGTCCCTGGCTGACCCCTCTGGGGGGCCGGTCCTGGCTCGCTTCTCCACTGTCCTCTCGTGTCCGGCGGCCCCCTCTGGCACCCTGACTGGTCTCTACCTCCCCTCGTTCTCGACGAACTTGGTGAGTGGTGCTGACCTCCAGGATGCGGGTGTCCACCAGTTCACCCCTGCTCGTCAGCGGGTGACCCACTGCACGGAGGAGGATACAGGTCGCCACCTGGCTACGTTTACACGTCGGCCAGGGTCGAGCCTGTACACACTGACCACTGCTTCTCCTCCAGGTGCTGCGTCTGGTAGGGTCCCTTCGTCTGGTCAGGTGTTTGCTGCAGCGTCCAGGTCTGGTCCTGAGTCTGCCCCCTGCTCGTGTCGTCGTCTGTCTCACGAGACCCTCCTCTGACACCACCGCCTTGGCCACCCCTCTCTGCTTCGGCTCAGAGGCATGGCCTCGCGAGTCCTTGTGTCCGGTCTTCCCCGGTCTCTCCCTCCCCTTCCTCCGGGCCCTGGCCCCACCTGTGTCCCCTGTGTCGAGGGGCGCCAGCGTGCTGCCCCTCACTCCTCCCAGTTTCCTCCCACAGAGGCCCCGTTGCAGACGCTTCACATGGACGTGTGGGGCCCAGCCCGCGTCCGTGGACAGGGTCAGGAGCGCTACTTCCTGCTGGTGGTTGACGACTACTCGCGTTACACCACAGTCTTCCCCTTGCGCAGCAAGGGTGAGGTCACTGAGGTGCTGATCGACTGGATCCGCGCAGCTCGTCTCCAGCTTCGGAGGAGCTTTGGCTCTGACTTCCCTGTTTTGCGTCTGCACTCGGACAGAGGTGGAGAGTTCTCCTCCGGCCTCCTGAGTGCCTACTGTCGTGTGCGAGGCATCCGTCAGACCTTCACGCTTCCGGACTCACCGCAGCAAAATGGGATTGCTGAGCGCCGCATTGGCATGGTCATGGACGTCGCTCGTACGTCCATGATGCATGCGGCTGCTCCCCATTTTCTGTGGCCGTTTGCGGTCACGTACGCTGCGCACCAGATCAACCTCCACCCCAGGGTCTCTCGACCGGAGACCTCCCCAGCCCTGCTGTGGACGGGGAAGGTTGGCGATGCGTCGGCGTTCCGGGTCTGGGGATCTCGGGCGTTTGTTCGCGACCTGTCTGCGGACAAGCTGTCCCCTCGTGCTTCTCCCTGCGTCTTCCTGGGGTTCCCCCCCGACGCCCCTGGGTGGCAGTTTTACCACCCCACCTCTCGACGTGTTCTGTCCTCCCAGGACGTCACGTTCGACGAGTCGGTGCCCTACTACCGCCTCTTCCCCTACCGCACTCCGTCCCTCCCCCCACCCCCGCTCTTCTTGGTACCAGGTCCCCCCCCGGTAGTCCCCCTCCCCCCTCAGGGTCCTGCCCCTTCAGGTGTGTCCCAGGTAGACGCGGTCGAGCCTGTCGAGGTCACTGGTGACTCTGGTGCTGCTGCGGGAGCTGAGCCTGGGGGTGCTGTGCCTGGGGGTGCTGAGCCTGGAGGTGCCGAGTCTGGGGGTACTGTGCCTGGGGGTGCTGGGCCTGGGGGTGCTGAGCCTGGGGGTGCCGTGCCAGGAGGTGCTGTGTCTAGGGGTGCTGAGCCCGGGGGTGCTCTGCCTGGGGGTGCTTCGTCTCGCCGGGAGCCACTCTCCCCACAGGAGCTGCGTGAGTGGTTTGCCGGGCGCTGGAGGCGTGCTGCTGGTGCTGGTGGTTCTTCGGCTGCAGAGGGCACTGCTGCTGCGCGCCCCGCCGGTGCTCGTACTGTGGGTGCTGGAGCTGCTGAGTCTGAGAGTTCTCCTGGAGCTGGTCCTGCTGAGGGTGTTGGCGCTGAGCCTGCCGTTGGCGGCCCGACTGACAGTGCTCCTGGTGCTGCGGCTGGAGGTTCTGGAGCTTCTGGTGGTGCTGCTGGAGGTGCTGCTGGAGTGGGTGCTCCTGCCGGGGCTGCTGGTGCTGTTCCTGCTGTTTCTAGCGTCGCCGCGCGGCCCCGACCGTACTTCGTTCCGCTCCTGCAGCAGGTTCTTGGTCTTCCACCTCCTCCTCCTCCCTTAGAGGGTCCGCAGCCTGTCCGGTCACAGCCACAGCTACAGCCTGCCTCCCCTTTGCCTGCTCCTTCTCCCTACGCTGGTCCGACTGGAGGTCTTACTGAGCGTCGTGAGCCTGCGTCTCGTCCTGTGTCGCCTGTTCGTACTGAGCGCGCTAGTGGTCGCGGGTCGCGTCAGCGTCCTCCTCCTGTCCCTGGCACGCACCGGATGTCACTGCGTCCGTCCACTGCTCCTCTGCGTGCCCCTTTGCCTTCTCCTCCTGCTTCCTCTCTTCCTGCTCTTGCCGACCCGGAGTCGGATGCTCTTCGTGCTGCCAGTCCTACTGTCACGCGTCTCCTGGCTACTGCTGTCACTGACCCCTCCTTCGAGTCGTCTGCTGCGTCTGCCCTTGTCACTGAGCTTGTCGACTTTGCTGCGCGCTGTCGTCTAGACTACGCTGCTCGTCTTGTCACTGAGTCTGAGTCCGCCTGTCCTCCGTCCGTCGGGGGTGAGTGTGCCCTTGGCACGGACGTCCTTGAGGACAGGCAGGAGGAGTTCCAGTGTCTGGCCGCCGCTTCACCTCGTCTCGCGTCTGTACTGCTAGCCCCTGAGGGAGACCCGGATGCACCAGACATCCCGACTCCGCGCTCTTACGCGGAGGCGATAGAGGGTCCCTACTCCTCTCAGTGGCAGGCAGCTATGGATGCAGAGATGGCTTCCTGGAAGTCCACAGGCACCTACGTTGACGCTGTTCCCCCTCCTGGGGCGAACATCGTCAGTGGCATGTGGATTTTCAGGGTGAAGCGGCCGCCGGGTTCTCCGCCTGTCTTCGAGCCGCCCGAGCCGCCCGTGCCGCCCGAGCCGCCCGAGGAGCCGATCTTCTGCTCCTGTGGGGCTCCTACTGCTCCTGGGCCGGCGCAGCTGCTGTGCTGCCGTGTTGCTGTGTTGCTGTGCTACCCGACTCTTCCTGCCCGGTGAGACTGTCAGCTGCTATAATGGCCACCCCCAGTGTCCTGACTTTTGACGCTGAGGGTCGCGCCATTGACTTTGCAGTCTGGATTGAGGACCTGCAGCTGTACTTACTGTGCGATGCGATCGATGAGGTTTCTCTCTTTGACTTTGTCTCTGGCGCTGTCCCTGCCCCTCCTGCTGATGCTGACCCCACTGTTCGCTCCAAGTGGGCCACACGCGATGCTGCTGCACGTCTTGCTGTGCGTCCCGGAGGTGCTCGTGCTGTGGGTGCTGGAGCTATTGGGCCTGAGGGTTCTCCTGGAGCTGGTGCTGCTGAGGGTGTTGGCGCTGAGACTACTGCTGGCGGTCTGACTGGCTGTGCTCCTGGTGCTGCTGGGGGTTTTGGAGCTGCTGCTGGTGCTGCTGGAGGTGCTGCTGGAGGTGCTGCTGGAGCGGGTACTCCTACTGGGGGTAGTGGTGCTGACCCCGCTGTTTCTGGCGTCGCCACGCGGCCCCGACCGTACTTCGTTCCGCTCCTGCAGCAGGTTCTTGGTCTTACACCTTCTCCTGGTCCTCCTCCTCCTCCCTTAGAGGGTCCACAGCCAGTCCCGTCACAGTCACAGCTACAGCCTGCCTCCCCTTTGCCTGCTCCTTCTCCCTACACTGGTCCGACTGGAGGTCTTACTGAGCGTCGTGAGCCTGCGTCTCGTCCTGCGTCGCCTGTTCGTACTGCACGCACTAGTGGTCGCAGTTCGCGTCAGCGTCCTCCTCCTGTCCCTGGCACGCACCGGATGTCTCTGCGTCCGTCCACTGCTCCTCTGCGTGCCCCTCTCCTCCTGCTCCCTCTCTTCCTGCTCTTGCCGACCCGGAGTCGAACTCTCTTCGGTTTGCCAGTCCCACTCTCACGCGTCTCCTTGCTACTGCTGTCACTGACCCTTCCTTCGAGTCTTCTGCTGCGTCTGCCCTTGTCACTGAGCTTGTCGACTTTGCTGCGCGCTGTCGTCTAGACTACGCTGCTAGTCTTGTCGCTGAGTCTGAGTCTGCCTGTCCTCCGTCCATCGGGGGTGAGTGTGCCCTAGGCACGGACGTCCTTGAGGACAGGCAGGAGGAGTTCCAGTGTCTGGCCGCCGCTTCACCTCATCTCGCGTCTGTACTGCTCGCCCCTGAGGGAGACCCGGATGCACTAGACATCCTGACTCCGCGCTCTTACGCGGAGGCGATAGAGGGTCCCTACTCCTCTCAGTGGCAGGCAGCTATGGATGCAGAGATGGCTTCCTGGAAGTCCACTGACACCTACGTTGACGCTGTTCCCCCTCCTGGGGCGAACATCGTCAGTGGCATGTGGATCTTCAGGGTGAAGCGGCCGCCGGGTTCTCCGCCTGTCTTCAAGGCGCGTTACGTGGCTCGTGGCTTCAGTCAGCGGCAGGGAGTTGACTACTTTCAGACCTTCTCCCCCACCCCGAAGATGACCACTCTTCGGGTACTGCTGCACGTTGCTGCTCACCGCGACTACGAGCTGCACTCTCTCGACTTCAGCACAGCTTTCTTGCAGGGCAGCCTGCACGAGGAGATCTGGCTGCGTCGCCCACCTGGCTTCACTGGGTCTTTCCCTCCTGGTACCTAGTGGAGTCTCCGGCGTCCAGTCTACGGTCTCCGCCAGGCGCCACGTGAGTAGCACGACACACTGAGGACTACGCTTGCGGCACTTGGGTTTGCTCCTACTGCCGACCCGTCGCTGTTTCTGCGCACCGACACCTCTCTGCCGCCGTTCTACATCCTCGTGTACGTCGACGACTTGGTCTTTGCCACAGCGGACACTGCTGGACTCGCCTACGTGAAGTCCGAGCTGCAGAAGAGACACACGTGCACTGACCTGGGTGAAGTGCGCAGCTACCTTGGCTTGCAGATCACCCGGGACAGAGCACGCCGCACCATTACCCTGACTCAGTCACACATGGTGCAGCAGGTCCTTCAGCGCTTCGGCTTCACGTACTCCTCGCCTCAGGCCACTCCTCTGCCTACTCGCCACTCGCTCTCAGCTCTGCCTTCGGATGAGTCCGTAGAGTCGAGTGGCCCGTATGCAGAGCTTGTTGGCTGCCTCATGTACCTGATGACCTGCACACGACCTGACCTTGCATACCCTCTCAGCATTCTTGCACGCTATGTTGCTCCTGGGAGACACCGACCAGAGCACATGGCTGCAGTGAAGAGGGTGTTGCGCTACTTGTGTAGTACGTCGGGCATGGGGCTAGTGCTTGGAGGGCGCAGTCCAGTGGTCCTCACTGGGCACGCGGACGCTTCTTGGGCTGACGACTAGGCTACGCAGCGGTCGTCACAGGGTTACACCTTCGGCCTTGGTTCCGGCTCTGTTTCGTGGCGGGCTACTCGCTCGTCTTCTGTTCTCGGCTCCAGTTGTGAGGCTGAGATCTACGCCGGGGCTATGGCTGCTCAGGAGCTTCGCTGGCTTACCTACCTGCTGACCGACCTTGGAGAGCCGCCTCGTTCTCCTCCAGTCCTGTACGTAGACAACAAGGCCATGCTGGCCTTGTGTCGAGAGCAGCGACTGGAGCACAGGACAAAGCACATTGCTCTCCGCTATAATGGGGTGTGTCAGAACATTATAGCTTACTTATTTGTGTAGGCTATAATGGGGTATCCCATAGGGGGTACAACCCAATTAGGGTTTCATATTTGTACTCACTTCATTCATAGTTCATTCATTCTCGTTCTTTCTTTCACATGTTCTCTTTCAATGGTTGCCAAAACTCGTCGTCCTTATACACTGCGAGCGACAAACATCTATATAAACAAGCCCCATCTCCAATTACAATCTTTCTACGAAACACAAACCTTTTTTTTTAACGCACCATTCATAGAAGCCCCAGTGAAAAGCTCCATCTCCAATCTCAACGAAGTGCACGTGTAAAACTCTCCACACCACTCCGATTACGAACACTGGAAAAAACAGACACAAATAGTTGCATGATTACCAAGTGAAATCAAGTTCTTCAAAGATATCAGATCAATAATACAATTAACAAGTATTATACAAGGCAGGCAAAAGAAACACAAAATCAAATTTATATACATTGCAACATAAATTTTTACCAATAGTCTACTTCAACACCCGCCACCTGAGCCTATCTTAAACCAAGTGAGGTATATAAATTCGCTCGATCTACCAGCATCCACCTGAGTAAAACTGACAGCGTCAATGCAGCGCGCGTTTCCCTCCCACCTTCAGCCTAGCCTCCGCCTGACTCAACACTCTTCACATTGTATTAAAAAATCAAACACGTGCATATGACATTTGTTTGATTGGGACAATATGATATTTGTATCTACATATCCTGAATAATAACTTACATGAAACGAACATGAAACTAGGCAAAACGTAGATTCTGAAGAGTCCACGTGCAGTAATGAAAGTTTCTACTTACATTGCAAATAGTAGTTTAGGATGAGCTCCTCAACAGATTGAGAACCAAAATTGAATGTAGATCTGTAAACAACAAACAAAAAGACAAACAAATATAATTAGTTTGTGCTTCAAAACACGCGCGACATATCTACAACACATAGAAACTAACAATTGTGTCAGAATATTATCTTATGCTCTAGCCTGTGTCAGAACTTTATAGCTTACTCATTTGTGTAGGCTATAGTGGGGTATCCCATAGGGGGTACAATCCCATTAGGGTTTCCTATTTGTACTCACTTCATTCATAGTTATTTCATTCTCGTTCACTTCTTCTCATGGTATCGAGCAGGTTCCCCTGTGGGAACTGTGCTTAGGGCCCACCACCACTACCTTGAAATTTTTTTCTGCCCTAGCAGCTAGCGCGCCGCCCGCCCTAGCAGCCCGAGCGCCGCCTTAGCGCCCGCGCCCCGCTGCCCGCCCTAGCGCCCTAGCGCCCGCGCGCTGCCCGCCCTAGCGCCCTAGCGCCCTAGCGCCCCGCTGCCCGCCCTAGCGCCCTAGCGCCCTAGCGCCCACGCGGTGCCCTACGCAGCGCGTGAGCGGCTCGCGTGAGCCGCCCGTGCGCCGCCCAGAGCCGCCCGTCAGCTGCCTGCCCGTGCGCTAGCCGCCCGACGCGCCAGCCGCCCAACGCCCGCTAGCCGCCCGACGCCCGCTAGCCGTTCGACGCCCGCTAGCCGCCCGGCGCCCGCTAGTCGCCCGACGCCCGCGCGCCGCCCGACGCCCGCTAGCCGCCCGTCGGCCGCCCGTGCGTCGCCCTCAGCAGCCCGACGCGCCGCCCGTGCAGCCGCCCGTGCAGCCGCCCGTGCAGCCGCCCGTGAGCTGCCCGTGCGCCACCCGACGTACCGCCCGTGCAGCCGCCCGTGAGCCGCTCGTGCAGCCGCCCGTGCTGCCGCCCGACGTGCCACCCGTGCAGCCGCCAGTGAGCCGCCCGTGCAGGCGCCCGTGCAACCGCCCGTGCAGCCGCCCGTGCAGCCGTCCGTGCAGCCGCCCGTGCAGCCGCCCAACTTGCCGCCCGTGAGCCGCCCCAGCCGCCCGTGCAGCCGCCCGTGAGCCGCCCGCGAGCCACCCGTGAGCCGCCCGAGTCGCCCGTGCCGCTGCGTGCCCGAACCGCCCGAGCCGCCCGGCCCGCCCGACCCGCCCGAGCCACCTGGGGAGCCGAGCTGCTGGTCCTGTGGGGCTGCTGTTGCTACTGGGCCGGCAGAGCTGCTGTGTTGCCGTGTTACTGTGCTGCTGAGCTGCCCGACCCGTCCTGTCTGGTGAGCACAGCTCCACTGCTACTGCGTGCCCCTTCCCCCACTGCTTGCACTGCTAGTCTGTCGTCATGGCTGCCCCTAGTGTCCTAGCTTTTGACGCTGAGGGTCTCGCCATTGACTTTGAGGTCTGGCTCGACGACCTGCAGATGTTCTTACAGTGCGATAGGGCAGACGGTCTTTCTCTCTTTGACCTCACCTCTGGTGCCGTCCCTGCCCCTGCTGCTGATGCTGACGCCACTGTTTGCTCACAGTGGGCCACGCGCGATGCTGCTGCACGTCTTGCTGTGCGTCGCCACCTGCCTACCGCTGAGCGCGCGCACTTTAGCCAGTACAAGAGTGCCCAGACCTTGTACGACGCTGTAGTTGCGCGCTTCTCCTCCCCTGCCACTGCTGCACTGAGCCGCCTCATGCTCCCCTTCCTCTTCCCTGACCTTGCCGCCTTTCCCACTGTCGCTGACCTCATTACGCACCTCCGCACTAGTGACACTCGCTACCGCGCTGCGCTTCCTGCTGACTTCTGCGCCAAGAACCCCCCCCCCATGTACATCACTCTCTACTTTTTAGTCACTCGCCTACCTGACTCCCTTCGTGTAGTCCGGGACCACTTCCTCGCGGTCTGTCCCACCACCCTCACAGTCGACAGCCTCGAGAAGGCCCTCCTAGCGGCGGAGAAGAGCATAGTCGCTGTAGGAGCCTCTCGAGGTGACCCCCGCGCCCCCATCTTTGAGGGGTGTTCTCCTTCCCCTCTCCTGCCCTCTGTCGCCTCTGCCGCTGCGGCCGACCTCGTTGGTCTTGAGTCGGTCGGTGCGGCGTCTGCCCCTAGCGGGAGACGCCGCTCTGGCAAGAGCAAGGGGGGCAAGGGGGGCAAGGGAGCGCCCCGAGGCGCGCGGCGGGCTTCTGCCCCGTCACTCGGCGCGTCGCCCTCGGGAGGCGCTGCGCCGAGCGACGGGGACCCGCGCGTCGGCCCCATCGCCGCCCGCATCGGCCGCGTCGCCGCCCGCAGCGGGCCCGTCGCCGCGCGCAGCGGTCCCGTCGTCGCCCGAAGCGACCCCGGACCCGCGCGTCGGCCCCGTCGCCGCCCGCATCGGCCGCGTCGCCGCCCGCAGCGGGCTCGTCGCCGCGCGCAGCGGCTCCGTCGCCGCCCGCAGCGACCTCGTCCCCGCCCGCATCGGCCCCGTCGTCGCCGCCGGCGGCCCCGTCGTCGCCGCCGGCGGCCCCGTCGCTGCTCCTTGCGGCCCTCGTCGTCGCCGCCAGCGGCCCCGTCGCCGCCCTTGCACGGCCCCGGCCCCGCCCCGGCCATTTCCCGTCGCCCGTCGCGGCTCCCTCGGGGGCCGACCTGGGGGAGGGGGGCGGGCACCGCCCCTTCTGCCGCCTGTTGTGGCGCCCTGGGAGGCCGCGCATCGGTCCCCCCCCCTCCCCCCCCCCCCCCCCCCCCCCCCCCCCCTCTCCCCCCGTAACCTCCCTACCCGCCATCCCGCCCTGCCTTGTGTTAGGGTTTGGGGGTGGCGAGTGGGGGGGTGGCGGGTATGTAGTCTCCCCTGCTCCTCCTCCTCCTCTGTCTCCCACTGCTGCAGCTACCGCTGAGGGGGGTGGGTGTGTGGGATTCGACGGAGTGGTGCTAGGGGGTGGGGTGAGAGTGGAGCTAGGGGTGTAGCAGCGGGTGTGTGTCAGGGGGAGTGGGATCGTTTGGGGAAGCTGTATGGAGGTTGCCGTCGTGTCGCCAGCAGCACCTGTATTCCGGGGACTTCGTCCGGTAGCCCAGTCGTAGCCAGCTGTGCCAGCCGCCCGTGGGTCCGTTGCTCGTCTGCCGCTACTTTAGCCGCGGGGCCTGTTACTCCTGTATTCCGGGGACTTCGTCCGGTAGTGTCAGATGATTATATTGCTGATGCATATATTTAGGCTGTAGTGGGGTAGCCCATAGGGGGTACAACCCAATTAGGGTTGGTACTTGTACTCGTTTCATTTCATAGTGCATTCATTCCTCTCTCAACTCCACATGGTATAGAGCGGGTTCCCTGTGGGAACTTCGCCTAGGGCCCACCGAAGCGCGCCCCAAGGTGCGCCAACTTTTTTTTCTCTCGCTCGAGCGACCCTCCGTGTCGCCCTTCCCTCGCGGCCCTGCCGCCCTCTCTGACGCGGCCCCGCCGCCATTTCCCCCGCGGCTCCGCCGCCCATCTCGAACGCGGCCCCGCCGCCTACTACGACGCGGCCCCGCCGCCCACTCAGACGCGGCCCCGCCGCCTGCTCACCCGCGGCCCCGCCGCTCGCTACGACGCGGCCCCGCGGCCTGCTCTGCCGGCCCCGCAGCTGCACCTGACGGCCCCGCCGTCCCCTCTGCTGGCCCGCCACTGCACCTGCTGGCCCGTCGCTGCACCTGACGGCCCGCCGCAGCACCTGCTGGCCCGCCACTGCGCCTGACGGCCCCGCCGCTGCACCTGCCGGCCCGCCGCAGCACCTGACGGCCCCGCCGCTGCACCTGCCGGCCCGCCGCTGCACCTGCCGGCCCGCCGCTGCACCTGACGGCCCCGCCGCAGCACCTGCCGGCCCGCCGCTGCACGTGCCGGCCCGCCGCTCCACCTGCCGGCCCGCCGCACCACCTGACGGCCCCGCCGCTACGCCTGCCGGCCCGCCGCTGCACCTGCCGGCCCGCCGCACCACCTGACGGCCCCGCCGCTACACCTGCCGGCCCGCCGCTGCACCTGCCGGCCCGCCGCTGCTCCTGACGGCCCGCCGCTGCACCTGCCGGCCCGCCGCACCACCTGACGGCCCCGCCGCTGCACCTGCCGGCCCGCCGCTGCACCTGACGGCCCCGCCGCTACGCCTGCCGGCCCGCCGCTGCACCTACCGGCCCCGCCGCCCCAGCAGCCGAGCCGCCGTAGCAGCCGAGCCGCCCCAGCAGCCGAGCCGCCATAGCAGCCGAGCCGCCCCAGCAGCCGAGCCGCCCCAGCAGCCGAGCCGCCCCAGCAGCCGAGCCGCCCCGAGCAGCTGTGCCGCCCCAGCAGCCGAGCCGCTCCGATCCGCCGAGCCGCCCGAGCCGCCCGAGCTGCCCGAGCCGCCCGAGCCCTCCCTGCACTGCCCTGTCTGGTGAGCACTGAGCTTTACTCTGCGCACTGCCCTCACCCTACTGCTGTCATGGCTACCCCCAGTGTCCTCACTTTTGACGCTGAGGGCAGAGCCATCGACTTTGACGTGTGGGTAGACGACCTACTGCTTTTCCTACAGTGCGACAGAGCTGACGGACTCTCTCTCTTTGATCTCACTTCTGGTGCCTCTCCCGCCCCTGCTGCTACTGAGGATGCCACTGTTCGCTCACAGTGGGCCACACGCGATGCTGCTGCACGTCTTGCTGTGCGTCGCCACCTCCCCCCTGCTGAGCGTGCACATTTGGGTCGTACAAGAGTGCTAAGACCTTGTACGACGCCGTTATTGCACGCTACTCCACCCCTGCCACTGCTGCACTGAGCCGCCTCATGCTACCATACCTCTTTCCCGACCTTGCTGCTTTTGTCACAGTAGCCGACCTCATTACCCACCTGCGCACTAGTGACGCTCGCTTCCGCGCTGCGCTTCCTGCTGAGTTCTGCGCCAAGAACCCCCCCCCAGTACTTCACTCTCTACTACATTGCCACCCGCCTCCCTGACTCCCTTCGAGGAGTCAGGGACGACTTACTCTCAGTCTGCCCCACCACTCTCACCGTTGAGATCCTCGAGAAGTCCCTCCTAGCGGCCGAGAAGAGCATTCTCGCTGTAGGGGCCTCTCGTGGTGACCCGCGCACCCCCATCTTTGAGGGGTGTTCCCCCTCCCCCCTCCTGCCCTCTGTTGCCTCTGCTGCTACGGCCGACCTAGTTGGTTTTGAGTCGGTCGGTGCGGCGTCTGCCCCCAGTGGGAGACGTCGCTCTGGCAAGAGCAAGGGGGGCAGGGGCGGTGGGGGAGGCGGCGGGGGCGGTGGAGGCGGCGGTGGAGGCAGCGGAGGAGGTGAGGGTGGTAGCGGGAGTGGTGGCGGGGGTGGAGGTGTCAGCGGCGGCAGTGGAGGCGGGGGCGGCAGTGGCGGTGGTGGTGGGGGTGGAGGCGGAGGCGGTGGTGGCGGCAGCGACGGTGGAGGTGGCGGTGGCGGTGGAGGTGGTGGCGGCGCCGGCGGAGGAGGCGGCGGAGGGGGCGGCGGCGGTCGTGGCTCGTCGCGGAGGCGTGGCTCCGGTGGTGGTCAGCGCCAGCAGCAGCAGCGTGGTCAGGAGACCCTCTCCCCCCAGCAGCTCCGTGAGTGGTACGCTGCACGTCAGAGGGGTGGGGGTCCTGGTCCGTGCACCTACGTCCTGCGCACTGGCGACCGTGCGGGTGAGCAGTGTGGTGGTCCACACTCCGTCCAGCGCTGCTTCGGCCGCCTGACTGACGCTTAGCGCCGCCAGTTTCCTGACGCCTCTGAGATCCCTCGCTGGGACCAGCTGTCTAGGGCAGGAGTAGCTATCTTTGATCTTGACTTTGATGCTATTCTTCGTGCCATGTATGCTGTGACTATTAGTGAGGAGGGTGACTGTTACCGGTGTTTCCCGCCCGACCCGGGCATTGGTACTGCGGCTCTAGGTGCTGTTGAGGCTGCTGCTCCAGGTGCTGGTGAGGCTGTCGCTCTAGGTGCCAGTGAGTCTGTGTCCTCAGGTGCTGGTGAGTCTGCTCTCTCAGGTACTGCGTCGGCTCCGCCCTCTCTCACCTTCACTCTTGACTCAGGGGCGTCTCGCTCCTTCTTTCGAGACCGCGCCACACTCACGCCGCTCAGTCGGCCAGTGGCGGTCTCCCTGGCGGACCCCTCTGGGGGTCCTGTTCTGGCTCGCTACTCCACTGTCCTGCCGTGCCCTGCGGTCCCGTCTGGCGCCCTGTCCGGTCTCTACCTCCCCTCGTTCTCTACGAACTTGGTGGCGGGTGCTGACCTACAGGATGCAGGGGTTGACCAGTTCACCCCTGCGCGCCGACGGGACACCCACTGCACAGACGCGGACACGGGTCGACACTTGACCACGTTCACACGTGGGCCGGGGTCGAGCCTGTACACACTCACTGTTCCGTCTCCTCCTCCTGCGTCTAGTCAGGTAGCAGCGTCGGGCCAGGTGTTTGCTGCAGCGTCCAGGTCTGGTCCTGAGTCTGCCCCCTGCTCGTGTCGCCTCCTGTCCCACGAGACCCTCCTGTGGCACCACAGGATGGGTCACCCCTCCCTGCCTCGTCTCCGGGGCATGGCCTCTCTCCTTCTTGTCTCTGGTCTTCCCCGGTCCCTCCCTCCCCTTCCTCCGGGGCCTGGTCCTCCCTGTGTCCCCTGTGTCGAGGGTCGCCTGCGGGCTACCCCTCACTCCTCCACCTTTCCTCCGACGGAGGCCCCGATGCAGACGCTTCACATGGACGTGTGGGGCCCAGCCCGCGTCCGTGGACAGGGTCACGAGCGCTACTTCCTGCTGGTGGTTGACGACTACTCGCGTTACACCACGGTCTTCCCCTTGCGCAGCAAGGGTGAGGTCACTGAGGTGTTGATCGACTGGATCCGCGCAGCTCGTCTCCAGCTCAGGCGGAGCTTCGGCTCGGACTTTCCTGTTTTGCGTCTGCACTCGGACAGAGGCGGAGAGTTCTCCTCCGGCCTTCTGCGAGCCTACTGTCGTGCACGAGGCATCCGCCAGACCTTCACGCTTCCGGACTCTCCACAGCAGAATGGGATTGCTGAGCGCCACATCGGCATTGTCATGGACGTCGCCCGTACGTCCATGGTGCATGCGGCTGCCCCCCATTTTCTGTGGCCGTTTGCGGTGAGGTACGCCGCGCATCAGATCAACCTTCAGCCCAGGGTCTCCAGACCGGAGACCTCCCCAGCTCTGCTGTGGACAGGGAAGGTTGGCGATGCGTCGGCGTTCCGTGTCTGGGGATCTCGGGCGTTTGTCCGCGACTTGTCTGTGGACAAGCTGTCCCCTCGTGCTGCTCCTTGCGTCTTCCTGGGTTTCCCCCCTGACGCACCTGGGTGGCAGTTTTACCACCCCACCTCTCGTCGTGTTCTGTCCTCCCAGGACGTCACGTTCGACGAGTCGGTTCCCTTCTACCGGCTCTTCCCCTACCGCACTCCGTCCCTTCCCCCACCGCCCCTCTTCCTGGTCCCAGGTCCCCCCCCGGTAGACCCCCTCCCCCCTCAGGGTCCTGCCCCTTCAGGTGTGTCTCAGGTAGACGCGGTCGAGCCTGTTGAGGTCACTGGTGACTCTGGTGCTGCTGCGGGTGCGGAGCCTCGGGGTGCTGAGTCTGGGGGTGCTGAGCCTGGGGGTGCTGAGACTAGGGGTGCTGAGCCTGGGGGTGCTGAGACTGGGGGTACTGAGCCTGGGGGTGCTGAGCCTGGGGTTGCTGAGCCTGGGGGTGCTGAGCCTGGGGGTGCTGCGACTGGGGGTGCTGAGCCTGGGGGTGCTGAGCCTGGGGGTGCTGAGCCTAGGGGTACTGCGTCTGGGAGTGCTGTGCCTGCTGCTTCTGTTCCTGGTGGTTCGAGCCGCGAGCCGCTCTCTCCTCTGGAGCTGCGTGAGTGGTTTGCCCGGCGCTGGAGGCGCGCTGCTGGAGCTGAGGGTGCTGCGGGTGCTAGAGGTTCTGTTGCTGCTGAGGGAGCTGGTACCACGGGTCCCGGAGGTGCTCGTACTGAGAGTACTGGAGCTGCCGGGCCCGGGGGTGCCTCTGGAGCTGGAGCTGCTGCGGGTGCTGGCGCTGAGACTACGACTGTCGGTCCTGCTGAGGGTACTTTTGGCGCTGCTGGAGGTGCTGGAGTTGGAGCTGCTACTGGTACTGGTGCTGCCTCTGGAGGTGTTGGTGCTGTCCCTGCTGTCTCTGGCGGTGCTGCGCGGCCTCGGCCGTACTTCGTTCCGCTCCTTCAGCAGGTTCTTGGTCTCCCGCCTTCCACTGGTCCTTCTCCTCCCGTAGAGTGTCCACAGCCTGTTCCGTCACAGTCACAGTTACAGCCAGCCTCTCCCCTGCCTTCTCCTTCTCCCTACACTGGTCCTACTGGAGGTCTTGCTGAGCGTCGTGAGCCTGCGTCCCGCCCTGCGTCGCCAGTCCGAGCTGCTCGCCCTAGTGGTCGCGGTTCGCGTCAGCGTCCTCCTCCTGTCCCTGGCACACACCAGATGTCTCTGCGTCCGTCCACTGCTCCTCTGCGTGCCCCTTTGCCTTCTCCTCCTGAGTCTTCTCTTCCTACTCTTGCCGACCCGGAGTCGGACTCTCGCCGTGCTGCCAGTCCCACTGTCACGCGTCTTCTTGCTTCTCTTGTCACTGACCCTTCCTTTGAGTCCGCTGCTGCGTCTGCCCTAGTTGCTGAGCTGGTCGACTTTGCTGTTGCGTGTTGTCTAGACTACGCTGCCAGTCTTGTTGCTGAGTCTGCTGAGTCTGCTGAGTCTGCGTCTGCTGCGTCTGCGTCTGCCTGTCCTCCGTCCGTCGGGGGTGACTGTGCTCTTGGCACGGACGTCCTTGAGGACAGGCAGGAGGAGTTCCAGTGCTTTGCCGCCGCTTTGCCTCATCTCGTGTCCATGCTTGTTGCCCCTGAGGGAGACCCGGATGCTCTAGACATCCCGACCCCACGCTCTTACGCAGAGGCGCTGGCCGGTCCCTACTCCTCTCAGTGGCAGTCAGCCATGGACGCAGAGATGGCTTCCTGGAAGTCCACAGGCACCTACGTTGACGCTGTTCCCCCTCCTGGGGCGAACATTGTCAGTGGCATGTGGATTTTCAGGGTGAAGCGGCCGCCGGGTTCTCCGCCTGTCTTCAAGGCGCGCTACGTGGCTCGTGGCTTCAGTCAGCGACAGGGAGTTGACTTCTTTCAGACCTTCTCCCCGACCCCGAAGATGACCACTCTTCGGGTTCTGCTGCACGTCGCTGCTCAGCGTGACTACGAGCTACACTCTCTTGACTTCAGCACTGCTTTCCTGCAGGGCCGCCTGCACGAGGAGATCTGGCTGCGCCGCCCTCCTGGTTTCACTGGGTCGTTCCCTCCTGGTACCCAGTGGAGCCTCCGGCGGCCAGTCTACGGTCTCCGCCAGGCGCCGCGCGAGTGGCACGACACACTGAGGACTACACTTGCGGCTCTTGGGTTTGCTCCTTCCACTGCTGACCCGTCGCTGTTTCTGCGCACCGACACCTCGCTGCCGCCGTTCTACATCCTCGTGTACGTCGACGACTTGGTCTTTGCCACTGCGGACACTGCCGCACTCGCCCACGTGAAGTCCGAGCTGCAGAAGAGACACACGTGCACAGACCTGGGTGAACTGACAAGCTATCTTGGCTTGCGGATCACCCGGGACAGAGCACGCCGCACCATTACCCTGACTTAGTCACACATGGTGCAGCAGGTCCTTCAGCGCTTCGGCTTCACGTACTCCTCGCCTCAGTCCACTCCTCTGCCTACGGGACACTCGCTCTCAGCTCTGCCTTCGGATGAGTCCGTAGAGTCGAGTGGTCCGTATCCAGAGCTTGTGGGCTGCCTCATGTACCTGATGACCTGCACTCGACCTGACCTCGCATACCCTCTCAGCATCTTAGCACGCTATGTCGCTCCCGGCCGTCACCGGAAGGAGCACATGGATGCAGCTAAGAGGGTGTTGCGCTACTTGTGCAGTACGTCGGGCATGGGGCTAGTGCTTGGAGGGCGTGAGCGGCCTGTGCTCACTGGGCACTCAGACGCTTCTTGGGCTGACGACCAGGCTACTCAGAGGTCGTCTCAGGGTTACACCTTCAGTCTTGGCTCTGGCTCTGTCTCTTGGCGCTCTACTCGCTCTTCTTCGGTTCTCAGCTCCAGTTGTGAGGCTGAGATCTACGCCACGGCCATGGCTGCCCAGGAGCTTCGCTGGCTCACCTACCTGCTGACTGACCTTGGAGAGCGGCCTCGTTCTCCTCCAGTGTTGTACGTTGACAACAAGGCAACCATTGCCTTGTGTCAGGAGCACAGACTGGAGCACAGGACGAAGCACATTGCTTTGCGCTACTTCCTTGCTCGAGAGCTGCAGCAGCGTGGTCAGCTTCGCCTGCGTTTTGTGGTCACTGAGGCCAACACTGCTGATGTGTTCACCAAGGCACTTCCGCCTCGTGACCATCAGCGCTTTTGTACTCTGCTAGGCCTTGTGCCCACTGGGCCTCACTTGCTTACCTCTTGACCTTGCTTGTACTGCTGCATATATATATTCTTGCTCTTGCTTGTTTAGCACTGTTATATATATATATATGCTGCATGTGAACTGGCCTTGTGGCCTTGAGCTTGTGCTCGGAATTTGTGTGGTATCCTTGAGATCCACCCTGAGCTTGCTTTGCTTTGCTTTGCTTTGCTTGACTGGTCTTGTGACCCCTTGCTCTCCCCCACTTTGCCCATGGGGGTGTGTCAGATGATTATATTGCTGATGCATATATTTAGGCTGTAGTGGGGTAGCCCATAGGGGGTACAACCCAATTAGGGTTGGTACTTGTACTCGTTTCATTTCATAGTGCATTCATTCCTCTCTCAACTCCACAGGTAGCCGCTGTGCCAGTCTACCTCCTGTTGCCCGTGTGTCTGCAGCTTCATCCGTCGCCTCCTATCCCCTCTCCCCTCACTCTCTCTCCTCCTCCTCATTTGCCCGTTGTGACTACCTCTAGCTTTGCTCATAGTTGTGAACTTTAAACTATTGCTTCTTGAACTTGTGCTCAGAATGTGTGGTGACATTGTGATCCACCCTGAGCTTGTTCTGTTTTGTTTACTCTGCTGATTACACCCCACTTTGGCTATGGGGGTGTGTCTGAATATTATCTTATGCTCTAGCTTGTAGTGGGGTGCTCTATAGCGAGTACAACCCTTCTAGGGTTTGCTATTTGTATCCCCATTCTTGCTAGTGCAACCCTCTTCTTTCTTCTAAAATTTCACAAATTGATGCGTTCACAAATTTCATGTACCAAGATTAAAAAACAATCAACAACTGCAAAGCTAGCGACTTGAAAGATATCAAGTAAACTTTGAGTTATTTGAAACATAAAGAACAAACAAACGTTAAAACAATACATATTAGCAGCTTTGAAATAACGCATGGTACAATGTAAAAGGATATGTTGTGCATACCCAATTCCTGCCTGAAAATGAAACGTGCTCAACATATTGAGAACCAAAATTGAATGTAAATCTGTAAACAGCAAACAAAAAGACAAACAAATATAATTAGTTTGTGCTTCAAAACACACGCGTACATATCTACAACACATAGAAACTAACAATTGATGCGTTCACAAATTTCATGTACCAAGATTTAAAAACAATCAACAACTGCAAAGCTAGCGACTTGAAAGATATCAAGAACTTTGAGTTATTTGAAACATAAAGAACAAACAAATATTAAGACAATACATATTAGCAGCTTTGAAATAACGCATGGTACAATGTAAATAGAAATGTTGTGCATACCCAATTCATGCCTGAAAATGAAACGTCAGCTGTAAAAAGTTGGCCCCTGATAATCCAGTGCAACAAGGACAAAAATGGGAGACAATGAAACAACATAAAACTACAGAGAGAAGAACGGGCTAAAAAATGACCAAACATACATGATGCTCTAAGACAATGGAAAAGAAAGTTTCTGAGGGAAAGCTAGTAACAGAAAAAAAAAAAAGCACCACAAAAGGTGACTTTGAATAAATGAGAAGAAATACATACACAGAAGTCGAGTTGATTTGACCACGAAGATTGAAGCCTTTCTGGTCTCGTAAGATCGCATATACGTTGACTTGTATGTTCTCCTTGAATCACTGATAGAAAAGCATGGAGTTTGCATTTAACCAATAAGTATGGGTCTTTTTGAAGTTAGAACTTCCTTCACTAAGGCAGTAAGATAGACTACTGTTGAAAAGAATGCTCATAAAATCTCACATTTGATGCTCCACAAGCAGGAAGAACTTAGCCTTGAGAGGAGTAGCAGCAGCACTTTTCTTAGCTAGAGGTAGAGTTAGGCTATGGATGAGTTGGGCTAGGAAAGAAACAAGGAAGAGATGCAAGGAAGCAAGCTCTCTAGAGTCCAAATAGCAAGCAGGTTCTCTGCTCACACAATAAAACAACAACCAGAAACAAGGAAGAGATGCAAAGCATCACCAAAACAAAGCAAAAATGTTTTGCAACTGCCCTTTGACAGAAAGTCAATGCAAGTTCTTATAATTTAGTTAACGTTCAGACACATATTCAAGCACCTTCCACCATTTCCCTTTTGTCAAGTGCATTAAACGAGCTGCCCAAGAGCCTCCCCTAATCCAGAGTTTGTCACCACTGTCCTTGCAAAAAAAACAAATGGTCCCTTTTGGTGTTCCTTGACATTCAGTGAAAACAATGAAACAGCCCAGTGGCAAGGTGATCTTGCCACATGACGTTTCTGTACTTCACATGTGGTGCGTGTCAAGAAGTGAACGAGAGAATGTGTGAACTATGAACGAAGTGAGTACAAATAGGAAACCCTAGCTGGGTTGTACCCCCTATGGGATACCCCACTATAGCCTACACAAATAAGTAAGCTATAATGTTCTGACACACCCCCATAGGCAAAGTGGGGGAGAACAAGGGGTCACAAGACCAGTCAAGCAAAGCAAAGCAAAGCTCAGGGTGGATCACAAAGTCACCACACATTCCGAGCACAAGTTCAAGGGCCACAAGGCCAGTTCACATGCAAGATCATATATATAAAGATATACAAGAGTCAAGCAAGCAAGAGCAAGACTATATATATGTGACGGTACAAGGAAGGTCAAGAAGTGAGCAAGTGAGGCAAGACAGACACAAGACCCAGCTGCGTGCAGCAACGCTGATGATCACAAGGCGCAAGTGCCTTGGTGAACACATCAGCAGTGTTGGCCTCAGAGGCCACGTACGCAAGTCGCAACTGTCCACGCTGCTGTAGCTCACGAGCAAGAAAGTAGCGGAGAGCAATGTGCTTTGTCCTGTGCTCCACTCTCTGCTCTCGACACAAGGCCAGCATGGCCTTGTTGTCTACGTACAGGACTGGAGGAGAACGAGGCTGCTCTCCAAGGTCGGTCAGCAGGTAGGTGAGCCAGCGTAACTCCTGTGCAGCCATAGCCCCAGCGTAGATCTCAGCCTCACAACTGGAGCCGAGAACAGAAGACGAGCGGGTAGCCCGCCACGAAACAGAGCCGGAACCAAGGCTGAAGGTGTAACCCTGTGACGACCGCTGCGTAGCCTGGTCGTCAGCCCAAGAAGCGTCTGCGTGCCCAGTGAGGACCACTGGACTGCGCCCTCCAAGCACTAGCCCCATGCCTGACGTACTGCACAAGTAGCGCAACACCCTCTTCGCTGCAGCCATGTGCTCTGGTCGGTGTCTCCCAGGAGCAACATAGCGTGCAAGAATGCTAAGAGGGTATGCAAGGTCAGGTCGAGTGCAGGTCATCAGGTACATGAGGCAGCCAACAAGCTCTGCATACGGGCCACTCGACTCTACGGACTCATCCGAAGGCAGAGCTGAGAGCGAGTGGCGAGTAGGCAGAGGAGTGGCCTGAGGCGAGGAGTACGTGAAGCCGAAGCGCTGAAGGACCTGCTGCACCATGTGTGACTGAGTCAGGGTAATGGTGCGGCGTGCTCTGTCCCGGGTGATCTGCAAGCCAAGGTAGCTGCGCAGTTCACCCAGGTCAGTGCACGTGTGTCTCTTCTGCAGCTCGGACTTCACGTAGGCGAGTCCAGCAGTGTCAGCTGTGGCAAAGACCAAGTCGTCGACGTACACGAGGATATAGAACGGCGGCAGAGAGGTGTCGGTGCGCAGAAACAGCGACGGGTCGGCAGTAGACGGAGCAAACCCAAGTGCCGCGAGCGTAGTCCTCAGTGTGTCGTGCCACTCACGTGGCGCCTGGCGGAGACCGTAGACTGGACGCCGGAGACTCCACTGGGTACCAGGAGGGAAAGACCCAGTGAAGCCAGGTGGGCGGCGCAGCCAGATCTCCTCGTGCAGACTGCCCTGCAAGAAAGCTGTGCTGAAGTCGAGAGAGTGCAGCTCGTAGTCACGGTGAGCAGCAACGTGCAGCAGAACCCGAAGAGTGGTCATCTTCGGGGTGGGGGAGAAGGTCTGAAAGTAGTCAACCCCCTGCCGCTGACTGAAGCCACGAGCCACGTAACGCGCCTTGAAGACAGGCGGAGAACCCGGCGGCCGCTTCACCCTGAAAATCCACATGCCACTGACGATGTTCGCCCCAGGAGGGGGGACAGCGTCGACGTAGGTGCCTGTGGACTTCCAGGAAGCCATCTCTGCGTCCATAGCTGCCTGCCACTGAGAGGAGTTGGGACCCTCTATCGCCTCCGCGTAAGAGCGCGGAGTCGGGATGTCTGGTGCATCCGGGTCTCCCTCAGGGGCTAGCAGTACAGACGCGAGATGGGGTGAAGCGGCGGCCAGACACTGGAACTCCTCCTGCCTGTCCTCAAGGACGTCCGTGTCGAGGGCACACTCACCCCCGACGGACGGAGGACAGGCAGACTCAGACTCAGCGACAAGACTGGCAGAGTAGTCTAGACGACAGCGCGCAGCAAAGTCGACAAGCTCAGTGACAAGGGCAGACGCAGCAGACGACTCGAAGGAAGGGTCAGTGACAGCAGTAGCAAGGAGACGCGTGACAGTAGGACTGGCAGCACGAAGAGAGTCCGACTCAGGGTCGGCAAGAGCAGGAAGAGAGGAAGCAGGAGGAGAAGGCAAAGGGGCACGCAGAGGAGCAGTGGACGGACGCAGAGACATCCGGTGCGTGCCAGGGACAGGAGGAGGACGCTGACGCGAACCGCGACCACTAGCGCGCTCTGGACGAACAGGCGACGCAGGACGAGACGCAGGCTCACGACGCTCAGTAAGACCTCCAGTCGGACCAGCGTAGGGAGAAGGAGCAGGCAAAGGGGAGGCAGGCTGTAGCTGTGGCTGTGACCGGACAGGCTGCGGACCCTCTAAGGGAGGAGGAGAAAGTGGAAGACCAAGAACCTGCTGCAGGAGCGGAACGAAGTACGGTCGGGGCCGCGCGGCGACTCCAGAGACAGCAGGAACAGCACGAGCACTCTCGGCAGGAGCACCCACTCCAATAGCACCTCCAGCAGCACCACCAGAAGCTCCAGAACCTCCAGCAGCAGCACCAGGAGCACTGTCAGTCGGACCGCCAGCAGCAGGCTCAGCGCCAACACCCTCAGCAGCACCAGCTCCAGGAGAACTCGCAGACCCAACAGCTACAGCACCCACAGGACGAGCACCGCCGGGACGCGCGGCAGCAGTGCCCTCTGCAGCCGAAGAACCACCAGCACTAGCAGCACGCCTCTAGCGCCTGGCAAACCACTCACGCAGCTCCTGTGGGGAGAGTGGCTCCCGGCGAGACGAAGCACCCCCAGGCTCAGTACCCCCAGGCACAGCAGTCCCAGGCACAGCACCCCCAGGCACAGCACCTCCAGGCTCAGCACCCCCAGGCTCAGCACCCCCAGGCTCAGCACCCCCAGACTCAGCACCCCCAGACTCCGCACCCCCAGACTCCACACCCCCAGGCTCAGCACCCCCAGACTCTGCACCCCCAGGCTCAGCTCCCGCAGCAGCACCAGAGTCACCAGTGACCTCGACAGGCTCGACCGCGTCTACCTGGGACACACCTGACGGGGCAGGACCCTGAGGGGGGAGGGGGTCTACCGGGGGGGGACCTGGTACCAGGAAAAGCGGGGGCGGGGGGAGAGACGGAGTGCGGTAGGGGAAGAGGCGGTAGTAGGGTACCGACTCGTCGAACGTGACGTCCTGGGAGGACAGAACACGTCGAGAGGTGGGGTGGTAGAACTGCCACCCAGGGGCGTCGGGGGGGAACCCCAGGAAGACGCAGGGAGCAGCGCGAGGGGACAGCTTGTCCGCAGACAAGTCGCGGACAAACGCCCGAGATCCCCAGACCCGGAACGCCGACGCATCGCCAACCTTCCCCGTCCACAGCAGGGCTGGGGAGGTTTCCGGCCTGGAGACCCTGGGGTGGAGGTTGATCTGATGCGCTGCGTACCTGACCGCAAACGGCCACAGAAAATGGGGGGCAGCCGCATGCATCATGGACGTACGGGCGACGTCCATGACCATGCCAATGCGGCGCTCAGCAATCCCATTTGTCTGTGGGGAGTCCGGAAGCGTGAAGGAATGGCGGATGCCTCGCGCTCGACAGTAGGCACGAAGAAGGCCAGAGGAGAACTCTCCGCCTCTGTCAGAGTGCAGACGCAACACAGGAAAGTCGGAGCCAAAGCTCTGCCTGAGCTGAAGACGAGCTGCGCGGATCCAGTCGATCAGCACCTCAGTAACCTCACCCTTGCTGCGCAAGGGGAAGACTGTGGTGTAACGCGAGTAGTCGTCAACAACCAGCAGGAAGTAGCGCTCCTGACCCTGTCCAAGGACGCGGGCCGGGCCCCACACGTCCATGTGAAGTGTCTGCAGCGGGGCCTCTGTCGGAGGAAACTGGGAGGAGTGAGGGGCAGCACGCTGGCGCCCCTCGACACAGGGGACACAGGCAGGGCCAGGGCCCTGAGGAAGGGGAGGTAGGGACCGGGGGAGACCAGACACAAGAAGACGGGAGGCCATGCCTCTGAGCCGAAGCAGAGAGGGGTGGCCAAGGCGGTGGTGCCAGAGGAGGGTCTCGTGAGACAGACGACGACACGAACAGGGGGAAGACTCAGGACCAGACCTGGACGCTGCTGCAAACACCTGACCAGACGAAGGGACCGTACCAGACTCAGTACCTGGAGGAGAAGCAGTGGTCAGTGTGTACAGGCTCGACCCTGGCCGACGTGTAAACGTAGCCAGGTGGCGTCCCGTGCTAGCCTCCGTGCAGTGGGTCACCCGCTGACGAGCAGGAGTGAACTGGTGGACACCCGCATCCTGTAGGTCAGCACCACTCACCAGGTTCGTCGAGAACGAGGGGAGGTAGAGACCAGACAGGGTGCCAGAGGGGGCCGCCGGACACGGAAGTACCGTGGAGAAGCGAGACAGGACAGGCCCCCCAGAGGGGTCAGCCAGGGACACCGCAACCGGCCGACTCAGCGGCGTGAGAGTAGTGCGGTCCCGAAAGAAGGAGCGAGACGCTCCAGAGTCAAGTGTGAAGGTGTGAGAGGCCGAAGCCGACACAGTACCTGAGAGGGTAGACTCACCAGTACCTGAGAGCTCAGACGCACTGGCACCTAGAGCAGCAGCCTCACTAGTACCTGACGCAGCAGTACCAATGCCCGGGTCGGGCGGGAAACACCGGTAACAGTCATCCTCATCACTACCAGTCACAACATACATAGCAGAAAGAATAGCATCAAAGTCAAGATCATAAATGGCTACACCAGCCCTAGACAGCTCCCCCCAGCGGGGGATCTCAGCGGCCTCCGGAAACTGCTGACGCCAGGCGTCGGTCAGGCGGCCAAAGCAGCGGCGGGCCGTGTGGGTGCCTCCACACCTCTCCCCCGCACGGTCGCCGGTGCGAAGAACGTAGGGGCAGGGACCAAACGCACCACCACGCTGACGCTGCAAGTACCACTCACGGAGCTGCTGAGGGGCGGGGACGGTGCGAGAGCGTTGCTGCTGCTGCTGCTGCTGCTGCTGCTGCTGCTGCTGGCGCTGACCACCCCCAGAGCTGCTGCGCTGGGACGAGACACTCCGACCCCCGCCGCCACCGCCACTCCCGCCTCCACCACCGCCCCCGTCTCCACCGCCACCGCCCCCACTGGTACCCTCGCCCCCGCCTCCTCCGCTACCGCCCCCGCCGCCACCTCCGCCTCCACCGCCGCCACTAGTACCTCCACTCCCGCCACCACCTCCACCGCCACCCCCACTCCCCCCGCCACCCCCACCTCCTCCGCCACTGCCCCCTCTAGCTCCACCCGCTCCCTTGCCCCCCTTGCCCTTGCCAGAGCGGCGTCTACCGCTGGGGGCAGACGCCGCACCGACCGACTCAAAACCAGCGAGGTCGGCCGCAGCGGCAGAGGCGACAGAGGGCAGCAGGGGGGAAGGAGAACACCCCTCAAAGATGGGGGTGCGAGGGTCACCCCGAGAGGCCCCTACAGCGACTATGCTCTTCTCAACCGCTAGCAGGGACTCCTCAAGGAGGTCGACAGTGAGGGTGGTGGGACAGACAGAGAGAAACTGGTCCCTAACGACACGGAGGGACTCAGGGAGACGGGTGACAAGAAAGTAGAGAGTGATGTACATGGGAGGAGGGTTGGCGGCGCGGAACTCAGCAGGAAGGGCAGCGCGGTAGCGAGCGTCACTAGCGCGGAGGTGGGTAATGAGGTCAGCGACAGTGGGAAAGGCAGCAAGGTCAGGGAAGAGAAAAGGTAGCATGAGGCGGCTCAGCGTAGCGGAGGAAGGGGAGGAGTAGCGTGCAACTACAGCGTCGTACAAGGCCTGAGCGGTCTTGCACTGACTAAAGTGGGCACGCTCGGAGGAAGGGAGGTGGCGACGCACAGCAAGACGTGCAGCAGCATCGCGGGTTGCCCACTTGGAGCGAACGGCGGAATCAGCATCAGGAGGAGGGGCAGGGACAGCGCCAGAGACAAAGTCAAAGAGAGAGACCTCATCGACCGCATCACACAGTAAGTACAGCTGCAGGTCCTCAATCGAGACTGCAAAGTCAATGGCTCTACCCTCAGCGTCAAAAGCTAGGACATTGGGGGTGGCCATGACAGCAGCTGACAGTCTCACCGGGCAGGAAGAGTCGGGTAGGTCAGCGGCGCAGGTACACAGCCCAGGAGCAGCAGTAGCCCGACAGGAGCAGGAGAGCAGCTCCTCTGGCGGCTCGGGCAGCTCGGGCGGCTCGGGCGGCTCGGGCGGCGCGGGCGGCTCGGGCGGCTAGGGCGGCTCGGGCGGCTCGGGTGGCTAGGGCGGCGCGGGCGGCCCGGGCGGCTCGGGCGGCTCAGGCGGCTCGGGCGGCGGCACGGGCGGCTGGGGCAGCTCGGTGGCGGCTCACGGGCGGCTGGGACGGCGCGCGGGGAGCTCACGGGCGGCTGGGCGGGCGGGCAGGGCGGCTCACGGGTGGCGGCGGCGGCGTCGGCGGCTCACGGGCGACGGCGGCTCACGGGCGGCGGCGGCGGCGTCGGCGGCTCACGGGTGGCGGCGGCGGCGTCGGCGGCTCACGGGCGACGGCAGCGGCAGCGGCGTCGGCGGCTCACGGGCGGTGTCGGCGGCGTCGGCGGCTCACGGGTGGCGGCGGCGGCGTCGGCTGCTCACGGGCGGCGTCGGCAGCTCACGGGCGGGCTGAAGGCCCACGGGTGGGCGGTTCGCGGGCAGCGCCGGCTCACGGGCGGGCAGCGTGACGGGCGGGCGGCGGGACGGGCGGCGGCGTCACGGGGGGGGGGGGGGGCGACGGGACGGGCGGCGGCGTCACGGGCGGCGGTTCACGGGCGGCTGCGTCACGGGCGGCGCTCACGGGCGGCGCTAAAGGGTGGCGACGGGCGGCGGTTCACGGGCGGCGCTACGGGCGGCGGCTCACGGGGGGCGCTACGGGCGGCCGCACGGGCGGCGCTAACGGGCGGCCGCACGGACGGCGCTACGGGCTGCGCAAAGGGCGGCGCGAACGGGCAGCCGCACGGGCGGCGCTAACGGGCGGCGCTAACGGGCGGCGCGAACGGGCGGCTCGAAAGGGCGGGCGCTAGGGCTGGCGCTAGGGCGGGCACTAGGGCGGGCGCCAGGGCAGAAAAAAAAGGTTCTAGGTGGTGGGCCCGAAGCACAGTTCCCACAGGGGAACCTGCTCTGATTCCATGTCAAGAAGTGAACGAGAGAATGTGTGAACTATGAACGAAGTGAGTACAAATAGGAAACCCTAGCTGGGTTGTACCCCCTATGGGATACCCCACTATAGCCTACACAAATAAGTAAGCTATAATGTTCTGACAGTGCGCTGCTCTTGCCTTTTCCTAAAAAGACTTAAAAGTTTTTTCCATCTGTACAGAGAACCACAAACTGTCGACTTTAAATACTTAAACAAGTTAAAAGCCTTCACCAATTTCTTGCCCACTCTTCGAAACGGTATGTTTTAGGTAAATACTGCACGTGCGTGAGTTTTCTCACTGTATATTTCCGGTTCCCACTCGATTGCGACCACAGTGCCGAAATCCGCGTGGATCTCTACAGCTCATAATGCTGCTACGATTTCGTCCTTTCTGGGCGATATCCTGCCACCGCAGCTGCCAGCGCGTAAGTCACGTTTCACGCGCAGGATAGTTTGCGCTGCTACACATGCGCCAAATCTAAAATTTGTTTGTTTTTGCACCCTCTTCTTCCTCCCAGGTTCATTTCAGTTTTAGCAATGACTGCTGACGTCATCATCGCAACCTACCACCGCAACTGCCACCTGCGTCAGACAAAGACAACACCAAAAAGCAGACAAAGCATGCATACAGCTGGACAACTGTACACACAAAAAACAAAACAACCTAGTAACAAGAAAACAAATGGACAAAACGAAACTGGGCGCAAGAGACAACAAGAACAGAAAAAAAACACAGAATCGGAACAACAATCGAGCAGTTCAGAACGCAACAAAATGAACGGTGGCCTGGTGGGCACTTGAAACTACTAGCGCCACACATTTCGAGCATTAAATGCGACTGACGTCATCACGCGCGAAATTGAGTTGAAGTCACGCGGACAAAAAAATGTCTGACGCCAGCAGAGTTCCGAGAAATTTCGCATACAGTTTTGCGACGCTGCTGGCGTCAGCCACATAAAAGGAACCAAGCATGGAAATGGTTGCGACATGCTGACGTCAGCCGAAATCCACACATTAAAAAACCACCCGACGCTGCGTTGTTGCAGAATGTTACATCAACAACATTCTAAAAGAAATAGAAAATATACCTACATGTATTCATGGTAACATTTCTGTTGATGTATAAATATCTGCCCTAAAATATCTGTGAAAAAGAGTACGAGAATGTCGAGAAAGTTGAGAAGGGAGAAAGAGTGGTTTCACTATAGGTTGGCAACAACATATAGCAAAGGAACAAAGAAGGTGCACCACCAAACAAAGTTTATAATAACTACACTAACTATAGCTACAGGCAGGGCTTCGTTTTGGATTTGGCTAACTCACGATTGGCAGTGTAGCTTTTTTAAAAACCCTTCTGAGCAGTGTGAACCTTTTCATTACACTGCCAGAGCAATGTAACATATCCGTTTTAAAATTTTACCCTGCAACTCCAGTGTGAGATTTTTCCGTACACTGCCACAGAGCGCCACGGTCGGGGACCGTGGTTTGCATCTCCAAGCACCGACAATCTGAATGTGGTCCCACTCCCAGGACTTAGTTCAGGCAGCAATACTGTACCGGTAGTTGCTGCCAATGTGGGATTGCGTGTCGTGCTGGAAAGGGAATTATTCCTAACTGACCAATCGGACACATGACAGCGACCAACGCAAGTACGGGGGGGAGGGGAAGGGGTGCTCTGTACACACTTCAGTGTAATCTACGATAAGTAAAAAATTACCCCAAGGCATCAGTGTGGCCTAGAACGATACACTTACAGATCAGTGTAACACTAACTCATCAAAAAATTACCCCAGCACATCAGTGTAGACCCAAAATTTCACCCTTGTAATCAGTGTAGAAGGGTAAATTACACTGCAAACCTGTGAGAAGAAGTGAACAAGAGAATGAGTGAACTATGAACGAAGTGAGTACAAATATGAAACCCTAATTGGGTTGTACCCCCTATGGGATACCCCACTATAGCCTACACAAATAAGTAAGCTATAATGTTCTGACACACCCCCATAGGCAAAGTGGGGGAGAACAAGGGGTCACAAGACCAGTCAAGCAAAGCAAAGCAAAGCTCAGGGTGAA
Organism: Closterium sp. NIES-65; assembly: GCA_948144175.1. NCBI lineage: Eukaryota > Viridiplantae > Streptophyta > Zygnematophyceae > Desmidiales > Closteriaceae > Closterium > Closterium sp. NIES-65. The sequence continues at coordinate 2,282,933 of CANXME010002232.1, read as the reverse complement.
TCACAAAGTCACCACACATTCCGAGCACAAGTTCAAAGGCCAGAAGGCCAGTTCACATGCAAGATCATATATAGAGATATACAAGAGTCAAGCAAGCAAGAGCAAGAGTATATATAGGTGAAGGTACAAGCAAGGTCAAGAAGTGAGCAAGTGAGGCAAGACAGGCACAAGACCCAACTGCGTGCAACAACGCTGATGATCACAAGGCGCAAGTGCCTTAGTGAAGACATCAGCAGTGTTGGCCTCAGAGGCCACGTACGCAAGTCGCAACTGTCCACGCTGCTGCAGCTCACGAGCAAGAAAGTAGCGGAGGGCAATGTGCTTCGTTCTGTGCTCCAGTCGCTGCTCTCGACACAAGGCCAGCATGGCCTTGTTGTCTACGTACAGGACTGGAGGAGAACGAGGCTGCTCTCCAAGGTCGGTCAACAGGTAGGTGAGCCAGCGTAACTCCTGTGCAGCCATAGCCCCAGCGTAGATCTCAGCCTCACAACTGGAGCCGAGAACAGAAGACGAGCGGGTAGCCCGCCACGAAACAGAGCCGGAACCAAGGCTGAAGGTGTAACCCTGTGACGACCGCTGCGTAGCCTGGTCGTCAGCCCAAGAAGCGTCTGCGTGCCCAGTGAGGACCACTGGACTCTGCCCTCCAAGCACTAGCCCCATGCCCGACGTACTGCACAAGTAGCGCAACACCCTCTTCGTTGCAGCCATGTGCTCTGGTCGGTGTCTCCCAGGAGCAACATAGCGTGCGAGAATGCTAAGAGGGTATGCAAGGTCAGGACGTGTGCAGGTCATCAGGTACATGAGGCAGCCAACAAGCTCTGCAAACGGGCCACTCGACTCTACGGACTCATCCGAAGGCAGAGCTGAGAGCGAGTGGCGAGTAGGCAGAGGAGTGGCCTGAGGCGAGGAGTACGTGAAGCCGAAGCGCTGAAGGACCTGCTGCACCATGTGTGACTGAGTCAGGGTAATGGTGTGGCGCGCTCTGTCCCGGGTGATCTGCAAGCCAAGGTAGCTGCGCGGTTCACCCAGGTCAGTGCACGTGTGTCTCTTCTGCAGCTCGGACTTCACGTAGGCGAGTCCAGCAGTGTCAGCTGTGGCAAAGACCAAGTCGTCGACGTACACGAGGATGTAGAACGGCGGCAGAGAGGTGTCGGTGCGCAGAAACAGCGACGGGTCGGCAGTAGACGGAGCAAACCCAAGAGCCGCGAGCGTAGTCCTCAGTGTGTCGTGCCACTCACGTGGCGCCTGGCGGAGACCGTAGACTGGACGCCGGAGACTCCACTGGGTACCAGGAGGGAAAGACCCAGTGAAGCCAGGTGGGCGACGCAGCCAGATCTCCTCGTGCAGGCTGCCCTGCAAGAAAGCTGTGCTGAAGTCGAGAGAGTGCAGCTCGTAGTCACGGTGAGCAGCAACGTGCAGCAGAACCCGAAGAGTGGTCATCTTCGGGGTGGGGGAGAAGGTCTGAAAGTAGTCAACCCCCTGCCGCTGACTGAAGCCACGAGCCACATAACGCGCCTTGAAGACAGGCGGAGAACCCGGCGGCCGCTTCACCCTGAAAATCCACATGCCACGGACGATGTTCGCCCCAGGAGGGGGAACAGCGTCGACGTAGGTGCCTGTGGACATCCAGGAAGCCATCTCTGCATCCATAGCTGCCTGCCACTGAGAGGAGTAGGGACCCTCTATCGCCTCCGCGTAAGAGCGCGGAGTCGGGATGTCTGGTGCATCCGGGTCTCCCTCAGGGGCTAGCAGTACAGACGCGAGATGAGGTGAAGCGGCGGCCAGACACTGGAACTCCTCCTGCCTGTCCTCAAGGACGTCCGTGGCGAGGGCACACTCACCCCCGACGGACGAAGGACAGGCAGACTCAGACTCAGCGACAAGACTGGCAGCGTAGTCTAGACGACAGCGCGCAGCAAAGTCGACAAGCTCAGTGACAAGGGCAGACGCAGCAAACGACTCGAAGGAAGGGTCAGTGACAGCAGTAGCAAGAAGACGCGTGACAGTAGGACTGGCAGCACGAAGAGAGTCCGACTCAGGGTCGGCAAGAGCAGGAAGAGAGGAAGCAGGCGGAGAAGGCAAAGGGGCACGCAGAGGAGCAGTGGACGGACGCAGTGACATCCGGTGCGTGCCAGGGACAGGAGGAGGACGCTGACGCGACCCGCGACCACTAGCGCGCTCAGTACGAACAGGCGACGCAGGACGAGACCCAGGCTCACGACGCTCAGTAAGACCTCCAGTCGGACCAGCGTAGGGAGAAGGAGCAGGCAAAGGGGAGGCAGGGTGTAGCTGTGGCTGTGACCGGACAGGCTGCGGACCCTCTAAGGGAGGAGGAGGAGGTGTAAGACCAAGAACCTGCTGCAGGAACGGAACGAAGTACGGTCGGGGCCGCGCGGCGACGCCAGAAACAGCAGGAACAGCACCAGCACCCCCGGCAGGAGCACCCACTCCAGCAGCACCTCCAGCAGCACCACCAGAAGCACTGTCAGTCGGACCGCCAACGGCAGGCTCAGCGCCAACACCCTCAGCAGCACCAGCTCCAGAAAAACTCTCAGACCCAGCAGCTCCAGCACCCACAGTACGAGCACCGCCGGGACGCGCGGCAGTAGTACCCTCTGCAGCCGAAGAACCACCAGCACCAGCAGCACGCCTCCAGCGCCTGGCAAACCACTCACGCAGCTCCGGTGGGGAGAGTGGCTCCCGGCGAGACGAAGCACCCCCAGGCACAGCACCCCCTGGCTCAGCACCCCTAGGCCAAGTACCCCCAGGCACAGCACCCCCAGGCTCGGCACCTCCAGGCTCAGCACCCCCAGGCACAGCACCCCCAGGCTCAGCACCTCCAGGCTCAGCACCCCCAGGCACAGCACCCCCAGGCTCAGCACCCCCAGACTCCGCACCCCCAGGCTCAGCACCCCCAGACTCCGCACCCCCAGGCTCAGCTCCCGCAGCAGCACCAGAGTCACCAGTGACCTCGACAGGCTCGACAGCGTCTACCTGGGACACACCTGAAGGGGCAGGACCCTGAGGGGGGAGGGGGACTACCGGGGGGGGACCTGGTACCAAGAAGAGCGGGGGTGGGGGGAGGGACGGAGTGCGGTAGGGGAAGAGGCGGTAGTAGGGTACCGACTCGTCGAACGTGACGTCCTAGGAGGACAGAACACGTCGAGAGGTGGGGTGGTAGAACTGCCACCCAGGGGCGTCGGGGGGGAACCCCAGGAAGACGCAGGGAGCAGCGCGAGGGGACAGCTTGTCCGCAGACAAGTCGCGGACAAACGCCCGAGATCCCCAGACCCGGAACGCCGACGCATCGCCAACCTTCCCCGTCCACAGCAGGGCTGGGGAGGTCTCCGGCCTGGAGACCCTGGGGTGGAGGTTGATCTGATGCGCTGCGTACCTGACCGCAAACGGCCACAGAAAATGGGGGGCAGCCGCATGCATCATGGACGTACGGGCGACGTCCATGACCATGCCAATGCGGCGCTCAGCAATCCCATTTTGCTGCGGGGAGTCCGGAAGCGTGAAGGACTGGCGGATGCCTCGCGCCCGACAGTAGGCACGCAGAAGGCCAGAGGAGAACTCTCCGCCTCTGTCAGAGTGCAGACGCAACACAGGAAAGTCGGAGCCAAAGCTCTGCCTGAGCTGAAGACGAGCTGCGCGGATCCAGTCGATCAGCACCTCAGTAACCTCACCCTTGCTGCGCAAGGGGAAGACTGTGGTGTAACGCGAGTAGTCGTCAACAACGAGCAGGAAGTAGCGCTCCTGACCCTGTCCACGGACGCGGGCTGGGCCCCACACGTCCATGTGAAGCGTCTGCAGCGGGGCCTCTGTCGGAGGAAACTGGGAGGAGTGAGGGGCAGCACGCTGGCGCCCCTCGACACAGGGGACACAGGCAGGGCCAGGGCCCTGAGGAAGGGGAGGTAGAGACCGGGGGAGACCAGACACAAGAAGACGGGAGGCCATGCCTCTGAGCCGAAGCAGAGAGGGGTGGCCAAGGCGGTGGTGCCAGAGGAGGGTCTCGTGAGACAGACGACGACACGAACAGGGGGAAGACTCAGGACCAGACCTGGACGCTGCGGCAAACACCTGACCAGACGAAGGGACCCTACCAGACTCAGCACCTGGAGGAGAAGCAGTGGTCAGTGTGTACAGGCTCGACCCTGGCCTACGTGTAAACGTAGCCAGGTGGCGTCCCGTGCTAGCCTCCGTGCAGTGGGTCACTCGCTGACGAGCAGGAGTGAACTGGTGGACACCCGCATCCTGTAGGTCAGCACCACTCACCAGGTTCGTCGAGAACGAGGGGAGGTAGAGACCAGACAGGGTGCCAGAGGGGGCCGCCGGACACGGAAGTACCGTGGAGAAGCGAGACAGGACAGGCCCCCCAGAGGGGTCAGCCAGGGACACCGCAACCGGTCGACTCAGCGGCGTGAGAGTAGTGCGGTCCCGAAAGAAGGAGCGAGACGCTCCAGAGTCAAGGGTGAAGGTGTGAGAGGCCGAAGCCGACACAGTACCTGAGAGGGCAGACTCACCAGTACCTGAGAGCACAGACGCACTGGCACCTAGAGCAGCAGCCTCACTAGTACCTGACGCAGCAGTACCAATGCCCGGGTCGGGCGGGAAACACCGGTAACAGTCATCCTCATCACTACCAGTCACAGCATACATAGCAGAAAGAATAGCATCAAAGTCAAGATCATAAATGGCTACACCAGCCCTAGACAGCTCTCCCCAGCGGGGGATCTCAGCGGCCTCCGGAAACTGCTGACGCCAGGCGTCGGTCAGGCGGCCAAAGCAGCGGCGGGCCGTGTGGGTGCCTCCACACCTCTCCCCCGCACGGTCGCCGGTGCGAAGAACGTAGGGGCAGGGACCAAACGCACCACCACGCTGACGCTGCAAGTACCACTCACGGAGCTGCTGAGGGGCGGGGACGGTGCGAGAGCGCTGCTGCTGCTGCTGCTGCTGCTGCTGGCGCTGACCACCCCCAGAGCTGCTCCGCTGGGACGAGCCACTCCGACCCCCGCCGCCACCGCCACTCCCGCCTCCACCGCCACCCCCGTCTCCACCGCCACCGCCCCCACCGGTACCCTCGCCCCCGCCTCCTCCGCTACCGCCTCCACCGCCACCTCCGCCTCCACCGCCTCCACCAGTACCTCCACTCCCGCCACCACCCCCACCGCCACCCCCACTCCCCCCGCCACCCCCACCTCCACCGCCACTGCCTCCTCTAGCTCCACCCGCTCCCTTGCCCCCCTTGCCCTTGCCAGGGCGGCGTCTACCGCTGGGGGCAGACGCCGCACCGACCGACTCAAAACCAGCGAGGTCGGCCGCAGCGGCAGAGGCGACAGAGGGCAGCAGGGGGGAAGGAGAACACCCCTCAAAAATGGGGGTGCGAGGGTCACCCCGAGAGGCCCCTACAGCGACTATGCTCTTCTCAGCCGCTAGCAGGGACTCCTCAAGGAGGTCGACAGTGAGGGTGGTGGGACAGACAGAGAGAAACTGGTCCCTAACGACACGAAGGGACTCAGGAAGACGGGTGACGAGAAAGTAGAGAGTGATGTACATGGGAGGAGGGTTTGCGGCGCGGAACTCAGCAGGAAGGGCAGCGCGGTAGCGAGCGTCACTAGCGCGGAGGTGGGTAACGAGGTCAGCGACAGTGGGAAAGGCAGCGAGGTCAGGGAAGAGAAAAGGTAGCATGAGGCGGCTCAGCGTAGCGGAGGAAGGGGAGGAGTAGCGTGCAACTACAGCGTCGTACAAGGCCTGAGCGGTCTTGCACTGACTAAAGTGGGCACACTCGGAGGAAGGGAGGTGGCGACGCACAGCAAGACGTGCAGCAGCATCGCGGGTCGCCCACTTGGAGCGAACGGCGGAATCAGCATCAGCAGGAGGGGCAGGGACAGCGCCAGAGACAAAGTCAAAGAGAGAGACCTCATCGATCGCATCACACAGTAAGTACAGCTGCAGGTCTTCAATCCAGACTGCAAAGTCAATGGCTCTACCCTCAGCGTCAAAAGCTAGGACATTGGGGGTGGCCATGACAGCAGCTGACAGTCTCACCGGGCAGGAAGAGTCGGGTAGGTCAGCTGCGCAGGTACACAGCCCAGGAGCAGCAGTAGCCCGACAGGAGCAGGAGTGCAGCTCCTCTGGCGGCTCGGGCAGCTCGGGCGGCTTGGGCGGCTCGGGCGGCTCGGGCGGCTCGGGTGGCTAGGGCGGCGCGGGCGGCCCGGGCGGCTCGGGCGGCTCAGGCGGCTCGGGCGGCTCAGGCGGCACGGGCGGCTGGGGCGGCTCGGTGGCGGCTCACGGGCGGCTGGGACGGCGCGCGGGGAGCTCACGGGCGGCTGCGGCGGCGTCGGCGGCTCACGGGCGGCGGCGGCGGCGGCGGCGTCGGCGGCTCACGGGCGGCGTCGGCGGCGTCGGCGGCTCACGGGCGGTGGCTGCGGCGTCGGGGGCTGACGGGCGGCGTCGGCGGCGTCGGCGGCTCACGGGCGGCGTCGGCGGCGTCGGCAGCTCACGGGCGGGCTGAAGGCCCACGGGTGGGCGGTTCGCGGGCAGCGCCGGCTCACGGGCGGGCGGCGTGACGGGCGACGGCGTCACGGGCGGGCGGCGTGACGGGCGGCGGCGTCACGGGCGGGCGGCGTGACGGGCGGCGGCGTCACGGGCGGCGGCGTTACGGGCGGCGGCTCACGGGCGGCGGCGTCACGGGCGGCGGCGTCACGAGCGGCGGCTCACGGGCGGCGGCGTCACGGGCGGCGCTCACAGGCGGCGCTCACAGGCGGCGCTCACAGGCGGCGCTCACGGGCGGCGCTAACGGGTGGCGCGACGGGCGGCGCTACGGGCGGCGCTAACGGGTGGCGCGACGGGCGGCGGCTCACGGGCGGCGCTACGGGCGGCGTCACGGGCGGCGTCACGGGCGGCGCGACGGGCGGCGGCTCACGGGCGGCGCTCACGGGCGGCGCTAACGGGCGGCGCTAACGGGCGGCTCGAAAGGGCGGGCGCCGAGGTAGGCGCTAGGGCGGGCGTTAGGGCGGGCGCTAGGGCACCAAGGCGCTAGGGCAGAAAAAAAAAGTTTTAGGTGGTGGGCCCTAAGCACAGTTCCCACAGGGGAACCTGCTCTGATACCATGAGAAGAAGTGAACGAGAGAATGAGTGAACTATGAACGAAGTGAGTACAAATATGAAACCGTAATTGGGTTGTACCCCCTATGGGATACCCCACTATAGCCTACACAAATAAGTAACCTATAATGTTCTGACAACCTGAGCCCTGGCTACAGGCAGTTACAGATATATTCTGACAATATCTTCCCACCATCAGCATTATTTTGTTTCCAGTCCTTTTATAAACAAAATCGAAACTTATTAATTACATATTCCCATATAAACTTAAACATCTCATGAATTATCCCACTCCAAATATCTCAAAGTAATCATAGTCGTTAAAAAAAACAAACGCATGTTACAATGGTTTCTTCGCAATCCTAGGTCGACTTTGTCGCCTCTTGTTTTTGGGTTGCGAAGCAACCCTTTATGATCGATTTTGCCAGATTTTATTTTCATGTTTATCATTTTTAATAGAACATGAAAATAAAATCCGTAAACTACAGTACCCTTCCCACATGTGTGCATGTTGAAGAATTTTAAATGTTGTTCACAATATATTAAATCATATGTTTTTCTGGTCAGTGGTTTGGTGAATATATGCTGTACTGTTATATATTAGTATGTGTTACTATTAAATGGTGCTGTGGTAATGATAAATAGATGCATGATGCATAAATAATGCTACATGATGCATAATGTTTAATAGTATGATGTAAGGAATCATGATGCACATGCATGCACACAATAAAATGCGTGACAGTTAACGACCCAAAAACTAAGCTATTGCCATCCCCTGCCTAGCATGGGGGGGAGGTCAATAGCATAGATTTTGAATAATCAACAATCACATGAAACAACACACTCTGTGAAATCTAAAAAAGAAGTCAACTCTATCAAATCCAGTTCGAAGTGGTCGCACACGAGTCACTGAGTGCGCCAATGAACCTTATGTGAAATGATAGACCTGAGCTTTCTTTTTAAAAATCACAGACATGCATTGTTAGTGCAACCATACATGGACATGAATGCACATGCACACATACAAACATGCAAACACAACCACACGCATACGCACACAAACCTCAACACTCGAACGAAATAAACAGAAACATGCAAGGAAATATACCAACACAAAACAATTATCCTACAGAACATCAGCCACTGGTATAGTTTCATATTCCAAATGAAAGTGGACTTCTTGAAGGATACAGCAAAGTCTCTGAGGAGAAAACAGGGAGAGAAATGGGAAATAGAATGGGAAGAAAAAAAAAGAGACTGTGAAACAACCGATGAAAACGATTTGGAGATTGAAAACGACGGATGAAAACGGATTTGTAAGAATCAGCAGATACACATTTGAACATCAGTGAATAAAGTTGGAATCAAGAACACAAGACTTACACACCACACACTAATCTGCTGCTGCCTATAAAGAAAGGGTAACGAAGAGCTATAGAAAGTGGGCGGGAGAGAACTACATGAACAAAAAAAAACGGTAGTTTGGATGCAACCAGAAACGGTAGCTTTGATTGAAACGAGAGTGATAGAAAGTGAGAGAGAACGAAAGAGAGAGAACGAGAGAGAGAGAGAGAGAACGAGAGAGAGAGAACGAGAGTGATAGAACGACAAAGAGAGAACGAGAGTGAGAGAACGACAGAGGGAATACGACAACGAGAGAACGAGAACGAGAGAACGAGAGAGACAGAACGGAAAAGAGAGAACGAGAAAGAGATAAAGAGAGAGAGAGAGAGAGAGAGAGAGAGAGAGAGAGAGAGAGAGAGAGAGAGAGAGAGAGAGAGAGAGAGAGAGAGAGAGAGAGAGAGAGAGAGAGAGAGAGCGCGAGAACGAGAGAGAGAGAACGAGAACGAGAGAGCGCGAACGAGAGAGATAGAACGAGAACGAGAGAGAAAGAAAGAGGGAGAGAGACATAGAGAGAGAGAGAGAACAAGAGCACGAGAGAGATAGAACGAGAATGTAAGAGAGAGAGAACGAGAGAACGAGAGAGAGAGAGAGAACGACATGCTGCTCGGGTCGAGTTAATTTCAATCTGGCTATCAAGGCAAAGAAGGTTGGCGTTCAAATCGACCTAACAAAAACATAAGATGAAAGGAAGTAAAAACGTCAATGAAATATGCAAATTCGAGACTGTAAGCATGCAACACAGGAAAGAGGCGTTGAATACTTGAAGCATGGATGCAATCTAGTGTAAGACCTAAAGCTAAAGTATCTACAACAATCCTAGAACCTAAGCCTTAAAAAACCTGCGGCCAATACTATGTTAAACGACTACGATATGAGAGTGAGAAATGTTAGTCTAGCTTGTAACGATCTGATTTTGTTTGATTTGATTTTCTTACCTTGCACTAGTAGGTGGAGCGTGTCTGGCGGGGAGCTCATCTATCGAGAAGGAGCAGCGAGAAAAAAAAAGGAACAAACAAACCCTAGAGCAGTTTCTGATTCGTCGCAAAGGTTGAAGTCCAATTAAATTATTTGTTCATGCACAACATCAGTACTGTTGCAGATGATTGAAACTGGACGGGAATTCGAAAAGTCTCCGGTTCGACTCCTGCAGATGCAAATTTCAATTACTCTCCAAGTGAGAGGAAGTACATCTTAGTGTCATACTACAGCATCATGTACAGATTTAGTTGTACAAATGTATGTAAATACGCAAAACGCTTCGCAACCCTAAGACGATTTCGTCGCCTCGTGTTTTTTTTTTTTTTTTTTTTTTTCCCTTGCCAAAGTCCTGCGTTTCAACCTCGACTTAGTCAATCCAGCTGTTTCTTAGTGGATTTAGGCCAAGGGGCCTAACAAATACATGTAGAATGAACTGTACAATACAGCGTCTTCGAGACCGAGCCAGTGGATGGGTGTAGGGGTTTTGCCACAACGGTTGCGTTCGTGGAAATCGCAAGCGGAGGGAACCTGGGAAGTTTTGGCGCCAACAACCATTTCCTGTCCTCACGACTCGAGGCAGGTGCTCTGGTTTGTGGCAGATCCGCGGGGGAGACTTCTTGATGTTGTTTTAGTGCGTCCCCGTGTCGCTGTACGACTCGACTGCTTTGCCCTCAAAATCGGCTCTTCGAGAAATTGCTTCTTGAAGTCCCGCCGTGGCCGAGATTTGAATTCCAGCGCCCTTTCTCCAGTGTCCCGCCCATGCCGGAAAACATCCCACCCGTCCATTTTCGGCACTTGGGCATAGATTTTGCGATTGAAATCCACATTTGCATCGCCGACTCGACTTTGGTTGCCCAGACAAGCCCTGCCCAACCCAGCCCGTCCGTCCCTCCACCTCACTCCTGGGCTTCAGTTCGCTTCCACTTTCGAGTCATGGCTCACAACCATGCCCCAATCTGTGGAATCCACCCCAACGTGCTGTTGCTGCCTTGCTTCATTGGGAACAACTTCCAGTCAGCCAACCCGCCAAAAGCGCAATCCCCCGCCCTCGCGTTCCTCCGATCCTAGTCCAATTCTGGCCCAGCCCTTTGTCTCCTCTCACCTTGCGTTACTCTCCTTGCTCTCACAGGTTGTTGGCACTGGTGAATCCTTAGCCACTGAGCATTTCCCAATCCCCTCATTATCGCCTCCACCCTTCTGATAAAACAAGCACCCCAACCGTACGAAACTAACGCGCACTGTACGTGGAAAAGCACTGTCATCGAGGGAGACCGTGCAGCACAAACCTAAACTGACGTAGGAACAGCCACTAGACTAGCCAGTTGATAAATCACACTCGAAGCGTGTCGCTGCTGCGAAAACCCCCCCCTCATATCGGTATCAACAGCTTGCTAGACGTTCCAATACTTCATAGCGCGTTGGCCAGTCATATACTGATTTCCCTATCTCAATAGCTACACGGAATGGCGATACGACGCGATCGCAACCTAGTGCTTATACTCTCCTCCACCTTCCTCCTCCTCACGCTGCTGCACCTCCGACCAGCTTTCGCGCAACCCAATCCTACGGCGGAAGTGCCCGTTCCAACTGACGTGTCTACCGCCGCGCCACCCGCTCTTGCGCCGGAGCCGAGGGTCGATGTTCCCGCGGCTGGCAAAGGCAGCGCAGCGGTGCCCGTAACCCCACCCGGAGCAGCGGAAGTGGGGAAGAAAGGGAATGGTGCGGGTGCGGGCGCGGGCGTGGCCGTGGGGAATACTATGAAGGGGAATACCGATCCGTGGTCTCCGGCAATGGTGGCTAACTACGGGCAGCTGATCCGCGCGCTGAATCAGCGCCGGCCGATCGTGATCGTTGATACATTCTACCTCAAAGGCCCCATGCCTAACATCACGTGGACCGTTAACATCACCGGTCACCCTCGCTGCAAGAAATCCGAGGTGCGCGCACGCGGCGGGGAAGTGGATGTGGAAGCGTGAGCTGGAGAGCAAGGGAGAGAAAGAAAGTGAATGCGAGGGGGGGAGAGAGAGCCTTTTTATTTGACTAGAATTTTATGTTTACACCGGTTCGTCTCTAGCGTTTGCTTTCGTCACCGTTTCTTTTGCACTAGTTCCCTGAAGCTCCATACGCGCCTCACACCTGCTGCTTTACTGCCCTCACGCCGCTATCGCTCAGCTCAATCCTCCGCGCAAACACACCTTCGCCGAACCCCTCTCCTCCCTCCACCTCCCTTCTATCTCCCTGCATTCGACTACTTTCCCTCGCTTCTCCTACATCTCCCTAACGATAACCCATTCTCCCGTAACCTTCCCCTCTTCCGCGTCGCAGCTGGGAATGTGTCGCATAGACGCGCGTCGCCGCAGTCGCCACTTCATAGTGGAAAAGGGCGGGCTGCTCGCCATCTCCAATCTGCAGCTCAGCCGCGGCCGCCCCATCTCCGGCAGCGGCGGCTCCATCTGGATCATGAACGGCGGCCAGGCGCAGCTCGACGGCGTATTTTTCCGCTTCAACGGACTCTACGGCGTGGTACGCGGCGGTGGAGATTTGGGACGGGGTGGTGGAGGTGTGCGTGCGACGGGGACTGCCTTGGTGTGCTGGTGTCGCTGTGTGTGTTTGTGCGGAAGGGGGAGGGCGGGGGGAAACGGGAAGGGCAAACGTGGGTGCTTGGTTATGTCGGCTTGTGTGTGTTTCGAATCGGTTTTCATCGCGGATGGAGTCTGTTGCGTGTGGACTGGAGCGCCGGCACGAGGTTGGTCTCCCTCGTTTCTCGCGTATGGAGCCAAAACGCGGAGTGACGGATAATGCTGACAAGGCTGTTGTTGCGAAGGAAATGGATGCTTGCAGTCCATCGCTTTCGGACCTGATGACTCCCTCACGTTCATTCTACTCTACTCTACCCACCTCTCCCTCTGCAAGAGGCTACCTTTACCGACGCGGAAGATGCCCCTGTTCTTGCTACCCACCTCTTATCCTCGCCTCCCCCTCCACTCTTTCCTCCATGCGCCCCGCTCTTTTTCCCATCCCCCTTCCCCAATCGCTTTCTTCCCCCTTTTCCCCGTTCCACCCCTCCGCGCAGACGACGGCGGGCGGCGCAGTGGAGGTGGATGAGGGCGGCGCGCTGCACTGCCACCGCTGCCACTTCATCCGCAACTTCGCGGGGTTCGGCGGCGCCGTGTCGCTCGCCAAGGGCGCGGAGATGACGGCGGATGCGAACGTGTTTCACCGCAACATGGCGTCGACGGCGGGCGGCGCGGTGAGCGCGATCATGAAGGCGACGGTCAACCTGCACCGCTCCAAGTTCAACGCCAACAGCGCCGCGGTACGTCGCACTGAGTTTGACTTCAATTGACTTCTATGGAGCTGCGTGCGCCGCGGTTGTTTGCGCGGTTTGCCCGCTCGTGTTTCCCTCGCATGTCGCAATCGCGCTTTTCTCAAGCTTCCACCCTCCCTTCCCCTTGCCTCACGTCTCTCTTTCCATCCGCGCGCGCATGATGTGCAGGTGGGCAGTGCAGTGCACGCGTTCGACTCGAGTCTCACCCTCTGCCAGGCCAGCTACTACAACAACAACGCCTCCATCCCTGTACGCTCCTCTCCTCTGCCGCTCCCACCATCCCATCACGCAATCCGCCAGTCCGTCCGTTGACACGTGTCCACGTCATCCTAGTTTTCTCTCTTTCGCTCTCCTATCGAACGTCGTCAACTCGTTCCTTCCTTCACAACGAAATATCCGTTTACCCTGCAGATATGAATCGTTCCGTCTTTCCCTCTGTCTGTTCCCTTGCTCCTCTATCCTTCCCTCTGCTCCTCGTTCGATTTGCATTCGTGTGCGTCCGTCTGGTGGCGCGTGTGTGGCCACACGAGAGCAGGGAAGCGTCTTTCTGGCGAGCAGCTCGAGTGCAGTGACAGCGTGCAACCTGCACAAGGATTCGTTGGTGCTTGAAACGGGCTCCACGCTCTCCAATACGGCGTGCACCACTGCGTGCGGCAGCAGCAAGGGCACGCTGGGCAAGCACAACAGGTGATACGCGGAAACGGAAATCGCCGGAAGGGACGGCACGTGGCTGGCGCTACTCCAACCGTAACATGCTGGAGCATAGGCAGCTGTTGTGGAGTTCGTCAGTCCTAAGTTGTCAAGACAATCCACATGGCTTTTTCCATAACCCACCGTGCCTCTGTTAATCGTCGACCTGTCACCACCACTTGATCCTCGCCTAAGGATATGCGGACATGTTGCACTGGCTGGGAAGGGGAGGAGGGTGTTGGTGGTGAGGGAAGAGAGTATTGTGAGTGGGTGGATGTTAGGGGTGTGATGCTTCTAGGTTGAATTGGCCTTAGCTGGCGCTAGTACCTAGTGTAGCCCTAGGACTAGCTTGTTACTGACTAAATGCTGCTTCAAGTGTGTGATTGTAGGTAATGGTAGGCACTCAATGTGTGATCTTTTCTGGAATAAAAACTCACAGTAATGGTGAGAGAAAATGCATGAAAGCTCGTTGCAATTAGGGCACGTTCTCTGCCAGTGTCAGGCAGGCTGATACGAAGCTGTGAAGTGTTTGGATTCGATTAATGACGTGGAACGTTCGGAGCTGTCGATAGCCTTGTGTCAGAAAACCTGACAAAGGCCAAGAGCGCACCCTCAGAATTATTTGCCCACCGAGCAATTTGGATAGTCTTGTGCAAATGGTTAGTTCCAGTATGTACAACATGTTAGACAAAACGCTTGCGGTGTACCAAATACTTAAACCCGTTATGTGACAGTAATGGCCGGATAGCTCAGCTCAGGGAATGTCCCGTTTATTCTTTCACGTTGGTGTCGAGCAAGTTCTGCAGTCACTCTTGTTGCGCAATGCAGTAGACACTCAAGTCGCCCAGTGCTGATGTCGCAGCACTAGGTCTTGTTACGCTAAAGCTACTAATCTGAAGCTTGTTTTATTGGATTCCCAGTCACTGAATTGATCATTTAGAAGCACTTTAGACCGTTCCGCGAACCCTGCATCGCGCACCAGCTTGTCGCCTGCAATGGCCGCCGCGCCCTCATCGCAAGCCTCTCAGCCTCCGATGATATCGGGTGAGCCGCTTGTCGAAGCGCCTTAAATCAGCCTCCGTTGATACCGAGTGTGCCACGTGTCGAAGCCCCGCGGAGCTGGATAGCTCGCTGCTTCGTTGTCGGCGAGCTATTCAAACCCAAAAGTTAGCAAGGAAAGGATAGGGAGGGAGAGCGGAGTAGCATGAGAAGCGGAGGGGGAAAGAAGCGGAGAGCGAGAAAAGGCGTAGAGAGCGAGAAGCGGTGAGAGGTTGAAGATTACGTTCGGATGGAAATCCACTGTACGGAATGCCATCACTGCCATTCTTCCACTCCATTCCTAGTTTCTCACCTTTTCCCTTATGCCACTTCACCCGCGTTTTCCGCCAGCTGCTGACGTGGCAAAGGAGTTCAAAGAGCAAGTTCAGCTGCTTCAAGACCAGGTAAGTACCACATACTGGGGAGATGACACAAAACAAGACCAGGAGCTTACCACCTGCGCTTCCTCTACTCGTGACTCTTCCTCGCGTGATTTTTATCCCTCTCACTCCCCCTTTTCCTCTCTCCCCTCCCTGTCTACCTGTTCCTCTCTCCACATTCCTCTCTCCCCTCCGTTGTCTGCTCTCCCCTCTCTCCCCTCTTTCCTCTTCCCTCCCCTCGCCTCTTTCCTATTCTCCGTGTCCACCTTTCCCGTCTGCCCTCCGACCTTGTGCTCTCATGTCCCATTCCCATGTTCCATTGCTCATGCTCCTCCTTTCTCCCTGTCTGCCTGCCTGCCTCCTCCCCATCTCCCTCCCTGCCTGCTTGTTCTGTCTGCATGCCGACTTGCCTGCGTGCATGAGTGCGTGTGTGCGGGGTGGGTGGGTGGGTGGGTGGGTGCACGTGCGTCAGGACGCAGGAAGAGCAGCGGCGGCAGCAGCGGCGGTGATGCTTCTGGCATCAAGGGACCAAGCGTTGCTGCTACTGCCCTCTGCGGTGCGTCCCTCACGTATGAGCACATGCACGCAGAGCGTTAGGGAGTCAGGGAGGCAGGGAGGCAGGGAGGCAATGAGGCAGGGGGGCAATGAGGCAATGAGGCAGGGAGGCAACGAGGCAGGGAGGCAACGAGGCAGGGAGGCAGTGAGACAGGGAAGCCGGAAGGTAGAGTCACGGGCATGCAGATGCATTCGTGCAGGGGCTTGGTTGTTGGTTCTCCCTGTTTCCATTTTGCACTGCTTACTCTCTGCATCCCGCCCACTTGTTAGAACCCCCACCATCGCTCCTTCCTCCCACCCCTTCATCCTCACCTCCTCTCATCCCGCCCACCCATCCCTGCCGTCTGTCCCCTCCACGTCACAGGTACCGCCTCTCATCAGCCTCCTCACATCGTCATCAGACATGCACGTGCGGGTGGGTATGGGGGGGTGTGTGTGTGTGTGCGCGCGCGCGCGCTTTTGTGTGTGTGTAGTGCAAGATGTGAGTGTGAGTGATTGTGTGTGTGTGTGTGTGTGTGTGTGTGTGTGTGTGTGTGTGTGTGTGTGTGTGTGTGTGTATGGCCGTGTGTGTGTATGCTCCCCCCCTACCTCCCTCCTTCGCCCCCACCCCTCGCCCCTCCCCAGTCCCCCCACCCCGCACTAGCACCTCTCGCCCCTTCCATCCCACCGATAACAAGTCACGTTTGTCTGTTTCCTCCTCACTACCTTAAAAACCTTAGCATCCCATCCCATCTACCTGTTTCTTTCTTCGAATCTATGAATCCTGTATCCAATCCACCCTCTCAACCTCCCCTCTTTCCTCTTCCGTCTCTTGTCTCAACAACCTTGTCCCATCTCCAATCTCCCCTCTCCCCTATCCCCTGTCCCCTCTCCCCTCTCACCCCTCCCATCTCCCCTCTCACCTCTCCCCTCTCCCCTCTCCACTCCCCATCCCCCTTCTCCCTATCCCGGTCTCCTCTCCCTACCCCTCGCAGCGCAATGCACTGGCGGCCCTCACGGCCCTCATGTCTCGCTCGCAGAACCTGCACTCTACAGTCGCCAACACGCCAGGCATAGTACGTACACAACACCACACGACACCATATGCAGCCCAACCTGAATAAATCAAGGTGATCTGATATGATCATCTGTTTGATCCAATTTCCCATCCTGCTTGTCTTCAGTAACTTTCTCCTCACTCCTTCCCAATCCTCATCACACCCTCGCGCAGCTATCACCGCTCTGCCATCCCTGCCCTACCCCCTCCTCCTCCCTCTCCTCCCCCTCTCTCGCCCCACCTCTCCCATCCTCATGCTCCCTGGGTTGTGTGTGCAGGGAGCGTTGGTGGTGGGAGCACTGAAGGAGGAGGTGGGGTTGCGCATCAACGCTGCTGCCTTCCTCTCCAACCTCGCGCTAGAGTGAGTCAGTGGGTGTGGGTGAGTAGGGCTTGTCAGTGAAGGAGACTGTTGGGTCGACTCAAAATTCACCTAGAGTGAGTCAGTGAGTGTGGGTGAGTAGGGCTTGTCAGTGAAGGAGCGAGGGCGGGAAGGAGGGAGTTCGTGAATGGGTGAGTAGGGCGTCAGTGTGTGTAGACATGGATCAAGCAGGGGAAGCGAAAGAACTAGTGTTGAGAATGCTTGTTGGTGTTTCTCTGAGCGTTTGTGACTGTTTGGGCTGGTTCGCATGCCATGCCTGCATGTCATGTCAGGCATGCGCATATCCATTTGATTTTCCAGGGCATGTGCATGTGTGTGCTTCTTTGCATGCATGTGTATGTGTGTGTGCGCGCGCTTGCGTGCGTGCATGCGTGCGTGCGTGCGTGTGTGTGTGCGTGTGTGTGTGCGTGTGTGTGTGTGTGTGTGTGTGTGTGTGCCTATCAGTGCGGAGGGAGTGAGTGTCATCACATCAAGTGCGGGCCAGGAGGCGCTTGCAACTGCTCTCCAAGCGACTGACAACACCGGTCAGCTACACCATCCCGTGACATGCCATGCCGTGCCATACCTTGCCATACCATCCCATGTCATACCATCCCATGCCATGCCGTGCCATGCCGTGCCATACCATCCCATGCCATACCATACCATCCCGTGCCATACCATGCCATGCCATGCCATGTCATGCCATGCCATGCCATCCCATGCCATGCCATGTGTGGTACTCATTCGCATCTCATCTCCGCAGCCACTCTCCAGTCCTCACTCCCCCAAACCCATTGCCCTCCCCTCTTCTGAACCCACCCACCTCGTCTCCACACTCCCCTGTGCATCCCCCCCTGTCCATCTTCCCACCATCCGTCCTCCCACCATCCGCATATTCTCTTTCTTTCCTGCACCTCCCGCCCCCGTCCCTCCGCATCACCCTCCATGGCATGGCAGACCAGAGCAGGGAGGCACTGGTGGATGCCATGTGTGCCATAGCATCCTCCTCCAAAGAAGCAGCAGCTCTCCTTGTCGCCAAGGTCACTCACTCACTCACTCGCATCCTCTCCCTCCTCATGTCCTGCTTCGCCCTCACTTCGTGTTTCCTTCCCTTGTCTCCTGTGCTTGTCCCTGTCCGACTTAGCCTTCCCTTGTTCTGATCTTCTTTCCTCGTTCTCCCAGACATACGTTTCCCCCCTGTTTCTCCTAGAACCGGCGTTTTTTTTCGCCCCTACAATAAAGTTCATATGACATGTCTCACTTCCCTTCGTTTCCATCTGTCTTGTGCCGGATCCCTTGTGTCAACTCCTGAATGAAGTGTTCCTGTACACAAGGATCTCTTTGCACTCCCTATCATACTCCACCATACATACCCCCACCATGTTCCTCTGCTCTTCCCCTCTTCGCCCTCCCCTGCCTTCCTGGACCCCTCTGCACTGCACTCGTCCGTGCAGGGTGCATTGGAGCCGGTAGCAGCTCTGCTGCCCGCGCCACACTCCTCTGAAGTGCACGTGCGAGCTCTCATTGCCATCGGCGTGCTGCTACCCGCCAGGTACCTTCACGTACTGCTGCCGCCACCGCCGCTGCCGCCGCCGCCGCCGCCGCCGCTGCTGCTGCTGCTGCTGCTAAGGCACCTTCAACACACTCACAGACGTACATCCCTGGGTCCCTGTAACTCACTGTCGTGCCACGTCTAAACAATCTAGCCCCACAACCAGTGTTCGCTCTCCTCTCTCTCACTCTCCTCTTTCTCATCACTCACTCCCCCCTCTCGCGTCACTCGTCCAACACAACCGCCGCACTCTCATAACACCCCCTCTCTCCCTCTCACCCAACCGTCACACACTGCCATCTACTCCCACGGCAGCCCTGATGCGCCATCGCGTCTGGCATCTGTCCAAGGAGCACTCCCCTCCCTGCCAGCTCTTGCCAGGTGAGCCCCTCCCCTCCCGTCTGGACTAGAGGTGCCTTTTCAGCCAACTCAGAGGCTACCTTACACCTATGGTGGTGAGCCCACGTGAGCCCACGCATCTCACTGCTAGCTGCTGCCACGGGAACCCACATTCTCTGAACTCACATTCGCACAGGTTCTAGGTTTCATCCTCTTCCTCTCTCCCGTTTGCCTTGAAGTAGGTAGAAGAAAAACGGCTCTCTTTTTGGGAGAAGGATGTAGGTGTCTCCTTGTTCTCTTCTTGCTCAGTGAGGGTTAAACGGAGCTCGTTCTCAGTGTAGCTTCTCTCTCCACCTCCAGTACTGCAGTAGCGTTCGGTCGATGTACAGTAATGAAGCATATACTGTAAAAGAATCAATGCACATTGTTGCAACTCTCCACCAGCCAAGCGTCTCCTCCACTGTCCACCAGTCTCTCCGTTACTCGTCACACCTCTCCACCACTCATCACCCTATGCTGCTGCTCGTTTGCACCGATACCTACACGCTGCGCTGTCCTTCCCCCCGGCAGGTCAGATGACCAGGATGTGCGCGTCATTGCTGCCGATCTCTTCACGACAATTGCAAAGCACACAGAACTACGACCTCTGCTCGAGCAACAACTACGAGCCAAGTAGATGTAGCATAGCATGGTATGATGGCTGAGGGTGCATTCCTGTGGAGACACAAATGTCTCAATCGCTTTGTGACACACAAAAACAGCATAAACTGTAGTGTGCCCCAATCAGGGCCCTAGATATCAGACTTTGGAGTCTGATTCAGAGTCCGTTCAGACTTTTTTTTGTAGCCTAGTCTGAACTCCAAGAATTTTTTTAGGGACCCTGTCTGATTTTCCAGAGTTTTTTTACCTGACTTGTCTGAAATTTCAGACTACTTTGAGTAGTGTACGCTGACCCTCAGACTTGTATCGGGGGTGCACTCTGAAACCGCTTATACATGAGTTTGGGCCTGCCTGGCGGCGTGTAGGCTTATCCCCGTCAGTCATGGGCGGGACCCCAGAAATTTCGCCACCGCGGCACCGCACAGTCGCGTTGGTACAGAATTGCTGTAATCAACACCAATTCCAACCAATCGCGGCTGCGCACCAGGCAGTGTTGGCAAGATTCCTTGCCAACACTTAGCTCGCAGCGCGGTGCACCAACGTTTGACACCACGACCACTCACCACACCTCCCCTTCATTGTTGCGAGCGCATAGCTCGCAGCGCGCTGCCACTCTCACTTCACCACATACATCCACCCCACCCCACCTTCCACGTTGCCAACGCACAGCTCGCACCGCGCTGCTACTCTCACGTGACCACATCCATCCACCCCATTCACCCCACCTTCCCACCATTCACGCCCAGGTGCCGTGCATGCAGTGACCACCAGGGGGTTGAGAGGTCCTTATACGAGGACCTCTCATCTTCCTCTTCGTCACCGTGCTTGCCAGGCTCTCTCACGTCTTTCCGTTTGCCTTGTTTCAGCCTCCCATTTCCGAGCTCGCTACACCACTGCTCGGCAGGCTCAATGGCTGCCTCAGAAGCTGTCGATGAAGGGCCCAGCGAGGAGGATGATGCTGATGTTCGCCCAGCTTCGGACCCACTCACCGGTCTAGACTTCCTTAGGTCTCTCCTACCGAAACATAATCCACAGCAACCTAAAACGTCGCAACCCAGCTCTATTCGCCCATCGATTCCCGCTGCCTCTGCAGCTCTGCATGAGGCCTGTCAGAGGTCCACTGGTGATCCCCGATTGAACCTAGGGAACGGTTACAGACACGTTGTCCTGGGGGGTTATGGGCGCACTGACCTGCTACTTAAACAAGCCCTTTTATCCCAATGGTCTAGTGGTTGGGATTCTGACATGGTATCAAAGCAAAGATCTCGGGTTCGAGTCCCGGTGTATGCACTTCGGGCATCCCAGTGCGGGGGGGTGTCAGAGGTCCGCTGGTGATCCCCGATTGATCATAGGGAAGGGTTACAGGCACGTTGTCCTGGGGGGTTATGGGCGCACTGACCCGCTACTTAAACAAGCCCTTTTATCCTAATGGTCTAGTGGTTGGGATTCTGACAAGGCCGTCGCCGAACCAGCGACAGCCGCGCAATAGGCGGTGCGCCAAGATTCGTCCGTCGAAACACCTTCTCGTCCCGCGCCACCGACAAACCTGCGGTTCCGTCAGTCCACCATTGCGTGGGCAATACCACCTCCTTCATCAACCACTGAGACTCCTGCCAGTGATGCATCTCCCATGCAGGACAACTCGAAGCCCACGCAGGCTAGCTCAAAGCCCAAGGCTGACACGCCTGAGTTGAAATACGAAGAAGCGCATGCACCTTACAAATCCAAGTGGTCCACCGATTTCAGTTGGCTTGTTCTAACTCAAACCTCCACTGGTGCTCCTTCTTTCAAGTGCAGCATTTGCTTGGAATTTTCAGGATTGAATGGCAAGTGTGGGCGGCGTACCGAGGGAGCAACCGACGTGCAGACACAGTCCTTCAAGAAGCACGAAGGGACGGTGAAGCACCGGTTTGCTCTGCAGCGCCAGGAGGACTTGCTCCAGAAATACGGGCGCCAGCAGCGCATCGACATGCACCCGAAGGCGCAGGACTTGGAGATGATGCAGGTGTCTTCGCTCGTGGACTCGTTGTACTTCATGGGGAAGTCCAACGAGCCCATGGACTCGTGGATCCGGTTGGTGCGCTACCTGGCGAAGAAGAAAGTGCCCGGGTTTCCCGCGCAGGGCTACGTCACGTACAACAACACGTAAGTAGTGTCTGTTGCATGCCTGTTGGTTTTGTTTCTGTTTGACTGTCACTAACGACTACGTCTTCTTTGTGTAGGTACGGATTTGGAGAACTCACCCAAGCAATTGCAACGTGGCTCCAAACAACGCTTGAGCACCTTCTGACGAGCCCATTCATCGGGATTACACTGGACGAGAGCACCGACCGTTGCCGCGGCAAACAAATGATTGTGTTTGCCACCTTTCTCCGCGAGGGACAAGTTGTCACGGAGTTTATCGCCCACTTGACTGTTGAGAAGGCTGACGCCGCTCCTTTGTGCAGTTTGTTGGTTTCCCACCTCAGGGCTGTCGGCGTTGACCTGCGGCGTATCTCGGGAATGAGCACTGATGGCGCGTCTGTGATGATGGGGAGTCAAAACGGTGTGGTTGCTCGCCTGCGAATGCTCATCCCCAATCTGGTCTTGTTTCACTGCATCGCGCACAGGTGCGTTTGTGTTTTAATGTGTCACACTCTGTATTGTTTAACCCTTTGTTTTAACAATCACTAACCCATTTGTGTGTTTCTGTTTGGCAGGGAGGCGTTGGCTGCCAAGGCCGCGGCGGAGCAGATACCAACGTTCAACATGGTGGACAATGTCATCCGCGCCGCCGCAGAGTACCTCGGGCGATCGTCACCGTGGCATCAGCGCTTCATGGAGCTGCAGAAGGTGTTCACCTTCACCAACCTCGAGGTCCAAGGCATACATGACGTGCGGTGGCTTTCACGAGGAGCTGTAGTCACCCGGTTCGTCCACGTCCTTCCAGCGATCATGGTGATGCTGTCAGAGTGGAAGGACCAGACCATGTACAAAATCGTCATGTCGTACAGGTTCCAGTTCCTCATCAGGTTCCTCGTGGACCTACTGGAGCAGCTCAACGTGCTCTCCTCCGTTTTCCAGAAGCGGGAGGTAAGCTGCCTACTACGTGTTGCATGTTTTGGTTGTAATCCACTTTGTGCTAATTTTGTTTGAATGTGTTTGTTGCAGCTCGACTACGCGCAGGTGCACACGCAGATTGTGCGCACGACATCGATCTTGGAGAGCCGTTACGTCGACTGTGGTGACGACTTCGGGGGAGGGCCAACCGAGAGGCTGTACCGCTTCATCGAGAGGCATGGACCGCGTGGTTCACCAGAAATGGTGATCAAGGGAGCTTTGTCCGATGGCAGTCTCAACCGCTTCAAGTTGACGCTTCACGAGCGCACCAACCCAAACTATCATGGGCCCGGCCAACACGACGCGTGCCTGGCGCTCTGCACCGACATGGCCGAGCATGTCGTCGAGAACCTCCAGTCCAAGCTTGGCGACCTTGAGCCTCTTTCTGGAGTGAGGCTGTTTATCCCTGACTTGTGGCAACCGCAATAGGACCGGGACGCGCGGCAGGCACAGTGCCTGGAGTGGCTCTTGTTGCTTGTCACGTTGTTCCGCGCAGATGAAGCCGACGAGATCCTACCAGGTTAGTTTGAAGTGCCACCCGGTTCCCCCTCTCACGGCTTTTATACTAACCGTTGCCTCTTATACCTTGCAGGCATTGACAAGAAGAAGGCCATGAGGGAGCTTCGCACGTTGTGTCCAGTTCTTGCCAGAGCGCCGAAGAGTGAGCGTAAGTTCCACACGGGACTTACCGCCATTCTCAGGACACCCGATTGGCAGCAGGCGTACCCCAACCTCGTCGGACTCTGGGTGGCGATTGCAGTGCTGCCTCTCAGCACGGTCGAGTGTGAGCGAGGCTTTTCCCGACAGAACCTGATCAAGACGTGGCAGAGGGGCAGCA
Source organism: Closterium sp. NIES-65 (assembly GCA_948144175.1). NCBI lineage: Eukaryota > Viridiplantae > Streptophyta > Zygnematophyceae > Desmidiales > Closteriaceae > Closterium > Closterium sp. NIES-65. The sequence continues at coordinate 2,259,562 of CANXME010002232.1, read as the reverse complement.
TCAAGGATTGTAGGCTGAGCGATCTGCTTTGCATCTCACTGCTTGACTATGAGTTAGACGTCCCAGGAGTAGTCGAGATTTGGCGCGCTTACAAGAAGCGCCGGCCGTTCACAGCACCTGCATCAAGGCACAGGGAGGAGCCCCCAAGGGTTGGGAAGGAGCATGTAGATGAGCCAGTAGTGGAATGTGATCTTGTAGATTCTATGACATACTAATGCAAACATGTAACAATTGGTAGTTGTTGGTGTTCTCAAACAAGAGTAAAAATTGAGTGCTAGTCTGTAACATCAGCGTTGAAAAGTTTGTGGAGTCTGAACTTTCAAACTTTAAAATTTGGTCAACTCTGGCTGCCAGACTAGGAAGAGGGGTGTACTCTGAGGCCTCATACTAGATCAACACGAATCTAGGGGCCTGGTCCCAATTGCGAGTCGCATTTCCGCGACCATTACTGTATTTTTTATTGGTCAGCGTGAAACGCGCTGACGTCGCTGACGAATTGTAATCCGACTCGTCAATGTGAAACGTTCGCACGCGGCTCGAAATGTCAATGCACCTGGACAGCCTGCAATGCCAATTTCGTGCGGGAAAAAATCCCGCTCGTCGAAACCACACCCCAGCCAAGCGGTTGAAAAAAGGGATGTACAATCATTTGTGTCACCCAAACAAATGCGCACAACTGTACATCTCGCCTGGTCGCCTAGAGTCGCGATACATTGGTTGTTTGTGACACAACATTTGACAAATTTACAGGAGCGACTCGGTAAATCGGGGATTGAGACACAAGTGTCCCCGCAGGAATGCACCCTGAGTCTGCTTAGAGAGATGCCGCTGATTTCAAGCATACACATACCCGTGTGTACTAATATAGATAAGCAATTCAACTGAATTCAACCTGCTGAGGAGATGGATGCAAAAGGGCTGATTCTTCAGTAAAGGCAACCCACTTTCAACCATCCTGGCTAGATGGTAAAGCACCACAATATCAGAGAGCAAACGGGTGAAATGTAAAAGATATTCCGTTGCCGGGACTTGAACCCGGGTCTCTCGGGTGAGAGCCGAGTATCCTAACCGACTAGACTACAACGGAGTTGCCCAAATGTGCCTTTTCATTATACTATACGTTATTTTTTTGTCCGCCACAATGGCAAACAACCCAGAATTTCTTTCTGTGGAGATCCACCGATGGACATGAGTCAGCCCCACCTCGAGTCGCTACTTGCGCACGGTACAGCCAGCTGTTTGCCGGCTCAGTTCTTTCGTGGAGGCGGCGGCGGCCTGCAAGCATACGTGGCGGCACTTTTGTCGTTTCTGCAGCCTTGGCAGTGGTTGTGGAACGCGCATCTCGTCAGCTTTTTCGATCAGCGGCTGTGGGAACGCGTTGATCCACGATGGTTGGCAGCACTGTCGTCCTGCCACGTGTCGGAGCTGCTACTCGTTCCGTCTGGCCACGTGGCGGGTCCTGATTGGCCGGAAGATCTCGTTGACTTCATCAAGAATGCACGGAATCTTTCACTTAGGAGAGATATGGCGACGATGAGAGGCACAGGGGAACAGAAAGGGAGGATAGAAGCTGAGTTGCGAGGAGAAAATGGAGTTAAAAAGGTGACACGTGGCACCAGCAGACTGGCTGAGACGGTTGCAACGACACGTCAGCAGCGCAATTTGCTGAACCCTGAACCCTGGCTCTCGTCAGTTTCTCGTGAGCTGACACGTGGTATGAATCCGAAGAAGCTCCACGAGATTGAACGGCTGTCCTCGCTTGTAGTAGCTGCCGCGCAGCACACTGCCGCCCACAGGCCCTTCCACATTCACTGTTTATCCAGCTACAGTAATCACTGTTCCCATGGCTCTGATTATTACTGTTCATCAAGGATCTGCAATGTGCCAGAATCGAATTATGGCACTGTAACGGTGGTTGACCTTGGCGCCGGTCAGGGATATTTGTCTCAAATCCTTTCTTTTCATTTCGGGCTGCCCGTTGTGGCAGTGGACGCGTCGCACCACCACACGCGTGTGTTGCACACGCGTGCGGCGCGTGCCAGCAAGGCCTGCGGGAAAGAGGGGAGGCAGGGGAAAAGGGGGAAGGGGAAGAAGGAGGGGAAAGAGGGCGAGTGGAGGAAAGGGGGTGAGGCCACTGGATCAAGTGAGAAGGAGAAGGAGGAGGAGAAGGGGTTAGCAGAACCAGCGGTTGGTGCTGGTGCAGTAGCAGGGGGGGGTTCCTGGCCCTGTGCTTCCGAACCTGGATCAGAAGCAGGTACGGGTTTGGTGCTGAATCCGAGGCTAGTGACCCGAACCATAACTCTTGGCTCGGCAGCTGCCACGATTGGTGCGCTGCTGAGAGGCGGTGGGGAGAGGATGGGGGAGGAAGCATGCGTGGAGGAGGGGAAAGGAGCGGAGGGAAACGGGGGGAAAGGGAAGGAGGAGGATGAGGAGGAGAGGGAGGATAGAAGTGGAGAAAGAGAGGCAAGCAAGGCAAGAAGCAGGGAGGAGAGTGATGCGGATGCAGATGAAGTGAGTGGCATGGTAGGAAACCCGTTGAGAAGCAACTGCATGGAAAGCAACGGGATGAAAAATGACGGGATGGAAAGAGGCAGCACAGAGGAACATGGCGACAGCTGCAGCTGTAGCGTGCGGGGCATGCTGGCGGGGCTGCATGCATGTGGCGACCTGACAGTGAGCGCACTGCGAGCCTTTGTGCTACAGCCGGAGGTCAGAGCCATGGCCATGGTGGGGTGCTGCTACAACCTGCTGTCGGAGCAAGGGGAGGCTGTAGGTGTTGGTGGTGGGGAGGGAAAGCATGCTTCTTCGCTCCCTGCTCCTGCCACACCTGCTGATTCCTATCCTCATCCGCTCCCTGCTGCTGCCCACCCGCCGCTGGTGCAGCCACTGCAGTCCCGGGATTCTGACCCTTTCTCTACTCGTCTTGCTCCTGCTCATGCTGCCGCCGATGATGCTTCTCCTCCTCCTGCTCTTACTTCTCCTGCTCCTGCTCCTCCGGCCGTTGTCCTGCCTCCGTTTGGCTTCCCCTGCTCCTCCTATGTGCGCGCATTTCCAACCTCCATCGAACACACTGCCTCTGATCCGCACACGTGTCAGCCTCTCATTGGCCGCAACGGCCGTGACCTGGCGTGCCAGAGTGCGGACAGGTGGAGAGTAACCCCTCCTGAAGAGGCAGAGGGAAACTTTGAGGTGCATGCCTTCCGGGCTGCACTGGAGGTGCTGATCGTGCGGCATCGTGCAGATAAGGAAAAAGTTCCTGGTAAGGTAGATGGTGAGGAGACAGGTTCCCTGGGTGGGAGTGAAGAGGGGCTGGAAGGGGGTGGAGGAGGAAGTGAGGAGGGAGGGGCGAGTGGGATACGAGTGGGTCGGCTGGGGAAGGCAACGAGGAGAAGAAGAGTAACGGCTGCAGTCAATGCTGCTGCTGCCGCCGCCGCCACCACTGCTGTTGCTTCTGCCTCCGTTGCTTCATCTGATGCTGCCACGTGTGCTGCCACTGCCAGCCCATGCATTGCCGGCAGCAGCGCATGCAGGGAAACATCAGACACAGTGCAGGATGAGAGTCAGGATCAGCAAACAACGACACGCACTGACCCAAACTCCTCCTGCGCACCACAGCCCTCTCCCACTTTCCGGCCCTCCTCTCTTTCCTCCTCTCCTCCATCACCTCCTCCTCCTCCCACCTCTCCTCTCTCCCACCAGCATCACCTCGAAGCCTTTTCCTCCTATGCTCTCTCCGCGTGCCTCAAGCTGCGCATCTCCCCGCCCCCATCGCCGGCCCTCATCGCCAGTGTCTGGGGCGAGGTCTCTCCTTACGCCCCCCTCGTGCGCGCCTTCTGGTGCCTGCGTGCCGTGCTGGCAGGCCCGCTGGAGTCCCTGCTCGTGGCTGATCGGCTGCTGTGGCTGCAAGAAATGGGGGGGCGGTTGATGGTACAAGGAAAGGGAAGTGAGGTGGAGGAGCATGATGTTGAGAAGCATGCAAGGGAGGAGGGGCAGGAGGAGGAGCGGGCGGGGGAGCAGCTGAACCATCAGGTGAAAGTACAGGTGAAACAGCAGGTTGGGGGTTCGGAGAGCCGTGGGTTTCGGTATGGTGTTGTTGCTCTGTTCCAACCGGAGATGTCACCTCGCAACCTTGCCATTGTAGCACTCAAGGAACATCAGGGGTTGTGACCGCAATCACAAGTGCAACCGCAACTGCGACTGGGGCAATGAATGATGCCTCTACTCCACTCCACTCCCCTCCCACCACTCCCGTGGAACAGTAAACTCTCCACAGCTGCTGCTGCTGCCCTTTCAAAGAGTAGAGAGATGAGAGCACCTTGCCTGCATGTCCTGTGCTTGTGTGCTAAAGTGAGCTGAGCACCTTTTGGCACTTTGTAGGCAGCATTCTCAGAATAGGAATGCAACGGAATGATGAAACTAGGAAGTGTGGAAGTACAAATATGCAACCCTAACAACTGTACTCCCTATTGTGCTACTCACTGTAGCCTACAACCATACAATTACATTTGACACACCCCCATAGGCTAAGTGAGGGGCATCAAAACAAGCAAGGTGAACAAACGGTCACAAGACCAGTCAAAGCAAGAAACAAGGCAAGCTCAGGGTGGATCTCAAGGACACCACACAAATTCCGAGCGCAAGCAAGCGGCCACAAGGCCAGTTCAAGAGTTCACTAGGATATAAATAGGAAGCACAACAAGTAGAGCAAACAACAAGACTACAGCAACCGATGGCCTACCTCAACAAGCCCCAACTGCACACAGAACCAGTGGTGATCACCAAGCGCCAAGGCCTCGGTGAAGACGTCTACAGTGTTGGCCTCTGAGACCACAAAGTCCAGGCGTGCCTGGCCGCGTCGCTGCAGCTCTTGTAGGAGGAAGTAGCTCATGTCAATATGCTTCACTCTGCTCTCCAGTCGAGGCTCTCGACACAGGAGGATCATGGCCTTGTTGTCAGCGTACAAGGTCGGTGCAGAGCGAGGCCGCTCACCAAGGTCGGCGAGCAAGAAGGTCAACCAGCGAAGCTCCTGTGCCGCCATGGCACCAGCGTAGATCTCTGCCTCTGCACTGGAAGTAGCCACAGACGACGACCGTGTAGACCTCCACGACACAGCACCAACTCCCAGACTGATGCAGTAACCCTGAGTCGAGCGCTGAGTCTCCACGTCGTCAGCGTAGGAAGAGTCGCAGTGACCAGTCAACGCCACTGGCAGAGTCCCTCCAAGCACAAGCCCCATGCCTGATGTAGTCGCCAAGTACTTCGCCACCCTCACAGCAGCTGTCCAGTGGACAGGGCCGTGTCTCCCAGTCGCAACAAAGCGAGAAAGGATGCTGAGGGGAAAGGCGAGGTCCGGTCGAGTACAAGTCATCAGGTACATGAGGCAGCCCACCAGCTCTGCGTAGGGTCCACTGGACTCGAAGGGCTCGTCAGGAAAGGGGCCCGTGAGTCTGTGGTCAACGACAAGAGGAGTGGGCTGTGTGGTGGAGAACTGGAAGTCGAACCGCCGAAGGACCTGCTGCACCATGTGTGACTGCGTTAGCGTGATGGTGCGAGCGGCTCTGTCCTGGGTGATCTGCAGGCCAAGGTAGCGCTGCAGCTCACCTAGGTCAGTGCAATTGTGTCACTTCTGCAGTTCAGACTTCACCTGAGCCAGGGCTGCCCTGTCAGCTGTAGCAAACACCAAGTCGTCGACGTAGACAAGGATAAAGAAAGGAGTAGAACCCGCTCGAACAAACAGAGACGGGTCGGCGGAGGACGGGCTGAACCCAAGGTCACGAAGCATGGAGCGAAGAGTGTCGTGCCACTCACGGGGCGACTGGCGGAGACCGTAGACTGGTCGCCTCAGGCTCCACTGGGTCCCAGGTGGGAAGGTGTCAGTGAAGCCAGGAGGACGGCGCAGCCATATCTCCTCGTGCAGTCGGCCCTTGAGGAACGCAGTGGAGAAGTCGAGGGAGTGCAACTCGTAGTCTCGCTGCGCTGCTGTGTGGAGTAACACCCGAAGAGTAGTCATCTTCGGGGTCGGGGCGGAGGTCTGGAAGAAGTCAACTCCCTCACGCTGACTGAAGCCCCTGGCTATGTAGCGCGCCTTGAACACCGGCGGTGCTCCAGGCGGCCACTTCACCTTGAAGAGCCACATGCCATCGACTATGTTCGCCCTGGGAGGGGGAAATGCGTCGACGTAGGTGCCTGTGGATCTCCAAGACGCCAACTCTGAGTCCATAGCCGCTTTCCACTGAGAGGCCCACGCCCCTGACACTGCCTCGCGGTAAGTCCGAGGAGTCGGTATGTCAAGGGCGTCGGGGTCTCCATCAGGGGAGAGCAGCATGGCACACACAGAGGGAGAAGCGGCTGCCCAGTACTCCAACTCAGACTCTCTGTCCTCTAGGATGTCACAGCCAAGGGAAAACCCACCCCCGACGGACAGAGGACGGTAGGGAGGAGCTGGCACCACACGGGTGGCGTAGTCAAGGCGGCTGGCGGCAGCAAACTCAGTGACAGCGGCAGTAAGAGCCGAGGCAGACGACGGAGGGAAACGAGAGTCGGTGACAAGAGTGGCGAGGACACGTGCGACAACAGGACGAACAGTGCGGTAGAAGTCAGTTATAGGAGTGGGGAGGGCTGGGAGAGAGGACGGAGGAGGAGACGGGAGAACGGACACAGGAGAACGAGAACGACGACGGGACGAACAAAGGAGGGCAGTGTGGAGGTCAGTAACAGGGGACGAGTGACGAGCACGCGGAGGACAACGAGTGATCAAGTCGTGACGGACAGAGTGAGGAGGAGACCGAGGAGGAGGAAAAGACCAGACCGCCGGACGGTCGTCAGGAGGAGGCAACGAAGGAACAAACACAGGAGGAGACTGGGAGCGGATAGGAGGAGAGGAGGAAAGGCCAAGGGCCCGCAAGCCACTCACAGGTGGGAACAATTGCCGCTCCAGAGGAAGCTGCGGTGGCGGTTGCGGCTGCTGCTGCGATGGCGGCTGCTTTTGCTGCGGCTGCGGCTGCGGCTGCTGCTGCTGCTGCTGGTGCTGCTGCTCCAGAAGGTCCAGCACCCGCAGCTCCTGCCGCTCCCTCTCCAACCGCTCCTGCTCCTCACGCTCACGCCGACGGGCAGCATGGAGACGCGTGTCGTGGCGGTGGGGAGGCGGAGTGGACTCCGCAGAACCAGGGTCTCCAGCATCAGTCTCCTCAGACTGAGCACCCCCAGAACCAGCACCTCCAGTGCCAGCACCTCCAACTCTAGCACCCCCAGAACTAGCACCTCCAGTGCCAGCACCTCCAGCTCCAGCACCCCCAAAGCCAGCGCCACCTGCGCCAGCACCTCCAGATCCAGCACCCCGCGACCGAGCACCCCCAGACCGAGCACCGCCAGCGGCTGCACCTCTAGCTCCAACACCAACCGAGTCCACAGTAACCTGTCGCGGAAGTGCTGAAGGCTGCTGAGGGGACTGTGAGGAGGACTGCGGGGAGGGAGACGCTACCTGACGCGCGACCGAGGGTAGAGGGGTAGCGTGGGACACACCAGACGGGGCAGGACCAGGGGGGGGGGGGGCGGGGGTACCGGAGGAGCAGGAGCAGGAGGAGGAGAGGGTGCTAGGAACAGGGGGGGAGGGGGTACCGGGAGACCTCGACAGGGGTACCGGGTGTAGTAGGACACAGACTCGTCAAACCGGACGTCACGGGAGTCCAGGAATTGGTGGAGGGGTGGGTGGTAAAAGGACTAGTCGGTAGAGTCCACTGGGAAACCAAGGAAGACACAGGGGACGGCGCGTGCCGAGAGCTTGTCCGAGGAGGTGTCGCGAACAAGTGCAAGGCAGCCCCAGACTCAAAAGGCCGACCCAACACCAGGGGAACCAGTCCAAAGACTGGTCGGTGAAGCCTCGGGCCGCGAGACACGCGGCTGGAGGTTCAGCTGGTGTGCAGCGTAGCGAACCGTGTGAGGCCACAGAAAATGGGGCGCACGGGCATGGATCATGGACGTGCGGGCGATGTCCATGACCAAGCCTATGCGGCGCTCAGCAACCCCATTCTGCTGTAGGGACTCTGGCAGTGTCCAGTACTGGGTGATGCCCTCTTCGCCGCAGAATCCGCCGAGAATGCCGGAGCGAAACTCGCCCCCACGGTCGGAGTGAAGACAACTGACTCGACAACCACGAGTGCCCTCAGTGGCTAGAAGCCACCTGATCAGCGTAGCAGTCACCTCGGACTTCTTCACAAGAGGGAACACTGTGGTGTACCTGGAGTAGTCGTCGACGACCACAAGAAAGTAACGCTCTCTCCCAGACCCCTGCGTCGGGGAAGGGCCCCAGACGTCCAAGTGGAGAGTCTCGAAGGGAGCGGTGGCCAGACGGAGGGAGGAGGAGTGGGGAGTGGCGCGTAAGCAACCGGCGACGCACGGAGAGCAAGGAGGGGCAAGCGAGGGAGGGAGCGACGGGAAGGTGCGTGGGAGACCTGTGACAAGTCCCTGACTGTGCATGCCACGAAGGCGAGGGATCGACGGGTGGCCAAGGCGGTGGTGCCACAGGACGATGCGGTGGGCGAGAGAGCGACAGGAGCAAGACGCAGCGATTGGACTAGACACAGCGACCGGACTGGACACGACTACCTGGCTAGACACAGCAACTGGACTGGGGACCTGGGCCGGAGGGGACGCAACGACCTGAGGGGAGGACGCGACCGGGGAGCGCTCGGTGTGGAGAACGTAGAGACCGGAGTGGGGCTCCCTGGTGAAAGTGGCCAAAACAGCACCTGTGGTAGCGTCAGTACAGACTGCAGTCCGCCCACCCCCCACGAAGGTAACCGTGATCCCCCTGTCCTGGAGGTATCCAACACCCACCAAGTTCCGAGTGAACGAGGAGATGTGGAGGCCGCGCAGGACACAAGAGGGGACCACACGGCACGGGAGGGTGGTGGAGCTACGCGCAACGGCTCGTCCAGAGGTAGGATCAGCCAAAGCCACCGACACAGGGGTGAGGAGTGGCGTAAGGGTCGTGTGGTCGCGGAAGAAGCACTGAGACGCGCCCGAGTCCAGAGCTTGTTGGCTGCCTCATGTACCTGATGACCTGCACACGACCTGACCTTGCATACCCTCTTAGCATTCTCGCACGCTATGTTGCTCCTGGGAGACACCGACCAGAGCACATGGGTGCAGCGAAGAGGGTGTTGCGCTACTTGTGCAGTACGTCGGGCATGGGGCTAGTGGTTGGAGGACGGAGTCCAGTGGTCCTCACTGGGCATGCAGACGCTTCTTGGGCTGACGACTAGGCTACGCAGCGGTCGTCACAGGGTTACACCTTCAGCCTTGGTTCCGGCTCTGTTTCGTGGCGGGCTACTCGCTCGTCTTCTGTTCTCGGCTCCAGTTGTGAGGCCGAGATCTACGCTGGGGCCATGGCTGCACAGGAGCTTCGCTACCTCACCTACCTGCTGACTGACCTCGGAGAGCCGCCTCGTTCTCCTCCAGTTCTGTACGTAGACAACAAGGCCATGCTGGCCTTGTGTCGAGAGCAGAGACTGGAGCACAGAACAAAGCACATTGCTCTCCGCTACTTCCTTGCTCGTGAGCTACAGCAACGTGGTCAGTTGCGGCTTGCGTACGTGGCCTCTGAGGCCAACACTGTTGATGTCTTCACCAAGGCACTTGCGCCTTGTGATCATCAGCGCTTCTGCACTCAGCTGGGTCTTGTGCCTGTTTTGCCTCACTTTCTCACCTCTTGACCTTGCTTGTACTATTACATATATATATACCTGCTCTTGCTTGTTTAGCTTTATATATATGTGTGTACTCTTGCATCTGAACTGGCCTTGTGGCCTTGACCTTGTGCTCGGAATGTGTGGTGACTTTGAGATCCACCCTGAGCTTGCTTTGCTTTGCTTTGCTTGACTGGTCTTGTGAACCCTTGTTCTCCCCCACTTTGCCTATGGGGGTGTGTCGGAACATTATATAGCTTATACATTTGTGTAGGCTGTAGTGGGGTATCCCATAGGGGGTACAACCCAATTAGGGTTAGTACTTGTACCCACTTCTTTCATGGTTCATTCATTCTCGTTTCAGTTTTCTCACGGCTGGTCCAGAGGTAGGATCAGCCAAAGCCACCGACACAGGGGTGAGGAGTGGCGTAAGGGTCGTGTGGTCGTGGAAGAAGCACTGAGACGCGCCCGAATCCAGCGTGAATGACAGAGAGGCCTCAGCGGGAGGGTCAACTGACCCAGTCGCTACACAAGCACCTAGAGCAGCAACACAAGCACCTAAGCTAGACAGGCACAAGGCTACACTAGCAGGAGGCAAGCAGACTAACCTACGAACACTCGAGCACACAGACCCATCAGCACTAAAGTCAGCATCAACATACAAAGCATGCTGACGCGCATCGTCCATGGACAGATCAAAAACATCAATCTTACGGGCTAACAGGCTGAAACCAGCGAGGCGTGACCGTCAGAGGGCCCCAACGAGCCCGGTAGAGGTCGTCAAGGTGGCGGAAGCACCGCGCGGCAGAGTGGTCATCGCGACCACAGAGACAGGGGCTGCCCGGCCCGGTGAGGCACCAGTGGGTGCAGGGGCCTGCGTCGCGGCGAGGGGGGCGAGGGGCCCAGCTGGAAGAGCTGCTGCTGCGGCCGGTGCTCCCAGGGCCTCCCGGACCCCACTGCGGCGGGGGACCCCAGTGCTGCTGCGGACCCTACTGTAGCGGGGGCCCCCACTGCTGGAACTGCTGCGGTGCCTGCTGCTGCTGCTGTCCCTACTGCTGCTGCTGTCCCTGCTGTGGCTGGTGCTGCTGTGGCTGCTGCTGCTGGGGGGCAACGCCCCCACCGGTCGGGCCACCACCTGTGGGTGGGCCTGTCTGTCCCGCACCTCCTCCAAGGCCCCCTCCCTTTGGCGCACCACCGCCTCCGCCGCCGCCGCCTCCGCCGCCACCGCCGCTCCCACCTCCAACGCCACCTCCACCGCCACCTCCACCGCCCCCACCTCCCCTCTTCCCGCCCTTCTTGCCACTCTTGCCCCGTTTCTGCCAGTCTGCGGCAGAAACGACAGTGGTGTCCTCAGAGACCGACACAGCAACAGAAGCGCGGGTAGAGGTGAAAGTGGTAAGCTGAGGGGCGGCACACCGTGCAAAGAGACGGGGGGGCACCGCATCAGTGGCGGAGGCAACGGTGAGGAGGCTTCTCTCGATGGTCCCGAGAGCAGTCTGAAGGAGGTCTATGGTGAGCTCAGTGGGGTGCTTCTGAAGAAGCGCGTCGCGGGTAGTGGCAAGGCGGTCAGGGAGGCGGGTAACTAACCAGTGCACAGTGAGCCACATAGGGGGGGGAGCAACAAGGAGCTGTGCGTCGGTACAGGCCGAACGAAAACCGGCGTCAAGCGAGCGGAGGTGAGTCACTAGGTCGGAAACAGTCGCAAACGAGCCTAGGTCGGGAAACACGAACGGCATGAGGAGGCGACTGACGGAGGCGGAGGAGGGGGTGGAATAGCGAGCCACAATAGCATCCCAAACCCCCTTGGCTGTCTCCACCTGGTCAAAGTGAGCGGCCTCAGTCGGGGGGAGAAGCCCCGATAGCGTGAGGGCGGCGGCCGTGTCACGAGAGAGCCACACGTCCCTAGCCAGGTTTCGACGGTCGTAGTCCGCCTGGGCCATAGGAGTCGGCTCCGGGGCGGTCAGCAGGGCGTCGGGGGACACGGGTGCCGCGAGAGCACCCGACGCGTGGGCCCACTGAGTGGCGCCGTCCTGACGCTGGCTAGTGAGGAAACGTGTGGTCTGGCGCTGCCAGGTACCGAACTCGATCGGGCGTCCCTCAGCATCGAAACGGAGGCGACGGTCCTCCATAGCCACATAGGGGGGGAAGCAACAAGGAGCTGTGCATTGTTGTCTACGTACAGAACTGGATGAGAACGAGGCGGCTCTCCGAGGTTAGTCAGCAGGTAGGTGAGCCAGCGAAGCTCCTGAGCAGCCATGGCCCCGGCGTAGATCTCAGCCTCACAACTGGAGCCGAGAACAGAAGACGAGCGAGTAGCCCGACACGAAACAGAGCCAGAACCAAGGCTGAAGGTGTAACCCTGTGACGACCGCTGCGTAGCCTGGTCGTCAGCCCAAGAAGCGTCTGCATGCCCAGTGAGGACCACTGGACTCCGTCCTCCAAGCACTAGCCCCATGCCCGACGTACTGCACAAGTAGCGCAACACCCTCTTCGCTGCACCCATGTGCTCTGGTCGGTGTCTCCCAGGAGCAACATAGCGTGCGAGAATGCTAAGAGGGTATGCAAGGTCAGGTCGTGTGCAGGTCATCAGGTACATGAGGCAGCCAACAAGCTCTGCATACGGGCCACTCGACTCTACGGACTCATCCGAAGGCAGAGCTGAGAGTGAGTGGCGAGCAGGCAGAGGAGTGGCCTGAGGCGAGGAGTACGTAAAGCCGAAGTGCTGAAGGACCTGCTGCACCATGTGTGACTGAGTCAGGGTAATGGTGCGGCGTGGTCTGTCCCGGGTGATCTGCAAGCCAAGATAGCTGCGCAGTTCACCCAGGTCTGTGCACGTGTGTCTCTTCTGCAGCTCGGACTTCACGTAGGCGAGTCCAGCAGTGTCAGCTGTGGCAAAGACCAGGTCGTCGACGTACACGAGGATGTAGAACGGCGGCAGAGAGGTGTCGGTGCGCAGAAACAGCGACGGGCCGGTAGTAGAAGAAACAAACCCAAGAGCCGCAAGCGTAGTCCTCAGTGTGTCGTGCCACTCACGGGGCGCCTGGCGGAGACCGTAGACTGGACGCCGGAGACTCCATTGGGTACCAGGAGGGAACGACCCAGTGAAGCCAGGTGGGCGGCGCAGCCAGATCTCCTCGTGCAGGCTGCCCTGCAAGAAAGCAGTGCTGAAGTCAAGAGAGTGCAGCTCGTAGTCACGGTGAGCAGCAACGTGCAGCAGTACCCGAAGAGTGGTCATCTTCAGGGTGGGAGAGAAGGTCTGAAAGTAGTCAACTCCCTGCCACTGACTGAAGTCACGAGCCACATAACGTGCCTTGAAGACAGGCGGAGAACCCGGTGGCCACTTCACCCTGAAGATCCACATGCCACTGACGATGTTCGCCCCAGGCGGGGGAACCTCGTCAACGTAGGTGCCTGTGGACTTCCAGAAAGTCATCTCTGTGTCCATAGCTGCCTGCCACTAAGAAGAGTAGGGACCCTCTATCGCCTCCGCGTAAGAGCGCGGAGTCGGGATGTCAATTGCATCCGGGTCTCCCTCAGGGGTAAGCAGTACGGACACGAGATGAGGTGAAGCAGCAGCCAGACACTGGAACTCCTCCTGCCTGTCCTCAAGGACGTCCGTGCCAAGGGCACACTTACCCCCGACGGACGGAGGACAGACAGACTCAGACTCAGCGACAAGACTACCAGCGTAGTCTAGGCGACAGCGAGCAGCAAAGTCGAGGAGCTTAGCAACTAGGGCAGACGCAGCAGTGGACTCAAAAGAAGGGTCAGTGACAATAGTAGCCAGGAGACGCGTGACAGTAGGACTGGCAGCACGAAGAGAGTCCGACTCCGGGTCGGCAAGAGCAGGAAGAGAGGACTCAGGAGGAGAAGGCAAAGGGGCATGCAGACGAGCAGCGGACGGACGCAGAGACATCCTGTGCGTGCCAGGGACAGGAGGAGGACGCGGACGCGAACCACGACCACTAGCGCGAGCAGCACGGACAGGCGACGCAGGGCGAGGCGCAGGCTCACAACGCTCAGCAAGACCTCCAGTAGGACCAGTGTAGGGAGGAGGAGCAGGTAGGGGGAAGGCGGGCTGTAACTGTGACCGCGACTGTTCAGGCTGTGGACACTCTAAGGGAGGAGGAGGACCAGTAGAAGGCGGAAGACCAAGAACCTGCTGCAAGAGCGGAACGAAGTACGGTCGAGGCCGTGCGGCGACTCCAGATACAGCAGGGACAGCACCAGTACCCCCAGCAGGAGCACCAGCTCCACCAGCAACTCCAGCTCCAGTACCCACAGCAGCTCCAGTAGCTCCAGGACCTCCAGCAGCACCAATAGCACCCCCAGCAGGACCGCCAGCAGTAGTCTCAGCGCCAACACCCTAAGCAGCACCAGCTCCAGTCGAGCCCGCAGGCCCAACAGCACCAGTACCCCCAGCAGGAGCACCTCCGGGACCCGCGACACCAGCACCTTCAGTAGCCGAAGAACCTCCAGCTCCAGCAGCACGGCTCCGGCGCCGGGCAAACCACTCGCGCAGCTCCTGTGGAGAGAGTGGCTCCCGCCGAGACGCAGCACCCGGAGAACCTCCAGGTCCAGCACCACCAGACGCCACACGAACAGGGCCAGCTCCCTCAGTCTCCACACCTCCAAGCGTAGCACCTCCAAGCTCAGCACCCCCAGACGTACCACTCCCAGGCACAGCACCCCCAGGCTCAGCACCCCCAAGCACAACACCCCCAAGCTCAGCACCCCCAGGCTCAGCACCCCTAGGCTCAGCACCCCCAGGAGTAGCACCCACACGCTCAGCACCCCCAGGCTCAGCATCCTCAGCAGCACCAGAGTCACCAGTAACCTCGACAGGCTCGACCGCGTCTACCTGGGACACACCTGAAGGGGCAGGACCCTGAGGGGGGAGGGGGTCTACCGGGGGGGGACCTGGTACAAGGAAGAGCGGGGGCGGGGGGAGGGACGGAGTGCTGTAGGGGAAGAGGTGGTAGTAGGGGACTGACTCGTCGAAGGTGACGTCCTGGGAGGACAGAACACGACGAGAGGTGGGGTGGTAGAACTGCCACCCAGGCGCGTCGGGGGGGAACCCCAGGAAGACGCAAGGAGCAGCGCGAGGGGACAGCTTGTCCGCAGACAAGTCGCGGACAAACGCCCGAGATTTCCAGACCCGGAACGCCGACGCATCGCCAACCTTCCCCGTCCACAGCAGGGCTGGGGAGGTCTCCGGCCTGGAGACCCTGGGGTGAAGGTTGATATGATGCGCCGCGTACCTCACCACAAACGGCCACAGAAAATGGGGGGCAGCCGCATGCATCATGGACGTACGAGCTGTCAAACATTATATATGTTGTGTTAGTTTAGGCTACAGTGGGTTAGCCTATAGGGGGTACACAATTCTAGGGTTAGGTACTTGTACTCATTTCACTGCTAGTTCATTCATTCCTGTTAAGTTATTCCAACATGGTATAGAGCAGGTCCTTCCTAGGACCGAAATTTTCTAAGGGCCCACCACTACGTAACTACCTACCTACCTACCTACCTACCAGTGCCCTAGGGCGCCTCGACGTGTCACGCCCCTAGAGGCCCCTCTTGACGGCCCCGCGCTAGCCCCGTTCAGGCCCCGTTGGCCCCACGCCCGCTCTCCCTAGCGGTACCGCTCAGGCCCCGTCGGCCCCTTTAAGGCCCCGTTCAGGCCCGGCGCTAGCCCCGTTCAAGCCCCACCGGCCCCGCGCTAGCCTCTCTCAGGCCCCGTCGGCCCGCACTAGCCCCGATTCAGGCCCCGTCGGCCCCGTTTCAGGCCCCGTCGGCCCCGCGCTAGCCCCTATCAGGCCCCGTCGGCCCGCGCTAGCCCCGTCTTAGGTCCCGTCGGCCCCGCGCTAGCCCCTCTCAGGCCCCGTCGGCCCGCGCTAGCCCCGCTTCAGGCCCCGTCGGCTCCGCGCTAGCCCCTCTCAGGCCCTGTCGGCCCGCGCTAGCCCTCCAACGCGGTGGGAACGAGCGTACGCGCCCTCGGCGCGATCCATAGCCGCCACATCAGCTACCGCCTGCTTGAACGGGCGGGAAGTCAGGAGACTCTTTTGTTGGTAGAGCTTGAATCGCTTTGCCACGCGGTCGTCGGTGTGGTCCTCGACTTGAAACATCACAAAACGCTCCGAAATGTAGTCGAGGGCGTTCATGACCATTTCGAGTCCGCCCGCTGTGTCGTCGTGCTGCAGCTTGTACTCCGCGTGTTTCAAGTAGGCCCTCACGTCCTCCAGGGGCTCCGCCTTCGCGCGCACGAACGCCTTCATGAAGTTTGCCGCCGAAAAAGGTGGGGGTGGTGGAAGGGAGGGGGGGGAGATTTTCCATGGATGTGACATTTGCTGCGTTGTTCGGAGCCTCACCAGCATCGTCGTCAGAGTCGTCGGAGTCGTGGTCGTCGGCTGCGGCTTCGGGAACGCTGGTAGCTACCTCCTTGTTGTGGCGGCGTGTTGATGCTCCTTTCACTCCCTTCTTTTTCGAATTTTCGTTTTTAGCCGAAATTGATGCCGCCGGTTGTGTAGTTTCGGCTTCAATTGCGCTGGCGGGTCAATGCTGTAACAGAGACAGGAGCGCCTTGACTTGGTCCGGCGTCAACGCCTGTGTCAAGTCCGGGTCAACGGTCGCGCCAGACGAGGCGGCCGTACGGCGCCTCTGGCGCTGACGCGACTGCCTGTGGGGCGCGTGTGCCTCAGGCGCGTGCTCCGCGTCAGTCGCGTGTGGCGCCACGTTCGCCATTGGTGCCACGGCCCACGGGTGCCACTGGCGCAACAGGCGCCACAGGCGCCGAAGGGTGCTGCTAGTGCCGCTCGGCGTTTTTGTTGACCTCAAGCCCGCCCAGCAGCACGTCGACAGCTGTTGGGGCGGACGTTTCGCCGTCTGCCCGGCGCTTGTTGCGGCGCTCGCCCGGCATTTCCCGGGCGTTACGATCGGTGTCGGAAATATTCGAGTCGTTGACGACGGTGTTGTTCGCGCGGTTAAGTGTCGGCGTAGCAACCATAGTCGAGCGGTTGTGGTTGAGAATGTCAGCTAATTAAGTTGAAGGTGAAACGCCTCTCAGTAGAGAGCGAGTTCTAGCCAGCTTGAACGGAAAACTACCGTAGAAATGAGCTCGAGGAACTGAGAGTTGCATGAGCCGTTGGAAAATGAGAGGCGTGGGTGGAGGGAAATGAGCTCCAACCCACGTTTTGTAGTTGGAGAAGGGCATTTAGCGCGCTTCGACGATGCCAAATATGCGTTACAGGCAGCTGCGCTCTTGAAATACGTAATTTTGAAAAACACTTCATGTGCTTAAAAATTATCATAATTGGTTACCACACTACCATAGGTTAGATCCCATTTTCTAACTGCAGTTAGATTCACACACGCCCTAAGAGCTGGAGAACTGGTTTGCCATGTGCAACACAACAGAGAAGCCACAACACAGGTCTACACTCAGATCTGGAAACTACAAACCATCTGGAGACAGGTTACATAAGGGAAACCGGAACCCTGCACAACAACGGTAGGTATCACCCAATGCATGCATGAATCAGCTAGCATGCTTCAAATAGCATGCTTTCGCTATACAATACATGCCTTACTGAATGTAACCACCATAGGGGTTACCGAAAAGGCCTGCCCGCGTGGCACGGTAATCCCCGCGCCCTGACTCACTAAGAGCAGGAGAAGCGGGACCCATTCCCCCCACCATCACCTGACCCAACCCTCCCCCAGCCGCAGTCGCAGCAGCGGCAGCCGCGGCGGCCATGGCTCTGGCGTTGACAGCAGCAGAAGCGGCCAGCGACCCGTCGTCAAAAAGGAGTCTCAGCATACCATGCGAAAGCGCTGCGGCTGTCTGCTGGTGCTGCTGCCGCTGAAACGCGTCGTCCAGACGGCCGGCGAAGCATTCGTCTGCGTCCACAGACGGCAACGGCCGGCCGGCACGAGGCGTACCCGGCATGCCGCCTTGAAGCGAGTTGGCGTTATTCGTCCCTGCAACGCCACCCGTCGCAGCCGCCGCACCGAGCGCGGCGCGAGCATGAACGAGCATGGCTTCAACCGCATCAAGCGCCACAGTTCCCTGACGAGCTTGTGCGCGATTGTCAAAACACCGCAGCTGCTGTAGCTTGTCCGCCACGTGGCAGCTCGGGGCCTGATAACCTCTGTACACCGCCGCCGCCGCCGCCGCTACAGCCGCCGCCGCCGCGGCTGCTTCACCAGTCGTGGCGGCGGCTAGTGGTCTGGTTAGACCAGCCCTCGCCCTCTTAGTAGGCGAGCCGTCCTTAGAAGCCTCGAGATCTCCCAGCAGACCGGCCGCCGGAGCCGCCGCTGCCGCATCGTCGGAGAATTGAAGCCTGCGCGCCTCGAAGTGCTCCCCGGGTAGCGCGTCTCCGCTTCTTACCGCCACCGCCTCCGTCCCCCGCTTCCGCCACGCGCCGTACCCCACGCGCTCCTCCGCGCCAACCCCGCCCTCCCACCGCGCGGACGGCGAATCCACCGCGGCGGGCGGAGCCTTGGGCGACGACGACAGCCAGGGGAACTCGCGAGTATGACTGGGCGGAGTCCAGACGGCGTTAGGCTCCACGCCGGGGACAGCCGCTCGTTGATGGTGCTGTTGTTGGTGCGGTTCGTGGTGAGGTTGGCGTGGTTGTTGGTGCGCCTCGAGGTGCGATTGTTGGTGCGGTTGGTGCTGTTGTTGACGCAGTTGTTGGTGCCGATGTTGATGATATTGATGCGCGACAGCAGCGCCACTGTCGGAACGAACCACTCTAGCTTCCGAACCCCAGTAGTCGCAGCTCGTCCCAGGTAACGGGCCGCCGCTGTCGGCCTCTTCCCCTTCAGCCGCCAGAAACGAGCCGGCGACGGCTCCCTTAGACCGGCCGCCGCATCCCTGGACCCCCGACTCGCGATCCGAAACCTCCGCGACCGGCGCTGCTTCCACTACCTCCTGCTGAAGAACTATTTCCGCCGCTCGCCGCTTCCAGTGGTCGCGCCAGGCGGTCTCGCATAGCAAGCGGCCGGTGCTGCCATAGCGGGAAGTGCACTGGGAGCAACGGCACGCGAAACGCGGGCCTGAAGAGCCGCGTGATTTGGATTTGCCAGCGCTACCAGGAGGTCCGGTTGCCGTGCCGACTGTGGGTCCGAATTTCTCCATGTCGCCTTGAACCTGCTGCTGCTGTCGCATGAGCGCAACCCGTCGCTCGCCTTCCTTCCGGTCATCCAGTTGCAAGGCGCGCAGGTGCAGCTGCTCCCTGTTATGCGCATCGGCCGCGGCGACAGAAACAATGCGACCCGTGCGACCGCATCGGTGGAAGCAGCAGCAGCGCGTGGTCGCTTCGACCAGCTGCGACATGGCTTCCTATAAAGATGATGTCTAGAGAGAAAGCAGCAAAAATCGACGATATACCGGACGAATTCAACGTAATTACAGACGTGGTTAATCTGACTGACTACGATGTGAGAGATCTAGCTACTACGGAAAGAACTCGCAGAGAACTAACTTGAGCGCGAAAAAAATCGCCAGAAATGAGGAGAACGGAGAAGTGGGAGGGGAGGGAGGTTGGCTTGATTAGCACGGTGATGGACGGTGACAGGGTCAGGTGCGGGCAGGGCAGTGAGGTCAGTCAGTGCTGGGGATGGACGGAAGCAGGGAGGCGAGGGGGCAGAGGCAGGAGACCCGCAGGCATGGCACTGCAGTAAGAAACCCCAATTCCGAGTGATGACGACTTCTCGGCTGAGCTCCTGCTTCCACGAGGTTGGGATGGAAGGAAGCCCAGCGGCCCAGCAGCTCAGCAGGCAAAAGCAGTGAGGAGGACTCGGATGGTGATGACGGGATGGGGCTGGCAGACCCACGAAAACAAGAGAAAAAAATGTCAACGAGGTGATGGGATGGATAGGATGGTATGGTATGTGATCAGGTGGAATATGATGAGATGGGATACGGTAAGATGGAATGGGATTGAGTAGGGTAATTGGGGTGGGATGGGCTAGGTTTGGCATGGGATGGGATGATGGTCAACGAGGACTGCGAGGAGGAATCGCAATGTTGATGATGATGAACCCAACGGCAAGGCAATGTAAGGTTTGAGAACGATGCGCGGGCAGGTTGTGATGTGGAATGATGGTGATGGTGGATGATGGTCATGGTGATGGATGCTGCATGACCCCGTTTTTGAGGCGATTACTGCATTTTTGGGCAGCTTCTTGACCCAGGGTACCGTCACCTGCCACATGAAAGAAATCTTGCAGCCCGACTTTTGGGGTTTTGCTTGTTCACCCGCCACCAACTTCCATACCTGGCATTGCTGCCCGCAACCATCATCATCAGATGTGCCCCCACAACCTCAACCAGACCCGGAAGTTCAACAATTCAAATGCTCAAAATTTGGCGCGTAAAATGCATATATTCAAGGTTTTGGCGGGATTCCAAGTGTGCCAGCTGGATGGGGGATTATGACGTGGTTGTGGGAACAGCTTATCCACTGAGGTCGTCGGACAATGTAGCACCGTCGATTGCAGTAGGCCTTCACGTTTTTCAGCATCCATGCCAACAGGACTAGGCAGTTGCGAAGAGAACGGTGCTCATGCCGCTAACATGTAGATAAATAATGGTACAAAATGCAAAGATGTATAATTTAGAAGTGAAGTGCTATATTTGTGGTGCGTACGCCTAGAGCATGGAGGTAGTGCGTGCATAATTCTCCATTGTTATCAAGAGCACGAGAGTAATAAATTTGGGGTTGATGGTGACATTGAAATGAATTTCCGTGATTTTAACGATGTTTGGTCCTTTAGGCACCGGTTCCAGGTGAGGTAGCAGCACGCCCGGACCTTGGATGACCTTAGGATGTGGCAGATCATTATTGTAATGGGTGGAGAAGTATTCCGGATCGTTTTCAGTTGGTTCGGTGGAGCGGTGATGATTAAGAGCCATCAACGATGGTGTTGAATGACATGGAGGGCAATCGAGTGAAACAATAAGAGGTTGTGGTTCTTTGGTGCTTCCATGCCGTTTTTCTCCTCGATAGCATTTGTTCTCAGGTACCATAGATGTGATATTGAGAAGGAGCATCTCTCCTCCAGCCCTCATAGAGTGGGCCCATTTCATTGCCGGATATGCCCCACCTTCAGTGGTATTACCTTCCCAGCCTCTATCGGTGTCACCTCCGAAGCCTTTGCCTACACATGTTCCAAATCCCCAACACCTGCTTGCGCCATTGTGGAGATTTTGCACTTTACTTTGTGTACACTGCTTTTTGGTTTTATGGTACGAATGCTTCCTTTTTTCTTCAACGGGTAGTTTCTTAATGAGATTGTGCTAGAGGGGAAAATGTGTTAGATGTGTGGCTTTGTTGTTGGGTCGATAGTGGCCCCCTTCGACGAAGGATGGACTGTAGCCTCTCGTAGGCTGGACCTGGAGCATGTAGGTTGAGTATAATTGTTGAGGAAGTCATGACTCGTAGCTTTGACATTTCTTCTTTCGACGGCCCAAGTGCTTCGTGTCAACGGGAGTTGGGTTTGGCCCCGTCCTCGCTAGGGCGGAGCCGACTTCGTGGTCGGGTGTGAGGGGAGCAGCCAACATGCAGCACTGGGCGAGCTGGTTGACGAGGGGGTTGACCTGCACGGGGGCCACTGCACGGGCGCCGACTTCAGAGTGGCACCGACGTCGGGGAGGTCGACCTGGGAAGTCGACCTGCGAAGGGCGTTGACTTGATGACTCCGATCCGGAGAAGCCGACCTGGTGGTTGGCTAGCAGCTGTGCTGGTCGACGTGGAGCTGGTCGACCAGAAGTGAAGTCGATCTGATGGTCGACCAGGACGATGCGGTCGACAAAGGAGGGGCCGATGTCGACCTCGACAGGGGAGGCTGGTGACGCCGAGCAGCTGGGTGTCAAGCAATAGGGCGCCGACCTTGGTTGGCTGACGACTTGGCGAAGTCTGCGGCCGGGCCCCGAAGTGGTCGACGAGGAGACGCCGACCAGGGAGGACGTCGACCTGACGGCGTCAACCTGGTTGCCTGGTCGACCGGGAAACTCGGGCGACGTGCGCGAGTGTTGCCAGGGTGGAGTTTGCGAGGCCGACCTCGGGGATGGTATCCCGAGGTCGACGTGGCTGGTGGGCGCAATCGCTGGCGTGGAGTCGACCTAGGCGTCTGCGCCGTGCACGTGACAAGGAAGAGCGCACCAACCAGCTGCGCGCATCTGCGAAGCAGGTGCACCGTTGTCCCGCGGGTGCAACGCTGTGCAGTCGATTTGCTGCAGCGTTGGCACATCGTGGACCTGCAACGTTGGCAAGCCGCGACTTTGCTCTGCTGGAGCGCGCTCGACCCAGTCGTGCTGGCACGCAGTCGACCGTGCTGCGCTGGAAGTCGACCAGCAGCTTTGCTAGGTCTGATGTAGTCTTGCATGCCAAATGTTGTTAGAACTATTTGTTATCATGTTTTCCTAGTGAAACTCTTGCCAATTTTCTGTCAAGATACTAAGCACCTAGGCAACTAGGTTTAGGCTTAGGATGCACAGTTAGCAGTAGGAGCTAGGGTTTTGGCTTAGGCAAAGTAGAAGTCAAGGCAAAAGGAGTGGTTCAACTATAGAATGACAAGTACAAATAGAGGAGAAGCATGCAAGGAGTGGTGCACCACCACACAGGACAATAATGGGACTACACTACATCTAGAACTACATGTGCTTATACAGAACATATATCAAATATATTCTGACACACCCCCTAAGTGCATGCAGGAATAGCCATGTGCAGAACACCCCCTGAAGCGGTACACCCTGCAGGGCGCAGCAGAAGAAGAGGCGAAGTGAGGAGGAGGGGGAAGAACTGTGAGAGGAGAGGAGATACGAGGTGCCGGCTGAAGTTGCAGACAGACGGGCAACAGGAGGACTGGCACAGTGGCTACTGAGCGCACGAGGGCACCGGAATACGGGAGTATCTGGCTCCGCGGCTACGACAAGCGGCAGGAGCAACGGACCCACAGGCGACTGGCACAGCAAGGCTCGCTGGGCTACCGAGAGCACGAGGGCCCCGGACTACTGACGCTGCTGGCGACACGACGGCTACCTCCGTTCAACTTCCCCCATTGCCCCACGCCCCCTTCTACAACACTAGCGCCACTCCCTCGGCTCCCCCACACTCCCTTAGCTCCCCCCACACCCTCCCCCCCTCAGCAGCAGCTGCAGCAATGGGAGAGAGAGAAGGAGGAGGGGCAGCTTACTCATACCCGCCACCCCCAGCTCCCCCCACACTCCCTCGGCTTCCCCCACACCCTCCCCCCCTCAGCAGTAGCTGCAGCAGTGGGAGAGAGGCCCCCCCCATACCCTCCCCCCCACTGCTGCACGCGCAGCATGGAGATGAAGGGGAAGTGTGGGGGGGGGTGGGCGGGGGGGCGGGGTAGGAGGTGCGCGGGCGACAGCAGGGCGCGCTGGCAGGCAGAACCCGTCGCGCGTCCAAGGCGCACGACATGCCGACCCCGAGCACCGTTCGGACATCTTAACGATGACAGTGAAGAAGGCGTTGGCGAGCTGGAAGGGCCCGGCGGTGAAGGCCGCCATGGAGGAGGAGATCCGCAGCCTCATCAACATGGGCTCTTGGGAGCTGGTCAAACGCCCGCCGGGGGTGAACATCATGAAGAACCGGTGGGTGCTGACGACGAAGTACCACATCAACGACACCGTCGAACGGGAGAAGGCGAGGCTGGTCGTGAAGGGCTTCACCAAGGTGTATGGCACCGACTATGACGAGACGTTTGCGCCGGTGGGCAGCTACATCACGCTGAGGATCTTCCTCAGCATCGTCACCGTCCTCAACCTCAACCTGATGCAGCTCGACATGAAGAACGACTTTCTGTAGAGCAAGCTCGACCGGGTGCTGTACATGTCCCAGACGGACTACTTCAATGATGGAACCGGCCGAGTGTGCAAGCTGCTGAAGAGCCTGTATGGGCTGAAGCAGCCACCTCTGTTGTGGTACTTGGCGCTCAGCGACTTCTGGTCGGCGTCGGATGGAAGAAGAGCCAGGTCGACGAGGCTCTGTACTTCAAGGTCGGCAACGACGGAGTGGCCTGCTGGGTGCTGGTCTACGTCGACAACCTGCTCGCCGCTAACAGTAGCCCTGCGATGCTGAAGGAGCTGCTGGAGGCCGCCTTCGAGCTCCGTGAGATCTCTCTGGTGCAAAAGTACCTCGGGTTGGAGATCGTCCGCGACAAATCGGCGGGGAAGCTGTGGCTACACCAGCAGGGCAACGCCGACAAGCTGCGAAGGCGCTTCATCGATGAGGAGCAGACCGGGCGCACCCCGGAGACGCCGGTCTCGGTCGATGCCTACGCCGAGCTCACCTTCGACAACGAGGAGGCGCAGGAGTGCGAGGAGGAGTACCAGCAGAAGGTCGGCTCGCTGCAGTTCACGGCGACAACAATGAGGCCGGACATCACCTTTGCCTACAGCAAGTTGGGGAGCGGCCTCACAGTGAGGAGCGACCAGCACTGGTGCGAGGTCGACCGCTGCCCCGCCTTCCTCGCCGACTTCCTGACGAAGGCGCTGCACTACCCGGCCTTCAACCTGTGCTCCGTCGCAATCGGTCAAGTGCGTCTGGCCGACGTGGGCGACAGCGATGACGACATGCAGCAGTAGGTGCCATGCCCCCTTGCATGGTTGGTGCGGTGACCGGCGTGCTGTATTTGGGGTGCGGTGACCGGGTGCTGTATTTGAGCTATTCTCCGAGGAGTTCTGCCGTGTCGGCTGGAGGCCCCAGCGTGAACACGGCAGGGGAGTGTAAACGGGAGTGGGGTTTGGCCCTGTCCTCGCTTGGGCGGAGCCGACTTCGTGGTCGGGTGTGAGGGGAACAGCCAACCTGCAATAGTGGGCGAGCTGGTTGACGAGGAGGTTGACTTGCACGGGGGCTACTGCACGGGCGCTGACTTCAGGGTGGCGCCGACGTCGGGAAGGTCGACCTGGGAAGTCAACCTGCGGAGGTGACGCCGACCCGGAGAAGCCGACGTGGTGGTCGGGTGACAGCTGTGCTGGTCGACGTGGGGCTGGTCGACCAGAAGTGAAGTCGATCTGATGGTCGACCAGGACGATGCTGTGAGGATCGAGGATCGAGCTCAGAAAAGAGAATGTGAATTAAATGATCACCTGGGTACAACACGAGGCTATATATAGGCTCGACACAAGGCCCCGTAACCAGGTGTTACGCGAAGGTTCCGGGTGTCGCGAAGCGTCCCGAACAGATCCTTAACGAATTCGGTAGGAGGCAATTCGGTGGCAACCGAAAGGCCAGAATTCGGTGCACGCAACCTAGCTCGGTGCTATAACTATAATAGAATATAGGAAAGCACCTAGCCTAGGAAATCAAGCAATTCCTGCATGCATATAATTATCTGCTAGAAATAGCAAGATAAAGGAAAGGCAAGCAAGCATAGCTGGCATAAGCCGTCGTACTCTCACAGATGCAGTCGACAAAGGAGGGGCCGATGTCGACCTCGATAGGGGAGGCTGGTGACGCCGAGCAGCTGGGCGTCAAGCAACAGGGCGCCGACCTTGGGAGGCCGACAACTTGGCGAAGTTTGCGGCCGGGCCCTGAAGTGGTTGACGAGGAGACGCCGAACAGGGAGGACGTTGACCTGACGGCGTCAACCTGGTTGCCTTGTCGACCAGGAAACACGGGCGACGTGCGCGAGTGTCGCCAGGGTGGAGTCTGCGAGGCCGACCTTGGAGATGGTATCCCGAGGTCGACGTGGGTGGTGGGCGCAGTCGCTGGCGTGGAGTCGACCTAGGCGTCTGCGCCGTGCACGTGACAAGGGAGAGCGCACCAACCAGCTGCGCGCATCTGCAAAGCAGGTGCACCGTTGTCCCGCGGGTGCAACGCTATGCAGCCAATTTGCTGCAGTGTTGGCACATCGTGGACCTGCAACGTTGGCAATCCGCGACTTTGCTCTGCTGGAGCGCGGTCGAACCAGTCGTGCTAGTACGCGGTCGACTGTACTGCGCTGGAAGTTGATCAGCAGCTTTGATAGGTCTGATGTAGTCTTGCATGCCAATGTTGTTGGAACTAATTGTTGTCATGTTTTCCTAGTGAAACTCTTGCCAATTTTCCCCGTGAACTAGCAAGTAGTGTGTGTGAAAATCTAGCAAGGCTAAGGAGCCATAGCTAGTAAGTCGAGTGAATTGAGTAACGAGCAAGTTGAAAAGTCGAGAGTGAAGGAGAGTTCAATAAAGAGCAAAGGTACAAAGATATAGGCAAGAACTAGGGTAATGAGGTGCACCACCAAACGGGAAACATAACTACACTAACACTACAGACAATTATATAAATATGAATAACATATTTCGACAGTGTGCGCACAAGGAAACGACTGACTGAACGAACGCAGAGATCACTCTTGTGTCGTGCCTAGCCCGTAGTCTAGCTCCCGTTGCTGAAGTTATCTCCGCATGGTGCGGTGAGCGTGGACAACACCGCGACGTAGTTCAGTCTAGCCGACTTTGCACTTACCTATCGTGTTCGTAGGCCAGCGGCCGTGCAGTCACTGCGTGCGCGTAGGTGATACGGAGGTGATGGACACCCTGGAGGCATAGCTTGAGGATGCGAGGAGACGCCATGAGGCCCAAGAGTAAGGGGCGATACCCTAGGCGGTCGTCGAGGCCGGACTCCGCACCATGTGGGCGATGGAGCACCCTTCTCAACTTGCCTCTCCTCGACCGGTGAACACCGAGGGCGGCGTCGACGTGGGCGTCAATGCCGGTGGTGGCCAAGTCGGCAGCAGTGCGGGAGGCGCGTCGAGGCAGCGAGGTGTGATTTGTCAGAATGTTATCTTATGCTCTAGCCTGTAGTGGGGTGCTCTATAGCGAGTACAACCCTTCTAGGGTTTGCTATTTGTATCCCCCTTCTTGCTAGTGCAATGCTCTTTCCTTCTTCTAATTTTGACATGCTATCAGAGCAAGTCGATCCCCTTGGATCGATCCAGTGGGTGGGCTTACCACCTTCTCGCTTCCGCTGCTACTACTGCAACTACCCTCTAAGCCGCACGCCCCCTGGCGTGCGGCATTTTTTCTTCCCGCTGTGCGCCCCGAGGCGCGCGGCGGTTTTCTGCCCGCCGTGCGCCCCGAGGCGCGCGGCGGTTCTCTGCCCGCTGTGCGCCCCGAGGCGCGCGGCGGGCTTCTGCCCCGTCGACCGGCGCGTCGCCCTTGGGCGGCGCCGCGACGGGCGACGGGGACCCGTTCGTCGCCCCCCGTCGCCCGTCGTGGCCTGCGCGCGGCACGTACGGGCCGCGCCCGACCCGTCCGCGGCCCGTACGGGCTGCGCCAGGCCCGCGCACCACCCGTACGGGCTGCGCCAGGCCCGCGCGCGACCCGTACGGGCGTCGCCAGGCCCGCGCGCGGCTCGGGCCCCCTGCGCGCGGCTCGGGCGACCCTACATGCGACAAGTGGCCCCCTCAGGTCGCAAGTGGCCCCCTCAGGTCGCAAGTGGCCCCCTCAGGTCGCCTCGACAGGCGACGGGAGAGGCGACCTAGGGGGTGGCGAGTAGGGAGTGGCGGGTATGGGGGTGGCAGTTGTGCCTTCCTCCCTTGCTCCTCCTCCTCCTCTGTCTCCCACTGCTGCAGCTGCCGCTGAGGGGGGTGGGTGTGTGGGAGTCGCTGGAGTCGTGCTAGGTGGTGGGGTGTGAGTGACCCTAGGGGTGCAGTAGGGGGTGTGTGCAAGGGGGGGTGAGACTGTTTGGGGAGCTGAATGAAGGATGCCGCTGTGTCGCTAGCAGCACCTATAGTCCGGGGGCTTCGTCCGGTAGCTCAGTCGTAGCCAGCTGTGCCAGCCGCCCGTGGGTCCGTTGCTCGTCTGCCGCTACTTTAGCCGCGGGGCCAGTTACCCCTGTAGTCCGGGGGCTTCGTCCGGTAGCCGCTGTGCCAGTCTGCCTCCTGTTGCCCGTGTGTCTGCAGCTTCATCCGTCGCCTCCTATCTCCTTTCCTCTCACTCTCGTCTCCTCCTCCTCACTTGCCCTCTGCGATAGCCTCTAGCTTTGGTCATAATTGTGAACTTTAAACTATTGCTTCTTGAACTTGTGCTCAGAATGTGTGGTGACATTGTGATCCACCCTGAGCTTGTACTGGCTTGCTTGCTCTGCTGATTACACCCCACTTTGGCTATGGGGGTGTGTCAGAATGTCATCTTATGCTCTAGCCTGTAGTGGGGTGCTCTATAGCGAGTACAACCCTTCTAGGGTTTGCTATTTGTATCCCCCTTCTTGCTAGTGCAATGCTCCTTCTTTTCTTCTAATTTTGACATGATTCACGCCGATGGAGTCGGTGGCGTTCAGGCGCGAGGGGTGGGGTCGTCGGTGGCTGCAGGCTGCTCATAGGGTGAGGTCAGAGGGAAGTGATATGATTCTGTTGAGTGCTCAAACGTTATGCAGATTTTGCAGTAATGACGCCGAGGGCGATTTTCTTGTTGCGCTTCTTTGTTGTTGGAGTAGAAGGCAAGGCTCTCTCGTCGTGATGGAATACTCGTGGTGGGCATGCAACGAGCCGGGCGGCACACAGTGAAGCCTCGTAAAAGCGCATGCACGGCATCCTGTGTTTCACGGTTTGATCCTGGATGCTTCGAGAGCGATTGATGTTCGAGTTAGCTTTATATCAGAAGCCTATTTTCACCTCCATTAGTTTGTGAATGAGTTGTTTCGACAACATGGAGTCCCTGAGTTGATACAATTTCTCAAATTATTCCATGCCTCTAGTGCTGGAGCATGATTTGCCTTGAAGAAGCGTATGCTGTCAGAATCCCAACCACTAGACCATTGGGATAAAAGGGCTTGTTTAAGTAGCGGGTCAGTGCGCCCATAACCCCCCAGGCCAACGCGCTTGTAACCCTTCCCTAGGATCAATCGGGGATCACCAGTGGACCTCTGACACCCCCCCGCACTGGGATGCCCGAAGTGCATACACCGGGATTCGAACCCGAGACCTTTGCTCTGATACCATGTCAGAATCCCAACCACTAGACCATTGGGATAAAAGGGCTTGTTTAAGTAGCGGGTCAGTGCGCCCATAACCCCCCAGGCCAACGCGCCTGTAACCCTTCCCTAGGATCAATCGGGGATCACCAGTGGACCTCTGACATATGCCTAGTTGCCCCGTCGGCAAACATATTCTGCATAAGGATGATGTAGACCACGAGCGAGGCTACAATAAGTTCGAGCATCGTCGGTGTCTATCGCGGGACATGAGTATTACCTTTGAAGAAGTGAAAAAGCACTTTGAAGCGTTATGTAGCAAAGATTACAATTCAAATGTACTAGTTTTGCCTTCAAACATAGTGTTTGTACAAATCTTTGGGACAGTAAGAATCTTGGATTGTGACGATGAGCTTTTTGTCGTTACTGTGTG
Source organism: Closterium sp. NIES-65 (assembly GCA_948144175.1). Taxonomy (NCBI): domain Eukaryota; kingdom Viridiplantae; phylum Streptophyta; class Zygnematophyceae; order Desmidiales; family Closteriaceae; genus Closterium; species Closterium sp. NIES-65. The sequence continues at coordinate 2,230,511 of CANXME010002232.1, read as the reverse complement.
AGGAGATTTTTGGTGTGGATAATTTTGTATCAAGGTACAAGGTTTACATGGGCAATTTCTTGGTCATTTCTGACAAGTTGTGGTCGTCTCGAGGAGGTTTCCACATTGCCACTTCGTAGTGATTGAGTTATCGATGCAAACTTGATAATCATTGAATTAGTTGCACCTATACAGCAATGCAGATAGCTGTCATTGTTGTCGCGGTTGGTTTGGATTGTTCCTCAACCGTTAGATTTGCTTGACCTCCAAATTCCCGGCCATCTTTTGGCGAGAGCGAGTACCCGTCGCCGCGTATAATTTGGAAGGAGATAAAAAGTGGGAATTCTAAATTCTCGTAGTGGGATGTTGCCCAAGGTTGATCTCATGTAGTGCGTAGCGGAAGAGTTATCGGGCGGTATTTGACATGGTGAATTCATAATAATAGATGTGATACTTGTCAAACTCATATGCTATAGTCTGTGTAGGCTGTAGTGGGGTAGACAATATGGGTTACAACACTTTTAGGTTTTCCTACTTGTACCCACCTGCTTGCTAGTTCATTCATTCCTTCCTCATTTCTTCACATGGTATCAGAGCAGGTTCCCTAGTGGGAACGCTTCTCAGGGCCCACCACTGATTTTTTTTTTCCTGACCGGAGCGCGGGTTGCCCCTGCCCGAGGCGCGCCCCGTTGGCCGCCCTCACGTCGCCTCTCACGCCCCCCCTCTCGCGCCACCCTTAGCGGCCCCGTCGCCACCCCTTACGGCCCCGTTGCCGTCCTTTGCGGCCCCGTCGCCGACCCCACTAGGCCCCTTGCGGTCCCTTCGCGGCCCCGTCGCCGCCGCCGCCCCTCAAGGCCCCTCTCGGCCCCTGTGCGGCCCCGTCGCCGCCCCTAGCGGCCCCGTCGCCGCCCCTATCGGGCCCGTCGCCGCCCCTATTGGCCCCGTCGCCGCCCTTCGAGGCCCCTCGCGGCCCCTTCGCGACCCCGTCGCTGCCCCTTTCCGGCCCCGTCGCCGCCCCTAGCGGCCCCGTCGCCGCCCCTAGCGGCCCCGTCGCCGCCCCTATCGGCCCCGTCGCCGCTCCTAGCGGCCCCGTCGCCGCCCCTATCGGCCCCGTCGCCGCCCCTAGCGGCCTCGTCGCTGCCCTTCACGGCCCCTTCAGCTGCCAAGCGGCCGAACCACCGAGCCGTCGAGCCGCCCAGCGGCCGAGACCGCACCACGCTTACGCCGCTTAGTCGGCCGGTTGCGGTCTCCCTGGAGGACCCCTCTGGGGGTCCTGACCTTGCTAACTTCTCCACTGTCTTACCGTGTCCGGCAACCCCCTCTTACACCCTGTCAGGTCTCTACCTCCCCTCATTCTCTACGAACTTGGTGAGTGGTGCTGATCTACAGGATCGGGGGGTTGACCAGTTCACTCCTGCGAGTCAGCGGGTGACCCACTGTACGTGTGCTTGGACGGGCCGACACTTGGCCACGTTTACCCGTCGGCCAGGGTCGAGCCTGTACACACTGACTACTGATTCTCCTCCGAATGCTGCGTCTGGTCAGGTAGTTGCATCGAGTCAGGTGTCTGCTGCAGCGTCCAGGTCTGGTCCTGAGTCTACTCCCTGCTCATGTCGTCTCCTGTCCCACCAGACTCTCCTTTGGCACCACCGCCTTGGCCACCCCTCCCTGCCTCGTCTCCGAGGCATGGCCTCCTGTGTCCTTTTCTCTGGTCTCCCCCGGTCCCTCCCTCCCCTCCCTCCGGGGCCTGCCCCTACCTGCGTTCCCTGCGTCGAGGGGCGGCAGCGCGCCGTCCCTCACTCCTCCGAGTTTCCTCCGACAGAGGCTCCCCTGCAGACTCTTCACATGGACGTGTGGGGCCCCGCCCACGTCCGTGGCGAGGGTCACGAGCGTTACTTCCTGTTGGTGGTTGACGACTACTCGCGTTACACCACGGTGTTTCCCTTGCGCAGCAAGGGTGATGTCACTGAGGTGTTGATCGACTGGATCCGCGCAGCTTGTTTGCAGCTCAGAGAGAGTTTCGGCTCGGATTTTCCTATTCTGCGTCTGCACTCTGATAGAGGTAGGGAGTTTTCCTCTGTCCGTCTGGGAGCAATCTGTCGTGCACATGGCATCCGCCAGACCTTCACGCTTCCGGCCTCTCCACAACAAAATGGGATTGGTGAGCGCCCCATTTTCTGTGGCCGTTTGCAGTTCAGTACGCAGCGCATCAGCTCAACCTTCAGTCCTGGGTCTCCTTGCCAGAGACCTCCCCCACCTTGCGGTGGACGGAGAAGGTTGGCGATGCCTCTACGTTTGGGGTCTGGGGATCTCGGGCGTTTGTCCGCGACTTGTCTGCGGACAAGCTGTCCCCTCGTGCTGCTCCTTGCATCTTCCTTGGCTTCCCCCCTGACGCGCCTGGTTGGCAGTTTTACCACCCCACCTCGCGCCGTGTTCTGTCCTCCCAGGACGTCACCTTTGATGAGTCGGTGCCTTACTACCGTCTCTTCCCCTACCGCACTGCGCCCCTCCCCCTGCCGTCGCTCTTCCTTGCGCCAGGTTCTCCCCCGGTAGACCCCCTCCCCCCTCAGGGTCCTGCCCCGTCAGGTGTGTCCCAGGTAGACGCAGTTGAGCCTGTCGAGGTAGCTGTTGACTCTGGTGCTGCTAGGGGCGCTGAGCCCGCGGGTGCAGAGCCTGGGGGTGCTGAGTCTAGGGGTGCTGAGCCTGGGGGTGCTGAGTCTGGGGGTGCGGAGCCTGGGGGTGCTGAGCCTGGGGGTTCGGAGCCTGGGGGTGCGGATCGTGGGGGTGCTGGGTCTGCTCCTGTGGCCTCTGGCGGTGCTTCGTCGAGGCGGGAGCTACTCTCTCCGCAGGAGCTGCGCGAGTGGTTTGCCCGGCGCTGGAGCTGTGCTGCTGGAGCTGGAGGTACTACTGTTGCTGCTGGTCCTTGAGGTTCCTCGTCCTTGCGGTTCTGGAGCTGCTGGGACTGGGAGTCCTACTAGAGGTACTGCTGGAGCTGCTGGCGGTACTGGAGCTGACGGTCCTGCTGGAGCTGGTGCTGTCAGATTTATATGACATAGCTACTGTAGGCTATAGTGGGGTAGCACATATGGGGTACAACTTTCTAGGGTTTGTACTTGTACCCAAATTTCCCTTAGTCAATTCATTCCTTGTAAGATTCTCACATGGTATAGAGTGGGCTCCCTCGTAGGAACGCTTCCTAGGGCCCACCCAATCGATTTTTTTTTTCCTGCCCGAAGCGCGCGTCGCTCCTGCCCGAGTCGCCCCCCGCGTGCCCTCCCTACCGTCGTGCCCTCTCTAGGCCCCTTACGGCCCCTTCGTGTCGCCCTTAGCGGCCCCTCTGACGGCCCTTCCAGCCGCACTTATGGCCCCTCGCGCCGCCCTTTCGGCCCCTCGCGCCGCCCTTACGGCCCCCCCTACGGCCCGTCGCTGCCCTTTGCGCCCCCTCGCGCCGCCCTTACGGCCCGTCGCCGCCCTTCGCGGCCCCTCGCGCCGCCCTTACGGCCCGTCGCCGACCACCACGGCCCCTCGAGCCGGCCCTCGCGGCCTCTACATGGCCGGTTGCCTCCCTCCGCGGCCCCTCGTGCCGCCCTTCACGGCCCGTCCACCGCCCTTCGCGGCCTCTCTTGGCCCGCCGTCTCCACCTCTGCAGCAGCAGCAGCCGCAGTCGCTACAGCGGCCGCGGCCGCCGTCCCCTACAGCACCGGCCACCGCTGTCTCTGCAGTAGCGGCCGCTGCCGTCCCTACAGGAGAGGCCGCCACCGTCCCTACAGCAGCGGCCACCGCCGTCCCCTGCAGCAGCAGCCGCTGCCCCTGCAGCAGCCGAGCCGCCCGAGCCGCCGAGCCGCCCGAGCCACCGAACCGCCGTTGCCGCCGAGTCGCCCGAGCCGCCGTTGCCGCCGAGTCGCCCGAGCCGCCGTTGCCGCCGAGCCGCCCGAGCCGCCGGTGCCGCCGAGCCGCCTGAGCCGCCGTTGCTGCCGAGTCGCTGGTACCGCCGAGCCGCCCTGTCCGCTACACCCTGTCACTGTGGTAGCGGCCCCGTTCGTGCTGGTGAGCCTCGGTCCTTCTCGCCTGCCTGGTAAGACCAGCACCTCTGCCACTGCATTGCCCTTAGCCTGCTGCTCGCGCTGCTAGTCTACTGCTGTCATGGCTACCCCCTGTTTCCTCGCTTTTGACGCTGAGAGTCGGGCCATTGACTTTGACGTCTGGGTAGATGACCTGCAGCTTTTCCTACAGTGCGATAGGGCAGACGGTCTCTCCCTCTTTGACCTAACTTCTGGTGCCTCTCCTGCCCCTGCTGCTAATGCTGACGCCACTTTTCGCTCACAGTGGGCCACACGCGATGTTGCTGCACGTCTTGCTGTGCGTCGCCACTTGCCTACCTCTGAGCGTGCACACTTTAGTCAGTACAAGAGTGCTAGGACCTTGTACGACGCTGTAGTTGCACGCTACTCTTCCCCTGCCACTGCTGCACTTAGCCGCCTCATCCTGCCGTACCTCTTCCCTGACCTCGCCGCTTTTCCCACAGTCGCTGACCTCATTACGCACCTTCGCACTAGTGATATTCGTTACCGCGCTGCCCTTCCCGCTGAGTTCTGCGCCAAGAACCCCCCCCCTATGTACATCACCCTCTACTACATAGTCACCCGGCTCCCTGACACCCTTCACCCGGTCAGGGACCACTTTCTCTCTTCTTGCCCCACCACTCTCACCGTTGACCTCCTTGAGGAACGCCTCCTAGCAGCAGAGAAGAGCATAGTCACTGTAGGAGCCTCTCGTGGTGACCCTCGTGCCCCTGTCTTTGAGGGGTGCTCCCCCTCTCCTCTCTTGCCCTCTGTTCCCTCTGCTGCTGCGGCCGACCTCGTTGGTCTTGAGTCGGTCCGTGCGGCGTCTACCCCTAGCGGGAGATGCCGCCCTGGCAAGGGCAAGTGGGGCAGGGGCGCTGGAGGAGCTAGCAGGGGCGGTGGAGGCGGCGGAGGGGGTGGGGGTGGCGGTGGGGGTGGTGGCGGGGGTGGAGGCGTCGGTGGCGGCAGTGGAGGCGGAGGCGGCGGCGGTGGTGGCGGTGGGAGCGGAGGCGGCGGAGGTGGCGGCGGTGGAGGAGGCGGCGGCGGAGGAGGTGGAGCTGGTCGGGGTGGCGCTGCACAGAGGGTTGGCTTCGGTGGTGGTCAGCGCCAGCAGCAGCAGCAGCAGCAGCGCACTCGTGAGACCCCCCCTCAGCAGCTTCGTGAGTGGTACGCTGCACGCCAGCGAGGTGGGGGTACTGGTCCATGCACCTACATCCTACGCACAGGCGACCGCGCGGGTGAGCAGTGCGGGGGGGCGCACTCCACCCAGCGCTGCTTTGGCAGCCTGACGGACGCTTGGCGTCACCAGTTCCTTGAGGCCACTGAGATCCCTCGCTAGGTCGAGCTCTCTAGAACGGGAGTAGCTATCTTTGACCTTGACTTTGATGATATTCTTGCTTCCATGTATGCTGTGACTATTAATGATGAGGGTGACTGTTACCGGTGTTTTCCGACCGACCCGGGAATTGGGACTGCTGCTCTAGGTACTGGTGAGGCTGCTGCTCTAGGTGCTAGCGAGGCTACTGCTCTAGGTGCTAGTGCGTCTGCTTCCTCAGGTGCTGGTGAGTCTGCTATCTCAAGTACTGCGTCGGCTTCGGCCTCCCTCACCTTCACCCTTGACTCGAGGGCTTCTCGCTCCTTCTTTCGAGACCGCACCACACTCACGCCGCTTGGTCGGCCAATTGCAGTCTCTCTGGCAGACCCCTCTGGGGGTCCTGTCCTTGCTCACTTCTCCACTGTCCTCCCGTGTCCGGCGGCCCCCTCTGGCACCCTGTCTGGTCTTTACCTCCCCTCGTTCTCTACGAACTTGGTGAGTGGTGCTGACATGCAGGATGGGGGAGTTCACCAGTTCACTCCTGCGAGCCAGCGGGTGACCCACTGCACGGAAGCTCGGACGGGCCGACACTTGGCCACGTTTACATGTCGACCGGGGTCGAGCCTGTACACACTGACCACTGATTCTCCTCCAGTCACTGCGTCTGGTCAGGTAGCTGTGTCGGGTCAGGTGTTTGCTGCAGCGTCCAGGTCTGGTCGTGAGTCTGCCCCTTGCTCGTGCCGCCGCCTATCTCACGAGACTCTCCTTTGGCACCACCGCCTTGGTCACCCCTCCCTGCCTCGTCTCCGAGGCATGGCCTCCCGTGTCCTTGTCTCTGGTCTCCCCCGGTCCCTCCCTCCCCTTCCTCCGGGGCCTGCCCCTACCTGCGTCCCCTGTGTCGAGGGGCGGCACCGTGCTGCCCCTCACTCCTCTCAGTTTCCTCCGACAGAGGCCCCGCTGCAGACGCTTCACATGGACGTGTGGGGCCCAGCCCGCGTCCGTGGACAGGGTGAAGAGCACTACTTCCTGCTGGTGGTTGACGACTACTCGCGTTACACCACAGTCTTCCCCTTGCGCAGCAAGGGTGATGTCACTGAGGTGTTGATCGACTGGATCCGCGCAGCTTGTCTCCAGCTCAGGCAGAGCTTCGGCTCGGACTTTCCTGTTCTGCGTCTGCACTCTGACAAAGGCGCAGAGTTCTCCTCTGGCCTTCTGCGAGCCTACTGTCATGCACGAGGCATCCGCCAGACCTTCATGCTTCCGAACTCTCCACAACAAAATGGGATTGCTGAGTGCCGCATTGGCATGGTCATGGACGTCGCCCGTACGTCCATGATGCATGCGGCTGCCCCCCATTTTCTGTAGCCGTTTGCGGTTCGGTACGCGGCGCATCAGATCAACCTTCAGCCCAGGGTCTCCATGCCAGAGACCTCCCCAGCTTTGCTGTGGATGGGGAAGGTTGGCGATGCGGCTGCGTTCCGGGTCTGGGGATCTCGGGCGTTTGTCCGCGACTTGTCTACGGACAAACTGTCCCCTCGTGCTGCTCCCTGTGTCTTCCTTGGCTTCCCCCCTAACGCGCTAGGGTGGCAGTTTTACAACCCCACCTCTCGCCGTGTTCTGTCCTCCCTGGACGTCACGTTTGACGAGTCGGTCCCCTACTACCGTCTCTTCCCCTACCGCACTCCGTCCCTCCCCCCGCCACCGCTCTTCCTTGTGCCAGGTCCCCCCCCGGTAGACCCTCTTCCCCCTCAGGGTCCTGCCCCTTCAGGTGTGTCCCAGGTAGACGCACTTGAGCCTGTGGAGGTTGCTGGTGACTCTAGTGCTGCTGAGGGTGCTGAGCTTGGGGGTGCTGACTCTGGGGGTGCTGAGCGTGTGGGTGCTACGCCTGGAGGTGTTGAGCTTGAGGGTGCTACGAGTGGGGGTGCTGACCTGGGGGTGGTGCGTCTGGGGGTGCTGAGCCTTGGGGTGCTACGCCTGGGGGTGCTGCGCCTAGGGGTGCAAAGCCTGGGGGTGCTACGACTGGAGGTGCTGAGCCTGGGGGTGCTGAGTCTGGGGGTGTTGAGCCTGGGGGTGCTATGCCTGGGGGTGCTGCGCCTGGGGGTGCTGAGCCTAGGGGTGCTACGTCTGGCGTTGCTGGGCCTGGCAGTTCTCAGGGTGCTCCGTCTCGACGGGAGCCACTCTCTACACAGGAGCTGCGTGAGTGGTTTGCCCGCCGCTTGAGGCGTGCTGCTGGAGCTGGTGGTTCTTCAGCTGCTGAGGGTGCTAGTGCCACGGGTCCCGGAGGTGCTCGTATTGGGAGTACTAGAGCTGTTGGGCCTGCGGGTACTGCTGGAGCTGGAGCCACTGCGTCTTCTCGCGGCCTGGCTGGAGCTGGAGCTGCTGAGGGTGTTGGCGCTGAGGGTGCTGGAGGTCCTGGAGCTACTGGAGCTGCTGGGGGTATTGGAGCTGGAGGTGCTGCTGGCGCTGGTGCTACCGCTGGGGGTACTGGTGCTGTCCCTGCTGTGTTTGGAGTCACTGCGCAGCCTCGGCCGTACTTCGTTCTGCTCCTTGAGCAGGTTCTTTGTCTCCCGCCTTCCACTTGTCCTCCTTCTCCCTTAGCGCGTCCACAGTCTGTCCAGGCGCAGTTCCAGTTACAGCATGCCTCCCCACTGCCTGCTCCTCCCCCCTACACCGGTCCTACTGGAGGTCTTGCTGAGCATCGTGAGCCTGCGTCTCGCCCTGCGTCGCCTGTCCGTGCTGCTCGCACTAGTGGTCGTGGTTCGCGTCAGCGTCCTAACCCTATCCCTGGCACGCACCGGATGTCTCTGCGTCCGTCCACTGCTCCTCTGCGTGCCCCTTTGCCTTCTCCTCCTGAGTCCTCTCTTCCTTCTCTTGCCGACCCGGAGTCGGACTCTCTTCGTGCTGCCAGTCCTACTGTCACGCGTCTCCTTGCTACTGTTGTCGCTGACCCTTCCTTTGAGTCCACTCCTGCGTCTGCCCTAGTTGCTGAGCTCGTCGACTTTGTTGCTCGCTGTCGCCTAGACTACGCTGCTAGTCTTGTTGCTGAGTCTGAGTCTGTTTGTCCTCCGTCCGTCGGGGGTGAGTGTGCCCTTGGCACGGACGTCCTTGAGGACAGGCAGGAGGAGTTCCAGTGCTTAGCCGCTGCTTCACCTCATCTCGTGTCCGTACTGCTTACCCCTGAGGGAGACCCGGATGCACTTGACATCCCGACTCCGCGCTCTTATGCAGAGGCGATAGAGGGTCCCTACTCCTCTCATTGGCAGGCAGCTATGGACGCAGAGATGGCTTCCTGGACGTCCACAAGCACCTACGTTGACGACGTTCCCCCTCCTGGGGCGAACATCGTCAGTGGCATGTGGATTTTCAGGGTGAAGCGGCCGCCGAGTTCTCCGCCTGTCTTCAAGGCGCGTTACGTGGCTCGTGGCTTCAGTCAACGGCAGGGAGTTGACTACTTTCAGACCTTCTCTCCCAACCCGAAGATGACCACTCTTCGGGTACTGCTGCACATAGCTGCCACCGTGACTACGAGCTTCACTCTCTTGACTTCAGCACTGCTTTCTTGCGGGGCAGCCTGCACGAGGAGATCTGGCTGCGCCGCCCACCTGGCTTCATTGGGTCTTTTCCTCCTGGCACCCAGTGGAGCCTCCGGCGGCCAGTCTACGGTCTTTGCTAGGCACCGCGTCAGTGGCACGACACACTGAGGACTACACTTGCGGCTATTGGGTTTGCTCCCTCTACTACCGACCCGTCGCTGTTTCTGCGCACCGACACTTCCTTGCCGCCGTTCTACATCCTCGTGTACGTCGAAGACTTGGTCTTTGCCACAGCTGACACTGCTGGACTCACCCACGTGAAGTCGGAGCTGCAGAAGAGACACACATGCACAGACCTGGGTAAACTGCGCAGCTACCTTGGCTTGCAGATCACCCGGGACAGAGCACGCCGCACCATTACCTTGACTCAGTCACACATGGTGCAGCAGGTCCTTCAGCGCTTCGGCTTTACGTACTCCTCGCCTTAGGCCACTCCTCTGCCTACTCGCCACTCGCTCTCAGCTCTGCCTTCGGATGAGTCCGTAGAGTCGAGTGGCCCATACCCAGAGCTTGTTGGCTGCCTCATGTACCTGATGACCTGCACTCGACCTGACCTTGCATACCCTCTTAGCATTCTCGCACGCTATGTTGCTCCTGGGAGACACAGACCGGAGCACATGGCTGCAGCGAAGAGGGTGTTGCGCTACTTGTGTAGTATGTCGGGCATGGGGCTTGTGCTTGGAGGGCAGAGTCCAGTGGTCCTCACTGGGCACGCAGACGCTTCTTGGGCTGACGACCAGGCTACGCAGCGGTCGTCACAGGGTTACACCTTGAGCCTTGGCTCCGGCTCCGTTTCGTGGCGGGCTACCCGCTCGTCTTCTGTTCTCGGCTCCAGTTGTGAGGCTGAGATATACGAAGGAGCCATGGCTGCACAGGAGCTTCGCTGGCTCACCTAGTTGTTGATTGACCTCGGAGAGCCGCCTCGTTCTCCTCCAGTGCTGTACGTAGACAACAAGGCCATGCTGGCCTTGTGTCGAGAGCAGAGAGTGGAGCACGGAACAAAGCATACTGCTCTCCGCTACTTCCTTGCTCGTGAGCTACAGCAGCGTGGTCAGCTGCGACTTGCGTACGTGGCCTCTGAGGCCAACACTGCTGATATCTTCACCAAGGCACTTGCGCCTTATGATCATCAGCACTTCTGTACTCAGCTGGGCCTTGTGCTTACCTTGCCTCACTTGCTCACCCCTTGACCTTGTTTGTACTGTTACATATATATATACACCTGCTCTTGCTTGTCTAGCCTTATATATACATGTAATTCTGCATGTGAACTGGCCTTGTGGCCTTGAACTTGTGCTCGGAATGTGTGGTGACTTTGTGATCCACCCTGAGCTTGCTTTGCTTTGCTTTGCTTGACTGGTCTTGTGACCCCTTGTTCTCCCCCACTTTGCCTATGGGGGTGTGTCAGATTTATATGACATAACTACTATAGGCTATAGTGGGGTAGCACATATGGGGTACAGCTTTCTAGGGTTTGTACTTGTACCCAACTTTCCCTTTGTCATTCCCATTCCTCGTAATATTTCACACTCTCTCGTTCTCTTTCTCCCTCCTCTCTCTCATTCTCTCTCTCTAATGGTCCTTGTATTGATATGGCAGCCAGGTACAAGCATGCAAGGTATAGAAGCATACACAAAGGCAAGTCCTACCCTATACCCCCCCTAAAGATCTAGGAGGGGCTCTATCACTCCAAAACAATCTCCAAGGTGCAACTCCTGCCCAATGCCGCCCATAGGCGGGTTCTCAGCTGCAGCCGTCTCGCCCATCTTCATCAGGAGGCCCACGGATTGTGCCCTTTGAAGGGCCACCGACCATCTCTGTCGAAACTGATGTAGAAACTTTGCGGCATAGTATGATTTTGAGTCGGCGTTGAAGTGCCGCCGAGCCGCCGTGTCTGCCAATAGCTTCAGGAAGGTTGGTACTTCCGCGCATGGGCAGCCATAGGTGTCGACTGCCAGTGGGAAAAAGCCAACCGTCCCCGGCCGGTTGGCGTAATGCTGGATCTTCTTATGAGCTTGTTCCCGTGCCGCCCATCCCCTGCCTTTTTGCGCCTCTGGGTCCCTCGTGCTTATGGGATCCGTGATAGTGACATCGCACACATACACCGCCCCACTGCTTCGATCTGTCATGGTAAAGTCGGCAGTTTGCTCCTCGATGGGGCAATGGGCGGCCGACTCGCTGTGGACAATGAAACCTGCGTGTTGCGCCATGCTAATGCATGCATCCCGCAGCTCGTTGTGGCTGTTAATGCGGTGTTTGCCCAAGCCGCAGCGCAGGAGATGGTTCGGCAGGCGGGGGTCGGTGATAGCCGTTTTGTCCGCGCAGTCACAATTCTTAGGAGTCGAGAAGGGGAGAGCCAGGCGGAATTTGACGGAGTTGGCGAAGTGTACGGGGCCAATCCGCCTAGTCGCTTCAATGGGTATCGCGGTTAGCCAATCGCCGGCGCCGTATCCCGTCAGCGAAAACATGCGCTGAGTGTGGCCTGAGAGTGGGTTCAGCCGCATGCGCCTAGTTGCTTGGACCTGCACGGCGTATCTGCTGCCGTGCACCTTCAGCCCGAGGACGTGTTGAAGACGTATGTCCGATCGCTCCAACCGCTCCTTTTCCAGTATTTCACGAGCGTCTGTCGGCAGTGCCTCCTCACACCCCTTCACCCAAACGTGAAGTGGCGTGCTAGTGTCCCGCGGCAGGAGCATGTGGTCCCGTGCCTGCTTCAGTGCATTCCTGTCGCCCAGCTTGAGGTCGTTGAGAAACAGCGCCGCCTGGGTGAAGCTCGCGGCGAAACCGTAGACCCCCTCAATCAAGGGGTTCGTAATGCCTAGCCCCCCTAATGACGGAGGAAGTGACGCCTGCTCCCAAACCCTCGTCTGCTCCAATTGGCAAGTCGGCATGCGGATGTCGCAGGCGGTAAGGAGCGTGGTGAGGAGGTCCATGCCCCACTGGCTCCATTTGTCGCGGGGAAGAAGATTAAGGGGCGTCGTCCGTGTCAGGTACGCAACACGCCTCGATATACATTGCGTGATAAGCAGTGATGCGACCTGGGGATCCGTTCGTTTGATGAGCATCAGCGGCTTCGTCATGTCAGCTAACTGCTCCGCCAGAAAAGAGGCCGCGCCGTCGTCCGGTCCCAGAAAACTGCCCAGTAGCTGGACGCCCTCGTTTGAAAACGGCACTCCTGGGGGTAGGTGCGGTGCCCATTCTCTCTCTCTCTCTCTCTCTCTCTCTCTCTCTCTCTCTCTCTCTCTCTCTCTCTCTCTCTCTCTCTCTCTCTCTCTCTCTCTCTCTCTCTCTCTCTCTCTCTCGTTCTCTCGTTATCTCTCTCTCTCGTTCGTTCTCTCTCTCTCTCTCTCTCTCTCTCTCTCTCTCTCTCTCTCTCTCTCTCTCTCTCGTTTTCTCTCTCTCGTTATCTCTTTCTCTCTCACTCTCTCTCTCGTTCTCTCTCTCGTTCTATCTCTCTCATTCTCTCTTTCTCTCTCTTGTTCGTTCTCCCTCTCTCTCGTTCTCTTTCTCCCGTTTCCTCTCTCTCTATCTCTCGTTCTCTCTCTCATTCTCTCTCTTGTTCTCTCTCTCTCTTTCTCTCGTTCTCTTTCTCTCTCGTTTTCTCGTTCTTGTTCTCTCGTTCTCTCTGTCTCTCTCGTTTTCTTGTTCTTGTTCTCTCGTTCTCTCTCTTTTGTTCTCTCTCTGTCATGTTCCCTCTCTCTTGGTCCTGATTATTCATATTTTCCACTTTTCTATGATCTCTTTTTCTCTTTATCTACTTTGTTTTAGTTTTCAGGAGTTTTGCTGATCAAGAAGACGAGTGCAATCTGGACAATTTGTAGTTGTCACTTATAGGATTTCCCATATTGCCATCTTTATTTTGTTTTGCATCTTTTATGTCTTATCGTAGATTTTTGGCCGGGTTTTTTGCTGTGCATGCGTTTGGTTGTTGTGAATGTGTTGGCTTGTGTGAGTGTTCATTCATCCATCATTTCATTAACAATGCATGTCTGTGGGTTTTAAAAAGGTGAATCGACTCTATAATTTTTACCCAAAGGATCTGTCAGAAAGAGAAGTGGAATGAACTATGAAAAGTTGGAGTACAAGTAGCAAACCCTAGTTTTGTGTACCCCCTAAAGGCTAACCCACTATAGCCTACACAACAATAACACATATAGTGTTTGACACACCCCCATAGGCAAAGTGGGGGAGAGGAAGGGGTCACAAGACCAGTCAGGAAAGGCAAGCAAGCTCAGGGTGGATCACAACGTCACCACACATTCCGAGCACAAGCAAAGGGCCACATGGCCAGTTCACATGCAGAAGCATATATGTAGTACAAACAGCAAGGGCGATCTCAGCCTATCAAAGCAAACAGGCAGGAGTATATATAGAGATCACAGTACAGGCAAAGCCTACAACAAGTGAGGAAAAGTGGGCACCAGACCCAGCAAAGTACAGAAGCGCTGATGATCACCAGACTGAAGTGCCTTGGTGAATATATCAGCGGTGTTGGCCTGAGAGGCCACGTAACGCAGACGAAGCTGACCACGCTGCTGCAGCTCTCGAGAAAGGAAGTAACGAAGAGCGATGTGCTTTGTTCTGTGCTCCAGTCTGTGCTCCTCACACAAGGCAATGGCAGCCTTGTTGTCGACGTACAGCACTGGAGGAGAACTAGGCCGCTCTCCAAGGTCGGTCAGCATGTAGGTGAGCCAGCGTAACTCCTGTGCAGCCATGGCTGTGGCGTAGATCTCAGCCTCACAACTGGAGCTAAGAACTGAAGACGAATGAGTAGAACGCCACGAAACTGAACCAGAGCCAAGGCTGAAGGTGTAGCCCTGTGACGACCGCTGGGTAGCCTGGTCGTCAACCCAAGAAGTGTCTGAGTGCCCAGTGAGAACAACTGAGCTCCCTCATCCAAGAACGAGCCCCATGCCTGATGTACTGCACAAGTAGTGCAATACCCTCTTTGCAGCATCCTAGTGCACCTTTCGGTGCCTGCCAGGAGCTACGTAGCGGGCCAGAAGGCCAAGAGGGTATGCTAAGTCAGGACGAGTGCAAGTCATCAGGTACATGAGGCAACCGACTAGCTCTGGGTAAGGACCACTCGACTCTACGGACTTATCCGAAGGCAGAGCTGAGAGCAAGTGACCTATGCCCAGAGGAGTGGCCTGTGCTGAGGACCAGGTGAAGCCAAAGCGCTGAAGGACCTGCTGCACCATGTGTGACTGAGTCAGGGTAATGGTGCGGCGTGCTCTATCTCGAGTGATCTGCAAGCCAAGGTAGCTGCGCAGTTCACCCAGGTCCGTGCACGTGTGTCTCTTCTGCAGCTCCGACTTCACGTGGTCGAGAGACTCAGTGTCAGCAGTGGCAAAGACCAAGTCGTCGACATACACGAGGATGTAGAACGGCGGCAGCGAAGTATCGGTGCGCTGAAATAGCGACGGGTCATCAGTAGAAGGAGAGAACCCAAGTGCCGCAAGAGTAGTCCTCAGTGTGTCGTGCCACTCACGTGGCGCCTGGCGGAGACCGTAGACCGGCCACCGGAGGCTCCACTGGGTACCAGGAGGAAACGAGCCAGTGAAGCCAGGAGGGCGGCGCTAGCCAGATCTCCTCGTGCAGACTGCCCTGCAAGAAAGCTGTGTTGAAGTCAAGAGAGTGAAGCTCGTAGTCACGCTTAGTAGCAACGTGCAGTAGTACCCGAAGAGTGGTCATCTTTAGGGTGGGAAAGAAGGTTTGAAAGAAGTCTACTCCCTCTCGCTGACTGAAGCCTTGAGCAATGTAACGAGCCTTGAAGATAGGCGGAGAATTCGACGGCCGCTTCACCCTGAAAATACACATGCCACTGACGATGTTCGCCCCATGAGGGGGAACCTCGTCGACGTAGGTGCCTGTGGACTTCCAGGAAGCCATATCTGTGTCCATGGCTGACTGCCACTGTGGGGAGTAGGGACCCTCGATCGCCTCAACGTACGATCGAGGAGTCGGGATGTCTGGTACATCCGGGTCTCCCTCAGGGGGCAATCAGCATGGACACGAGATGGGGCGCAGCGGCTGCAAGACACTCAAGGTCCTCCTGTCTGTCCTCTAGGACGTCCGTTTCTAGAGCACACTCACCCCCGGCGGACGGAGGACAGACCAACTCAGACTCAGCAACAAGACTGGCAGCGTAGTCTAGGTGACAGCGAGCAGCAAATTCGACAAGCTCAGCAACTAGGGCAGACGAAGCAGTGGACTCAAAGGAAGGGTCAGTGACAACAGTATCAAGGAGACGCGTGACAGTAGGACTAGCAGCACGAAGGGAGTCTGACTCCGGGTCAGCAAGAGCAGGAAGAGAGGACGGAGGAGGAGACGGCAGTGGGACACGCTGTGGAGCAGTGGAGGGACGCAGTGACATCCGGTGTGTGCCAGGGACAGGTGGCGGACTCTCACGTGGTACATGGCGACTAGCGTGAGCAGTACGAACAGGTGACACAGGACGGGACACAGGCGACACAGGACGAGACTCAGGCTCACGACGCTCTGTAAGACTGCCTGTCGGACCAGTGTAGGGAGAAGGACCAGGAAGTGGCGAGGCAGGCGGTAGCTGTGACTGCAACTGGACAGGCGGGGGACACTCTACGGAGGGAGGAGGACAAGGAGGAGGCGGCTAACCAAGAACCTGCTGAAGGAGCGGAACGAAGTACGGCCGCGGCCATGAAGTGCCCCCAGCAGCAGAGATAGCACCAGAACCTCCACCAGCTCCAGTAGAGCCTCCAGCAGCTTTAGCAGCACCTCCAACACCTCTAGCAGTACCTCCAGCAGCTCCAGAACCTCCAGCAGCTCCAGCAGCACCTCCAGCACCTCCAACAGTACCTCCAGCAGCTCCAGTACCTCCAGCAGCACCGGCAGCACCTCCAGTAGCTCCAGGACCTCCTAAAACAGTAGGGTCTCCAGCGGGCGGCACCTCAACACCGGGAGCTCCACTACTGAGGCTGCAGCGCCGAGCGTACCACTCACGCAGCCGCTGAGGGGAGGGAGGCTCTGGCTGCGACACGGCACTTGCAGGACTACTATCCCCAACTCCAGCAGACCCCCCAGCTCCAGTAGCCCCACGACGGAGGCTGTAACGCTGGGAGTACCACTCATGCAGCTGCTGTGAAGAAGGAGCGCCAGCAGGCTCAGTACGGACAGTCTCCAAGCCCTCAGCCTCAACACCCCCAGATGCAGCACCTCCAGGCTCAACAACCGCAGTCTCCGCACCCCCAGGCTCATCACCCGCAGGCCCCGCACCCCCAGGCTTAGCACCCGCATTCTCCGCACCCCCAGGCTCAGCACCCGCAGTCTCCGCACCCCCAGTCTCCGCACCCCCAGTCTCCGCACCCCCAGTCTCTGCACCCTCAGACCCAGCACCTCGCACAGGACCAGAGTCAACAACTACCTCGACAGGCTCAACCGGGTCGACCTGGGAAACACCTGAGGGAGCAGCACCCTGGGGAGGGAAGGGGTCTACCGAAGCAGCACCTGGCGTGAGCAAGAGCGGCGGAGGGGGGAGCGGGGCAGTGCGATAGGGGAAGTGACGGTAAAAGTGTACCGACTCGTCAAAGGTGACGTCCTGAGAGGCGAAGACCCGGCGCGAGGTGGGGTGGTAAAACTGCCAGCCAGGCGCGTCAGGGACAAAGCCAAGGAAGACACAGGGAACGGCACAAGAGTAGAGCTTGTCCGCTGACGTATTGCGGACAAAGGCTCGACATCCCCAGACGCGGAACACCGACGCATCGCCAACCTCCCCCGTCCAACGCAGGGTAGGCGAGGTCTTCGGAACAGAGACACGGGGCCAGAGGTTGAGTTGATGCGCGGCGTACTGCACTGCAAACTGCCACAAGAAATGGGGGGCAGCCGCATGGATCATGGAGGTATGAGTGACCTCTATGACAAGACCAATGCGGCGCTCAGCAATCCCATTCTGCTGTGGAGAGGCCGGGAGCGTGAACGACTGGGTGATGCCGTGCTCCGCACAGTAGGCTGCCAAGAGGTCAGAGGAAAACTCGCCACCTCTGTCAGAGTGCAGACGCAGGACAGGAAAGTCCGACTGGAACCGCTGGCGGATCTGGATACGAGCAGCGCAGATCCAGAAAATCAGGGACCTCACCCTTGGTACGCAAGGGGAAG
Organism: Closterium sp. NIES-65; assembly: GCA_948144175.1. Taxonomy (NCBI): domain Eukaryota; kingdom Viridiplantae; phylum Streptophyta; class Zygnematophyceae; order Desmidiales; family Closteriaceae; genus Closterium; species Closterium sp. NIES-65. The sequence goes on along the minus strand of CANXME010002232.1, from coordinate 2,213,433 downwards.
ACCGTGGTGTAGTGCGTGTAGTCGTCGACGACCAGCAGAAAGTACCGCTCGTGGCCCTATCCCCGGACGCGGGCGGGGCCCCACACGTCCAGGTGGAGAGTTTGCAGGGGAGCCTCTGCGGGAGGGAACGAGGAGGAGTGAGGAGTGGCGCGCTACCGCCCCTCGACACAAGGAAGACAGGGAGGAGCAGGCGAGGGTGGGAGAGGAGGGAGAACCCTTGGAAGACCAGAGAGAAGGTGCTTGGAGTGCATGCCGCGAAGACGCTGCACTGACGGGTGACCAAGGCGGTGGTGCCAGAGGACCGTCCTGTGCAACAGGGAGCGACACGAGCAAGGGGCCGACAGCTGACCTGACGCAGACGCAGGCGCAGCTACCTGAGGAGACTTAGTGGTCAGTGTCGTCGCCACCACCACCCCCTGTGCCGCCACTGACCCCTCCACCACCCGCGCCACCCACACTCCCGCCACCACCCCCGCTCCCCCCACCCCCTCCACTGCCGCCGCCCCCTCCTCCACCTCCACCACCCCGCCCCTCCTTGCCCTTGCCGCCCTTGCGTCTCCCACTAGGAGTAGACGCAGCCCCGACCCTCTCAGCTCCGAGGTAGTCGACGGCAGCAGCAGATGCAATGGAGGGGAGGAGGGGGGAGGGGGAGCACCCCTCAAAGAAGGGGGTGCGGGGGTCATCACGAGAGGCTCCTACAGCTACAATGCTCTTCTCAGCTGCTAGGAGCTCCCTTTCGAGGAGGTCGACAGTGAGGTCAGTGGGGGAGAGGGCGAGAAACTGGTCCTTGACAGTGCGAAGGGAGTCAGGGAGGCGGGTAACAAGGTGGTACAGTATGAGGTACATCGGTGGGGGGTTCTTGGCTAGGAAGTCGGGGGGAAGCACAGCACAGTAGCGGAGGTCACAAGTACGGAGGTGGGTGATGAGGTCAGCTACAGTGGCAAAGGCGGACAGGTCGGGGAAGAGGTAGGGCAGTGAGAGACGGCCTGTGGCAGCTGTGGCAGGGGAGGAGTAGCGCGCGACTTCTGCGTCGTACAGCTCCTTGACGGTCTTATGCTGTCCGAAGTGCTCACGCTCATCTAACGGCAGGTGGTTGCGAACGGCTAGGCGAGCGTGTGCATCACGGGTCTGCCCTTGGGAGCAAGCAGTACTGTCAGCAGTAGCGGGAGGTGCGGGAGCAGCGCCTGACGTGTGGTCATACAGTGAGACATCGTCCTTGGCAGTGATCTGAAGGAACAGGTGAAGATCATCTAGCCACACCTCAAACTTAATCGGGCGACCTTCAGCGTCAAAGGTGAGAATGGATGGGGAGGCCATTGTGGCAGTAGGAACAGTAGCAGTAGCAGCAATAGTACAGTAGGAACAGTAGTAGTAGTAGCAGTAGTACAGTAGGAACAGGAACAGGAGTTGCTATAGGTGGGGCACAGTAGGGCGGCGCGGCTCGGTTCGGGCGGCACGGCTCGGCTAGGTTCGGGCGGCGCGGCTCGTCTAGGTTCGGGCGGCGCGGCTCGGCTAGGTTCGGGCGGCGCGGCTCGGTTCGGGCGGCGCGGCTCGGTTCGGGCAGTGCGGCTCGGCTCGGCCTGGGCTACGCGGCGGTGCATGTCTGGGGGACGTGCGCGTGGGCGGTTGTAGCGGGCGGGCCGTGGCCGTTCGTGGGCCTTACTAGCGCGCGGGCGGCCTAGGGAGGTCGTCGCGACGGCCTACAGGCGGCTAAAGGGCGGCGCGGGAATAAGGGGGGGGGGGGGGGGGGGGCGTCGTCGAGCTGCTCGTGGCGGCGTGGGCGGCTAACGGGCGGCGCACGCTCAGAATACGGCCGCGCGCGGGCTGCTAGGGGGGCGGCGCGCGGAAAAAAAACAAGGCCGCGCGCGGCACTAGCGAGCCGCGCACAGGCAGCAGGAGAAGACAAGGCGCACGAGGGCGCACTAGGGGAACGGCGCTCGAGGGCGCTTCTAATGGTGGGATCTTAGGTGAGTCCTAGGTCTAGAACATAAGCTCCGAAACCATGTCAGAAAGAGAAGTGGAGTGAACTATGTAAAGTTGGAGTACAAGTAGCAAACCCTAGTTTTGTGTACCCCCTAAAGGCTAACCCACTATAGCCTACACAACAATAACACATATAGTGTTTGATAGGTTCATTGGCGCGCTTGTCGCGAGCACACTTGAACTGGAGATGACAGAGTTGATAATTTTTTTGGAGTTCACAGATTGTGTTGTTTCATGTGACTGTGAAACTTATGAGCAGAGGAAAATGAAAGACTAAGGAAAGATTGGGTACAAATACAACCCTAGCAAACTGTACCCCATATGTGCTACCCCACTATAGCCTACAAACATGCAACAGCTATAATAATCTGACACACCCCCATAGGCAAAGTGGGGGAGAACAAGGGGTCACAAGACCAGTCAAGCAAAACAAAAAACAAGCTCAGGGTGGATCACAAAGTCACCACTCAGTCCGAGCACAAGAGCAAGGCCAGAGGCCAGTTCACATGCAGGAGTAAAGACATATATATAAAACTAGACAAGCAAGAGCAGGTATATATATGTCAAAGGACAAGTAAAGTCAAGAAGAGAGCAAGTGAGGCAAGACAGGTACAAGACCCAGCTGGGTACAAAAGCGCTGATGGTCGCAAGGCGCAAGTGCCTTGGTGAACACATCAGCAGTGTTGGCCTCAGAGGCCACGTAAGCAAGTCGCAACTGACCACGCTGCTGCAGCTCACGAGCAAGGAAGTAGCGGAGAGCAATGTGCTTCGTTCTGTGCTCCAAGCGCTGCTCTCGACACAAGGCCAACATGGCCTTGTTGTCTACGTACAGCACTGGAGGAGAACGAGGCAGCTCTCCAAGGTCAGTCAGCAGGTAGGTGAGCCAGCGAAGCTCCTGTGCAGCCATGGCCCCGGCGTAGATCTCAGCCTCACAACTGGAGCCGAGAACCGAAGACGAGCGAGTAGACCGCCACGAGACAGAGCCGGAACCAAGGCTGAAGGTGTAACCCTGTGACGACCGCTGCGTAGCCTGGTCGTCAGCCCAAGAAGCGTCTGCGTGCCCAGTAAGGACCACTGGACTCCGCCCTCCAAGCACTAGCCCCATGCCCGACGTACTGCACAGGTAGCGCAATACCCTCTTCGCTGCAGCCATGTGCTCTGGTCGGTGTCTCCCAGGAGCAACATAGCGTGCAAGGATGCTCAGAGGGTATGCAAGGTCAGGTCGAGTGCAGGTCATCAGGTACATGAGGCAGCCAACAAGCTCTGCATACGGACCACTCGACTCTACGGACTCATCCGAAGGCAGAGCTGAGAGTGAGTGGCGAGTAGGCAGAGGAGTGGCCTGAGGCGAGGAGTACGTGAAGCCGAAGCGCTGAAGGACCTGCTGCACCATGTGTGACTGAGTCAGGGTAATGGTGCGGCGTGCTCTGTCCCGAGTGATCTGCAAGCCAAGGTAGCTGCGCAGTTCACCCAGGTCTGTGCACGTGTGTCTCTTCAGCAGCTCGGACTTCACGTAGGCGAGTCCAGCAGTGTCCGCTGTGGCAAAGACCAAGTCGTCGACGTACACGAGGATGTAGAACGGCGGCAGGGAAGTGTCGGTGCGAAGAAACAGCGACGGGTCAGCAGTAGAAGGAGCAAACCCAAGAGCCGCAAGCGTAGTCCTCAGTGTGTCGTGCCACTCACGCGGTGCCTGGCGGAGACCGTAGACTGGCCGTCGGAGGCTCCACTGGGTGCCAGGAGGGAAAGTCCCAGTGAAGCCAGGCGGACGGCGCAGCCAGATCTCCTCGTGCAGGCTACCCTGCAGGAACGCAGTGCTGAAGTCGAGAGAGTGAAGCTCGTAGTCGCGCTGAGCGGCAATGTGCAGCAGCACCCGAAGAGTGGTCATCTTCGGGGTGGGAGAGAAGGTCTGAAAGTAGTCAACTCCCTGCCGCTGACTGAAGCCACGAGCCACGTAACGCGCCTTGAAGACAGGCGGCGAGCCCGGCGGCCGCTTCACCCTGAAGATCCACATGCCACTGACGATGTTCGCCCCAGGAGGGGGAACCGCGTCAACGTAGGTGCCTGTGGACTTCCAGGAAGCCATCTCTGCATCCATAGCTGCCTGCCACTGAGAGGAGTAGGGACCCTCTACGGCCTCCGCGTAAGAACGCGGAGTCGGGATGTCTAGTGCATCCGGGTCTCCCTCAGGGGCTAGCAGTACAGACGCGAGACGAGGTGAAGCAGCGGCTAGACACTGGAACTCCTCCTGCCTGTCCTCTAGAACGTCCGTGCCAAGGGCACACTCACCCCCGACGGACGGAGGACAGGCGGACTCAGACTCAGCGACAAGACGAGCAGTGTAGTCTAGACGACAGCGCGCAGCAAAGTCGACAAGCTCAGTGACGAGGGCAGACGCAGCAGACGACTCAAAGGAAGGGTCAGTGACAGCAGTAGCAAGGAGACGCGTGACAGTAGGACTGGCAGCACGAAGAGAGTCCGACTCCGGGTCGGCAAGAGCAGGAAGAGAGGAAGCAGGAGGAGAAGGCAAAGGGGCACGCAGAGGAGCAGTGGACGGACGCAGTGACATCCGGTGCGTGCCAGGGACAGGAGGAGGACGCTGACGCGACCCGCGACCACTAGCGCGCTCAGTACGAACAGGCGACGCAGGACGAGACGCAGGCTCACGACGCTCAGTAAGACCTCCAGTCGGACCAGCGTAGGGAGAAGGAGCAGGCAAAGGGGAGGCAGGCTGTAGCTGTGGCTGAGACCGGACAGGCTGCGGACTCTCTAAGGAAGGAGGAGGAGGTGTAAGACCAAGAACCTGCTGCAGGAGCGGAACGAAGTACGGTCGAGGCCGCGCGGCGACGCCAGAAACAGCAGGAACAGCACCAGCACCCCCGGCAGGAGCACCCACTCCAGCAGCACCTCCAGCAGAACCACCAGAAGCTCCAGAACCTCCAGCAGCAGCACCAGGAGCACCGTCAGTCGGACCACCAACCGTAGGCTCAGCGCCAACGTCCTCAGCAGGACCAGCTCCAGGAGAACACTCAGACCCAGCAGCTCCAGCACCCACAGGACGAGCACCGCCAGGTCGCGTGGCAGCAGCGCCCTCCGCAGCCGAAGAACCACCAGCACCAGCGGCACGCCTCCAGCGCCGGGCAAACCACTCACGCAGCTCCTGTGGAGAGAGCGGCTCCCGGTGAGACGAAGCACCCCCAGGCACAGCACCTCCAGGCTCGGCACCTCCCGGCTCAGCACCCCCAGGCTCAGTACCCCCAGACACAGCACCCCCAGGCACAGCACCCCCAGGCTCAGCACCCCCAGGCTCAGCACCCCCAGGCCCAGCACCCCCAGACTCCGCACCCCCAGGCTCCGCACCCCCAGGCTCAGCACCCCTAGACTCCGCACCCCCAGGCTCAGCTCCCGCAGCAGCACCGGAGTCACCAGTGACCTCGACAGGCTCGACCGCGTCTACCTGGGACACACCTGAAGGGGCAGGACCCTGAGGGGGGAGGGGGACTACCGGGGGGGGACCTGGTACCAAGAAGAGCGGGGGTGGGGGGAGGGACGGAGTGCGGTAGGGGAAGAGGCGGTAGTAGGGTACCGACTCGTCGAACGTGACGTCCTGGGAGGACAGAACACGTCGAGAGGTGGGGTGGTAAAACTGCCACCCAGGGGCGTCGGGGGGGAACCCGAGGAAGACGCAGGGAGAAGCACGAGGGGACAGCTTGTCCGCAGACAGGTCGCGAACAAACGCCCGAGATCCCCAGACCCGGAACGCCGACGCATCGCCAACCTTCCCCGTCCACAGCAGAGCTGGGGAGGTCTCCGGTCGAGAGACCCTGGGGTGGAGGTTGATCTGGTGTGCAGCGTACCTGACCGCAAACGGCCACAGAAAATGGGGAGCAGCCGCATGCATCATGGACGTACGAGCGACGTCCATGACCATGCCAATGCGGCGCTCAGCGATCCCATTCTGCTGTGGTGAGTCCGGAAGCGTGAAGGTCTGACGGATGCCTCGCACACGACAGTAGGTACTCAGGAGGGCCGAGGAGAACTCTCCGCCTCTGTCCGAGTGCAGACGCAAGACAGGGAAGTCAGAGCCAAAGCTTCTCCGAAGCTGAAGACGAGCTGCGCGGATCCAGTCGATCAACACCTGAGTGACCTCACCCTTGCTGCGCAAGGGGAAGACTGTGGTGTAACGCGAGTAGTCGTCAACCACTAGCAGGAAGTAGCGCTCCTGACCCTGTCCACGGACGCGGGCTGGGCCCCACACGTCCATGTGAAGCGTCTGCAACGGGGCCTCTGTCGGAGGAAACTGGGAGGAGTGAGGGGCAGCACGCTGGCGCCCCTCGACACAGGGGACACAGGCAGGGCCAGAGCCCGGAGGAAGGGGAGGGAGGGACCGGGGAAGACCAGACACAAGGACCCGCGAGGCCATGCCTCTGAGCCGAAGCAGAGAGGGGTGGCCAAGGCGGTGGTGCCAGAGGAGGGTCTCGTGAGACAGACGGCGACACGAACAAGGGGCAGACTCAGGACCAGACCTGGACGCTGCAGCAAACACCTGACCAGACGAAGGGGCCCTACCAGACGCAGTACCTGGAGGAGAAGCAGTGGTCAGTGTGTACAGGCTCGACCCCGGCCGACGTGTAAACGTAGCCAGGTGGCGACCTGTATCCGCCTCCGTACAGTGGGTCACCCGCTGACGAGCAGGGGTGAACTGGTGGACACCTGCATCCTGGAGGTCAGCACCACTCACCAAGTTCGTCGAGAACGAGGGGAGGTAGAGACCAGTCAGGGTGCCAGAGGGGGCCGCCGGACACGGGAGGACAGTGGAGAAGCGAGACAGGACAGGCCCCCCAGAGGGGTCCGCCAGGGACACCGCAACAGGCCGACTCAGCGGCGTGAGAGTGGTGCGGTCCCTAAAGAAGGAGCGAGACGCTCCAGAGTCAAGGGTGAAGGTGTGAGAGGCCGAAGCCGACACAGTACCTGAGAGGGCGGACTCACCAGTACCTGAAAGCACAGACGCACTGGCACCTAGAGCAGCAGCCTCACTAGTACCTGACGCGGCAGTACCAATGCCCGGGTCGGGCGGGAAACACCGGTAACAGTCATCCTCATCACTACCAGTCACAGCATACATAGCAGAGAGAATAGCATCAAAATCAAGATCATAAATAGCTACACCAGCCCTAGACAGCACTCCCCAGCGGGGGATCTCAGCGGCCTCCGGAAACTGCTGACGCCAGGCGTCGGTCAGGCGGCCAAAGCAGCGACGGGCTGTGTGGGCGCCTCCACACCTCTCCCCTGCACGGTCACCAGTGCGAAGAACGTAGGGGCAGGGACCAAGCGCACCACCGCGCTGACGCTGCAAGTACCACTCACGGAGCTGCTGAGGGCCGGGGACGGTGCGAGAGCGCTGCTGCTGCTGCGGCTGCTGCTGTGGCTGCTGCTGCTGCTGCTGCTGGCGCTGACCACCCCCAGAGCTGCTCCGCTGGGACGAGCCACTCCGACCCCCTCCTCCACCGCCACCCCCGCCTCCACCGCCACCCCCGTCGCCACCGCCACCTCCCCCACCAGGACCGTCGCTCCCACCGCTCCCACCGCCTCCTCCGCTACCACCTCCGCCGCCACCTCCGCCTCCACCGCCGCCACTACTACCTCCACTCCCACCACCACCCCCCCCGCCACCCCCACTCCCCCCTCCACCCCCACCGCCTCCTCCACCGCCCCCTCTGGCTCCACCCGCTCCCTTGCCCCCCTTGCCCTTGCCAGTGCGGCGTCTGCCACTGGGGGCAGACGCCGCGCCGACCGACTCAAAACCAACGAGGTCGGCCGCAGCGGCAGAGGCGACAGAGGGCAGCAGGGGGGAGGGACCACACCCCTCAAAGATGGGGGTGCGAGGGTCACCCCGAGAGGCCCCTACAGCGACTATGCTCTTCTCAGCCGCTAGCAGGGACTCCTCAAGGAGGTCGACAGTGAGAGTGGTGGGACAGACAGAGAGAAACTGGTCCCTAACGACACGAAGGGACTCAGGGAGACGGGTGACGAGAAAGTAGAGAGTGATGTACATGGGAGGAGGGTTCGTAGCGCGGAACTCAGCAGGAAGGGCAGCGCGGTAGCGGGTGTCACTAGCGCGGAGGTGGGTAACGAGGTCAGCGACAGTGGGAAAGGAAGCGAGGTCAGGGAAGAGAAACGGTAGCATGAGGCGGCTAAGGGTAGCGGAGGAAGGGGAGGAGTAGCGCGCAACTACAGCGTCGTACAAGGCCTGAGCGGTCTTGCACTGACTAAAGTGGGCACGCTCAGAGGAAGGGAGGTGGCGACGCACAGCAAGACGTGCAGTAGCATCGCGGGTCGCCCACTTGGAGCGAACGGCAGAGTCAGCATCAGCAGGCGGGGCAGGGACAGCGCCAGAGACAAAGTCAAAGAGAGAGACCTCATCTACCGCATCACACAGTAAGTACAGCTGCAGATCCTCGATCCAGACGGCAAAGTCAATGGCCCTCCCCTCAGCGTCAAAAGTGAGAACATTGGGGGTGGCCATAGCAGCAGCTGAAAGTCTCACCGGGATGGGAGAGTCGGGTAGGTCAGCAGCAGGCGGCTCGGGCTGCTCGTGCAGCTCAGGCGGCTCGGCTACTGCGGGGCGGCTCGGCTACTGCGGGGCGGCTCGGCTGCTGCTGGGCGGCTCGGCTGCTGCTGGGCGGCTCGGTTGCTGCTGGGCAGCTCGGCTGCTGCTGGGCGGCTCGGCTGTTGCTGGGCGGCTCGGCTGCTGCTGGGCGGCTCGGCTGCTGCTGGGCGGCTCGGCTGCTGCTGGGCGGCTCGGCTGCAGTGCAGTGGCGGGGCCGGGACAAGGCCGGCGGTAGGGCCGGCGGTAGAGCCAAGTAGGAGCCGGCGGCGGGCCGAGTAGCAGGTCGGCGGCGGGCCGAGTAGGAGGCCGGCGGCGGGCCGTGTAGGAGGCCGGCGGCGGGCCGTGCAGGAGGCCGGCGGCGGGCCGAGTAGGAGCCGGGGCCGGGCCGTGTAGGAGGCCGGCGGCGGGCCGTGTAGGAGGCCGGCGGCGGAGCCGAGTAGGAGCCGGCGGCGGGGCCGTGTAGGAGGCCGGCGGCGGGCCGAGTACGAGGCCGGCGGCGGGCCGTGTAGGAGGCCGGCGGCGGGCCGTGTAGGAGGCCGGCGGCGGGGCCGAGAAGGAGGCCGGCGCGGGGCCGCGTAAGAGGCCGGCGCGGGGCCGCGTAAGGGGCAGGCGGCGGGGCCGCAGGGGAGAGGGCGACCCGAAGGGTCGCTAAAACAAAAAAAAGGGCGCGCCTCGGGGCGCGCTTCGGTGGGCCCAAAAAAAAAAATTCGGTCCTGGAGGGACCTAGCTCTATACCATGTGAAACTTATGAGCAGAGGAAAATGAAAGACTAAGGAAAGATTGGGTACAAATACAACCCTAGCAAACTGTACCCCATATGTGCTACCCCACTATAGCCTACAAACATGCAACAGCTATAATAATCTGACAGTGACTGCTGATTGTTCAAAGATTATGCTATCAGCTCCTCGACATGCTAGGCGGAGGATGCGGTAGCATAGTTTTTGGGTCGTTAACTTTCACGCATCTTTATCATTATATATATGCATCATGGATTGTCAGTAACTAATCATTATTCATATAAAACTGAAGACATGTATTTATCATTTACCATATCATATATTACACAATATATCACATTTTGTATAATATCGTTTCATTCATCTACATTCATCGATCATTACATTCATTTTTTCATATGCATATTATATGGTAGTAAAGCACAACAAAGTAGATTACAAAAACAACCTGGTTGTCCAAAAAATCATTACCATCACGCTAGTATAATTTTTACTAGACAAGACCTCCTACATGTTACATAACTAGCAATTAATGCATCCATTTTTTTTTTAATTTTCATATTTTATTTAAAATAAATAAAATGTCAAAATGTGGAAAAAAAAAAGTCTGGCCCAATCGATCGTAATAGGTTGCTTCGCAACCCAAAAAAACAAGAGGCGACAAAGTTTGTTGAGATAGTAAGAGTAGGGCCTAGGCTTAGTAGCCTAGGCCAAAGGGAGTCGATAGAGATTAGGCAAAGAGGGGGAGTTCACTATTGAGCGAGGTACAAATAGCGAACAAAGCATGCAAAGAAGGTGCACCACCAACAAGTTTATAATAACTACACTAACTACAGCTACAGGCAGTTACAGATATATTCTAACACTCCCCCATAACTGCCTGCAGCAGAAGCTAATGCAGAGACACCCCCTGAAGGGATACACCAAGCGCAGCAGAAGGAGAGGGCAAGTGAGGAGGAGGGACTATATGAGGAGAAGCTGCTGGCAGGTGAAGTTGCTGGCTCCAAGGCGTTTGCTTCCTGGAACCTTCCTCAGTCCTCCAACTCCCCCTTCCACACTCCTCGACAACCCTAGCACCTCTCCCCCAGCTCCCCCACACCCTCACACCCACCCCCCCACCCCCAGCGGCAGCTGCAGCAGTGGGAGAGAAAGGAGGAGGAGAGGAAGGGGATCACACACACCCATCACCCCCATATCTGCCACCCCCATAGCCTCCGCTCCACGGCTGCACGCGCAGCAGGGAGACGAAGAAGGGGGAGGGGGAAGAGCAGGGGCAGCATAGGCACGGGCAGGGCAGCCGCGAGTGCAGGGCAACAGCGCGGAGCAGAGCAGGGGCAGCAACAGACGGCGACGGGCAGCACAGGCACAGGCAGCAACGGGCGGCAACGGGCAGCACAAGCACGGGCAGCAACGGGCGGCAACGGGCAGCACAGGCACGGGCAGCAACGGGCGGCATCAGGCAGCACAGGCACGGGCAGCAACGGGCGGCAACGGGCAGCACAGGCACGGGCAGCAACGGGCGGCAACGGGCAGCACAGGCACGGGCAGCAACAGGTGGCAACGGGCAGCACAAGCACGGGCAGCAACGGGCGGCAACGGGCAGCACAGGCATGGGCAGCAACAGGCAGCAACGGGCAGCACAGGCACAGGCAGCAACGGGCGGCAACAGGCAGCACAAGCACGGGCAGCAACAGGCAGCACAGGCACGGGCAGCAACAGGCAGCACAGGCACGGGCAGCAACGGGCGGCAACAGGCAGCACAGGCACGGGCAGCAACGGGCAGCACAGGCACGGGCAGCAACGGGCGGCAACGGGCAGCACAGGCACGGGCAGCAACGGGCGGCAACGGGCAGCACAGGCACGGGCAGCAACGGGCGGCAACAGGCAGCACAGGCACGGGCAGCACAGGCACGGGCAGCAACAGGCGGCAACGGGCAGCACATGCATGGGCAGCAACGGGCGGCAACGGGCAGCACAGGCACGGGCAGCAATAGGCAGCAACGGGCAGCACAGGCACAGGCAGCAACGGGCGGCAACAGGCAGCACAGGCACGGGCAGCAACAGGCAGCACAAGCACGGGCAGCAACGGGCGGCAACAGGCAGCACAGGCATGGGCAGCAACGGGCGGCAGCGGGCAGCACAGGCACGGGCAGCAACGGGCGGCAACGGGCAGCACAGGCACGGGCAGAAACAGGCGGCAACGGGCAGCACAGGCACGGGCAACAACGGGCGGCAACGGGCAGCACATGCACGGGCAGCAACAGGAAGCAACGGGCAGCACGGGCACAGGCAGCAATGGGCAGCAACTGGCAGCAACGGGCGGCAACAGGCAGCACAGGCACGGGCAGCACAGGGAGGCAGCCGTACCGAGTCCAGGAGCGGCGGCGCATTGAAGGGTCGGCGCCGTGGGCTGCTGCTGGGGCGGCTCGCGGGGTCCCTGGGGCGGCATTGCGGGCTGCTGCAGGGTCGGAGCCGCGGGGTCCAGGGGCGGCTGCTGAGGTCCAGGGGCGGCTTCACCAGGGGCAGCTGCTCCAGGGGCCAGGGGCGGGTGCTCTGGGTCCAGGGGCGGCTGCAACAGGGGCGGCTGCACCAGGGGCCAAGGGCGGCTGCGGAGGTCCAGGGGCGGCTGCACCGGGGTTGGCTGCTCCAGGGGCTAGGGGCGGCTGCACTGGGTCCAAGGGCGGCTGCTCCAGGGGCGGCGGCGGCTGGTCCAGGGTCCAGGGATAGCTGCTCCAGGTGCCAGGGGCGGGTGCTCTGGGTCCAGGGGTGGTTGTAACAGGGGCGGCTGCACCAGGGGCCAAGGGCGGCTGCGGAGGTCCAGGGTCCAGGGGCAGCTGCTCGAGGGGCGGCGCTGGTGCATGGCAGAGGTGGTGGCCAGGGGGGAGGGCGCCGCGATGAGCAGGGACGACACCCAAGGGGCGCCGCGACGAGCAGGGACGGCGCCCAAGGGGCGCCGCGACGAGCAAGGGCGATGCCCCAGGGGCGCCGAGACGAGCAGGGGCGGCGTCCAGGGGGCGCCATGACGAGCTGGGACGGTGCCCAAAGGGCGCCGCGACGAGCAAGGGCGACGCCCCAGGGGCGCCGCGACGAGCAGGGGCGGCGTCCCGACGAGCAGTGGCGACGCCCAGCGGGTCCCGCAGGGGCGTCGCGACGAGCAGGGCGACGCCGCGCGGGTCCTGCAGGGGCATCGCGTCGAGCAGGAGCGGCGACGCCCGGGTCCCGCAGGTGCGTCGCGACGAGCAGGAGCGGCGCCGTGCAGGGCGCCGCAAAGTGGAGGGTATGGGTGGACAAAACAGGCCCGCGCGTGGACGTGAGGCAGGCGCGCAGGCGGCGTGAGAGCAGGTCGCGCGCGGGGCAGGAAGACGCCGCGCGCCCAGGGCGCACGGCGGGTAGAAAACCGCCGTGCGCCCCGAGCACACGGCGAGAAAAATACGCCGCGCGCCCGAGGCGCGCGGCAGGACGATAGGCAGCGGAAGCACATCGGTGGGCCCATTAAGGAAGGCAGCAGGAAGGTACCTGCTCTGAATACCATGTTGAGATAGTAAGAGTAGGGCCTAGGCTTAGTAGCCTAGGTCAAAGGGAGTCGAGAGAGTTTAGGCAAAGAGGGGGAGTTCACTATTGAGCGAGGTACAAATAGCGAACAAAGCATGCAAAGAAGGTGCACCACCAACAAGTTTATAATAACTACACTAACTACAGCTACAGCAGTTACAGATATACTCTAACAAAGTCGTCCTAGGGTTGCGAAGCATTGTATGAAATGTAAGTATACCAATTGTCACAACTTTTAAGACTATACAGAGTTCTGTAGAATGACACTAAGTTGGTATTTTACCGTAGTGGCAAAGATTCTAAAATCTTATCTACAGAGTTCGAACTTAAACCTTATGATCCGCCAGATTTTTTTCAACGACTGTGCTAACGCAACTGTGTCAATGTTTCCATCACAATAACACTCTTTTGTTTTTGCGACAAACCTAACACTTCTTTAGGGTTCGCTCGTCCTTTTTTCGCCTCCCTTCCTCTCTCGCTGGTTGAGCTCCAAGCTAGTAAGGCTCTACCTACCAGTTCCTACTGAGGTGAGAACAACTATAACCAGTCAAGTAGAATTAAGTTAGATGACTGGTACGTAGTGTGTGGCCGCGTATCATAAACGTAGCTACCTTAATCGTATCATAGTAGTGCTATCTGTAGTATTACTAGCTAGCTTAATCTCGTATCATAGTCGTTTTCTCCTCTGTTGGCCGCTTTTAAAAGATGTCCGTTGATTAAGCTTAAGTTCCGGGTTTCCCTCATTATCTTTCTCTTTCAATCGGTCCTTCTTACTCCTCCATGCTTGAGTCTCTAGTTTCCTTTAAACAAAATCAGATGTGAGTCAATCGAATAACTTTAGACTATCCAGGAGATATGTGTCTCTTGTATGATCTTAATTAACTGCATCTTCGGTTTATTGTTGCTTTCGTATGGTAGTAAATCGTGATCGTAAGTTTAATTCCATCATTTTTTGCTCTTCCTCGGTTTAGCCCCGTTATCCCATCCTCCTATCTCACAAGATGTAGTCGTTTATGCCTTTTTTGGTATGTTTGTTCACAATATTCTTATTTGCACCTTTTCTTTCCCCTATTGTTCGTCCCCCCTCGCTTCACCCATTTCCCACCTCCCCTTCCCTTAAGGCCGCCCTCTCTCCATCAGTTTGTTCACAAGCTAGTGTTTGGAGACTGTGGTTGCTTCCACAGTACGTAGGAGGTATGTTTTCCATCCAATATCTTTCACTATCTTCCCCACCTATCTTGTTCCTTTCTACCTCTTATATCTTCTCCCATTTCTTGATCCATATCTTTCTTTCGTTTTCTCCCTCCCTGATTTATTCACAGAGATTCACACACGTACATTTCTCTAGTTATACATAAACATTCCTTCGTTGACCTCTATGCCTACCTTCTTATTTCCTTCTTTCACTTCTGTGTTTTAGATTTTGAAATTGATGGAATTCCAATGTATTTTTTAGATGACACGATACAAAGCACTTGCATGAATCTATGAAATTTGTCAATGTGGGTATAGATTGGCACATGTTCATGAAATTACATAAGAGTGCGTGAGAGGTATGTGATTGTCAGTACATGCAAGCGTGACAGTGCATATGATGTGTGACTGGATGATAATTAGTAAGCATGAGGTATTGCGACCGCAGAGTCTAAATAATGAGATTCCGTTCATAAAGCCAAACACGTCATGACATTGCTGTCAGAACATTATAGCTCATGCTGTTGTGTAGGCTGTAGTGGGGTATCCCATAGGGGGTACAACCCAATTAGGGTTAGTACTTGTACCCACTTCTTTCATAGTTCATTCATTCTCGTTTCAGTTTTCTCATGGTATCGAGCAGGTTCCCTCGTGGGAGCTGTTCCTAGGGCCCTACTACTGCTTCCGCTGCTACTCGATCTGTCGCACGCCCCGTGGCGTGCGACCTAGCGATTTTCTTTCTGGCGCGCGCCCCGAGACGCGCGGCCCCGCTACCACGTCGCACCGCCCTAGCGGCCGCGTCGCGCCGCCCTCGCGGCCCCAGCGCCGCCCTTCCCGGCCCCGGCTCCGCCCTTCCCGGCCCCGGCGCCACCTCGGCTGGCCCCGTCGCCTACCCCGGCGACCCCGACGCCGCTCTTCCCGACCCAGCCCCGGCGCCACCTCGTCTGGCCCCGTCGCCTACCCCTGCGGCCCCGGTGCTGCCCTTTCCGGCCCCGGCGCCACCTCTGCTGGCCCCGACGCCGCCCTTCCCGCCCCCGACGCCGCCCTTCCCGGCCCCGTCGCCTACCTCCGCGGCCCCGGCGCCGCCCTTCCCGGCCCCGGCGCCGCCTCTGCTGGCCCCGTCGCCGCTCCACCCGGCCCCGCCGCCGTCCCCAAGCGGCCCCGCTGTCACCACCGTGTCAGAACTTATAGCTTACTTGTTTCTGTAGGCTATAGTGGGGTATCCCATAGGGGGTACAACCCAATTAGGGTTTCCTATTTGTACTCACTTCGTTCATAGTCATTCCATTCTCGTTCTTTGTTTCCACATGGAATCAGAGCAGGTTCCCTCCTAGGGACTGCTTCTAGGGCCCACCGAACCGCGCCCCGAGGCGCGTTTTTATTTTAGCGACCCGTCGTGTCGCCCCTAGCGGACCGTTGCGCCGCCCTTCCCCTCGCGGCTCCGCCGCCCTTCCCTAGCGGCCCCGCCGCCTTTCGATCGCGGCCCCGCCGCCCTCTGCTACGCGGCCCCGCCGCCGCCCTTCGATCGCGGCCCCGCCGCCCTCGGCTACGCGGCCCCGCCGCCCTCTGCCTCGCGGCCCCGCCGCCCTCTGCTACGCGGCCCCGCCGCCCTCTGCTACGCGGCCCCGCCGCCCTCTGCTACGCGGCCCCGCCGCCCTTCGATCGCGGCCCCGCCGCCCTTTACCACGCGGCCCCGCCGCCCTCTGCTACGCGGCCCCGCCGCCCTCTGCTACGCGGCCCCGCCGCCCTTCGATCGCGGCCCCGCCGCCCTCTGCTACGCGGCCCCGCCGCCCTCTGCTACGCGGCCCCGCCGCCCCCTGCTACGCGGCCCCGCCGCTCTCTTCGGTCGCGGCCCCGCCGCCCTCTGCTACGCGGCCCCGCCGCCCTCTGCTACGCGGCCCCTCCGCACTCTGCTACGCGGCCCCGCCGATCCGCCCAGCAGCAGCCGCCGCCGCCTGAGCCGCCGCCGAGCCGCCGCCGAGCCGTCGCCGAGCCGCCGCCGAGCCGCCGCCGAGCCGCCGCCCGAGCCGCCGCCGAGCCGCCCGAGCCGCCGCCGAGCCGCCCGTGACGCCCGAGCCGCCCGCGCCGCCCAGCAGCAGCCGAGCCGCCGCCGAGCCGCCGCCGCCTGAGCCGCCGCCGAGCCGCCGCCGAGCCGCCGCCGAGCCGCCGCCCGAGCCGCTGCCGAGCCGCCTGTGCCGCCCGAGCCGCCCGCGCCGCCCGAACCGCCTGCGGAGCCGTGCTGCTGTTCCTCTGCTGCTGACCTACCCGCCTCTCCCAGCCCGGTGAGATTTTCAGCTGCTGTCATGGCCACCCCCAATGTTCTTACCTTTGACGCTGAGGGGAGGGCCATTGACTTTGCCGTCTGGATTGAAGACCTGCAGCTGTACTTACTGTGTGATGCGATAGATGAGGTCTGGATTGAAGACCTGCACGCTGGATGAGGGGAGGGCCATTGACTTTGCCGTCTGGATTGAAGACCTGCACGCTACTCCTCCCCTTCCTCCGCTACCCTTAGCCGCCTCATGCTACCGTTTCTCTTCCCTGACCTCGCTTCCTTTCCCACTGTCGCTGACCTCGTTACCCACCTCCGTGCTAGTGACACCCGCTACCGCGCTGCCCTTCCTGCTGAGTTCCGCGCTGCGAACCCTCCTCCCATGTACATCACTCTCTACTTTCTCGTCACCCGTCTCCCTGAGTCCCTTCGTGTCGTTAGGGACCAGTTTCTCTCTGTCTGTCCCACCACTCTCACTGTCGACCTCCTTGAGGAGTCCCTGCTAGCGGCTGAGAAGAGTATTGTCGCTGTAGGGGCCTCTCGGGGTGACCCTCGCACCCCCATCTTTGAGGGGTGTGGTCCTTCCCCCCTGCTGCCCTCTGTCGCCTCTGCCGCTGCGGCCGACCTCACTGGTTTTGAGTCGGTCGGCGCGGCGTCTGCCCCCAGCGGCAGACGCCGCGCTGGCAAGGGCAAGGGGGGCAAGGGAGCGGGTGGAGCTAGAGGGGGCGGTGGAGGAGGCGGTGGGGGTGGCGGGGGGAGTGGGGGTGGCGGTGGGGGTGGTGGCGGGAGTGGAGGTACTGGTGGCGGCGGTGGAGGCGGAGGTGGCGGTGGAGGTGGTAGCGGAGGAGGCGGTGGGAGCGGTGGGAGCGACGGTCCTGGTGGGGGAGGTGGAGGTGGAGACGGGGGTGGTGGTGGAGGCGGGGGTGGCAGTGGAGGCGGGGGTCGGAGTGGCTCGTCCCAGCGGAGCAGCTCCGGGGGTGGTCAGCGCCAGCAGCAGCAGCAGCAGCAGCCGCAGCAGCAGCCACAGCAGCAGCAGCGCTCTCGCACCGTCCCCGCCCCTCAGCAGCTCCGTGAGTGGTACTCGCAGCGTCAGCGTGGTGGTGCGCTTGGTCCTTGCCCCTACGTTCTCCGCACCGGTGACCGTGCAGGGGAGAGGTGTGGAGGCGCCCACACTGCCCGCCGCTGCTTTGGCCGCCTGACTGACGCCTGGCGTCAGCAGTTTCCGGAGGCAGCTGAGATCCCCCGCTGGGGAGAGCTGTCTAGGGCTGGTGTAGCTATTTATGATCTTGATTTTGATGCTATTCTCTCTGCTATGTATGCTGCGATTGGTAGTGATGAGGATGACTGTTACCGGTGTTTCCCGCCCGACCCGGGCATTGGTACTGCCGCGTCAGGTACTAGTGAGGCTGCTGCTCTAGGTGCCAGTGCGTCTGTGCTCTCAGGTGCTGGTGAGTCTGCCCTCTCGGGTACTGTGTCGGCTTCGGCCTCTCACACCTTCACCCTTGACTCTGGAGCGTCTCGCTCCTTCTTTCGGGACCGCACCACTCTCACGCCGCTGAGTCAGCCGGTTGCGGTGTCCCTGGCTGACCCCTCTGGGGAGCCTGTCCTGTCTCGCTTCTCCACTGTCCTCCCGTGTCCGGCGGCCCCCTCTGGCACCCTGACTGGTCTTTACCTCCCCTCGTTCTCGACGAACTTGGTGAGTGGTGCTGACCTCCAGGATGCGGGTGTCCACCAGTTCACCCCTGCTCGTCAGCGGGTGACCCACTGCACGGAGGCGGATACAGGTCGCCACCTGGCTACGTTTACACGTCGGCCAGGGTCGAGCCTGTACACTCTGACCACTGCTTCTCCTCCAGGTGCTGGGTCTGGTAGGGTCACTTCGTCTGGTCAGGTGTTTGCTGCAGCGTCCAGGTCTGGTCCTGAGTCTGCCCCCTGCTCGTGCCGTCGTCTGTCTCACGAGACCCTCCTCTGGCACCACCGCCTTGGCCACCCCTCTCTGCTTCGGCTCAGGGGCATGGCCTCGCGAGTCCTTGTGTCTGGTCTTCCCCGGTCTCTCCCTCCCCTTCCTCCGGGCCCTGGCCCCACCTGTGTCCCCTGTGTCGAGGGGCGCCAGCGTGCTGCCCCTCACTCCTCCCAGTTTCCTCCGACAGAGGCCCCGTTGCAGACGCTTCACATGGATGTGTGGGGCCCAGCCCGCGTCCGTGGACAGGGTCAGGAGCGCTACTTCTTGCTGGTGGTTGACGACTACTCGCGTTACACCACAGTCTTCCCCTTGCGCAGCAAGGGTGAGGTCACTGCGGTGTTGATCGACTGGATCCGCGCAGCTCGTCTCCAGCTTCGGAGGAGCTTTGGCTCTGACTTCCCTGTTTTGCGTCTGCACTCGGACAGAGGCGGAGAGTTCTCCTCTGGCCTCCTGAGTGCCTACTGTCGTGCGCGAGGCATCCGTCAGACCTTCACGCTTCCGGACTCACCGCAGCAGAATGGGATTGCTGAGCGCCGCATTGGCATGGTCATGGACGTCGCTCGTACGTCCATGATGCATGCGGCTGCTCCCCATTTTCTGTGGCCGTTTGCGGTCAGGTACGCTGCGCACCAGATCAACCTCCACCCCAGGGTCTCTCGACCGGAGACCTCCCCAGCCCTGCTGTGGACGGGGAAGGTTGGCGATGCGTCGGCGTTCCGGGTCTGGGGATCTCGGGCGTTTGTTCGCGACCTGTCTGCGGACAAGCTGTCCCCTCGTGCTTCTCCCTGCGTCTTCCTGGGGTTCCCCCCCGACGCCCCTGGGTGGCAGTTTTACCACCCCACCTCTCGACGTGTTCTGTCCTCCCAGGACATCACGTTCGACGAGTCGGTACCCTACTACCGCCTCTTCCCCTACCGCACTCCGTCTCTCCCCCCACCCCCGCTCTTCTTGGTACCGAGTCCCCCCCCGGTAGCCCCCCTCCCCCCTCAGGGTCCTGCCCCTTCAGGTGTGTCCCAGGTAGACGCGGTCGAGCCTGTCGAGGTCACTGGTGACTCTGGTGCTGCTGCGGGAGCTGAGCCTGGGGGTGCGGAGTCTGGGGGTGCTGAGCCTGGAGGTGCCGAGTCTGGGGGTGCTGAGCCTGGGGGTGCCGAGCCTGGGGGTGCTGTGCCTGGGGGTGCTGAGTCTGGAGGTGCCGAGTCTGGGGGTGCTGTGCCTGGGGGTGCTGAGACTGGGGGTGCTGAGCCTGGGGGTGCTGAGCCTGGGGGTGCCGTGCCTGGGGGTGCTGTGTCTAGGGGTGCTGAGCCTGGAGGTGCTGTGCCTGGGGGTGCTTCGTCTCGCCGGGAGCCACTCTCCCCACAGGAGCTGCGTGAGTGGTTTGCCGGGCGCTGGAGGCGTGCTGCTGGTGCTGGTGGTTCTTCGGCTGCAGAGGGTACTGCTGCTGCGCGCCCCGCCGGCGCTCGTACTGTGGGTACTGGAGCTGCTGAGTCTGAGAGTTCTCCTGGAGCTGGTCCTGCTGAGGGTGTTGGCGCTGAGCCTGCCGTTGGCGGCCCGACTGACAGTGCTCCTGGTGCTGCGGCTGGAGGTTCTGGAGCTTCTGGTGGTGCTGCTGGAGGTGCTGCTGGAGTGGGTGCTCCTGCCGGGGCTGCTGGTGCTGTTCCTGCTGTTTCTAGCGTCGCCGCGCGGCCCCGACCGTACTTCGTTCCGCTCCTGCAGCAGGTTCTTGGTCTTACACCTCCTCCTCCTCCCTTAGAGGGTCCGCAGCCTGTCCGGTCACAGCCACAGCTACAGCCTGCCTCCCCTTTGCCTGCTCCTTCTCCCTACGCAGGTCCGACTGGAGGTCTTACTGAGCGTCGTGAGCCTGCGTCTCGTCCTGTGTCGCCTGTTCGTACTGAGCGCGCTAGTGGTCGCGGGTCGCGTCAGCGTCCTCCTCCTGTCCCTGGCACGCACCGGATGTCACTGCGTCCGTCCACTGCTCCTCTGCGTGCCCCTTTGCCTTCTCCTCCTGCTTCCTCTCTTCCTGCTCTTGCCGACCCGGAGTCGGACGCTCTTCGTGCTGCCAGTCCTACTGTCACGCGTCTCCTGGCTACTGCTGTCACTGACCCCTCCTTCGAGTCGTCTGCTGCGTCTGCCCTTGTCACTGAGCTTGTTGACTTTGCTGCGCGCTGTCGTCTAGACTACGCTGCTCGTCTTGTCACTGAGTCTGAGTCCGCCTGTCCTCCGTCCGTCGGGGGTGAGTGTGCCCTTGGCACGGACGTCCTTGAGGACAGGCAGGAGGAGTTCCAGTGTCTGGCCGCCGCTTCACCTCGTCTCGCGTCTGTACTGCTAGCCCCTGAGGGAGACCCGGATGCACCAGACATCCCGACTCCGCGCTCTTACGCGGAGGCGATAGAGGGTCCCTACTCCTCTCAGTGGCAGGCAGCTATGGATGCAGAGATGGCTTCCTGGAAGTCCACAGGCACCTACGTTGACGCTGTTCCCCCTCCTGGGGCGAACATCGTCAGTGGCATGTGGATTTTCAGGGTGAAGCGGCCGCCGGGTTCTCCGCCTGTCTTCAAGGCGCGTTACGTGGCTCGTGGCTTCAGTCAGCGGCAGGGGGTTGACTACTTTCAGACCTTCTCCCCCACCCCGAAGATGACCACTCTTCGGGTTCTGCTACACGTTGCTGCTCACCGTGACTACGAGCTACACTCTCTCGACTTCAGCACAGCTTTCTTGCAGGGCAGCCTGCACGAGGAGATCTAGCTGCGTCGCCCACCTGGCTTCACTGGGTCTTTCCCTCCTGGTACCCAGTGGAGTCTCCGGCGTCCAGTCTACGGTCTCCGCCAGGCGCCACGTGAGTGGCACGACACACTGAGGACTACGCTCGCGGCACTTGGGTTTGCTCCTTCCACTGCCGACCCGTCGCTGTTTCTGCGCACCGACACCTCTCTGCCGCCGTTCTACATCCTCGTGTACGTCGACGACTTGGTCTTTGCCACAGCTGACACTGCTGGACTCGCCTACGTGAAGTCCGAGCTGCAGAAGAGACACACGTGCACTGACCTGGGTGAACTGCGCAGCTACCTTGGCTTGCAGATCACCCGGGACAGAGCACGCCGCACCATTACCCTGACTCAGTCACACATGGTGCAGCAGGTCCTTCAGCGCTTCGGCTTCACGTACTCCAGCGCCACTCCTCTGCCTACTCGCCACTCGCTCTCAGCTCTGCCTTCGGATGAGTCCGTAGAGTCGAGTGGCCCGTTTGCAGAGCTTGTTGGCTGCCTCATGTACCTGATGACCTGCACACGACCTGACCTCGCATACCCTCTTAGCATTCTCGCACGCTTTGTTGCTCCTGGGAGTCACCGACCAGAGCACATGGCTGCAGCGAAGAGGGTGTTGCGCTACTTGTGCAGTACGTCAGGCATGGGGCTAGTGCTTGGAGGGCGCAGTCCAGTGGTCCTCACTGGGCACGCAGACGCTTCTTGGGCTGACGACCAGGCTACGCAGCGATCGTCACAGGGTTACACCTTCAGCCTTGGTTCCGGCTCTGTCTCGTGGCGGGCTACCCGCTCGTCCTCTGTTCTCGGCTCCAGTTGTGAGGCTGAGATCTACGCTGGGGCTATGGCTGCACAGGAGTTACGCTGGCTCACCTACCTGCTGACCGACCTTGGAGAGCAGCCTCGTTCTCCTCCAGTCCTGTACGTAGACAACAAGGCCATGCTGGCCTTGTGTCGAGAGCAGCGACTGGAGCACAGAACGAAGCACATTGCTCTTCGCTACTTTCTTGCTCGTGAGCTACAGCAGCGTGGACAGCTGCGACTTGCGTACGTGGCCTCTGAGGCCAACACTGCTGATGTGTTCACCAAGGCACTTGCGCCTTGTGATCATCAGCGTTGCTGCACGCAGTTGGGTCTTGTGCCTGTCTTGCCTCACTTGCTCTCCTCTTGACCTTGCTTGTACTTTCGCATATATATACTCTTGCTCTTGTATATCTCTATATATGATCTTGCATGTGAACTGGCCTTGTGGCCTTTGAACTTGTGCTCGGAATGCGTGGTGACTTTGTGATCCACCCTGAGCTTTGCTTTGCTTTGCTTGACTGGTCTTGTGACCCCTTGTTCTCCCCCACTTTGCCTATGGGGGTGTGTCAGAACTTATAGCTTACTTGTTTCTATAGGCTATAGTGGGGTATCCCATAGGGGGTACAACCCAATTAGGGTTTCCTATTTGTACTCACTTCGTTCATAGTCATTCCATTCTCGTTCTTTGTTTCCACACACCGAGCCGCCGTCGCCGCCGAGCTGCTGCCGAGCCGCCCGAGCCACCCGAGCCGCCCGAGCCGCAGCGCCACCTCAGCCGCCCGAGCCGCCGGGTCGCCGAGCCGCCGCGCTGCAGTTGCTGCCAAGCCGCCGCACCGCCGAGCCGCCCAACCGTCGAGCCGCCGAGCCGCCCGAGTCGCCCGAGCCGCCGAGCCGTAGTTGCTGCCGTGCTGCCGTGCCGACGAGCCGCTCGAGCCGCCCGCACCGCCGAGTCATCGAGACTGCTCTTCCCACCACTGGTGAGTCCCTGCCTTACTAGCGCGCTGCCCGCCGCCTGCTTGGCTGCCTGCCTTACTGCTGCTGCTCCTGCTCCTGCTTCTTCAGGCGGAGCCAGATGCAGCCCCAATGACGTCCTCGTGAGTCCCTCACGCCCCAGCAGCTGCGTGAGTGGTACGCTGGTTGGGGTTGTCGGGGTGGCGGCGCTGCTACTACTACTACTACTGGCGGCGGCCAGATGCAGCTCCAGCGACGCCCATGCGCGTCTCTCACGCCCCAGCAGCTTCGTGAGTGGTACGCTCAGAGTAGAGGGTCTCTCAGTTCTGTTCGCTGCTCTTACCTGATTCGCACTGGTGATCGGACTGGTCAGCCTTGTGGGACGCCTAGTCACACACAGTCGCGCTGCTTCGCCCGTCTGAGCGACGCCTGGCGTACCGAGTTTGGCGACGAGGCTGAGCTCCCCGACTGGGTGGAGTTGCTTAGGCAGAGGGTCGATATATATGCTCTTGACTATGATGCTATTCTCACTGCCATGTATGCATTGCCTACTAGTGCTGACCGTGCCGGTCACCTGTGCGTACCACCTGACCCGAGTATAGAGCCTGCTGCTCTAGCTACTGGTGAGGCTGCTGCTCTGGGTGCTAGTGTGTCTCCTGCTCCAGGTACAGGTGCGGCTGCTGCTCTAGGTGCTAGTGAGTCTGCTTCCTCAGGTGCGGGTGAGTCTGTTCTCTTTGGTACCGCGTCGGCTCCGGCCTCTCACACCTTCACCCTTGACTGGGGGGCTTCCCGCTCCTTCTTTCGAGACTGCACCACACTCACGCCGCTTGGTCGGCCAGTTGCAGTCTCTCTGCCGACCCCTCTGGGGGCCCTGTCCTTGCTCACTTCTCCACTATCCTCCCGTGTCCGGAGGCCCCCTCCGGCACCCTGTCTGGTCTTTACCTCCCCTCGTTCTCTACGAACTTATTGAGTGGTGCTAACCTGCAGGATGCGGGGGTTCACCAGTTCAATCCTGCGAGTCAGCGGGTGACCCACTGCACGGACGCTCGGACGGGCCGACACCTGGCCACGTTTACTCATCGGCCGGGGTTGAGCCTGTACACACTGACCACCACGTCTCCTCCAGTTGCTGAGTCTCGTAGGGTAGCTGCGTCGGGTCAGGTGTTTGCTGCAGCGTCCAGGTCTGGTCCTGAGTCTGCCCCCTGTTCGTGTCGTCTCCTGTCTCACGAGACTCTCTTCTGGCACCACCGCCTTGGTCACCCCTCTCTGCTTCGTCTCAGAGGCATGGCCTCCCGTCTTCTTGTTTCAGGTCTCCCCCGGTCCCTCCCTCCCCTTCCTCAGGGGCCTGGCCCTACCTGTGTCCCCTGTGTCGAGGGGCGCCAGCGGGCTGCCCCTCACTCCTCCCAGTTTCCTCCGACAGAGGCCCCGCTGCAGACGCTTCACATGGACGTGTGGGGCCCAGCCCGCGTCCGTGGACAGGGTCACGAGCGCTATTTCCTGCTCGTTGTTGACGACTACTCGCGTTACACCGCGGTCTTCCCCTTGCGCAGCAAGGGTGATGTCACTGAGGTGTTGATCGACTGGATCCGCGCAGCTCAGGCAGAGCTTTGGCTCGGACTTTCCTGTTCTGCGTCTGCACTCGGACAGAGGCGGAGAGTTTTCCTCTGACCTTCTGAGAGCCTACTATCGCGCACGAGGCATCCGTCAGACCTTCACGCTTCTGGACTCTCCGCAGCAAAATGGGATCGCTGAGCGCCACATTGGCATGGTCATGGACGTCGCTCGTACGTCTATGATGCATGCGGCTACCCCCCATTTTCTGTGGCCGTTTGCGGTCAGGTACGCGGCGCATCAGATCAACGTTCACCCCAGGTTCTCCAGGCCGGAGACCTCCCTAGCCTTGCTGTGGACGGGGAAGGTTGGCGATGCATCTGCGTTCCGTGTCTGGGGATCTTGGGCGTTTGTCCGCGACTTGTCTGCGGACAAGCTGTCCCCTCGTGCTGCTCCTTGCGTCTTCCTGGGGTTCCCCCCTGACGCATCTGGGTGGCAGTTCTACCACCCCACCTCTCGCCGTGTTCTGTCCTCCCAGGACGTCACGTTCGATGAGTTGGTCCCCTACTACCGTCTCTTCCCCTACCGCACTCCGTCGCTCCCCCCGCCACCGCTCTTCCTTGTGCCAGGTCCCCCCCCGGTAGACCCCCTCCCCCCTCAGGGTCCTGCCCCTTCAGGTGTTTCCCAGGTAGACGCTGTTGAGCCTGTCGAGGTCGCTGGTGAATCTGGTGCTACGCCTGGGAGTGCTGAGCCTGGGGGTGCTACGCGTGGGGGTGCTGAGCCTGGGGGTGCGGATCCTGAGGGAGCTGGGCCTGCTCGTGTGGCGTCTGGCGGTGCTTTGCCTAGCGGTTCTGCGGGTGCTTCGTCATGTCGGGAGCCACTCTCTCCACAGGAGCTGCGTGAGTGGTTTGCCCGGCGCTGGAGGCGAGCTGCTGGAGCTGGAGGTGCTGCGGGTACTGGAGGTTCTACTGCTGCTGAGGGCCCTGGTGCCGCGGGTCCCGGAGGTGCTCGTAATGGGAGTACTGGAGCTGCTGAGCCTGCGGGTACTTCTGGAGCTGGAGCTGCTGCGGGTGTTGGCGCGGAGGCTACTGCTGTCGGTCCTGGAGGTGGTCCTGCTGGGGGTGCTCCTGGTGCTGCTAGAGGTACTGGAGCTGGAGGTGCTGCTGGTGCTGGTGCTGCCGCTGGGGGTGCTGAGCCTGGGGGTGCTACCCCTGGAGGTTCTCCGGGTGCTTCGTCTCTGCGAGAGCCACTCTCTCCACAGGAGCTGCGCGAGTGGTTTGCCCGGCGCTGGAGCCGTGCTGCTGGAGCTGGAGGTTCTTCGGCTACTGAGGGTGCTGCTGTCGCGGGTCCCGGAGGTGCTCGTACTGTCAGTACTGGAGCTGCTGGGCCTGCGGATTCGACTGGAGCTGGTGCTACTGAGGGTGTTGGCGCTGAGACTACTACTGGCGGTCCTGCTGGGGGTACTCCTGGTGTTGCTGGAGGTTCTGGAGTTGCTGGAGGTGCTGCTGGAGCGGGTACTCCTGGTGGGGGTACTGGTGCTGTCCCCGCTGTGTCTGGCGTCGCCGCGCGGCCTCGACCGTACTTCGTTCCACTCCTGCAGCAGGTTCTTGGTCTTTCGCCTTCTACTGGTCCTCCTCCTCCCTTAGAGTGTCCACAGCCTGTCCCATCACAGTTACAGTTACAGCCGGCCTCCCCACTGCCTGCTCCTTCTCCCTACACTGATCCTACTGGAGGTCTTGGTGAGCGTCGTGAGCCTGCGTCTCGCCCTGCGTTGCCGGTCCGCGCTGCTCGCACTAGTGGTCGTGGTTCGCGTCAGCGTCCTCCTCCTGTCCCTGGCACGCACAGGATGTCTCTGCGTCCGTCCACTGCTCCTCTACGTGCCCCTTTGCCTTCTCCTCCTGAGTCCTCTGTTCCTGCTCTTGCCGACCCGGAGTCGGACTCTCTTCGTACTGCCAGTCCTACTGTCACGCGTCTCCTTGCTACTGTCGTCACTGACTCTTCTTTCGAGTCCAATGCTGCGTCGGCCTAGTTGCTGAGCTCGTCAACTTTGCTGCTCGCTGTCGCCTAGAATACGCTGCTAGTCTTGTCGCTGAGTCTGAGTCTGTCTGTCCTCCGTCCGTCGGGGGTGAGTGTGCCCTTGGCACGGACGTCGTTGAGGACAGGCAGGAGGAGTTCCAGTGTCTGGCAGCTGCTTCACCTCATCTCGTGTCCGTACTGCTTACCCCTGAGGGAGACCCGGATGCACTTGACATCCCGACTCCGCACTCTTACGCGGAGGCGATAGAGGGTCCCTACTCCTCTCAGTGGCAGGCAGCTATGGATGCAGAGATGGCGTCCTGGAAGTCCACAGGCACCTACGTTGACGAGGTTCCCCCGCCTGGGGCGAACATCGTCAGTGGCATGTGGATCTTCAGGGTGAAGCGGCCGCCGGGTTCTCCGCCTGTCTTCAAGGCACGGTACGTGGCTCGTGGCTTCAGTCAGCGGCAGGGAGTTGACTACTTTTAGACCTTATCTCCCACCCCGAAGATGACCACTCTTCGGGTACTGCTGCACGTTCCTGCTCACCGTGACTACGAGCTCCACTCTCTCGACTTCAGCACAGCTTTCTTGCAGGGCAGCCTGCACGAGGAGATCTGGCTGCGCCGCCCACCTGGCTTCACTGGGTCGTTCCCTCCTGGTACTCAGTGGAGTCTCCGGCGTCCAGTCTACGGTCTCCGCCAGGCGCCACGTGAGTGGTACGACACACTGAGGACTACGCTTGCGGCTCTTGGGTTTGCTCCTTCTACTGCCGACCCGTCGCTGTTTCTACGCACCGACACCTCTCTGCCGCCGTTCTACATCCTCGTGTACGTCGACGACCTGGTCTTTGCCACAGCTGACACTGCTGGACTCGCCTACGTGAAGTCGGAGCTGTAGAAGAGACACACGTGCACAGACCTGGGTGAACTGCGCAGCTACCTTGGCTTGCAGATCACCCGGGACAGAGCACGCCGCACCATTACCCTGACTCAGTCACACATGGTGCAGCAGGTCCTTCAGCGCTTCGGCTTCACGTACTCCTCGCGTGAGGCCACTCCTCTGCCTACTCGCCACTCGCTCTCAGCTCTGCCTTCGGATGAGTCCGTAGAGTCGAGTGGCCCGTATCCAGAGCTTTTTGGCTGCCTCATGTACCTGATGGCCTGCACACGACTTGACCTTGCATACCCTCTTAGCATTCTTGGACGCTATGTTGCTCCTGGGAGACACCGACCAGAGCACATGGCTGCAGCGAAGAGGGTGTTGCGCTACTTGTGTAGTACGTCGGGCATGGGGCTATTGCTTGGAGGGCGCAGTCCAGTGGTCCTCACTGGGCACACAGACGCTTCTTAGGCTGACGACCAGGCTACACAGCGGTCGTCACAGGGTTACACCTTCAGCCTTGGTTCCGGCTCTGTCTCGTGGCGGGCTACTCGCTCGTCTTCTGTTCTCGGCTCCAGTTGTGAGGCTGAGATCTACGCTGGGGCCATGGCTGCACAGGAGCTTCGCTGGCTCACCTACCTGCTGATTGACCTCGGAGAGCCGCCTCGTTCTCCTCCAGTTCTGTACGTAGACAACAAGGCCATGTTGGCCTTGTGTCGAGAGCAGCGACTGGAGCACAGAACAAAGCACATTGCTCTCCGCTACTTCCTTGCTCGTGAGCTACAGCAGCGTGGACAGTTGCGGCTTGCGTACGTGGCCTCTGAGGCCAACACTGCTGATGTCTTCACCAAGGCACTTGCGCCTTGTGATCATCAACGCTTCTGCACTCAGCTGGGTCTTGTCCCTGTCTTGCCTCACTTGCTCACCTCTTGACCTTTCTTGTACTGTTACATATATATATACCTGCTCTTGCTTGTCTAGCCTTATATATATATGTAATCGTGCACGTGAACTGGCCTTGTGGCCTTGAACTTGTGCTCGGAATGTGTGGTGACTTTGTGATCCACCCTGAGCTTGCTTTGATTTGCTTGACTGGTCTTGTGACCCCCTGTTCTCCCCCAGTTTACCTATGGGGGTGTGTCAGAACATTATAGCTTATGCTGTTGTGTAGGCTGTAGTGGGGTATCCCATAGGGGGTACAACCCAATTAGGGTTAGTACTTGTACCCACTTCTTTCATAGTTCATTCATTCTCGTTTCATTTTTCTCAATTGCTATCTCTTTTATTAGAAGGTAATTGAACAATGACATGGTTGTGATAGCATGTGTATAGCTGCTATTTTCCAATCATTTTGTTTTTGTTATTTTGATACATTACATCTATATTTCGGTTTGTTTCGATTTAATCTCAAGAGGAGACTCTGTTCTTTTTTTTTTTCTACTCCTTCGTTCTTCTCTTCCTTTAATCTTCTATTCATCGTCTGTTCGTTCTTTATTGATCTTCTGATCAGAATCACATCTCTCTCATTCATTTCGTATTAGTATTATTCGTTTGTAACATAACCTCATATTTCCCTGTCTTCATCTTTCTTCTGCCCCTTCTGCCCTGATCCTTTCTTCTCGCACATCTGTCCCCCCTTTCCCCCAGATACTTTGCTGTATCATTCGAAAAGGCAATGCTAATGTGGAATGTAGAAAGATTCGTGTTTGTATGATTGATGCTACTGTATTGTTATGTTAGATTTCTTTTAGGTTTATTTTTTATTGTGTCTGGGTTTTTGTGTATACTGTCAGACTTATATGACTTAGCCTATGTAGGCTGTAGTGGGGTTGCACATATGGGGTACGATATTTCTAGGGTTTTTACTTGTACCCAACCCTTGCACTAGTCAATCATTCTCGTTTCATTTTCACATGGTATAGAGCGGGTTCCCTCGTAGGAACGCTTCTTAGGGCCCACCCAATCCAATTATTTTTTTTCCTGCCCGGAGCGCGCTTCGCTCCTCCACGAGTCGCGCCCCGAGTGCCCTCCCTACCGTCGCGCCCTCCCTAGGCCTCCTCCGGCCACGTCGCGTCGCCCTTAGCGGCCCCTCGCGCCGCCCTTACGGCCGTCGCCGCCCTTCGCGGCCCGTCGCCGCCCTTCACGGCCCGTCGCCGCCCTTCGCGGCCCGTCGCCGCCCTTCACGGCCCGTCGCCGCCCTTCGCGGTCCCTCGCGCCGCCCTCACGGCTCGTCGCCATCCTCTGCGGCCCCTAGTGCCGCCCTTCACGGCCCGTCGCCGCCCTTCGCGGCCTCGCGTGCCGCCCTTACGGCCCGTCGCCGACCTCCGCGGCCCCTCGCGTCGCCCTCTTACGGCCCGCCGTCGCCGCCCGTTGGCTCAGTACGCCGCCCTTGCGGCCCTTCGAGCCGCCCGTCGGCCCGCCGTGCGCCACCCTATCCGGCCCCGGCGCCTCCTCCTGCGGCCCCAGCGCCGCCCTTCCCGGCCCCGACGCTGCCTCACCTGCCCTCGAGCCGCCGCTCCACCTGCCCTCGAGCCGCCGCTCCACCTACCCTCGAGCCGCCGCTCCACCTGGCCCCTCGAGCGGGCGGCCGCCGTCGTCCCAGAGGCAGGAGCCGCCGCCGCCGAGCCGCCCAGCAGCCGAGCCGCCGAGCCACCCAGCAGCCGAGCCGCCCAGCAGCCGAGCCGCCGAGCCGCCGAGCAGCCGAGTCGCCGAACCGCCCTCCAACCGAGAAACCGAGCTGCCGAGCCGCCCTACAGCCGAGCCGCCCACACCGCCGAGCCGCCCGAGCAGCCCTGTCCGGTAAGAGCAGCGCCTCTGTCACTGCACTGCCCTTACCCCACTGTTCGCGCTGCTAGTCTGCTGCTGTCATGGCTACCCCTAGTGTCCTCGCTTTTGACGCTGAGGGTTGAGCCATTAACTTTGACGTCTGGATAGATGACCTCCAGCTTTTCTTACAGTGACCACTTCCTCTCAGTGTGCCCCACCACTCTCTCCGTCGACCTCCTCGAGAACTCCCTCCTAGCAGCGGAGAAGAGCATAGTCGCTGTAGGAACCTCTCGTGGTGACCCCCGCACCCCCGTCTTTGAGGGGTGTTCTCCCTCCCCCCTCTTGCCCTCTATTGCTTCTGCTGCTGCGGCCGACCTCGTTGGTTTTGAGTCGGTCGGTGCTGCGCCGCACAGGCAAGGGCAAGGGGCGCAAGGGCGCTGGAGGAGCTGGTGGGGGCGGTGGAGGTGGCGGTGGAGCCGACGGAGGGGGTGGGGGTGGTGGTGGGAGTGGTGGCGGGGGTGGAGGTGTTGGTGGCGGCACTAGAGGCGGAGGCGGAGGCGGCAGTGGCGGTGGGAGCGGAGGTGGCGGAGGTGGCGGCGGAGGAGGAGGCGGAGGAGGAGGCGGAGGCGGAGGAGGTTGAGCTAGTCGGGGTGGCGCTGCGCAGAGGGGCGGCTCCGGTAGTGGCCAGCGCCAGCAGCAGCAGCACCAGCGCACTCGTGACATCCCCCCTCCTCAGTAGCTCTGTGAGTGATACGCTGAACGCCAGCGGGGTGGGGGGACACGTCAGTGCACTTACGTCCTACGCACCGGCGACCGTGCGGGTGAGGAGTGTGGGGGTGCGCACTCCACCCAGCGCTGCTTTGGCCGCCTGACGGACGCTTGGCGTCACCAATTCCCAGAGGCCATTGAGATCCCCCGCTGGGGTGAGCTGTCTAGGGCGGGAGTAGCTATCTTTGACCTAGACTTTGATGCTATTCTTGCTGCCATGTATGCTGTGACTAATAGTGATGACGGTGACTGTTACCGGTGTTTCCCGCCCGATTCGGGCATTGAGACTGTTGCTCTAGGTACTGGTGAGGCTGCTGCCCTGGGTGCTAGCGAGGCTACTGCTCTAGGTGCTAGTGCGTCTACGTCCTCAGGTGCTGGTGAGTCTGCTCTCTCAGGTACTGCGTCGGCTTCGGCCTCCCTCACCTTCACCCTTGACTCTGGGGCCTCTCGCTCCTTCTTTCGAGACCGCACCACACTCACGCCGCTTGGTCGGCCAGTTGCAGTCTCTCTGGCAGACCCCTCTGGGGGTACTGTCCTTGCTCACTTCTCCACTGTCCTCCCGTGTCCGGCGGCTCCCTCCGGCACCCTGTCTGGTCTTTACCTCCCCTCGTTCTCTACGAACTTGGTGAGTGGTGCTGACCTACAGGATGGGGGAGTGCACCAGTTCACTCCCGCGAGCCAGCGGGTGACTCACTGCACTGAGGCTCGTACGGGCCGACACTTGGCCAAGTTTCCACGTCAGCCGGGGTCGAGCCTGTACACGCTGACCACTGAGTCTCCTCCAGTCACTGCGTCTGGTCGGGTAGCTGCGTCGGGTCAGGTGTTTGCTGCAGCGTCCAGGTCTGGTCCTGAGTCTGCCCCCTGCTCGTGTCGTCTCCTGTCTCACGAGACTCTTTTCTGGCACCACCGCCTTGGTCACCCCTCTGTGCTTCGTCTTAGAGGCATGGCCTCCCGTCTCCTTGTTTCTGGTCTTCCCCAGTCCCTCCCTCCCCTTCCTCCGGGGCCTGGCCCTACCTGTGTCCCCTGTGTCGAGGGACGACAGCGGGCTGCCCCTCACTCCTCCCAGTTTCCTCCGACAGAGGCTCCGCTCCAGACGCTTCACATGGATGTGTGGGGCCCAGCCCGCGTCCGCGGACAGGGTCACGAGCGCTACTTCCTGCTGGTGGTTGACGACTACTCGCGTTACACCGCAGTCTTCCCCTTGCGCAGCAAGGGTGATGTCACTGAGGTGTTGATTGACTTGATTCGCGCAGCTTGTCTCCAGCTCAGGCAGAGCTTTGGCTCGGACTTTCCTGTTCTGCGTCTGCACTCTGACAGAGGCGGACAGTTCTCCTCTGGCCTTTTGCATGCCTACTGTCGTGCGCGAGGCATCCGCCAGTCCTTCACGCTTCCGGACTCCCCGCAGCAAAATGGGATTGCTGAGCGCCGCATTGGCATGGTCATGGACGTCGCCCGTACGTCCATGATGCATGCGGCTGCCCCCCATTTTCTGTGGCCGTTTGCAGTTTGGTACGCGGTGCATCAGATCAACCTTCACCCCAGGGTCTCTAGGCCGAGACCTTCCCAGCTTTGCTGTGGACAGGGAAGGACTGGTGAGCTCCCTCCCTGATATGCCACTGCAGTCATGGCTACCCCCAGTGTCCTTACCTTTGATACTGAGGGTCGTGCTGTTGACTTTGAGGTCTGGGTCGATGACCTCCAGCTGTTCTTACAGTGCGATAGGGCGGGCGTACTCTCACTGTTCGATCTCACCTCTGGTGCCTCTCTTGCCCCGCCTGCTACTGCTAACAGCACTGTTCGCTCACAGTGGGCCACGCGCGATGCTGCTGCACGTCTTGCTGTGCGTTGCCACTTACCGACCATTGAGCGTGCACACTTTAGCCAGTACAAGAGTGCTAAGACCTTGTACGACGCTGTAGTTGCGCGCTACTCTTCCCCTGCCACTGCTGCACTTAGCCGCCTCATGCTACCGTACCTATTCCCTGACCTTGCTGCCTTCCCCACTGTCGCTGACCTCATTACGCACCTTCGCACTAGTGACACTCGCTACCGCGCTGCGCTTCCCGCTGAGTTCTGTGCCAAGAACCCCCCCCCCAATGTACATCACCCTCTACTACATAGTCACCCGGCTCCCTGACTCCCTTTGCTTAGTCAGGGACCACTTCCTCTCAGTTTGCCCTACCACACTTACGGTTGACCTCCTCGAGGAGCGCCTCCTAGCAGCAGAGAAGAGCATAGTCGTTGTAGGAGCCTCTCGTGGTGACCCTCGCACCCCCGTCTTTGAGGGGTGTTCTCCCTCCCCCCTCTTGCCCTCTGTTGCTTATGCTGCTGCGGCCGACCTCGTTGGTTTCGAGTCGGCCGGTGCTGCGTCTCCCCCTTCGGGGAAGCGCCGCACAGGCAAGGGCAAGGGGGGCAAGGGCGCTGGGGGGGGTAGTGGGGGCGGTGGAGGTGGTGGTGGAGGCAGTGGAGGGGCTGGGGGTGGTGGTGGGAGTGGTGGCGAGGCCGGAGGTGTTGGTGGCAGCAGTGGAGGCGGAGGCGGCGGCGGCGGTGGCGGCGGTGGCGGAGGGAGCGGAGGCGGCGGTGGTGGCGGAGGCGGCGGAGGTGGCGGTGGAGCTGGTCGCAGCTCTGCGCAGAGGAGTGGCTCCGGTGGTGGTCCGCGCCACCAGCAGCAGCGCGGGTGTGAGACCCTGTCCCCTCAGCAGCTTCGTGAGTGGTACGCTGGGCGTCTGCGGGGTGGGGGTACTGGTCCCTGCGCCTACGTTCTCCGTACAGGCGACCGCGCTGGTGAGCAGTGCGGCGGCACGCACTCCACCCAGCGCTGCTTCGGCCGCCTGACGGATGCTTGGCGTCTCCAGTTCCCTGACGCCACTGAGATCCCTCGCTGGGGAGAGCTGTCTAGGGCAGGGGTAGCTATCTTTGATCTTGACTTTGATGCTATTCTTGCTGCCATGTATGCTGTGTCTACTAGTGATGAGGGTGACTGTTACCTGTGTGTTTCGCCTGACCCGGGCATTGAGGCTGCTGCTCTAGGTACTGGTGAGGCTGCTGCTCTAGGTGCTAGTGCGTCTGCTGCCCCAGGTGCTGGTGAGTCTGCTCTCTGAGGTACCACGTCGGCTCAGGCCTTGCACACCTTCACCCTTGACTCGGGTGCTTCCAGCTCCTTCTTCCGAGACCGCACCACGCTTACGCCACTTATTCGGCCAGTTGCGGTCTCCCTGGCGGACCCCTCTGGGGGTCCTGTCCTTGCTAGCTTCTCCACTGTCTTACCGTGTCCGGCAGCCCCCTCTGGCACCCTGACAGGTCTCTACCTCCCCTCGTTCTCTACGAACTTGGTGAGTGGAGCTGACCTACAGGATCGGGGGGTTGACCAGTTCACGCCTGCGAGTCAGCGGGTGACCCACTGTACCTGTGCTCGGACGGGCCGACACTTGGCCACGTTTACCCGTCAGCCGGGGTCGAGCCTGTACACACTGACCACTGAGTCTCCTCCTGTTACTGCTTCTGGTCAGGTAGCTGCGTCGAGTCAGGTGTTTGCTGCAGCGTCCAGGTCTGGTCCTAAGTCTGCCCCCTGCTCGTGTCGTCTCCTGTCTCACCAGACTCTCCTTTGGCACCACCGCCTTGGTCACCCCTCCCTGCCTCGTCTCCGAGGCATGGCCTCCCGTGTCCTTGTCTCTGTCCTCCCTCGGTCTCTCCCTCCCCTACCTCCGGGGCCTGCCCCTACCTGCGTCCCCTGTGTCGAGGAGCGGCAGCGCGCTGCTCCTCACTCCTCCAAGTTTCCTCCGACAGAGGCTCCCCTGCAGACTCTTCAAATGGACGTGTGGGGCCTCGCCCGCGTCCGTGGCCAGGGTCACGAGCGTTACTTCCTCTTGGTGGTTGACGACTACTCGCGTTACACCACAGTGTTCCCCTTGCGCAGCAAGGGGGATGTCACTGAGGTGTTGATCGACTGGCTCCGCGCAGCTCGTCTCTAGCTCCGAGAGAGTTTCGGCTCAGACTTTCTTGTTCTGCACCGGCACTCTGACAGAGACGGAGAGTTTTCCTCTGCCCGTCTGGGAGCTTTCTGTCGTGCAAAGGGCATCCGCCAGACCTTCACGCTTCCGGCCTCTCTACAACAAAATGGGATTGCTGAGCGCCGCATTGGCATGGTCATGGGCGCTGCACAGTGTTCCGTGCATCTTCCTTGGCTTCCCCCCTAACGCGCCTGGTTGGCGGTTCTACCACCCCACCTCGCGCCGTGTTCTGTCCTCCCAGGACGTCACCTTTGACGAGTCAGTGCCTTACTACCGTCTCTTCCTCTACTGCACTGCGCCCCTCCCCCCGCCGCCGCTCTTTCTTGCACCAGGTCCTCCCCCGGTAGACCCCCTCCCCCCTCAGGGTCCTGCCCCGTCAGGTGTGTCCCAGGTAGATGCAATCGAGCCTTTCGAGGTAGATGTTGACTCTGGTGCTACTAGGGGCGCTGTGCCTGCGGGTGCCGAGTCTGGGGGTGCGGAGCCTGGGGGTGCTGAGTCTGGGGGTGCTGAGACTGGGGGTGCGGAGCTTGAGGGTGCGGAGCCTGGGAGTGCTAAGCCTGGGGGTGCAGAGCCTGGGGGTGCGGAGCCTGGGGGTGCGGAGCCTGGGGGTGCTGGGTCTACTCGTGTGGCCTCTGGCGGTGCTTCGTCGAGGCGGGAGCTACTCTCTCCGCAGGAGCTGCGCGAGTGGTTTGCCCGGCGCTGGAGCCGTGCTGCTGGAGCTGGAGGTGCTACTGTTGCTGCTAGTCCTGGAGGTGCTCGTCCTGGCGGTTCTAGAGCTGCTGGGATTGGGAGTCCTCCTGGAGGTGCTACTGGAGCTGGTGCTGCTGGAGCTACTGGAGTTGGAGCTGCTGGGGGTGTTGGCGCTGGTGGTTCTGCAGGCGCTGGTGCTTCTAAGGGTGCTGGAGTCGGCGTTGGTGCTGCTGAGGGTACTGGCGTTGGCGCTGTTGGAGCTGGAGGTGCTGCTGGTGCTAGTGCTGCCGCTGGGGGTAGTGGTGCTGTCCCTGCTGGTTCTGGAGGCGCTACACGGCCGAGGCCGTACTTCGTTCCGCTCCTTGAGCAGGTTTTTGGTCTCCCGCCCTCTACTGGTCCTCCCTTAGCGTGTCCACAGCCTGTCTAGTCGCAGTCACAGTTACAGCCTGCCTCCCCGCTGCCTGCTCCTTCTCCCTACACTGGTCTTACTTGAGGTCTCTCCGAGCGTCATGAGCCTGCGTCTCGTCCTGCGTCGCCTGTTCGTGCTGCTCGCACTAGTGGTCGTGCTCCGCGTCCGCGTCCTCCTGCAATCCCCGGCACACACCAGATGGCAATGCGTCCTTCCACTGCTCCTCTGCGTGTCCCGTTGCTGTCTCCTTAAGAGTCCTCTCTTCCTACTCTTGCTGACCCTGAGTCTGACTCTCGTCGTGCTACCAGTCCTACTGTCACTCGTCTCCTGGCTACTGTTGTCACTGACCCTTCGTTTGCGTCCACTGCTGCGTCTGCCTTAGTTGCTGAGCTTGTCACCTTTGCTGCTCGCTGTCGTCTAGACTATGCTGCTAGTCTTGTTGTTGAGTCTGAGTTTGTCTGTCCTCCGTCCGTCGGGGGTGAGTGTGCTCTTAGCACGGACGTCCTTGAGGACAGGCAGGAGGAGTTCCAGTATTTTGCTGCTGCTTTGCCTCATCTCGTGTCCACGCTGATCGCCCCTGAGGGAGACCCGGATGCACCAGACATCCCGATTCCTCGATTGTACGCTGAGGCGATCGAGGGTCCCTACTCGTCACAGTGGCAGTCAGCCATGGACGCAGAGATGGCTTCCTGGAAGTCCACAGGCACCTACGTCGACGACGTTCCCCCACCTGGGGCGAACATCGTCAGTGGCATGTGGATCTTCAGGGTGAAGCGGCCGCCGGGTTCTCCGCCTGTCTTCAAGGCACGTTACGTGGCTCGAGGCTTCAGTGAGCGGCAGGGAGTTGACTACTTTCATACCTTCTCCCCTACCCCGAATACTCTTCGGGTGCTGCTGCACATAGCCGCTCAGCGCGACTACGAGCTTCACTCTCTTGAATTCAGCACAAATCTCTTGCAGGGCAGCCTGCACGAGGAGATCTGGCTGCGCCGCCCACCTGGCTTCACTGGGTCGTTCCATCCTGGTACCCAGTGGAGCCTCCGGCGGCCAGTCTACGGTCTCCGCCAGGCGCCCCGTGAGTGGCACGACACACTGAGGACTACACTTGCGGCTCTTGGGTTTGCTCCTTCTACTGCCGACCCGTCGCTGTTTCTGCGCACCGACACCTCCTTGCCGCCGCTCTACATCCTCGTGTACGTCGACGACTTGGTCTTTGCCACTGCTGACACTGCTGGACTCGCCTACGTGAAGTCCGAGCTGTAGAAGAGACACACGTGCACAGACCTGGGTGAACTGCGCAGCTACCTTGGCTTGCAGATCACCCGGGACAGAGCACAGCGCACCATTACCCTAACTCAGTCACACATGGTGCAGCAGGTCCTTCAGCACTTCGACTTCACGTACTCCTTGCCTCAGGCCACTCGTCTGTCTACTCGCCACTCGCTCTCAGCTTTGCCTTCGGATGAGTCCGTAGAGCCGAGTGGCCCGTACCTAGAGCTTGTTGGCTGCCTCATGTACCTGATGACCTGCACACGACCTGACCTTGCATACCCTCTTAGCAGCTTGACACGCTATGTGGCTCCTGGGAGACACCGACAAGTGCACATGGCTGCAGCCAAGAGGGTGTTGCGCTACTTGTGCAGTACGTCGGGCATGGGGCTACTGCTTGGAGGGCGACGTCTAGTGGTCCTGACAGGTCACGCAGACGCTTCTTGGGTTGACGACCAGGCTACGCAGCAGTCGTCACAGGGTTACACCTTCAGCCTTGGTTCCGGCTCTGTCTCGTGGTGGTCTACCCGCTCGTCTTCGGTTCTCGGCTCCAGCTGTGAGGCCGAGATCTACGCAGGGGCCATGGCTGCACAGGAGCTACGCTGGCTCACCTACCTGCTGACTGACCTTGGAGAGCAGCCTCGTTCTCCTCCAGTTCTGTACGTAGACAACAAGGCCATGCTGGCCTTGTGTTGAGAGCACAGACTGGAGCACAGAACAAAGCACATTGCTCTCCGCTACTTCCTTGGTCGTGAGCTGCAGCAGCGCGGTCAGCTGCGCCTTGCTTACGTGGCCTCTGAGGCCAACACTGCTGATATCTTTACCAAGGCACTTCCGCCTTGTGATCATCAGCGATTTTGTACTTTTCTTGGTCTTGTGCTTGCTTGTACTGTGATCTATATATACCTGCACTTGCATGCTTACCTTTGCTAGGTTGAGATCACTGCCTTGCTTGTTCTTCTTACTATATAACCCTGCATGTGAACTGGCCTTGCGGCCGTGTGCTTGTTCTCAGATTGTGTGGTGACGTTGTGATCCACCCTGGGCTTGCCTTGCTTCTCTTGACTGGTCTTGTGACCCCTTGTTCTCCCCCACTTTGCCTATGGGGGTGTGTCGAACTTATATGCTATAGTCTGTTTAGGCTGTAGTGGGGTAGTCAATATGGGGTACAACACTTCAGAGTTTCCTACTTGTACTCCTCATGCTGCTCAATGCAATCATTCCTTCCTAGTTTTATCACAAAGAGACACCCCCTTGGAGACGGTGACGGTGCCTGAGGATGCGCTGGATCTAGTAGTCGGGCTCGTCGTTGTAAACAACTAACGGCAGTGGAGTGCGATCACAGCCTGAGAATCTGGCGTTGGGATCGGTGTATGGCCGATAGAGAGACACGTGGAATGACGAGTGCATGCGTAAATGAGCGGGAAGGCGGAGGCGGTTTTCGACTGGACCTAGTGCGCTCTCAACGACGAATGGACCGATGAACGTGGGCGAAGCTTGCTGTCCTACAGCAATCCGAGGTTGCCGCTATCCAAAAGGACACGGTCGCCGGTAGCAAGCGACACCTCACGACGAATGCGGTTGGCGGTGCGTGCCATGCGTGCATTTGCGAGCTCAAGGTGCTTCCTCATGTGATCGTGAATGAAGGTGAGGTGCTGATGGAGGTTGTGTGTACGAGGGACTGTGGGTGTGAGATGGACACGAGTGGGGGCATTGGGGTATTGACCGTACAATGCAAAAAATAGTGACATGCTTGTGGACGAGTTGTGCGTGTTCTTTTCGGCAAACTTGGCCATGCTCGGCTTCTTGTCCCATGCGGCTACGTTGTGCATCGTGATGTTGCGATGGATCTGCTCCAAGGTTTGGTTCACACGCTCGTTCTGCCCGTATGTCTCTGGATGGTACGCAGACGACATGGCTAAGCGAGTAGCTGCTTCCAGAACTTCGAAGTAAAACGAAGGTCGCGATTTGAGATGATGGAATCTGGAACCTCGTTTAGTCGGACTACGTTATCTACGAAC
Source organism: Closterium sp. NIES-65 (assembly GCA_948144175.1). Classification (NCBI taxonomy): domain Eukaryota; kingdom Viridiplantae; phylum Streptophyta; class Zygnematophyceae; order Desmidiales; family Closteriaceae; genus Closterium; species Closterium sp. NIES-65. Next base: position 2,174,226 of record CANXME010002232.1, on the reverse strand, counting down.
AGCGTCGCAACTTCCTCTGCAGTGACCTTGCCATGTGTGGGGATGAAGTGTGCTTCTTGATAAAACATGTACATTACGACAAAGATGGCGTTGTGACCCTTAACTATGCGATGTACAGCCATGATAAAATCCATGGTAACTACCTGCTAAGGATGGTTGGGTGGTGAGATCGACTGACACATGTCGCACAAGCGAATACAATCCTCTACATTTGCTACAAGCCCTAGCCAAAAGTACGTGCGACCAAACATCTTAGCCGTCTTATCTGCTCCGAAAATGACCCGTACTAACTACATCATGAGCCTCGAAATAAAGAAGCTGTCAATGAGGGCGGTAGGCAGGAACCCAAATCCGTGTGGTACCCTTCCAAATATAGACACTACCCTGCACCTCCACTCCTATGGGCGGTTGTGGTCCGAAGTTGAGATCTACAGTGTATTCGCGCTCGATGAGTGCGGTAAGTAGTGTGTAGTCGGCAATGCCTGTGAGGTAGGCAAGCTGGCAGCTAGGGCGAGTGAGCGGAACTGCTGGGTTATGCATGCCTGGTTTGTACTCTATCCTGTAGTCTAAACGTCCCCCATGAACTCCATCCATCTAGCGTGGCGAGGACCCAGCTGCGGCTGCGACTTGAGAAAACAAAGCGAGCAATGGTCGGTGCGTATTACACTATCTGCCCCCTCTAGGTAGCACCTCCACACCTTATACCTTTTGATGTCGCAGCGCCTTCTTGTCGTGAATAGGGAAATTCTGCTCGGCCCCCCTCAGCGTACGCGACTCATTCGCGATCGGCTGCTACCCACGGCCATGGTCCTGAAGAAATACTGCTCCTATAACATTGTATGAAGCATCGGTCACCACAACGTACGGGCCACAACGTACGGCCGGGTAGGATTCGTGTACGACGGTGTCGGAGAAGACGTGAGCAACTGCTTCATCTGCTCGAACGCCTGCTGCTACGCTGTACCCCAATCAAAATCTACGCCCTTCCGAAGTAGGTCGGTGAGTGGACTAGCGATTGATGCGTAACCCTGAACGAAGAGATGGTTGTATTTCGCGAATATGAGAAAGCTCTGCAGTTCCTTAACCAAGGTCGGAGCTACCCTATCCTGTATGGTTGCGATCGTCTTTGGTTCGGTCCTAATGCCACTAGCGGAAACGACGTGACATAGAAGCTCAAGCTCGAGGAGGAAGAACTCGCACTTCGACTGCTTAGCATACATCTGCTCCCTCCGCAAGCCCTCGAAGACCTTCTGCAAGTGCTGCACGCGCCCCTCTTTTGTATTGGAGACAACTAGGATGTCGTCTACGTAAAATACGACAAACAAACCTAGGAACTTAGAGAGGGGGATGTTCATGAGTGTCTGAAACGTCGCTGAGGCGTTGGTCAAACCGAACGGTAGAACCCTGAACTCGTACAACCGATCCTTTGTACGAAACGTTGTCTTGTGTTGGTCCTTTGGAACTATACGAATATGAATATCCTAAGCGAAGATCGATCTTGGAGAAGATTCCAGCGCCATGTACTGCATCTAGGAGATCCTCTACTTCCGACACCGAAATCCTATTCTAAACGGTGGCAACATTCAGTGCGCGGTAGTCTACGCACATCCGTAACCCTCTATCTCTCTTAGGCGCAAAAAGGATCGGTGCTCCCCAAGGCGATCTAGATGGTTGTATGAAACTCTTCACGGCAACCGTGAAAAATCGTGCTACACGCTTCACCATCCGCACATGAACATCAAGTGGAAGTCGTTCCCCGTGAAGGATGTGATACCAAGTGTTAGGCCCCTTGGCATAAATCCGCTATGGAATTAGCGAGGTAGACTAAGTCGATGATGAAACGCGGCAATAGACTTTGGCGAAAGAAGTATTTGCAAAGTTGGCCAAGGAGTTACCGAGTAATAGTTGAATGAGAATGGGTTGCTATTGGAGAAATGCCGGAAATACTTAATGGGAATAAGAAATGTATGGCCAGAAAAGTAGAGTGCCACGTGGTACTAGGAAATCCGACAAGGTAAGATAGGGATGGGGTTAGGAATTACTGTGCAATGTGAACAGTAAACCTGTTATGAGTTGTAAAAGAGAGTGCGCGGAATAAGGAACAACGAAGATGTGACTCAATGAACTGACAATACAATGAAGGCACGCGCTAATAGAGTGGGTCAACCTAGCTAGGCGGGAACCTCGGGAACACGAGGTTGGGTGCAAGTTGGGGAAAGGAAAAGGCCGAAGGCGACGAGAGGTTGCTTCGGTAGCAAGCAAAGTGGCCGAACGTGCACTTCCGAAAGTTGGGGTTGTACGCGGTTAAGTAAACCCTTGCAAGGAAAAGGGTTTTTCCTTACAAAACCACCCTTCAACAGTAACTATTCAATCATGCTTTATGTTGAGCTGTAAGAAGAGCTAGTCAGGGGCTTCGATGTTGAGAAGGAGAAAAGGTGTGTGTTCAATAAGGGAGTTGGATACAAATGTGAAACTCTAAAAAGTTGTACTTTCTTAGATGCATCTTGTTACGATCCCAAAGAAGCCCTTAGGTAGGTCAGCTCAGGTTGTTCACACAGAATTAATGCTGCGCAATTGACCTCGTATTAGAGTGAATGTAATGGACCGAAGTGATTATAACATAAACATACATTGGTTTCCTCTCTGACATGTGTCAAGATCAAACAATTTAGTAACACTGCAGTCCAGTCTGGGAGGGACGCCCTAGGCCCAAAGTGGGTGCGGAAGAGGTCGTTGAGCCGGCGGAAAGAGCGCGCAGTGGGGTGATCGGTGCGCCCACAGGCAGTGCCATGTGGACTAGACAAATTCTGGTACTTGCAGGGTCCGAGAAGGAGGCCACGTGACACCCAAATTTCAGTCCCACCACCGATCCACACTGCTGCTCGGAGACCCACTACTGGAGCTGAATCTACTGCTGCGTCTATTGCTGCGGAGGCATCGTCGCACCCGCGTGGACAGTGGCACCACCGGGCCCACCTTCACACGTATGTGCACCCTCCGACATATCAATACCTCCACCTCGTCCACGACTTCGACCAAAGGGGGCAGAGACTTTTACGACCCCCGATGTAGTAGTAGGCTTAGAATCAACACCAGAGGCACCGGGGGTAGAGACCTGGGGTGGATCGCACCATTAAATATGGGGGAGACTACCACATGTGTGGTGGAGGCGATGGTATGAAAGCGGGTCTCGGTCTTAGCGAGAGGAGTCTTAAAAAGATCGATAGTGAGGCGCATGGGATGCATAGTAAGGAGGACACCGCGGGCAGGCACGATTCGTCAGGAGGCGGGTCTCTAGGAAGTGCAGGGTGGTATACCTTGGGGAAGCACTGCTCAGCAAGGTCGTTAGCAGTCCAAACAGCACGAAAGCTATCGTCAAGCGAGCGCAGGTGGGTAGTGAGGTCAGCGATAGTGGAGAAAGCAGGGAGATTAGGGAAGATGAAGGGCATAAAGAGGAGCCCTAGAATAGCAGAGGAGGAGGTGAAATAGCGAGCAACAATAGTATCAAGACACGCTTTTGCCGTCTTTACCTGACGAAAGTGCACTCATTCGACCCGCGGTAGGAGGCGACTAAGAGCAAGTATGCATTAACGTCATCTGACTCCAAATCCGAGCATGCAAGTCGAGCCACGCAGTTAGCCTCCCGCTCCTCTAGTATAGGCTCAGTAGTAAGAGCAGCAGGGCAGGTAGCTCAGCTTACACGTGGGCGTAGAGGGTGACATTCATTTGGAGCTGGCTCCGCAGTTAGAGATTGTCTTTGAGTAGCCATGCGTCAAGGTCAATCGCGAGCCCCTCCGCATCGAGCCCCAGTACGAACAAAGAAGTCGTAACAGGAGTGAGTAGGGGCATGGCTCCAGCAATCGATGTTGACGCGAATCAGGCCCCGCCCTCACTTGGGCGAAGCCAACTTGGCAGTCGGGTGCGCGGGAGGTGTTGTCGGCAGCTCTCAGTGGTATACGCCGACTTGGGAGAGGAAGTCGACTGAGTTGGTCGAATCTCGCGGCACCACTGTGAAGCTGCCGACCAGTTGCAGTCGGAGGCCGACTTCAACTTATGGGCGCCGCAGACATTAATCTGGTCGACGATGTTCTGTAAGGGTGTGTGGACGTCGCCTAGGAGGTTCTGGCAAGTTCGACCTACGGGCTGGTATCCTGAGTTCGACTGGTGCACCTCGCGCTACTGTCGGCACGTGGCTGACCTGTCACCGGCGCGACAAGCGGGACGAGGCACAACGTGCTCGACCGCCTACCAGCACATGCGAAGTGGGTGCGCATGTGCGCTATAGTCATATGCGGTTGCAACGCTGGCAAGCTGCCTTGTTACAGCGTCGGCAAGCCGCCCTGGTACAGCGCTGACAAGTCGTCAACATGCAGTTTTGGCAAGCTGACTCTCAGCTATGTTGGCACGCCGTCGACTTGCTACGCTAGCAAGCGGAATCCCAGCTACGTTGGCACACCGTCGACTTGCTACGCTAGCAAGCCGCCTCCGTGCTGAGCTGGTGGTCGAACTGCTTGTTTACTAGGTTGCTAGGTCCCAAGTGTAATTACTTCGACACTGGCTTTTGCATCATTTTGTAGTCCTTTTGCTAGTGAAACTCTTGTCAACTTTCTTTGTGAATGCGCAATTAGACACTATATGAGCAAACGTTTTTATCATCCGCAACGGCAGGGGGGAGAGGGGGGAGGGGGGGGGGGGGGGGGGGGGGGGGGGGGAGAATGACGAGGCCGCAACGGCGGGGAAACGGCAGGGCAATGGTAGAGCCGTGACGAGGCAGCGACAAGGGCAGCGGAAAGGGCCGCGACAAGGCCGCATCGGGGCGCTAGAGGGGGTCGCTTGAGGGGGGACGTTAGAGGGGGGGGCAGTAGGGTGCCGCTAGAGGGGGCCGTTAGAGGGGTCTGCTGAAGGGAGTGGGGGCAATTAGTGCAGTACGTGGCGCAAAATTGAGGGGCCTAAAGGTATATTGCGCTGTAGAATATGTCCCAATCGATGTGTCCCCAGCGTACAGCATACGCTGTTGAGAAAAGTAGAACGAGAATGAATGAACTATGGAATGAAAGTGATACAAGTATGCAACCCTAGAAATGTGTACCCCATATGGGCTACCCCACTATAGCCTATAGAATATTATAATTTGACACACCCCCATAGGCAAAGTGGGGGAGAACAAGGGGTCACAAGACCAGTCAAGCAAAGCAAAGCAAAGCTCAGGGTGGATCACAAAGTCACCACACATTCCGAGCACAAGTTCAAAGGCCAAAAGGCCAGTTCACATGCAGGAGCACATATATATATATATATATATATATATATATAAGAGGCTAAGCAAGCAAGAGCAGGAGTATATATATGTGATAGTACAAGCAAGGTCAAGAAGTGAGCAAGTGAGGCAAGACAGGCACAAGACCCAGCTGAGTGCAGAAGCGCTGATGATCACAAGGCGCAAGTGCCTTGGTGAAGACATCAGCAGTGTTGGCCTCAGAGGCCACGTACGCAAGCCGCAACTATCCACGTTGCTGTAGCTCACGAGCAAGGAAGTAGCGGAGAGCAATGTGCTTTGTCCTGTACTCCACTCGCTGCTCTCGACACAAGGCCAGCATGGCCTTGTTGTCTACGTACAGGACTGGAGGAGAACGAGGCGGCTCTCCAAGGTCGGTCAGCAGGTAGGTGAGCCAGCGAAGCTCCTGGGCAGCCATAGCCCCGGCGTAGATCTCAGCCTCACAACTGGAGCCGAGAACAGAAGACAAGCGGGTAGCCCGCCACGAAACAGAGATGGAACCAAGACTGAAGGTGTAACCCTGTGACGACCGCTGCGTAGCCTGGTCGTCAGCCCAAGAAGCGTCCGCGTGCCCAGTGAGGACCACTGGACTCCACCCTCCAAGCACTAGCCCCATGCTCGACGTACTGCACAAGTAGCGCAACACCCTCTTCGCTGCAGCCATGTGCTCTGGTCGGTGTCTCCCAGGAGTAACATAGCGTGCAAGAATGCTAAGAGGGTATGCAAGGTCAGGTCGTGTGCAGGTCATCAGGTACATGAGGCAGCCAACAAGCTCTGGATACGGGCCACTCGACTCTACGGACTCATCCGAAGGCAGAGCTGAGAGCGAGTGGCGAGTAGACAGAGGAGTGGCCTGAGGCGAGGAGTACGTGAAGCCGAAGCGCTGAAGGACCTGCTGCACCATGTGTGACTGAGTCAGGGTAATGGTGCGGCGTGCTCTGACCCGGGTGATCTGCAAGCCAAGGTAGCTGCGCAGTTCACCCAGGTCAGTGCACGTGTGTCTCTTCTGCAGCTCGGACTTCATGTAGGCGAGTCCAGCAGTATCAGCTGTGGCAAAGACCAAGTGGACGTACACGAGGATGTAGAACGGCGGTAGAGAGGTGTCGGTGCGCAGAAACAGCGACGGGTCGGCAGTAGAAGGAGCAAACACAAGAGCCGCAAGTGTAGTCCTCAGTGTGTCGTACCACTCACGTGGCGCCTGGCGGAGACCGTAGACTGGACGCCGGAGACTCCACTGGGTACCAGGAGGGAAAGACCCAGTGAAGCCAAGTGGGCGGCGCAGCCAGATCTCCTCGTGCAGGCTGCCCTGCAAGAAAGCAGTGCTGAAGTCGAGAGAGTGCAGCTCGTAGTCACGGTGAGCAGCAACGTGCAGCAGTACCTGAAGAGTGGTCATCTTCGGGGTGGGGGAGAAGGTCTGAAAGTAGTCAACTCCCTGCCGCTGACTGAAGCCACGAGCCACGTAACGCGCCTTGAAGACAGGCGAAGAACCCGGCGGCCGCTTCACCCTGAAGATCCACATGCCACTGACGATGTTCGCCCCAGGAGGGGGGACAGCGTCGACGTAGGTGCCTGTGGACTTCCAGGAAGCCATCTCTGCATCCATAGCTGCCTGCCACTGAGAGGAGTAGGGACCCTCTATCGCCTCCGCGTAAGAGCGCGGAGTTGGGATGTCAAGTGCATCCGGGTCTCCCTCAGGGGTAAGCAGTACGGACACGAGATGAGGTGAAGCAGCTGCCAGACACTGGAACTCCTCCTACCTGTCCTCAAGGGCGTCCGTGCCAAGGGCACACTCACCCCCGACGGACGGAGGACAGACAGACTCAGACTCAGCGACAAGACTAGCAGCGTAGTCTAGGCGACAGCGAGCAGCAAAGTCGACGAGCTCAGCTACAAGGGCAGACGCAGCAGAAGACTCGAAAGAAGGGTCAGTGACGGAAGTAGCAAGGAGACGCGTGACAGAAGGACTGGCAGCACGAAGAGAGTCCGACTCCGGGTCGGCAAGAGCAGGAAGAGAGGACGAAGGAGGAGAAGGCAAAGGGGCACGCAGAGGAGCAGTAGACGGACGCAGAGACATCCGGTGCGTGCCAGGAACAGGCGGAGGACGCTGACGCGAACCGCGACCACTAGCACGAGCAGCACGAACAGGCAACGCAGGACGAGACGCAGGCTCACGACGCTCAGTAAGACCTCCAGTAGGACCAGCGTAGGGAGAAGGAGCAGGCAAAGGGGAGGCATGCTGTAGCTGTGGCTGTGACGGGACAGATTGGGGACCCTCCAAGGGAGGTGGAGGACCAGTAGAAGGTGGAAGACCAAGAACCTCCTGCAGGAGTGGAACGAAGTACGGTCGAGGCCGCGTGGCGACGCCAGAAACAGCAGGGACAGCACCAGTACCCCTAGCAACAGCACCCGCTCCAGCAGCACCTTAAGCAGCTCCAGATCCTCCAGCAGCACCAGGAGCACCCCCAGTGGGACCGCTAGTGGTAGTCTCAGCGCCAACACCCTCAGCAGCACCAGCTCCAGTCGAACCCGTAGGCCCAGCAGCTCCAGTACTCCCAGTACGAGCACCTCCGGGACCCGCGACGGCAGCACCCTCAGTAGCCGAAGAACCTCCAGCACCAGCAGCACGGCTCCAGCGCCGGGCAAACCACTCGCGCAGCTCCTGTGAAGAGAGTGGCTCCCGGCGAGACGAAGAACCCGGAGAACCTCCAGGCGGAGCACCTCCAGGCTCAGCACCCCCAGGCCCAGCACTTCCAGGCACAGCACCCCCAGGCTCAGCACCCCCAGGCTCAGCACCCCCAGGCGTAGCACCCCCAGGCTCAGCACCAATAGGCTCCGCACCCCCAGGCTCAGCACCCCCAGTCTCAGCACCCTCAGCAGCACCAGAGTCAGCAGTGACCTCGACAGGCTCGACTGCGTCTACCTGCGACACACCAGAAGGGGCAGGACCCTGAGGGGGGAGGGGGTCTACCGGGGGGGGACCTGGTACAAGGAAGAGTGGGGGGGGGGGGGGGGGGGGAGGGACGGAGTGCGGTAGGGGAAGAGGCGGTAGTAGGGGACCGACTCGTCGAACGTGACGTCCTGGGAGGACAGAACACATCGAGAGGTGGGGTGGTAGAACTGCCACCCAGGCGCGTCAGGGGGGAACCCCAGGAAGACGCAAGGAGCAGCGCGAGGGGACAGCTTGTCCGCAGACAAGTCGCGGACAAACGCCCGAGATCCTCAGACCCGGAACGCCGACGCATCGCCAACCTTCCCCGTCCACAGCAGGGCTGGGGAGGTCTCCGGCCTGGAGACCCTGGGGTGAAGGTTGATCTGATGCGCCGCGTACCTGACCGCAAACGGCCACAGAAAATGGGGGGCAGCCACATGCATCATAGACGTACGAGCGATGTCCATGACCATGCCAATGCGGCGCTCAGCGATCCCATTTTGTTGCGGTGAGTCCGGAAGCGTGAAGGTCTGACGGATGCCTCGTGCAGGACAGTAGGCTCGCAGAAGGCCAGAGGAGAACTCTCCGCCTCTGTCCGAGTGCAGACGCAGAACAAGAAAGTCCGAGCCAAAGCTCTGCCTAAGCTGGAGACGAGCTGCGCGGATCCAGTCGATCAGCACCTCAGTGACATCACCCTTGCTTCGCAAGGGGAAGACTGTGGTGTAATGCGAGTAGTCGTCAACAACAAGCAGGAAGTAGCGCTCGTGACCCTGTCCACGGACGCGGGCGAGGCCCCACACATCCATGTGAAGCGTCTGCAACGGGGCCTCTGTCGGAGGAAACTGGGAGGAGTGAGGGGCATCCCGCTGGCGCCCCTCGACACAGGGGACACAGGCAGGGCCAGGGCCCTGAGGAAGGGGAGGGAGGGACCAGGGGAGACCAGACACAAGAAGACGGGAGGCCATGCCTCTGAGCCGAAGCAGAGAGGGGTGACCAAGGCGGTGGTGCCAGAGGCTAGTCTCGTGAGACAGGAGACGACACGAACAGGGGGTAGACTCAGGACCAGACCTTGACACTGCAGCAAACACCTGACCCGACGCAGCTACCCTGCCAGACTCAGCAACGGGAGGAGACGCAGTGGTCAGTGTGTACAGGCTCGACCCCGGGTGTCGGCCTGTGATAGCCTCTGTGCAGTGCGTCACCCGCTAACGCGCAGGAGTGAACTGGTGGACACCCGCATCCTGTAGGTCAGCACCACTCACCAGGTTCGTAGAGAACGAGGGGAGGTAGAGACCAGACAGGGTGCCAGAGGGAGCCGCCGGACACGGGAGGACTATGGAGAAGCGAGACAGGACAAGACCCCCAGAGGGGTCAGCCAGAGACACCGCAACAGGCCGACTAAGCGGCGTGAGTGAGGTGCGGTCCCGAAAGAAGGAGCGAGACGCTCCAGAGTCAAGGGTGAAGGTGAGGGAGGCCGAAGCCGACGTAGCACCTGAGAGCGCAGACTCACCAGTACCTGAGAGCGCAGACTCACTGGCACCTAGAGCAGCAGCCTCACCAGTACCTAGAGCAGCAGTACCAATGCCCGGGTCGGGAGGGAAACACCGGTAACAGTCACCCTCATCACTAATAGTCACAGCATACATGGCAGCAATGATAGCATCAAAGTCAAGATCATAGATAGCTACGCCTGCCCTAGACAGCTCTCCCCAGCGGGGGATCTCAGTGGCCTCCGGGAACTGCTGACGCCAAGCGTCCGTCAGGCGGCCAAAGCAGCGCTGGGTGGGGTGGGCACCCCCACACTGCTCACCCGCGCGGTCGCCGGTGCGAAGGACGTAGGTGCATGGACCAAAACCCCCACCACGCTGACGCTGCGTCTCAAAACACTTCTTCATACACGCTCACACACGGAGCTGCTGAGGGGGGGGGATTTCACGAGAACGCTGCTGCTGCTGCTGGCGCTGACCACCACAAGTGCTGCTCCGCTGCGAAGCGCCACCCCGATCACCTCCACCACCTCCACCACCGCCTCCTCCACCTCCGCCACCACCGCCGCCTCCGCCAGTACCGCCGCCGCCTCCGTCGCCTCCGCCTCCACTACTGCCACTGACACCTCCACCCCCGCCACCACTCCCACCGCCACCCCCACTCCCTCCGCCGCCTCCACCTCCACCTCCACCGCCCCCGCTAGCTCCACCCGCGCCCTTGCCCCCCTTGCCCTTGCCAGAGCGGCGTCTCCCGCTAGGGGCAGACGCCGCACCGACCGACTCAAGACCAACGAGGTCGGCCGCAGCGGCAAAGGCGACAGAGGGCAAAAGGGAGGAAGGAGAACACCCCTCAAAGATGGGGGTGCGAGGGTCACCACGAGAGGCCCCTACAGCGACTATGCTCTTCTCGGCCGCTAGGAGGGACTTCTCGAGGAGGTCTACAGTGAGAGTGGTGGGACAGACTGAGAGGAAGTGGTCCCTGACTACACGAAGGGAGTCAGGGAGACGAGTGACTATGAAGTAGAGAGTGATGTACATGGGGGGGGGGGGGGGTTCTTGGCGCAGAAGTCAGCAGGAAGCGCAGCACGGTAGCGAGTGTCACTAGTGCGGAGGTGCGTAATGAGGTCAGCAACTGTGGGAAAGGCAGCAAGGTCAGGGAAGAGGTACGGTAGCATGAGACGGCTCAGTGCAGCAGTGGCAGGGGAGGAGTAGCGTGCAACTACAGCGTCGTACAAGGTCTGAGCACTCTTGTACTGACTAAAGTGCGCACGCTCAGAGGTAGGGAGGTGGAGACGCACAGCAAGACGTGCAGCAGCATCGCGCGTGGCCCACTGGGAGCGAATAGTAGGGTCAACATCAGCAGCAGGGGCAGGAGAGGCGCCAGAGGTGAGGTCAAAGAGAGAAAGACCGTCTGCCCTATCGCACTGTAAGAACAGCTGCAGGTCGTCGACCCAGACCTCAAAGTCTATGGCGCGTCCCTAAGCGTCAAAAGCTAGGACACTAGGGGTAGCCATGACAATAGTGGACTAGCAGTACTGGCTGTAGGACAGGGGCAGTGCAGTGACAGAAGTGCTGCTCTCACCAGACAGGGCGGTTCAGGCAGCTCAGTAGCACAGCAACACGGCAACACTGCTGCTCGGACGGCTCAGCAGCAACTGCAACTCCGCAGTACCAGTGGCTCGGCTCCTCAGGCGGCTCGGGCGGCTCGGGCGGCTCAGGCGGCTCAGGCGGCTCGGGTGGCTCGGGCGGCGCGGGCGGCTCGGGTCCTCAGCGGCACAGGCGGCTCGGGCGGCTCGGGCGGCTCGGCTCCTCAGCGGCTCAGGCGGTTCGGGCAGCTCGGGCGGCTCGGGCGGCTCGGGTGGCTCAGGCGGCTCGGGCGGCTCGGGCGGCTCAGGTGGTTCGGGCGGAGCGGGCGGTGAAGGGCGGCGGGGCCGCAAGGTAGGTGCCGGAGCCGCGGTGGTAGAGGCGGCGGGGCCGCAGAGAATGGTGGCGGGGCCGCAACGAGAGAGGCGGCGGGGCTGGGACGAAGGGCGGCGGGGCCTCAGTGTGAGGCTGCGGGGCCGCAGCGAGAGAGGCGGCGGGGCCGCGACGAAGGGCGGCGGGGCCACGACGAAGGGCGGCAGGGGCCGCGACAAAGGGCGGCAGGGGCTGCGTCGAGAGAGGCGGCGGGGCCGCGACGAAGGGTGGCGGGGCCGCGACGAAGGGCGGTAGGGGCCGCGACGAAGGGCGGCAGGGGCCGCGACGAAGGGCGGCAGGGGCCGCGACGAAGGGCGGCAGGGGCCGCGACGAAGGGCGGCAGGGGCCGCGACGAAGGGCGGTAGGGCCGCGAATAAGGGCGACGGGGCCGCGTCGAGAGAGGCGGCGGGGCCGCGACGAAGGGCGGCAGGGGCCGCGACGAAGGGCGGCAGGGCCGCGACGAAGGGCGGTAGGGCCTCAGTGTGAGGCGGCGGGGCCTAATCGACGAGCGGCGGGGCCTCTAGGGCGGCTCGACAAAGCGAGAGAGGGCCCGGAGCGCGACTCCGGCCGAGCGCGCTTCGGGCAGGAAAAAAAAAAAACTCGATGTGGTGGGCCCTAGGCACAGTTCTCACGGGGGAACCTGCTCGATACCATGAGAAAAGTAGAACGAGAATGAATGAACTATGGAATGAAAGTGATACAAGTATGCAACCCTAGAAATGTGTACCCCATATGGGCTACCCCACTATAGCCTACAGAATATTATAATTTGATAGCTGCCAGGTGTCGGAATGCCGCGCCGCCTGTGGTTGGCACCGAATGTATTTATCATTGGGTGGCGTGATTCACGGAACATTCGCCAGCTAATTGCAACACACCCCATCAATCGCACGCTGTGCCAAATGTCATCTCATGCAGCATGTATCTGGACAACATTTTGCGTGACCCTCTATCCCCATCAACGCATACTCAGCGTTGTCATTGGTGGAGACAACACAACCAGAATTATTGAGAGGGACATGCACTCCCCCGCCATTGCGCCTTCCCCCATTTCCAGTGCACCCCCCCCACAACTCTGGCTGCCTCTCAATCCCTTACGAGGTCGAGTTTGACGACTATCTTTGAAGTACCAATCTGTGATTTTCTCCCTGCCTCCGCTCCCTCTAGATCTAGAGCCAGAAACCCTCTAGCCGCCAGCATGGCTCGTAAGCGTAAGGGGTAGGCCCTTAATGACTGCCCCAAGGATCTAAACGACATTCCGTACATCCGCTGGATGAACCAGCAGATCACCAACGGGCGCCATTCTAGGGGATTATCCGCGGCGCCAGTGCTTGACGGCCAGGGATCCAGTGCACAGTCGCCCACAACGGCCCCGTCACGTGTGCGCCGTCAGCCTGCAAAGGACGGCAGCAACGCACCGGCCAGTCATGGAGCAGGACGATGATGATGCTGACTACGACGACCGCAACGAAGGCCTTGACTCCGAAGACGAGGAGGAGGAACCAGACGACCTTGGAATGTCGCCCAGCGACGACAACGACGACGACGACGATGAGGACGCTGAGGAGGACGCCCAGGAGAAAGCACGGCCTGTCGCTCAGCCGCCAAGACGGAGCGCCGCACGCGCACCAGGGTCTGATAAGAGCAAAGGCAAGGCGGCGCAACCTGCAGCACGCCCGGAGCCGCGGAAGAAACGGGCGGCAGCACCAGTCGAGCGGGGCTTATGGTCTGACAAGGAGAGCACCATTTTCGCCGCGGCGAAATGGTTCATGAAAGAGGAGCTCGAGCCTCTCAAAGGGAAGCAGCGGACGCAATACTGGGCCCGGCTGCTCGCACACATCAAGGAGTCGAACCCCGGATGGTGCAGGGGAGTCAACGCACTGCAGAAGCAGTGGCGTAACTTGATGCTCCTTTGGCGGGAGTACAAGCGTGCCGACGGGGGGTCGGGCAACGGCTCGGTGGAGAAACCACCATGGTATCCGTACCTGGAGCTGCATAACCAATACACCACCGCAGCCGCACCGCATGCGGTGGACGGAGGCGGCGCGACTAACGTCAACGTGCCGGCCGGCATGGAGGTTCCAACTTCGTCCCAGCCAGGCACGTCAACACCATGCTACACGGGTGAGTGTTCCTACTATTCCACGTTGTTTGGTTTGCATGTTTGCCATACAGGTCATAGTTTTAAGCTGCCGTTATTATTATCAGCTAATATGCACGATACATGATCATCGTGTGCACGGACTAATCTAACCTACTATCTTCCCTGCTCCTCTGTCACAGCTCCGTCGCCGACGACCACTGCCACACCCAGGCGCGCCCGGGTGCATGAGACGGCTACCATGCAAGCGGCCATGCTGGTCTCCGCCACCATCAAGGACTGCCACGGTGATGCGATGACCCGCATTGAGGGCCTTGTCCGTGAATGGATGGCGCAAGACATGCGACTTGCCCGCGAGCGCAAGACTGAATCGGCTCCCTCGGATGTGCACCGTGCGCCGCCGGATTTCTCCCCTCCTCCGCCACGCGGGGAGTCCGCGCCACCTCCCGAAGCCGCACAGTAGCGAGAAGATGTGGGCGACGTCAACACCTAACCTCCGGCTGTTGAGGATGTGGAAATATGGGTGCGCGGCACCGATGATTAGCGTAAGAGTCCTGGAGTGCCTCACCCAGTCGTTTCCGCCTCTCCCTCAGTGCCTGTTGTGTTGGGGGAACACACGGTTCCCACTTGTGTGTCGCAATAGCACCCCGCGTCCACCATGGATCGTGGTTGCGGGGAAGGTTCTCCCAGGCCATGTTCTTGCGCCTTACCTCTTGCATCTCTTCACACATGTTGTGCAGGATCACACAACACGCGACCCCAGCGAGAATGCGCCACAACCTGCAGTCGTTGCGCTGGGTGAAGATGCGCCATCTCCCTTTGAAGGCGCCGATGCACCTCTCCACCGCCATGCGTGTGGCGCTCTTACAGTAGTTGAAACATTGTGCCCAGTCGTCCATGAGGTCCTCTCCGCGTGGGGCATGCAGGGGTGTTAGGCAGTATTCTCATAGAGGGTAGGCCGCATCACCAACAATCTGGTATGGCGCTATGTCCCCGTTGTATAACCTCTCTAGTAGTGCAGACTCTTTGAAAACCCGCATGTCGTGCGCGCTGCCGGGATAGCCGATTAGATAGTCCCATATCCTGCCTCGTGCATCACACGTGAGCTGGAGTTGTACGGCATAGGCCGACTTCCTTGTCCAGTACTCCGCTCTGTGCCCTTCCATCCCTTTCATGTGGATATGAGTCCCGTCCACAGCCCCCACCAGTGCAGGTACACCTTTGATGGCTGCGAATTCGCGCGCCATCTCGGGAAGCTCTTCGCGTGTGGGGAAGCGCACCCAGGCGGCCTTGAAGACGGAGGGGAACTCGGTGAGGAGCACGTCGACAAGCTCATGGGAGAGTGTCTTGGAGACACCGAACAGGTACGACATGTCGACGTAGGAAATTCCTGACGCCAGGTACTTGATAAAGATGAGCACCGCGGTGTCCATTGTGAGTATTGACCGGTGTACTATGGGCTCTAGATAGTGTTGCATCCCAGTCTTGATATGCTCAAGTATGTCGTGGTTTATCCTGAAAAGGTCCTGGAAGTCGTTGTCCCGCATGTGGTGTAGGTCTTCAACCCACAAAGCATGACGTCGCCGCCGTACTCTCGCTCTGTGACGGCGGTTCTCCCCGTAATCTGTCGAACTTATACTCTATAGTCTGTGTAGGCTATAGTGGGGTAGACAGTATAGGGTACAACACTTTTAGGGTTTCCTACTTGTACCCACCTCTTTCCTAGTTCATTCATTCCTCATTTGTTCACATGGTATAGAGCAGGTTCCCTAGTGGGAACTTTTCCTTGGGCCCACCACTAAAGTTTTTTTTTTCTGCCCTGAGATCGAGTCGCCCCTGACCGAGGCGCGCCCTGTGGCCCGCCCTCCCCTTAGCGGCCGGTCGCGCCGCCCTTAGCGGCCCCTCTCACCGCCCCTTCTCACGGCCCTGTCGCCGCCCTTAGCGGCCCCGTCGCCGCCCCTTGCGGCCTGGCCGCCCTCTCGCGGCCCCGTCGCCGCCTTCGCGGCCCATCCGCCGCCCTTTGCGGCTGCGTCGCCGCCCTTCGCGGCCCCGTCGCCGCCCTCCAAGCGGCCCCGTCGCCGCCCTCTAGCGGCCCCGCTGCCGCCCTTTCAGCGGCCCCGTCACCGCCCTACTACGGCCCCGTCGCCGCCCTCCACCGGCCCCACCGCCACCCTCCAGCGGCCCCGTGGCCGCCCTACCGTGGCCCCGTCGCCGCCCTCTAGCGGCCCAACCGCCGCCCTTCAGCGGCCCCGCCGCCGCCCTGCAGCGGCCCCGTCGCCGCCCTCCAGCGGCCCCGCCGCCGCACTCCAGCGGTCCCGTCGCCGCCCTAACGCGGCCCCGTCGCCGCCCTCTAGCAGCCCTGCCGCCGCCCTTTAGCGGCCTTGTCGCCGCCCTTTAGCGGCCCCGTTGCCGCCCTCTAGCGGCCCCGCCGCCGACCCTCAGCGGCCCCATCACCGCCCTACCGCGGCCCCGTCGCCGCCCTCTAGCGGCCCCGCCGCCGCCCTTCCGCGGCCCCGTCGCCGCCCTACCGCGGCCCCGTCGCCGCCCTCTAGCGGCCCCGCCGCCGCCCTTCAGCGACCCCGTCGCCGCCCTACTGCGGCCCCGTCGCCGCCCTTCAGCGGCCCCCACTGCCGCCCTCTTACGACCCCGTTGCCGCCGTTGCAGCCGAGCCGCCGAGCAGCCTCCGAGCCGCCATCGAGCCGCCGTGCCGCCGAGCCGCCACTGAGCCGCCGAGCCGCCGCCGAGACGCCGAGCCGCCGCCGAGCCACCGCCGAGCCGCCGAGCTGCCGCCCAGACGCCGAGCCACTCCTGAGCCGCCGAGCCACTGCAGCCGCAACTGCGGCCCTGTTCCTGCCAGCGCGCCCCGACCCTCCCCACCCGGACTGGTGAGAGCTTTCCCGAGCAGCGTCTCTACCACCGCACTACCTCTAGCCTGCCGCTCTCACCACTAGACTCCTGCTGTCATGGCTACCCCGAGTGTCCTTACCTTTGATGCTGAGGGTCGGGCTGTTGACTTTGAGGTCTGGGTCAATGACTTGCAGCTTTTCCTACAGTGCGATAGGGCAGACGGTCTCTCCCTTTTTGATCTCACGTCTGGTGCCTCTCTTGCCCCGCCTGCTGATGTTGACAGCACTGTTCGCTCGCAGTGGGCCACACGCGATGCTGTTGCCCGTCTTGCTGTGCGTCGCCACTTACCGACCGCTGAGCGTGCGCACTTTAGTCGGTACAAGAGTGCTAAAACCTTGTACAAGAGTGCTACTCTTCCCCTGCCACTGCTGCTCTTAGCCGCCTCATACTGCCGTACCTGTTCCCTGACCTCGCTGCCTTCCCCACAGTCGCTGACCTCATTACCACCTTTGCACTAGTGACACTCGCTACCGCGCTGCGCTTCCTGCTGAGTTCTGCGCCAAGAACCCCCCCCCCATGTACATCACCCTCTACTACATAGTCACCCGGCTCCCTGACTCCCTTCGCTTAGTCAGGGACCACTTCCTTTCAGTTTGCCCCACCACACTCGTGATGACCCTCGCACCCCCGTCTTTGAGGGGTGTTCCCCCTCCCCCCTCTTGCCCTCTGTTGCCTCTGCTGCTGCGGCCGAGCTCGTTGGCCTCGAGTCGGTCGGAGCTGCGTCTGCCCCTAGCGGGAGACGCCGCACCGGCAAGGGCAAAGGGGGCAACGGCGCTGGAGGAGCTGGCGGGGGCGGTGGAGGTGGCGGTGGAGGCGGTGGAGGGGGTGGGGGTGGTGGTGGGAGTTGTGGCGGGGGTGGGGGCGTCGGTGGCAGCGGTGGAGGCGGAGGAGTCGGCTTCGATGGCGGTGGGAGCGGAGGAGGCGGAGGCAGCGGAGGCGGCGGAGTTGGTGGCGGCAGCGGTGGAGCGGGTCGTGGCTCTGCGCAGAGGGGTGGTTCCGGTGGTGGTCAGCGCCAGCAGCAGCAGCGCACTCGTGAGACCCTGACCCCCCAGCAGCTTCGTGAGTGGTACGCTGCGCGTCAGCGAGGTGGGGGTACTGGTCTATGTACCTACGTCCTTCGCACCGGTGACCGCAATGGTGAGCAGTGCGGGGGCGCGCACTCTACCCAGCGCTGCTTCGGCCGCCTGATGGACGCTTGGCGTCACCACTTCCCTGACGCCACTAAGATCCCTCGCTGGGGAGAGCTGTCTAGGGCGGGGGTTGCTATCTTTGATCTGGATTTTGATGCTATCCTTGCTGCCATGTATGATGTTTCTACTAGTGATGAGGGTGACTGTTACCTGTGTGTTCCGCCTGACATGGGCATTGGGACTGCTGCTCCAGGTGCTGGTGAGGCTGCTGCTCTAGGTGCTAGTGAGTCTGCTGCTCCAGGTGCTGGTGAGTCTGCTCTCTTAGGTACCACGTCGACTCAGGCCTCTCACACCTTCACCCTTGACTCGGGTGCTTCCCGTTCCTTCTTTTGAGACCGCACCACACTCACGTCGCTTAGTCGGCCAGTGGCGGTCTCCTTGGCAGACCCCTCAAGGGGTCCTGTCCTTGCCCGCTTCTCCACTGTCTTACCGTGTCCGGTGGCCCCCTCTGGCACCCTGTCAGGTCTTTACCTCCCCTCGTTCTCTACGAACTTGGTGAGTGGTGCAGATCTACAGGATGGGGGGGTTCACCAGTTCACCCCAGCGAGTCAGCGAGTGACCCACTCCACGTGTGCTCGGACGAGACGACACTTGGCCACGTTTACCCGTCGACCGGGGTCGAGCCTGTACACACTGACTACTAGTCCTCCTCACGCTACTGCGTCTGGTCAGGTAGCTGCGTCGGGTCAGGTGTCTGCTGTGACGTCCAGGTCTGGTCCTGAGTCTGCCCCCTACTCGTGCCGTAACCTGTCTCATTAGAATCTCCTCTAGCACCACCGCCTTGGTCACCCCTCCCTGCCTCATCTCTGAGGCATGGCCTCCAGTGTCCTTCTCTCTGGTCTTCCCCGTTCCCTCCCTCCTCTTCCTACAGGGCCTGCCCCTACCTGCGTTCCCTGCGTCGAGGGGCGGCAGCGCGCTGCTCCTCACTCCTCCGAGTTTCCTCCGACAGAGGCTCCACTGCAGATGCTTCACATGGACGTGTGGGGCCCAGCCCGCGTCCGTGGACAGGGTCACGAGCGTTACTTCTTGCTGGTGGTTGACGACTACTCGCGTTACACCACACTCTTCCCCTTGCACAGCAAGGGTGAAGTCACTAGGGTGTTGATCAACTGGATCAACGCTGCTCGTCTCCAGCTCAGAGACAGTTTCGGCTCGGACTTTCCTGTTTTGCGTCTGCACTCCGACAGAGGCAAAGAGTTTTCCACTGACCTTCTTTGAGCCTTCTGTCATGCACGAGGCATCCTCCAGACGTTCACGCTTCCGGCCTCTCCACAGCAAAATGGGATTGCTGAGCGCCGCATTGGCATGGTCATGGACGTCGCTCGTACGTCCATGATCCCTGCGGCTGCCCCCCATTTTCTGTGGCCGTTCGCGGTTCAGTACGCGGCGCATCAGATCAACCTTCAGCCCCGGGTCTCCATGCCGGAGACCTCCCCTGCTCTGCGATGGACGGGGAAGGCTGGCGATGCATCTGCGTTCTGTGTCTGGGGATCTCGGGCGTTTGTCCGCGACTTGTCTACGGACAAGTTGTCCCCTCGTGCTGTTCCCTGCGTCTTCCTTGGCTTCCCCCCTGACGTGCCTAGTTTGCAGTTCTACCACCCCACATCGCGCTGTGTTCTGTCCACTCAGGACGCCACGTTTGACGAGTCGGTTCCCTACTACTGTCTCTTCCCTTACCGCACTGCGTCCCTCCCCCCGCCGCCGCTCCTCCTCGCGCTAGGTCCCCCCCCGGTAGACCCCTTTCCCCCTCAGGGTCCTGCCCCCTCAGGTGTGTCCCAGGTAGACGCGGTGGAGCCTGCCGAGGTAGCGGTTGACTCTGGTGCTGCTAGAGGTGCTGAGCCTGCGGGTGCGGGGTCTGGGGGTGCTGAGCCTGGGAGTGCTGAGTCTGGGGGTGCTGAGCCAGGGGGTGCTGAGACTGGGGGTTCTGGGCCTAGGGGTGCTAAGGCTAGGGGTGCTGAGCCTGGGGGTGCGGAGCCTGGGGGTGCTGCTCCTGCTCGTGTGGCGTCTGGCGGGACTGGGCCTGGAGGTCTTTCGGGTGCTTCGTCCTGGCGAAAGCTCCTCTCTCCACAGGAGCTGCGCGAGTGGTTTGCTCGGCGCTAGAGCCGTGCTACTGGAGCTGGAGGTGCTGGTGCTGCTGGAGGTCCTACTACTGCTGAGGGTGCTGGTGCCGCGGGTCCTGGAGGTGCTCGTCCTGAGGGTACTGGAGCTGCTGGGCCTGCGGGTGCTTCTGGTGCTGGAGCTGCTGGTGCTGCTGGAGCTGGAGCTGTTGCGTCTTCTGGTAGTCCGGGTGGAGCTGGAGTTGCTGGGGCTGTTGGCGCTGGAGGTGATGCTGGTGCTGGAGCTTCTGAGGGTTGTGGTGGTACTGGAGTTGACGCTGCTGGAGCTGGGGGTGCTACTGGTGCTGGTGCTGCCATTGGGGGTGCTGGTGCTGTTCCTGCTGGTTCTGGTGGCGCTGCGCGGCCGCGGCCGTACTTCGTTCCGCTCCTTCAGCAAGTTCTTGGTCTTCCGTCCTCTCCTGGTCCTGCTCCTCCCTTTGCGTGTCTACCGCCTGTCCGGTCTGAGTCTCAGTTACAGACAGCCTCCCCACTGCTTACTCCTTCTCCCTACACTGGTCCTACTGGAGGTCTTGCTGAGCGTCGTGAGCCTGCGTCTCGTCCTGCGTCGTCTGCCCGTGCTGCTCGCACTAGTGGTCGTGGTTCGCGTCCTCGTCCTCCTCCTGTCCCCGGCACGCACCAGATGTCTTTGCGTCCTTCTACTGCTCCACTGCGTGCCCCTTTGCCTTCTCCTCCTGAGTCCTCTCTTCCTGCTCTTCCTGACCCGGAGTCGGACTCCCTTCGTGCTGCCAATCCTACTGTCATGCGTCTCCTTACTACTGTCGTCACTGACCCTTCCTTTGAGTCCACTGCTGCGTCTGCCTTAGTTGCTGAGCTTGTCGACTTCACTGCTCGCTGTCGCCTAGACTACGCTGCTAGTCTTGTCGCTGAGTCTTAGTCTGTCTGTCCTCCGTTCGTCGGGGGTAAGTGTGCCCTTGGCATGGACGTCCTTGAGGACAGGCAGGAGGAGTTCCAGTGCTTTGCTGCTGCTTCACCTCATCTCGTGTCCATGCTGCTTGCCCCTGAGGGAGACCCGGATGCACCAGACATCCCAACTCCGCGCTCCTACGCGGAGGCGATAGAGGGTCCCAACTCCTCTCAGTGGCAGGCAGCCATGGATGTAGAGATGGCTTCCTGGAAGTCCACAGGCACCTACGTCGACGAAGTTCCCCCACCTGGGGCGAACATCGTCAGTGGCATGTGGATTTTCAGGGTGAAGCGGCCGCCGGGTTCTCCGCCTGTCTTCAAGGCGCGGTACGTGGCTCGGTGCTTCAGTTAGCGGCAGGGAGTTGACTACTTTCAGACCTTCTCTCCCACCCTTAAGATGACCACTCTTCGGGTGCTGCTGCACATACCCGCTCAGCGTGACTACGAGCTTCACTCTCTTGACTTCAGCATTGCTTTCCTACAGGGCAGCCTGCACGAGGAGATCTGGCTGCGCCGCCCACCTGGCTTCACTAGGTCTTTCCCTCCTAGCACCCAGTGGAGCCTCCGGCAGCCAGTCTACGGCTCCGCCAGGCACCTCGTAAGTGGCACGACACACTGAGGACTACACTTGCGGCTCTTGGGTTTGCTCCTTCTACTGCCGACCCGTCGCTGTTTCTGCGCACCGACACCTCTTTGCCGCCGTTCTACATCCTCGTGTACGTCGACGACTTGGTCTTTGCCACAGCTGACACTGCTGGACTCGCCCACGTCAAGTCCGAGCTGCAGAAAAGACACACGTGCACAGACCTGAGTGAACTGCGCAGCTACCTTGGCTTGCAAATCACCCTGGACAGAGCACAACGCACCATTACCCTGACTCAGTCACACATGGTGCAGCAGGTCCTTCAGCGCTTCGGCTTCACGTACTCCTCGCCTCAGGCCACTCCTCTGTCTACTCGCCACTCGCTCTTAGCTCTGCCTTCGGATGAGTCTGTAGAGCCGAGTGGCCCGTACCCAGAGCTTGTTGGCTGCCTCATGTACCTGATGACCTGCACACGACCTAACCTTGCATACCCTCTTAGCATTCTGGAATGCTATGTTGCTCCTGGGAGACTCCTCCCTTAGCACATGGCTGCAGCAAAGAGGGTGTTGCGCTACTTGTGCAGTACGTCAGGCATGGGGCTAGTGCTTGGAGGGCGGAGTCCAGTGGTCCTCACTGGTCACGCAGACGCTTCTTGGGTTGATGACCAGGCCACGCAGCGGTCGTCACAGGGTTACACCTTCAGCCTTGGCTCCGGTTCTGTTTCGTGATGGTCTACCCGCTCGTCTTCTGTTCTCAGCTCCAGCTGTGAGGCTGAGATCTACGCAGGGGCCATGGCTGCACAGGAGTTACGCTGGCTCACCTACCTGCTGACCGACCTCGGAGAGCCGCCTCATTCTCCTCCAGTTCTGTACGTCGACAACAAGGCCATGCTGGCCTTGTGTCGTGAGCACAGACTGGAGCATAGAACGAGGCACATTGCTCTTCGCTACTTCCTTGCTCGTGAGCTGAAGCAGCGTGGTCAGCTGTGGCTTGCTTACGTGGCCTCTCAGGCCAACACTGCTGATATCTTCACCAAGGCACTCGCGCCTTGTGATCATCAGCGCTTCTGTACTCTGTTAGGTCTTGTACCTACCTTGCCTCACTTGCTCACTGCTTGACCTTGCTTGTACTGTGACCTATATATGCTTGCACTTGCATGTTTAGCTTTATATATATCTGCTTGCATGTGAACTGGCCTTGTGGCCCTTGAACTTGTGCTCAAAATGTGTGGTGACCTTGGGATCCACCCTGAGCTTGTTGTGCTTTGCTTGATTGGTCTTGTGACCCCTTGTTCTCCCCCACTTTGCCTATGAGGGTGTGTCGAACTTATACGCTATAGTCTGTGTAGGCTATAGTGGGGTAGACAGTATAGGTACAACACTTTTAGGGTTTCCTACTTGTACCCACCTCTTTCCTAGTTCATTCATTCCTCATTTCTTCACATAATCGTCCGCGAGTGATGAGGACTGCTCGTCCGCATCCTCGAACACTCTCGACTCTATCAGGCCTACGAAGGACTTCGAGACATTTTCGTAGAAAATGGTGTAGTAGTAGGTGACCCAGACGACGAGGAGGTGTAGGATGAAGAGGATGGCTCCAGGCTCTGCCATAGTGTGTGGTTTATAAATGTGTAGTTATGTTGTCTGTGCGAACATGGATTATGCATACTCACTGCATATGACATGAGTATGGAATGTACGTGCCGTATTGGCAATTATTGGTAGCGCGGATGTGTACTGTATCTTCCGCAGCCTCCCCGTATATAACCAAGTCTCTTCCGCGGGTTTCGAGTGCGCCGGTGTTTGTGCTGCTGTAGTAGAAGTGTGCCAGAAGGGGCTCTGACCAATCACGGTGGGTCGCATATTATTGTCGCGCATATGAGCGTAGTCGCAATACATCGATCGATTGGGACATGCAGAATCAAGAAATTTGAGCGCGACTCGGCAAAATAGTGATTGGGACACATCAATTGGGACACATTCCATAGCGGAATGTACCTAACATACCGTACTCGTGGTTCCATCCATGGTATAACTGAAATGAGGTGTGAGGACTTATAGAGGGGGTAATGTCTAAAACCTTGTACAGAACAATCCAACGTAGCCTACAATGCATACATGACAAATGTATAAGTGCACGTTGACATTCTGTCGCGCGTGCACTAAGGACCCATCATATGTACACGTTCTTTTGATATGGCTTGCGAAGTGCCTTGAGGTCGCACAATATGGTAATGGCTTGTAAGATGTGCTTTGAAACAAGCATTTTTTGTATGTACCATGCCTTACCAAACCAGATGTTGAGATTATTTACTGGTCATGCTCCACGGCTTCAGCCTTAGCGAGCCTCTTGTCAATACACATGATGCCCGACCAGTGCACGCGAATTTGCCATGCACCGGATGGACACGCTGCCCCCGAACTCGAAACCCCTGCTTGCTGCACCCCATGTACAGGCACCTGGATGGCCTTCTACAGTGCACGCGGCTCGGCCTCTCCCCCACGTGCAGACCACAACAAGCAGTGCCGACCCATGTTTCCCCTTGTTTCTAGGCCAGGCGCCAACCTGACGAAACGAATGGACGAAATGACAGTGGTTTCGTAAGTGCATTCGCCCACCTGCCCCGCCACCTAGGCGAGTATCATGGTGCGTGTAACAGACATCTGGGCTGGTGCACGCTGCCACGTGTATTCCGCACTTTTGGGGTACAAGCCCATTAACAACCAGGCGTTGTTCGACAACCCCACGTCAGCTTTGCACTATGGTGGTAACCCATCCACATGTTCAATATTGTAAGCAACGAGCATGCAACGAACACCCACCACACAAATTCAACCCAGTCAATCTGAACAGGCCCCAGCAACGATCATCCTCGTCCGCCAAATGAAGATTAAAACCGATTAGCAAATTCACTGAAGCATCGCCTTCACCTTATCCCCCACAGCACGCCCACCATGCCGCGACTTAATCGCCGTGAGCAGCTTCCGCTGCACATCAAGCGCGCATTATGCGCGCATCACGTCGAGCACCCCTTTCTGCGTCACGTAGACTTGGCCCGCTGGGTTTACGCCCAGTATGGCCTGCGGCCTGACCGCTCCACGATCGGACGCATTTTGAAGAATGCCGATCGTTGGGCAATCACCGACCCCGCCGCCGCCAATCAAGTGTGCCGTCGTGGTGGCGCATGGCCCGAGCTTGAGCAGGCGATGGCTCGCTGGATCGCTAACGCTGGCCCCGCAGGCGTACCACTCACTCTGCAAACGATCCGCGACCACGTGGCGATTATGGCGCGCTGTCAGAACATTATAGCTTACTTATTTGTGTAGGCTATAGTGGGGTATCCCATAGGGGGTACAACCCAGTTAGGGTTTCCTATTTGTACTCACTTCGTTCATAGTTCACTCATTCTCTCGTTCACTTCTTCTCATGGAATCAGAGCAGGTTCCCCTGTGGGAACTGTGCTTAGGGCCCACCACCTAGAACTTTTTTTTTCTGCCCTAGCGCCTTAGTGCCCTAGCGCCAGCCCTAGCGCCCGCCCTAACGCCCGCCCTAGCGCCTACCTCGGCGCCCGCCCTTTCGAGCCGCCCGTTAGCGCCGCCCGTTAGCGCCGCCCCTTAGCGCCGCCCGTGCGGCCGCCCGTTCGAGCCGCCCGTTGGCGCCGCCAGTAGCGCCGCCCGTGCGGCCGCCCGTAGCGCCGCCCGTGCGGCCGCCCGTAGCGCCGCCCGTGAGCCGCCGCCCGTCGCGCCGCCCGTGACGCCGCCCGTGCCGCCGCCCGTAGCGCCGCACGTGAGCCGCCGCCCGTAGCGCCGCCCGTCGCGCCACCCGTTAGCGCCGCCCGTAACGCCGCCCGTCGCGCCACCCGTTAGCGCCGCCCGTGAGCGCCGCCTGTGAGCGCCGCCCGTGAGCGCCGCCTGTGAGCGCCGCCCGTGACGCCGCCGCCCGTGAGCCGCCGCTCGTGACGCCGCCGCCCGTGACGCCGCCGCCCGTGAGCCGCCGCCCGTGACGCCGCCGCCCGTGACGCCGCCGCCCGCCACGCCGCCCGCCCGTGACGCCGCCGCCCGTCACGCCGCCCGCCCGTGACGCCGTCGCCCGTCACGCCGCCCGCCCGTGAGCCGGCGCTGCCCGCGAACTGCCCACCCGTGGGCCTTCAGCCCGCCCGTGAGCTGCCGACGCCGCCGACGCCGCCTGTGAGCCGCCGACGCCGCCGACGCCGCCCGTGAGCCGCCGACGCCGCCGCCGCCGCCACCGCCCGTGAGCCGCCGACGCCGCCGCAGCCGCCCGTGAGCTCCCCGCGCGCCGTCCCAGCCGCCCGTGAGCCGCCACCGAGCCGCCCCAGCCGCCCGTGCCGCCTGAGCCGCCCGAGCCGCCTGAGCCGCCCGAGCCGCCCGGGCCGCCCGCGCCGCCCTAGCCACCTGAGCCGCCCGAGCCGCCCGAGCCGCCCGAGCCGCCCGAGCTGCCCGAGCCGCCAGAGGAGCTGCACTTCTGCTCCTGTCGGGCTATTGCTGCTCCTGGGCTGTGTACCTGCGCCGCTGACCTACCCGACTCTTCCTGCCCGGTGAGACTGTCAGCTGCTGTCATGGCCACCCCCAATGTCCTAGCTTTTGACGCTGAGGGTAGAGCCATTGACTTTGCAGTCTGGATTGAAGACCTGCAGCTGTACTTACTGTGTGATGCGATCGATGAGGTCTCTCTCTTTGACTTTGTCTCTGGCGCTGTCCCTACCCCTCTTGCTGATGCTGATTCCGCCGTTCACTCCAAATGGGCGACCCGCGATGCTGCTGCACGTCTTGCTGTGCGTCGCCACCTCCCTTCCTCTGAGCGTGCCCACTTTAGTCAGTGCAAGACCGCTCAGGCCTTGTACGACGCTGTAGTTGCACGCTACTCCTCCCCTTCCTCCGCTACGCTGAGCCGCCTCATGCTACCTTTTCTCTTCCCTGACCTCGCTGCCTTTCCCACTGTCGCTGACCTCGTTACCCACCTCCGCGCTAGTGACGCTCGCTACCGCGCTGCCCTTCCTGCTGAGTTCCGCGCCGCAAACCCTCCTCCCATGTACATCACTCTCTACTTTCTCGTCACCCGTCTTCCTGAGTCCCTTCGTGTCGTTAGGGACCAGTTTCTCTCTGTCTGTCCCACCACCCTCACTGTCGACCTCCTTGAGGAGTCCCTGCTAGCGGCTGAGAAGAGCATAGTCGCTGTAGGGGCCTCTCGGGGTGACCCTCGCACCCCCATCTTTGAGGGGTGTTCTCCTTCCCCCCTGCTGCCCTCTGTCGCCTCTGCCGCTGCGGCCGACCTCGCTGGTTTTGAGTCGGTCGGTGCGGCGTCTGCCCCCAGCGGTAGACGCCGCTCTGGCAAGGGCAAGGGGGGCAAGGGAGCGGGTGGAGCTAGAGGAGGCAGTGGCGGTGGAGGTGGGGGTGGCGGGGGGAGTGGGGGTGGCGGTGGGGGTGGTGGCGGGAGTGGAGGTACTGGTGGAGGCGGTGGAGGCGGAGGTGGCGGTGGAGGCGGTAGCGGAGGAGGCGGGGGCGAGGGTACCGGTGGGGGCGGTGGCGGTGGAGACGGGGGTGGCGGTGGAGGCGGGAGTGGCGGTGGCGGTGGGGGTCGGAGTGGCTCGTCCCAGCGGAGCAGCTCTGGGGGTGGTCAGCGCCAGCAGCAACAGCACCAGCAGCAGCAGCAGCAGCAGCGCTCTCGCACCGTCCCCGCCCCTCAGCAGCTCCGTGAGTGGTACTTGCAGCGTCAGCGTGGTGGTGCGTTTGGTCCTTGCCCCTACGTTCTTCGCACCAGCGACCGTGCGGGGGAGAGGTGTGGAGGCACCCACACGGCCCGCCGCTGCTTTGGCCGCCTGACCGACGCCTGGCGTCAGCAGTTTCCGGAGGCCGCTGAGATCCCCCGCTGGGGGGAGCTGTCTAGGGCTGGTGTAGCCATTTATGATCTTGACTTTGATGCTATTCTTTCTGCTATGTATGCTGTGACTGGTAGTGATGAGGATGACTGTTACCGGTGTTTCCCGCCCGACCCGGGCATTGGTACTGCTGCGTCAGGTACTAGTGAGGCTGCTGCTCTAGGTGCCAGTGCGTCTGTGCTCTATGGTACTGGTGAGTCTGCCCTCTCAGGTACTGTGTCGGCTTCGGCCTCTCACACCTTCACCCTTGACTCTGGAGCGTCTCGCTCCTTCTTTCGGGACCGCACTACTCTCACGCCGCTGAGTCGGCCGGTTGCGGTGTCCCTGGCTGACCCCTCTGGGGGGCCTGTCCTGTCTCGCTTCTCCACGGTACTTCCGTGTCCGGCGGCCCCCTCTGGCACCCTGTCTGGTCTCTACCTCCCCTCGTTCTCGACGAACCTGGTGAGTGGTGCTGACCTACAGGATGCGGGTGTCCACCAGTTCACTCCTGCTCGTCAGCGAGTGACCCACTGCACGGAGGCTAGCACGGGACGCCACCTGGCTACGTTTACACGTCGGCCAGGGTCGAGCCTGTACACACTGACCACTGCTTCTCCTCCAGGTGCTGAGTCTGGTAGGGTCCCTTCGTCTGGTCAGGTGTTTGCCGCAGCGTCCAGGTCTGGTCCTGAGTCTTCCCCCTGTTCGTGTCGTCGTCTGTCTCACGAGACCCTCCTCTGGCACCACCGCCTTGGCCACCCCTCTCTGCTTCGGCTCAGAGGCATGGCCTCCCGTCTTCTTGTGTCTGGTCTCCCCCGGTCTCTACCTCCCCTTCCTCAGGGCCCTGGCCCTGCCTGTGTCCCCTGTGTCGAGGGGCGCCAGCGTGCTGCCCCTCACTCCTCCCAGTTTCCTCCGACAGAGGCCCCGCTGCAGACGCTTCACATGGACGTGTGGGGCCCAGCCCGCGTCCGTGGACAGGGTCACGAGCGCTACTTCCTGCTCGTTGTTGACGACTACTCGCGTTACACCACAGTCTTCCCCTTGCGCAGCAAGGGTGAGGTTACTGAGGTGCTGATCGACTGGATCCGCGCAGCTCGTCTTCAGCTCAGGCAGAGCTTTGGCTCGGACTTTCCTGTGTTGCGTCTGCACTCTGACAGAGGCGGAGAGTTCTCCTCTGGCCTTCTGCGTGCCTACTGTCGGGCGCAAAACATCCGCCAGTCCTTCACGCTTCCGGACTCCCCGCAGCAAAATGGGATTGCTGAGCGCCGCATTGGCATGGTCATGGACGTCGCTCGTACGTCTATGATGCATGCGGCTGCCCCCCATTTTCTGTGGCCGTTTGCGGTCAGGTACGCGGCGCATCAGATCAACGTTCACCCCAGGTTCTCCAGGCCGGAGACCTCCCCAGCCCTGCTGTGGACGGGGAAGGTTGGCGATGCGTCGGCGTTCCGGGTCTGGGGATCTCGGGCGTTTGTCCGCGACTTGTCTGCGGACAAGCTGTCCCCTCGCGCTGCTCCCTGCGTCTTCCTGGGGTTCCCCCCCGACGCCCCTGGGTGGCAGTTCTACCACCCCACCTCTCGACGTGTTCTGTCCTCCCAGGACGTCACGTTCGACGAGTCGGTACCCTACTACCGCCTCTTCCCCTACCGCACTCCGTCCCTCCCCCCACCCCCGCTCTTCTTGGTACCAGGTCCCCCCCCGGTAGTCCCCCTCCCCCCTCAGGGTCCTGCCCCTTCAGGTGTGTCCCAGGTAGACGCTGTCGAGCCTGTCGAGGTCACTGGTGACTCTGGTGCTGCTGCGGGAGCTGAGCCTGGGGGTGCGGAGTCTGGGGGTGCTGAGCCTGGGGGTGCGGGGTCTGGGGGTGCTGAGCCTGGGGGTGCTGTGCCTGGGGGTGCTGTGGCTGGGGGTGATAAGCCTGGAGGTGCCGAGCCTGGGGGTGCTGTGCCTGGGGGTACTGTGCCTAGGGGTGCTGTGCCTGGGGGTGCTTTGCCTGGGGGTGCTTCGTCTCACCGGGAGCCACTCTCCCCACCGGAGCTGCGTGAGTGGTTTGCCAGGCGCTGGAGGCGTGCTGCTGGTGCTGGTGGTTCTTCGGCTGCAGAGGGTACTACTGCCGCGCGTCCCGGCGGTGCTCGTACTGTGGGTGCTGGAGCTGCTGGGTCTGAGAGTTCTTCTGGAGCTGGTGCTGCTGAGGGTGTTGGCGCTGAGCCTGCCGTTGGCGGTCCGACTGACAGTGCTTCTGGTGGTGCTGCTGGAGGTGCTGCTGGAGTGGGTGCTCCTGCCGGGGGTGCTGGTGCTGTTCCTGCTGTTTCTGGCGTCGCCGCGCGACCCCGACCGTACTTCGTTCCGCTCCTACAGCAGATTCTTGGTCTTACACCTCCTTAGAGGGTCCGCAGCCTGTCCGGTCACAGCCACAGCTACAGCCTGCCTCCCCTTTGCCTGCTCCTTCTCCCTACGCTGGTCCGACTGGAGGTCTTACTGAGCGTCGTGAGCCTGCGTCTCGTCCTGCGTCGCCTGTTCGTACTGAGCGTGCTAGTGGTCGCGGGTCGCGTCAGCGTCCTCCTCCTGTCCCTGGCACGCACCGGATGTCACTGCGTCCGTCCACTGCTCCTCTGCGTGCCCCTTTGCCTTCTCCGCCTGCTTCCTCTCTTCCTGCTCTTGTCGACCCTGAGTCGGACTCTCTTCGTGCTGCCAGTCCTACTGTCACGCGTCTCCTTGCTACTGCTGTCACTGACCCTTCCTTTGAGTCGTCTGCTGCGTCTGCCCTTGTCACTGAGCTTGTCGACTTTGCTGCGCGCTGTCGTCTAGACTACGCTGCCAGTCTTGTCGCTGAGTCTGAGTCTGCCTGTCCTCCGTCCGTCGGGGGTGAGTGTGCCCTCGGCACGGACGTCCTTGAGGACAGGCAGGAGGAGTTCCAGTGTTTGGCCGCCGCTTCACCTCATCTCGCGTCTGTACTGCTAGCCCCTGAGGGAGACCCGGATGCACCAGACATCCCGACTCCGCTCTCTTACGCGGAGGCGATAGAGGGTCCCTACTCCTCTCAGTGGCAGGCAGCTATGGATGCAGAGATGGCTTCCTGGAAGTCCACAGGCACCTACGTCGACGCTGTTCCCCCACCTGGGGCGAACATCGTCAGTGGCATGTGGATTTTCAGGGTGAAGCGGCCGCCGGGTTCTCCGCCTGTCTTCAAGGCGCGTTACGTGGCTCGTGGCTTCAGTCACCGGCAGGGGGTTGACTACTTTCAGACCTTCTCCCCCACCCCGAAGATGACCACTCTTCGGGTTCTGCTGCACGTTGCTGCTCACCGTGACTACGAGCTGCACTCTCTCGACTTCAGCACAGCTTTCTTGCAGGGCAGCCTGCACGAGGAGATCTGGCTGCGTCGCCCACCTGGCTTCACTGGGTCTTTCCCTCCTGGTACCCAGTGGAGTCTCCGGCGTCCAGTCTACGGTCTCCGCCAGGCGCCACGTGAGTGGCACGACACACTGAGGACTACGCTTGCGGCACTTGGGTTTGCTCCGTCTACTGCCGACCCGTCGCTGTTTCTGCGCACCGACACCTCTCTGCCGCCGTTCTACATCCTCGTGTACGTCGACGACTTGGTCTTTGCCACAGCTGACACTGCTGGACTCGCCTACGTGAAGTCCGAGCTGCAGAAGAGACACACGTGCACTGACCTGGGTGAACTGCGTAGCTACCTTGGCTTGCAGATCACCCGGGACAGAGCGCGCCGCACCATTACCCTGACTCAGTCACACATGGTGCAGCAGGTCCTTCAGCGCTTCGGCTTCACGTACTCCTCGCCTCAGGCCACTCCTCTGCCTACTCGCCACTCGCTCTCAGCTCTGCCTTCGGATGAGTCCGTAGAGTCGAGTGGCCCGTTTGCAGAGCTTGTTGGCTGCCTCATGTACCTGATGACCTGCACACGTCCTGACCTTGCATACCCTCTTAGCATTCTCGCACGCTATGTTGCTCCTGGGAGACACCGACCAGAGCACATGGGTGCAGCGAAGAGGGTGTTGCGCTACTTGTGCAGTACGTCGGGCATGGGGCTAGTGCTTGGAGGGCGCAGTCCAGTGGTCCTCACTGAGCACGTAGACGCTTCTTGGGCTGACGACCAGGCTACGCAGCGGTCGTCACAGGGTTACACCTTCAGCCTTGGTTCCGGCTCTGTTTCGTGGCGGGCTACTTGCTCGTCTTCTGTTCTCGGCTCCAGTTGTGAGGCTGAGATCTACGCTGGGGCTATGGCTGCACAGGAGTTACGCTGGCTCACCTACCTGTTGACCGACCTTGGAGAGCAGCCTCGTTCTCCTCCAGTCCTGTACGTAGACAACAAGGCCATGCTGGCCTTGTGTCGAGAGCAGCGACTGGAGCACAGAACGAAGCACATTGCCCTCCGCTACTTTCTTGCTCGTGAGCTGCAGCAGCGTGGACAGTTGCGACTTGCGTACGTGGCCTCTGAGGCCAACACTGCTGATGTCTTCACTAAGGCACTTGCGCCTTGTGATCATCAGCGTTGTTGCACGCAGTTGGGTCTTGTGCCTGTCTTGTCTCACTTGCTCACTTCTTGACCTTGCTTGTACCTTCACCTATATATACTCTTGCTCTTGCTTGCTTGACTCTTGTATATCTCTATATATGATCTTGCATGTGAACTGGCCTTCTGGCCTTTGAACTTGTGCTCGGAATGTGTGGTGACTTTGTGATCCACCCTGAGCTTTGCTTTGCTTTGCTTGACTGGTCTTGTGACCCCTTGTTCTCCCCCACTTTGCCTATGGGGGTGTGTCAGAACATTATAGCTTACTTATTTGTGTAGGCTATAGTGGGGTATCCCATAGGGGGTACAACCCAGTTAGGGTTTCCTATTTGTACTCACTTCGTTCATAGTTCACTCATTCTCTCGTTCACTTCTTCTCACGCGCAACATGGGCATTCCGCCCGTGTTTCGATGCTCCATTGGCTAGGTGCGCCGTGCGTTGCGGCGCCAGGGAGTGCGGTGCCGTGCCGCCACCGGCGAGGCGGCGAGCGCCGACATGGCTGCTGTGCGTGAAGCGCGTGAGAAGGTGCCGGCGCTTCTTACTCACCTCGGCTACCAGCCGCGCGACACTTTCAATCTTGACGAGACAGCTCTGTGGCTCTCTGTGCTGCCCCGAAAAACATACAGCAACGCCCGCATTCCGGGGCGCAAGATCTCAAAGGAGCGGCTGACCGTCGCGTTTCTCGTCAACGCCGACGGCAGCCATGTTTTCCGGCCGCTCGTCATCAGCAAGGCGCACCGTCCTCATGACTTCCGGCCGGACTACGACCCCGAAGCCGTCTGCTACTGGTGGCATAACGCCAAGGGCTGGATGACCAGTGCGGTAAGTGTGCACCCGGCCGTGTAATTCTATTTGTGCATGTGTTCTTATGTTACTTATGTTAATTTATAGTTTTCTCAACCCGACCCCCCCCCCCCACCCTCCATCCCAATCCCCCTTAATATCGCAGCTCAATGCCGCGATGTATGCCGAAGGGAGGGAAATCGCGGTGCTGCTCGACAATGCCAGCTCCCATATGCTGCGGGACGAGTGCGCGTGGAGCGAAATCGTCTGCGGCATGCGGACCACCCGCCTCAGCAACGTGCGCCTCAATTTCCTGCCGCCGAACACAACCGCCTTCACGCACCCGCTCGACCAGGGGATAATCGCGACCGCGAAGGCCCGCTATCGCCAGCACTGGCTGCGTGCCTTCACGGCGCTGTGGAACGACGACGGCGCAACAAGCGCCGTGGCCCGCTATCGCCCCAATCTGCGCGATGTGCTGGGGTGGCTCTCAGACGCCTGGATGAGTGTCGGTGCGCGCACCATCCAGAGGTGCTTTTGGCGCACGGGCTGCATGCCTCTGTCGTGGTCCCTGGAGCTCACCCATGTGTATGATGATGAGCCGACCCCCCCTGCGTACCCCGACATTGAGCTCGCCGACGACATCGACGATGTCGGCGAGCTCATTGGCGGACTCGGCCTCGGCACCGGCGCAATGACCGCCGCCGAGTACGTCGCCATCGACGAGGGCGAGCCGACGTGCGCGGAGGCGGCAGCGGGCGCGACACCGGATGATGCGGACGTGGGCCTGGTGGCGGTGTTAGAACATATAGCTTACTTATTTGTGTAGGCTATAGTGGGGTATCCCATAGGGGGTACAACCCAGTTAGGGTTTCATATTTGTACTCACTTCGTTCATAGTCATTTCATTCTCGTTCTTTATTTTCACATGGAATCAGAGCAGGTTCCCTCCTAGGGACTGCTTCTAGGGCCCACCGAAGCGCGCCCCGAGGCGCATTTTCCTTTTTTTAGCGACCCGTCGTCTCGCCCCTAGCGGCCCCGCCGCCCTTCGATCGCGGCTCCGCCGCCCTTCCTTAGCGGCCCCACTGCCCTTCGATCGCGGCCCCGCCGCCCTTCGATCGCGGCTCCGCCGCCCTTCCTTAGCGGCCCCGACCGTACTTCGTTCCGCTCCTTCAGCAGGTTCTTGGTCTTACACCTTCTCCTGGTCCTCCTCCTACTCCCTTAGAGGGTCCACAGTCTGTCCCGTCACAGTCACAGCTACAGCCTGCCTCCCCTTTGCCTGCTCCTTCTCCCTACGCTGGTCCGACTGGAGGTCTTACTGAGCGTCGTGAGCCTGCGTCTCGTCCTGCGTCGCCTGTTCGTACTGCGCGCACTGGTGGTCGCGGTTCGCGTCAGCGTCCTCCTCCTGTCCCTCGCACTCACCGGATGTCACTGCGTCCGTCCACTGCTCCTCTGCGTGCCCCTTTGCCTTCTCCTCCTGCTTCCTCTCTTCCTGCTCTTGCCGACCCGGAGTCGGACTCTCTTCGTGCTGCCAGTCCTTCTGTCATACGTCTCCTTGCTACTGCTGTCACTGACCCTTCTTTCGAGTCTTCTGCTGCGTCTGCCCTTGTCACTGAGCTCGTCGACTTTGCTGCGCACTGTCGTCTAGACTACGCTGCTAGTCTTGTCGCTGAGTCTGAGTCTGCCTGTCCTCCGTCCGTCGAGGGTGAGTGTGCCCTTGGCACGGACGTCCTTGAGGACAGGCAGGAGGAGTTCCAGTGTCTGGCCGTCGCTTCACCTCATCTCGCGTCTGTACTGCTAGCCCCTGAGGGAGACCCGGATGCACTTGACATTCCGACTCCGCGCTCGTACGCGGAGGCGATAGAGGGTCCCTACTCCTCTCAGTGGCAGGCAGCTATGGATGCAGAGATGGCTTCCTGGAAGTCCACAGGCACCTACGTTGACGATGTTCCCCCTCCTGGGGCGAACATCGTCAGTGGCATGTGGATCTTCAGGGTGAAGCGGCCGCCGGGTTCTCCGCCTGTCTTCAAGGCGCGTTACGTGGCTCGTGGTTTCAGTCAGCGGCAGGGAGTTGACTTCTTTCAGACCTTCTCCCCGACCCCGAAGATGACCACTCTTCGGGTACTACTGCATGTCGCTGCTCACCGTGACTACGAGCTGCACTCTCTCGACTTCAGCACAGCTTTCTTGCAGGGCAGCCTGCACGAGGAGATCTAGCTGCGCCGCCCTCCTGGCTTCACTGGGTCTTTCCCTCCTGGTACCCAGTGGAGTCTCCGGCGTCCAGTCTACGGTCTCCGCCAGGCGCCACGTGAGTGGCACGACACACTGAGGACTATAGCTTTGCTTGACTGGTCTTGTGACCCCTTGTTCTCCCCCACTTTGCCTATGGGGGTGTGGCAGAACATATAGCTTACTTATTTGTGTAGGCTATAGTGGGGTATCCCATAGGGGGTACAACCCAATTAGGGTTTCATATTTGTACTCACTTCGTTCATAGTCATTTCATTCTCGTTCTTTATTTTCACAGGCGGAGCTATGGAGGGCGCCTACCAAGATGCAGGCCGTGTATGACGAATCCGACCCAATCGGCAGTGAAGCGCGGCGCACAGCACGGGCGGCCAGCGAGATGCTCATCGGCTACGCTCGCGCCGTGAGCGTGACGCCGCGCGACCTTTGCCACCTGTTCGACATTCGTAATCCGATTATCAGGGAGCGCATGGAGCGGGCAAGCCCCGCGCTCAATCTCAACACGGCCCCGCCGCCGCGGCTTTCGCCGACCGTAACTCCGCCGCCTGACACCCCGCGTCCGAGGGGCCGAGTGCTGCCTGGCTGGATGACCCAGCCGTCCCGCCGTCAGCAGCTTCTGGACGCCGGGGTTGGCGCCGCGATGGGCGGGTACGTGGAGGCGGCAGAGTGGATGCATGTGTGAATTCGTTTTGTGGACTCATGAGGAGTCGAAGGTTAGGATGGTGGAGTTTTTGTGGATTTGCTATGTGTTTGGATTGTGCACGTAACGGGCACAATTGCAGTAGAGGGGATGAGGGGCCATGTGGTAGTTCGTGATTGGCCCGGCTTTGTGTGTCAGCTGTTTCAATCTAAGTTGAACAAATGTTGATGTTGCTTGACGATTCAGTTTTGCTTTCGTGTGGATTTCGGTAACGCGCACTTGTGACAACAGGTGCCACCCGACACTGTTACATAACGGACAAAGCGAGCGGTAACCATATGCGCGTTAAATGCACGCGCAAAGCCTGACGAAACCCTTGACGAACCGACGAAATGATGTTTTAGCTTACAGACCCCCTTCACAAGGCAACCGGGAGGGGCTCTAACGAGCATTAGCTGTAGGATAAACCTACTACAGTATTTCCTCTCTATCTGACATCAACTTCCATGTTTTAGCCCATTGTAGAATAGACTCTGTAGTC
Source organism: Closterium sp. NIES-65 (assembly GCA_948144175.1). Lineage (NCBI taxonomy): Eukaryota > Viridiplantae > Streptophyta > Zygnematophyceae > Desmidiales > Closteriaceae > Closterium > Closterium sp. NIES-65. Next base: position 2,138,160 of record CANXME010002232.1, on the reverse strand, counting down.
CGTCGATCATATCACACCCATTCCGTTTGTTTTATTCGCCAGAAACTGACAGACACTTCGACGCGACACGGGCTGCCGAACTGCTGAACCGCATGCTACACCACACAATCCCGTCGTCCGCTCCCCTCCCCCAACCCATGTCATTTCGCCACATCACCTCACCTCCGCGTCGCGCCTCACCTCCTCCTCTCCCCCACTACAACACCTCCCCTCCGCGTTTTCCCGCCTAGCCTCACCGAAACTTTGCTCTCCCCCGAGCTGTGCAGAGGAATTTGCACATTAGGGGCGACGGTTCAGCCCATAATTCATCACTCAGCGGCATTTGCTCGAAGTCAGTTGGCCCCTCCAACACGTCCACAACCTATCGACGACATCTTACCTTGAGAAAGGCTGCTGATTCTCCAGCCAATTCAAAGACCCGTTATTATTCATACAGTCACTCCGCGGAGAATTTAGAAGTACTCTCCATTCCCTTCAACGGAGTCGTGAACAATCCCAGCAGACCTTTCCGCAACTTGCGGCACTCCAGGCATTCCAGCTACCCTAAAATTCTCACTCAACTGTTACCGCCACCGCCGCCGCCATGTCGCCCCCGCCGAGCCCCGCGCAGCAGCCCTCTGCCCAGGAGAGCCTTCTGACCAAGAAGATGGTCATGGGGGGCAGCGTGGTGCTCTGGATCGCTTTAAGCTTCTCCGTTATCATCTTCAACAAGTACATTCTCGACAGCCGACTGCTCAACTGGCCCTTCCCTATCAGCCTGACGATGATCCACATGGCCTTCTGCTCGTCGCTCGCCTTCCTGCTCGTCAACGTCTTCCGCGTCGTGCAGCCGCTGCCCGGCGGGCTCAAGCCCGACATTTACTTGACGAGCGTCGTGCCCATCGGCGCGCTGTACGCGCTGAGCCTGTGGTTCTCCAACTCGGCGTACATGTACCTGTCCGTGTCCTTCATCCAGATGCTCAAGGCGCTCATGCCCGTCGCCGTCTACCTGCTCGCCGTCGCCTTCCGCAAGGACGCCTTCCGCGCCGCCACCTTCGCCAACATGATTCTCATCGCGATCGGTGTCGCCGTCAGCGCGTGGAGCGAGGCCAACTTCAACGCCACGGGCGTGCTGCTGCAGCTCGCCGCCGTCGCGTTCGAGGCGACGCGCCTCGTGCTCATCCAGATGCTGCTGACAGCCAAGGGCATCTCGCTCAACCCCATCACGAGTCTCTACTACATCTCGCCCGTCTGCCTGCTCTTCCTCTCCGTGCCCTGGTTCCTCGTCGAGTTCCCCACGCTCGTCCCCGCCATGGCGGCCGGCGCGCACCCCAGCGTGCTCGTGTTCGGCGCCAACTGCGTGTGCGCGTTCGCGCTGAACCTGGCGGTGTTCCTGCTGATCGGCAAGACGTCGGCGCTGACAATGAACGTGGCGGGGATCATCAAGGACTGGCTGCTCATCGCCTTCTCCTGGTCCGTCATTGCCGATCGCATCACCACCCTCAACCTCCTCGGCTACCTCCTCGCCTTCGCCGGCGTCTGCTGGTACAACCGCGTTAAGATGCACGAGATGAACGCCAAGGAAGCAGCCGCGAAGCAGGCGCAACAAACGGACGAGGAGACGGGCTTGCTTGAGGCGCCCAGAGAAGCTCAAAAGTAGGCCGGGTTGGCAGAGAGGACGTCGGCTGTGCCGTCGGGGTGGCAAAGGCTGCAGCTACGGCCTGCATTTAATGTTTATAATTTAGAGGCAGAGGCTATGGTTGGAATTTAGGTTAGAGCTAGCCCACATATGGTAGCATATGCCATGCTCAATTATTTGCCCCTTGGTACAATTTTATGCAACTAGAGGCCAACTTTTGTTTTCATTATCGGCATATGATACAGAAAATTTGCGCACACGTATGTTTGTTTTTTATTCTCAAACGAGGCTAAATTTGAGGACCAGCTTGGTCATTTGTTATGTCGGTAATGAGGATTTGGCAATATACTTTCTGAAAGCAATATCAAGCCAAAAACCGGAGAAGTTTAAAATGACAGCCGCCAGCTGTGCATGTTCACGACCCTGACAGTTGGGCATTTGCAAGTCAACGCCGCACCAGGCGCGGTCCACGCCTTCATCCATACCCAAGATGGCATCTTTTTGGAGTCTTGATTCAAGCTCTTGTTGTCTCACCGCAAGTAGCTCGACAACCGCATATGATCTGACGGGTTTCGGCTTGCATCTACCCAAACCGCATCCACTTCGTCCTTACTCTCTTCATTGTTATGAGCTCACGTCAACCTCATCACTTGAGGAAGACGCAATCACTTCGTAGTCAATGCTCGTCACCCCCCCTACTTTCTTCACAATAAAAAATATGTTTCAAGAATAGCGGTATCTCCTCGAAACTCAGCCTACTGACTTCCCACCCTCAATCATTCCTTGTTTCCCCGGTGCCTGTCGAGTTACTTTTCGTCAACGTGCCTGTTCAACAGACGCTTCCCGGCTGTCTCGCCTACGCGCAACGTCATATGGCGTGTCTCGCTCGTCTCCGTCTCACGCTTTTGCTCCTCGTTCTCGGGTTGAATCAACGCCTACAGCCCGCCAATGCGCAGTCGAACAATGACTGTTATTGCCAATACACATCCTCCTCTTCACGATACTACCAATATTCGTGCGGGTGCAACACGACTGCCTACGACGAGACCCAAGGTGCGGTACCCCCAAGGTGTGATATCCCGCGCGGGCTGTATTGGACTTAATCGATGCACGTCAGACCCTCAACGAAGATTGGAAGTGAGCCTGACATGACGACGACACCGCCTTTCTGCGGACTCATTACTAGCCCTGCTGCTGTAACCCTAAACCACGTCCGCGTCCACGCCCACAACAGTACCAGAACCTCTGGAGTTAGCTCTTGACTTTTCTCTCTCCCTAATTCCCGTTGACATGCTCTTGCACCCTGCCTAGTTCTCATGTGAAGTTATTTTCGGGCAGCCGCTCCTGGTAGTACCTGTCCATGCATGCCCGGCGGGGGACTGCCAGCGCGCTGCGGCTGAACAACTCTCTGCTTCCCCTCCCCCCTCCACCCTTCCTCCCCCTCTCTTGCTGGTGTCTTTGCAGCGAGGGTGCTTGCGGAGTTCGTACCGTGCGGCCTGACAGACTCCTTCCAGCCGTCCTACTGCTCCGTGCAAGGCGTGCACTGCGACTACCGCGGCATGGTCAACTTGCTGTGAGTGAGCGCATCGCATCGATCATCGAGCACCCCATAGCATGGGGCGGATTCCTCCAGCAGCTTCAGCATCAATGTATCTTGTTAGCGCGCGGCGGCGCCTCGCAGCCCCATCGCATGCTACATGATTTTGTTTCCGAAACACTGCAACTATTGCATCTCGATAGTTACCCACCCAGCCCAACTTTTGCAGCACTGGGCCCTCGGCCGTTGCATGGAATGGCATGGCATCGGCATTGCGTATGGATCTGGATGACATTGACATTGCCGCTTACATGGCGCTTGCTGTCATGCGAGTCATGAAATTTCGTTTGCCATCATGTGAATCCCTTCCTCAGAGACCTCGGCGGTCGATCTCTTGCCGGCTGCAGCATCCCCTACAGCATCAGCAAGCTCACTGCGATGACCAAACTGTACGTCCCTCTCACCACCATCCCTTGTCCCTCCCACCACCACCACCCCTTCTCTTTTCACACATCAACTAGTGCCTTTTGGAGTTGCTTCCATCGCGTTCAATCGCACTTCCTTGTCCGTGTGGCGATATGATAGAATGAGCGATGTCTGCTGTCGTGTGCGGCCATGGCAGGTCCCTGGCGAGCAACAAGCTCATGGGGACTATACCGGACTCCATCTCCACTCTGACCAAATTAGAAAAATTGTGAGTCCGCTCAGCGCCTCAAAGGTCCACCCTGACCTCGTTAAGAAATCGGTGAGTCAGTTCGAGTTCTCTTGTCTTATATCAAAGCCTATTCAACTTTTATCGCCTTCTTCCCACCCTATGTCTTCTCCCTTGCTTACTTCCTTTCATTTGTCCCAACATCCTGTGCGTAGAGAACTATGGGGAAATCAGCTCACTGGCAGCATTCCTTCGGGGATTATGCAGCTCACAACCCTCTCTTACCTGTAAGCTGGCTCTGGAGAACGTCGTACGGGACAGGAGCACAGGAGACATCGCATCTTTGCCGTTCTGCTCCCCTACACAATCGTTGTCGACTTTCTCAGTCTTGACGACTGTGTTAAATTGCAAAATTTTAGGTTGGCGTATGAAAGTTGCAGGTGGTGAAATAACCCCAGATGCCGACTAGAGGTCATGATTAAAAATTAGAAAGTAACAAGAGGTGTCCAGGATTGAAAGGCATTAAGGGTCCCATTTGCCCTCCCATGAATAATGGTATAATCACTCCACGTGTTGTACCTGCAGATTCCTCTCACAGAATCAGCTCACTGGCAGCATTCCTGCCCTACCATCTTATCCTTCCAATTTTATCTCTAACCTGTAAGTATGGTTGAAAACTCCTATCTTGAACCATGCAGTGATGCTGCCCTTACACCATCATCTCAATTTTACCCATCTTGAAAGCTTCCAACTAGCTCCACCTGGGTTTCCCCTTCCTCATGCCCTCTGCTATCCTCTACTCTCTCCCAGGCAACTACAATCCAACCAGCTGTCCGGGCCCCTTCCTGCCTCCTTGGGGAGATATCACGACGCGAGCATGTTGTGAGTGCTGCTCTGAAACGTGTAGAGACGAGGCATAAAGCAGGGGCAGATGGAGGGAGGGAGGAAGGGCGAGAGGAGAGGAGGAGAAAAGTGGGGGAGAGAGAGAGAGTGGGGAGAGAGAGAGAGAGTGGGGAGCGAGAGCGATGGCATGAGAAACATCGGTACGACTTAGTCGTGCCGTATGGAGTTCCTTATTGGGCATCACTCAATTTAGCGGCCTGCCATCTCCCAGCCCTGAGAGCATCTTACTATCCCCTGCCACGTGGCCTGACAGGAACATCGACTGGTATAACTTCACATGTCCAATCAACGAGGGAAGATGTGTGGTGCACCAGTTTACACGCTATCCATTCTGCCGCTTCTGCCCGGGCTTCTGTGCCACTTGCAACCCTTCTTACCGTACGTCAACATGCCTCGTGCTGCTGCTCACGTTTGGGGCACCTTTGGAGTTAGCCTCCACGATGCTGCTCTCTTGTGTACGCCAATCTCACCACTCCAATATCGTCTCGTGCACGCATAGCCCGATTCTTACTTGCCGTGGATCCTTTGCCTCTCTGGTTATCTCTTTCCAGTGGCATCCACAGATTACATGGACCAAGACTTAGAAGAAGTAACGGCCCCCGACATCGCAGGCATTGTGGTTGCGTCTGTGGTCATCTTGCCTGTGCTGCTGCTGATCGTGTACCTGACTTACACCCGTGTCAAGGAGCAGAGGGAGAAGGAGAGGCGGGAGAAGGAGAGCAAGGAGGAGGGGGAGGCGGAGAGGATGGAAGGCGGAGGCAGTGAGGGGGAGAGGGAGGAGGGGGGAGATGCGAAGGCTTCTGTGGTGGAGAGTGGCAGTGGATGGTGGATGTTCAAAAAGAGCAGTGGTGCTGGCGCAGAGGCAGCAGCAGGGGATGTTTCACTGGCACTACCAGCAACATTAACAGCCAGCACAGCAGCAGCAGGAGAAGGAAAAGAAGCAGCAGCAGTAGGAGCGGCTGTGGCAGGAGGAGCAGGAGGGGCAGGAGGAGGGTGGAGGTGGCCGTGGCAGGCAGCTGCTGCTCCTGCAGAGGCAGCAGCAGCACACGCAGCAGCCGTTGCTGCAGCAGGAGGCGCAGCAGCGGCAGCGGCAACGGGGGCAACAGGGGGAAATGTGGGAGCAGCAGCAGCAGTGGCGGAGGCACGTCCGATGGTGTGCCGGCAGTACTCGCTGGCGGAGGTGGCGGCAGCGACGGGCGAGTGGGCGGAGGCGAAGCGCATTGGCAGCGGCAGCTTCGGGGATGTGTACAAGGGCGCCAACCCCACCGCTCCCCATGAGATCTGGGCTGTCAAACGCGCCAAGGTCCTCACCAACGACTTCAAGCGCGAGGTACGCCGCAGACGCTCTCACACCAATGTCCAGGCTCCACACGCTCTCACTGAGAGAGCTCCACACACACTCTTACCAACGACTTTAAGCGCGAGATCAGCTGCACAAAATCTGATTTCTAGGCAATCGTACGGTATCCCCTTTGCAGGCTGTAGCATTGCTCGGCTTCCATGTTCGCTCCCTCCTTCCGTGGTAACCTGTCCTCTTTTTCCCCTACCCCCTCGTCCACACACTCCCGCCCCCTTGGCGGCGCACAGGTGAACGAGATGGCGATGCAGGGCCACCCAAAATCCTCCCTGCCCTCCAACCTGTCCACTTATACCCCTCACCCGCACCACCCCTCCCCCCCCCCCCCCCCCCCCTGGACGGTGCGTAGGTGAACGAGATGGCAACGAAGAGCCACCCAAACCTGGTGAGGCTGATGGGGTATTGCTTCGACATCAGCCCAGACACGGAGCGCATGGAGCAGATCGTCATCTACGAGTTCGTTGACAACGGCGACCTCGACCGCTGGATCGGCCCGAGTGAGCTTTCCTACCCAACCATGCTGCCCTGCCTTTCACTGCAGCCGTGACCACATATGCAGCATATCAACGGCTCTCATCCCCGTTGTTTTACTTGCACTTTGATAGTTGTTTTGTGCCGTGCATGCCTGCAGGGAGTCCCCACCCCCTGTCAGCGCGGGAGCGGCTGGACATTCTGATCGGCATGGCCCGCGGCCTCGAGTACCTCCACAGCTTCGGCATCGTGCACCGCGACATCAAGCCCGCCAACATCCTGCTCGACAAAAACATGCAGGTCAGTGGATGCCAACATGCAGGTCAGTGGATGCCAACATGCAGGTCAGTGCACACCGGCATGCAGGTCAGTGCACTCCAACATGCAGGTCAGTGCACACCGGCATGCAGGTCAGTGCACTCCAACATGCAGGTCAGTGCACACCAACAAAGACATCCTTGACCTGCCCTTATTTCCAAGTTTTAAGGTCCCTTAAAAACTACAAGTGTCACCCATCCATTAAACAATGAACATTGGCTCAAGTAACTAGTTTGTAGTGGGATTCTTTGTGTTCAATCATTCCCCTTGGGGCCCATATCATGCAGCCCAAGATTGCGGACTTTGGGCTGGTGAGGCATGGCGAGGGCACGTCGGTGATTGCCACGCGGGTGATGGGCACACCGGGCTATGTGGACCCGGCTTACTACAAGTCACAGAAGGCCACGCCAAAGGCTGACGTGCACAGGTATTAGCACATATATTTTTCCGTTCTGAATCATGGGTGCATTATATCTCTTGAGTTGGACACCTCGTAATGCTTGCTATGCTATTTAATGCTTGTGTACTTGCTCTTGCTTGCAGCTTTGGAGTGGTGATGCTAACGCTCATCACTGCTCGCAAGGCGATCTACAACGCGGAGGCAGATCAGATCAACCTCAAGCAGTGGGTGGCTCCGCTGCTAGCGGCGGGCGACGCGGGCGTGATGAGGGACCCGCAGCTGGAGGCGCCGGACGACTTGGTGCTGCGCATGGCCCGCCTCGCCCTGCGCTGCACGGCCATGCCCACCGCCTCGCGCCCCTCCATCAGCCGCGTGCTCGGTGAGCTGCTCGTCATGAAGGAGGAGTTTCTCGGGCAGGACGAGGACCGCATGGCGGCGCGCATTGACCGCGAGCTCGAGAGCTCCGAGAATGTCAACCTCAGCATGGAGATTGCGCGCGCCCAGGGGGCGAGGAGCAGCGGAGGACTCTCCAGCAACGCATGAGGCCAATTGTTTGTCTCCGGCGAGAATTGTTCAGATTGGCTTCCGTTAGACGCTTATGGGACCTTAATTTAGCCGCCATACAACTACCGTATGCACTCCCTAAATTGTGCCCAGGCGTAAAAACCAACTTTTTTTTTAACGAACAAATGAATGTGTCATTGAGACTGGGCATGGTGGATTCAAGCCAGACGAGTTAAGTTTAGTTCAAAGTTGTAGCTTAGGAAGCTAAATAGTGCGAGGCCATTCTTGCAATCAAGATATGCTTTGCAAGGGTTGCTCCTCCTCCCGACCTCTGCTGCAGGCCTTCGGTGGGCTTAAAGCAGCGGTATACATTTGGCAGGGGGGGTGCCCAAAGTTTATAAAAGGGACATGGTGGATACCAAGTTACAGGCCCACTCAACTTCACTCACGAGCGACGGTTCCCAAGAGTCCCCAACCCTGCCACCAGCCAAGTCCACTCAAGCGCCGAAAGTTTATACATGCCAAAAGTATACTGAAGGTGCTCCCTCCCCGACAAGCCATCACCCACTTTACCCGTGAACTACTAAGGAAACTAGCTCTTCACGCCAATCTGTGCCATCACGATCAAGCTTGCGGGCTCGCTTAGGTCAAACGCCGTCCATAGCATGGCGTAGGGTTTGCGACGCCTCGTAAGACCTCGCTTCTTAGACTCGCCTCAACGCCCGTCGCGGCGTCACCTCTCGGCAAATCCGCTCCCGAAGTCGCCGCGCTGCAAATTCATTCGCCGCGTCGCATCGCCGCAAATCTGCGCGCGGCTTCCCCTCGCCGCAAATCCACGAAGCGGCGTCGCCTCCCCGCAAATCCGCGAAGCGGCGTCGCCTCACCTCAAATCCGCGAAGCGGCGTCGCCTCCCCGCAAATTTGCGAAGCGGCGTCGCCTCCCCGCAAATCCGCGAAGCGGCGTCGCCTCGCCGCAAATCCGCGAAGCGGCGTCGCCTCGCCGCTGATCCGCGAAGCGGCGTCGCCTTACAGCTCCCCGTCCTCCCCGTCGTGCCTCCCGTTCTCCCATTCCCACCCCCGATCTCCCCTTACAGCTCCCCGTTCTCCTCCGCGTGCCTCCCATTCAACCATTCCCATTCCCGTTTCCCTCTCTTCCTCGCCTTCCCTCGTTTCCCTCTCTTCTCTCCCTTCCTTCGCTTCCCAATCTTCCCTCCCTTCCCTCGTTTCCCTCCCTTCCCTCGTTTCCCTCGTTTTCTCTCGTCCCTCCCTTCCTGAGTTTCCCTCTCTTCTCTCCCTTCCCGCGGTTCCCTCTCTGCCCTCCCTTCCCTTGTTTCCCTCCCTTCCCTCGTTTCCATCTCTTCCCTCCTTCCTTCGTTGCCCTCTCTTCCCTCCCTCCCCTCGGTTCCCTCACTATCCTCCCTTCCCTCGATTCCCTCTCTTCCTCCCCTTCCCTCGTTTCCATCTCTTCCTCGCCTTCCCTCGTTTCCCTCTCTTCCCTCCCTTCCCTCGCTTCCCTCTCTTCCCTCCCTTCCCTCGTTTCCCTCTCTTGCTCCCCTTCCCTTGTTTCCCTCTCTTCCCTCCCTCCCCTCGGTTCCCTCACTAACCTCCCTTCCTTCGATTCCCTCACTTCCTCCCCTTCCCTCGTTTCCCTCTCTTCCCTCCCTTCCCTCGTTTCCCTCTCTTCCCTCCCTTCCCTCGTTCCCTCTCTGCCCTCCCTTCCCTTGTTTCCCTCTCTTCCCTCCCTTCCCTCGTTTCCCTCTCTTCCCTCCCTTCCCCCATTTCCCTCTCTTCCCTCCCTCCCCTCGGTTCCCTCACTATCCCCCCTTCCCCGTTTCCCTCTCTTCTGTCCCTTCCCCCATTTCCCTCTCTTCCTCGCCTTCCCTCGTTTCCCCTCTCTTCTGTCCCATCCCTCGTTTCCATCTCTTCCTTGCCTTCCCTCGTTTCCCCTCTCTTCCCTCTCCCCTCGTTTCCCTCTCTTCCCTCCCTTCCTTCGTTTCCCTCTCTTCCCTCCCTTCCCTCGTTTCCCTCTCTTCCCTCCATTCCCTCGTTTCCCTCTCTTCCCTCCCTTCCCTCGTTTCCCTCTCTTCCCTCCCTTCCCCGTTTCCCTCTCTTCTGTCCCTTCCCATGTTTCCCTCTCTTCCCTCCCTTCCCTCGTTTCCCTCTCTTCCCTCCCTTCCCTCCTTTCCCTCTCTTCCCTCTGGTTCCCTCCCCTCCCTCCTTTCCCTCCAACCCCTCCCTTCTCCCCCTTCTCCCCATTCCCTCCCTTCTCTCCCTGCTTGCATTCAGAATCTCTCCTTTTCCTCCCTCCCCTCCCGTCTCTCCCTTCCCTCCCTTCTCTCCCTTCTCTCCCTTCCCTCCCTTCTCTCTCTTGCCTCCCTTCCCTCCCTTCCCTCCCTTCCCTCCCTTCCCTCCCTTCCCTCCCTTCCCTCCTTTCCCTTCCTTCCCTCTTACCCTCTCTTCCCTCCCTTATCAACCTTCCCTTTCTTCCCTCTCTTTCCTCCCTTCTCTCCCCTCCCTCCCTTCCCCCTCTTCCCTCCCTGCGATCTCTTTCTTCTCTTCTCTCCCCCCCCCCCTCCCCCCCCCCCCACCTTCTCCTCCATCCCTCAGCACGGCCCCCATCAGCGCCAAAAATTTAGGGCCGCCCCTTGTCCATCTCCTCAAGCCCTCTAACCTTCTGGTCATCCCTGCCTTGTTGTCTCCCCTTCATGCCTCCCATCACCACTCCTTCCTCTAGAATGTTCCTTGGGCTCATACCCCCTCCTCTGACCTTCCTCGCAACTTGTCTCACCTTGTCCTTCCCCCACCGTGCTGTTTCTTGTCTGTGAAGTCATCGCGACTCCACCGTTGCTTGTGCTGCAGAGGGAGTGCACAGGAAGTTCAACCAGTTCCAAGGATTAGACACCCGAACCTATCCACTGCAGTGTGAGTCGGTCTGCTATCTGCACCCACCCTACCCTCCAACGTACCCTGCCGTACCCTTCTATCTCCTCCCATACCCATACATAGGCCAGCCAAACTCACCCCTCCCCTGCCATACCTTGCCGCTCCTTGCCATACCCTGCCCTACAATTCCCTCTTTAGCACAAGTGTACCTCCCCATTCCATACTCCAGCCATACCCATCCATCCCACACCATACCCATCCATCGCCTGCCATACCCATCCATCCCATACCATACCCATCCATGCCTGCCATACCCATCCATCCCATACCATACCCATCCATCGCCTGCCATACCTATCCATCCTGCTCCATACCCTGCCATACCCTACCCTTCGTTTTGCGCTCGCAATCCATCGATGGATCAATACATTAGGTCCCCCCACTTCCCTACCTGTCCTCTCATCCACCCCTGCAGGAATAACTTCCAATCCCTGCACACACCGCTGCTTTGTTTTGCCTACTCCCTACACCAAGTTCCCCACTCCTTTCTTATGTTGCCCGCCAGAAATCATTGATGTTCTCGCAATGACGTGGGTGTCGACAACGATTGACGCTAGGTTTCAGGATTGGTTCTGAAGATGAGCAAAAAGAGCAGCGACAGGGTGAAGGGGGATAAAAATCGAGCACGGGCATATGACTAACAACATGGGGGGTATGGTGGAATCCAGGGTTGGGTGATTAGGGTCCTTGTATTTAGTCAATACTGTTGTAAGTACTCCATTTGTAAAACGTTGCAAAGTGTTTATAGCTTGAAGGCCTTCAATGTACTGAACCCAGACACAGTGGGCGCAAACCCGCATGTGGGAGTGTTTGGATGTATAATATACCACAAACGGAACCTGTCAACTATGCTGGGAGCTGCCGCACGTGCAGCTTGCTGCAATTGCATGCCTGGCATGGTGTGCAGCAGAAGAGAGCAATGCAGTGTGAGATGCTTGGTGGACCTGCCAGTGAGGGGAGTGCCATTGCTTGGTCAGAGGCGCTTATCACCTAGACCACCACCATCATCCGAAGCAGCCCCATTTCCACCTCCACCTGCCCCCAGGCCAGCAGCAGCAGAAACGGATGCGGAGTGGTCTAGCATCCCTTCCAGTGCTGCCATGTGTGCCGCACAAAAGTCGGCAGGCGAAACCAAGCCAGTCATGCCTGCCGTGTGACGGGTCGTGCACGCAAGCTTGGCCGCTAGCAGCTGGGAGGAAGACACGGGGGTGGTTGGGTTGGGAGAATGGAAGGGGGGAAGTAGGCAGAAGCAGTGAGAAAAGAAAAGGGAGGAGGGTCTAGGGAGACTCGGCGGGGTGAGTATGGTATGAGGAAGAATGGGGCGGGGCTGGGGGAACGAGGAGATGAGAAGAGGAGGATGGTTTGCATGTTGCATGGGGGTGAGAGCGGGCCTGAAGGATTGAACTCACATTCCATTGGGCTGGTTGTAAGGAGGGTCGAGAAAAGGGTCCGAGGAGGACGGAAGAATGATAAGGGGGACCTTGACATGCAAATGCAGCTCGCAGGGGGAAACATGGGGCTATCACGTGGGGAATATGGGGCTATCAGGGGGAGAAATGGATCCGACATGGGGGGAACAGGGGGTCTGATGGAGGGAAACATGGGGCCTGATGGGGGGAAACATGGGGCCAGATGGGGGGAAACATGGGGCCTGCTGGGGGGAAACATGGGGCCTGATGGGGGGGAAGCATGGGGCCTGAACATGGGGCCTGATGGGGGGGAGCATGAGGCCTGATGGGGGGAAACATGGGGCCTGATGGGGGAATGCGGAAGGGGGGATGCGCAAGGGGGATGGGGAAGGGGGAAGGCGGAAGCGGGAACGAGGAAGGAGAACGCGGAAGGGGGAATGCCAAAGGGTTACGGCGAAAGGGGGAACGCGGAAGGGGTTAGGCGGAAGGCGGAATGCGGAAGGGGGTTGGCGGAAGGGGGAACGCTAAAGGGGGATTGCGGAAGGGGGAATGTGGAAATGGGAACGCGGAAGGGGGAACGCGGAAGGGGCGGCGCGGAAGGGGGGATGCGGAAGGGGGAGAGCGGATTGGGGAATGCGGAATGGGGAATGCGGAATGGGGAATGCGGAATGGGGAATGCGGAATGGGGAATGCGGAATGGTGAATGCGGAATGGGGAATGCGGAATGGGGAATGCGGAATGGGGAATGCGGAATGGGGAATGCGGAATGGGGAATGCGGAATGCGTTTGGGGGCACGTGACGCAGCTCCCACCTCTTCTTATATGCGCAAAGACGGTGTGTCCCCTTGGAGAACACGATTCGTCACTGGTACCCGCGCGCGCTATGAATATTACGAGCGCCCTTGCTGCGCGCGTTTTGCTTGCGTGCGCTGCTATCCTGAGCGCGAAATGCTGGAGCGCGCTATGCTGGATCGGGCGGAATGTTAGGGCGCGTGCGAGGCTAGAGGTGAGTGCGATACAGTTGCTGCACAGGATGCTGCTTGCGCGCGATTTTTATAGTCGTTTCGCCCTTTTGGCTGATTATCCTTCGTGCCTAACTCACGCGCCACTTCGTGTGTGGTCTGGTCGCGCTGCTGGCGTAGCACCTTCTAGCGCGCGCCGTGGTTGATTCTTTCTGGAGTAGGTAATAGGCGCTTATTTTCCTTGGTGTGTGAGAGTGAGTGGTGAGTTCGGTAGCGAGGGCATCTCATCCATTCTGTGACTCAACCAACCCCACTCTGGTTCCTTCACAACACAAGTGCATCTGGTTTTCGCCAACTCTCTCGCTTTCCCAGTTTTTTTTCGTCTGGGCGAAATGGAGTTACATCACTGTACAAAACAAACAGTAGCGCCAAATGTATACCGCTGCTAACGAGCGCCACAATGAACTTGTCATTGTGCTTGTAAGCCACTGCTCAGTACGAGATTTAATTGTCATTCAGCAAAGCTTTCATACTATATATTACCACATTACTATTATGAAGTTATTATTGTTTCAGCTACCACGTGTACCCACGATAAGCTGTACAATGTATATCCATATAATTAGCTTTTTGCCGTCGAGTAGTTAGTGTTTGGACGCTAAGACGTACTCGACGTACCCCTTCCAGCAGAACTTCGATGGCCCTGCAAGACTTCTTGGTCTACTCCGATGACTTCGAATGCTTGCTGTCTGCGGTTCTCTTGCGCTCTGCATTGCTGCTCTTAGACGTCTTCGATTGCTTGCTGTCCGCAACTCCCTTGTGCTCTGCACTGCTACTCTTGGTCGTCTTCAACCGCTTCTTGCTGTTCGTGCTGCTTGACCTGCTGCTTGTCGAAGTGGGCTTGGGAGGAGCCGGGGTATGCTTGCTGCCTGCAGCTCTCTTGTTCCCTGCACTGCTGCTCTTGGTCGTTTCCAGCCGTTTGTTGCTTTTTGTATTGCCTAATTTGCTGCTCGCTGAAGCGGGCTTGGCAGGAGATGGGGCAAGTGGGGGAGAGGTGTTCTTAGAAGTGGAGGAGGACGAAGAGGAGGATTTGGAGGAAGACGAGGAAGAGGAGGAGGAGGAGGAGGAGGAGGAGGAGGGCTTGGAGGAAGACGAGGAAGAGGATGAGGAGGAGGAGGAGGGCTTGGAGGAAGACGAGGAGGAGGAGGAGGAGGAGGGCTTGGAGGAAGACGATGAGGAGGAGGAGGAGGAGGAGGAGGAGGAGGAGGGCTTGGAGGACGAGGAGCTGGAGGAAGAAGAAGAGGAGGATTTAGATGAACTGGATGGAGGAGGAGACTTTGTCTTTGACTTGCTGGTGGTGCTGCTCGTCCCACTCTTGTCCTGGTGCGAAATCACATCTCCGCCCCCCGCTGCTCCACCGTTCTTCAGCTCATTGAACAGCAAGTCAGCCCAAATATCCGGCAACCCCGGTTCGCACCAGTGCGAGCAGTCGTCCCCGTTCCCGCTCTTCCCGTCCCATGGCCCCACGTGCGCGTCTGGTCTCAGCAACGCCATCCGGAAAATATCCAACACGCGCACAGCAGGATACGGCTTCAAAGCCGCCTTCTGCGCCGTGAGATACGGAGCCTCTTTAGACTTCCCCATAGCATATTCTCCTTCGGACGGAGTGAAAGGCGCGGTGGCTTTAGCACAACCCATGCCTTTTGTCTTGAACGCGGAGCTGTAGTGTCTAGGGGAGTAGGTGAGGTAGAATACTTGGCCCTTGTAGTTGCTCTTAGTGAGGTAACTGGCGACTGTGATTAGGGACAGCCGGGCGGCCTCGAATTGGTCTGCTTGCACGGGCTGGCCCTTCTGGTACAGCAGTCGCTTGCTGGCAGGAGCCTGAGGGGGCAGGGGCAGGGGAGATGTAGTACATACAGGAGAAGGGTAGGCACGACGGGAGTGCATGACTTGAGACATAAGGTGAGATGCGAGGGAGCGTGCGAGTGGTGAGAGCAGCGGGAGCAGTTTGAGCAGTGGGGTCAGTGGAAGTGGTGCGAGCAGCGCAAGCAGCATGGCGCTCACATTGTCGAACCAGTGGCCGTGGGCGAACACAAACACGTCCGCTGTCTTGAGCAGCGACGCCCACAGCGGAGACGGCTTGTCCAGGTTGATGGTCCACGTGGCACTCGAACTGTCGGACGTGCCCTGGTGGCGAATTAAGGGCGAAAACGATGGCGATACACGCAGAGAGAGAAGTGGTACAAAACACTCCTTGGATGTTATCCCCGTGCTTCACAAAACGCTTCACGAACCGTTACAAAAAAAAAAAAACAATATCTGCAATAGAGCATGATTATTGAGCAGTAAAATAGGCAGGCCTTGCCAGTGAGTCACGTACCGCCGGCTTGGAGTCAACTAGAAAGGGGTCCTGAATCCGAATGAACTTAGTACCGTACTTGGGTACCTCGAACACCTCATAATCGCCTGGCACTCCGGGGAAGGTTCCCTTCCAATCCTGCCGGCGGGAAGGGCACACGGGAGGTGAAGACGTGGGGAGGGAGGGAAAGAGGCAGTGGAGGTTGGAAGAGTGGTCTGTCAGATGCCCAATCTCAGTAATTCCTGTGCGGTATTTGTGTTTTTTGTATACTGGGAAACGCAAACGCACTACAGTGCTGAGGAGACGTATAGAGGATTTCGAGGCGGGAAGTCAAGCGAGTCAAAAGAGTCATCGGAGACAACGACGCGAGCGAGCGAGCGAGCAGGCGCAGCGCGCACGCACCGGAGCGGGAGTGGCGGCGCTGACGAGGCATCGGATGGCTTCGAAGAGGTTGTTGATCATGGAGTCGCCCGCCAAGGCCACCACCTTGCCGCGCAGCAGCGACAGGAACGACGCCGCGTCGAACCTAGAGAGCGAGCATTCCGGCTGTCCCGGCACCCATTTGTAGTTGCGGTAGTCGAAGCTGGTCTGCCCGTTCTTCTCGCAGTTGCGCGTCTTCCCCGCGTACGCGCACGACTTCCCCGTGTACTGCGCCGCATAGCCCTCCGCGCGCACCCACCTGCGGGGGAGACGAGGCGAGGAAAGACGAGAATGAGGGTGAACCCGGCGGAAAGGCCTGGGGAAACGCGAGGAGGTAAAGGTCTAGCTGCGCGGACGAGGAGCTATTTTTGCAAAAACAGGGCTGGGACTGGCTCATGCATCGCCGGAACGACTTTTGAGTGGGCTCGAAAGTCCTATTGACGAAACTCACGTTCCATTGGCGTAGTCGCAGACCGGCCCTGCGTTTACTGCGACAGGCGTGGCGACAAGCACGGAGATCAGAACCGCGGCGAGTGTGACGAGCGGCGGCGTGAAGCTTGCCTGCGACCCGAAGACGACCCGGCGACGGGCCATCTTAGGTTCGCTTTGCCGGGACTTCTGTAGGCTAGCCCGCTGCCTTGCGCGTCGAGAGAGCTGCCTGTGTTTCGTGAGAGGTCTTTGATGCTGTCGCACAGCAAGGGAACGATGTCGCGTGATTGTGTAGTGAATAGCTGACTACAAGGTTAGCGTTTTACATTTAAGGAGGACAACATTAGTAAGCGAGGGTGTTAACTCCAGCGTCTTGAAGATTACAGTCAATGGTCGCAGAGTCTTTTGAACTCTCCGACCTAGCCTGTTTACAAGGACGACGCAAGTGGGTCGCTAGTTTGCCTAAAGGGTCGGCCAATGTCGGTCGGTGCTCAGCAAAGTTGCTTGTGTGCGACAATGCTTTGCGACAGGATGTTTTGCGGTCCACTAGCTTGCCTTTCCCAGAACGGCCGAAGCGCAACCCTTGTGAGATGACTGGCGCGCGCCGACACTCCGTTAGAATATGAATGAGCAGGCCAGTCGGATCGGACGGAGAGTGCTCATTACAAACAGAAGTGGGGTCATCACGGACAGAGAGTGCTGATAGTTGTAGTGAACTAGAACCTCCCCCCTCACTGCCTTGCTTGCTGCCGAGTGGAAAAGCTAGGGGAGGAATGAATGGCGGCGGTAGTACATGCAGCAATTGGGGTGGACAGGGGGGAGTGAGTGAGTGAGAAAGTCGGAGCGCGATACTCTTGAATGTCAGACGAATTGGGATGGACGGCTAGGGTCTTGTCCAGTGCAGCGATGCGGGTCTCCCCGAATTGGAATTGGAAAATGATCAACGAAACGATTTGGCGCGATGGTGGGTACAAGAGCCGTTCGTCTTCGCGATTGAAATGAAAGCTCTTTACAGGATGAACGCGTATTCGCAAGGTATAATATCAACCAAAACTCACGTATTCGCAACTCCTCCAATACTCATGGAAGGTAGAATATCAACTAACGCAGATGTCCCATAATGATACAAAACTGCGAGAATACACGTCGTGGACAGTGGAATACAAACCATCCTGTTTATCTGCAAGTACATTTTGATGCCACTACCTTTGATACAACATGTGATACCTCAACGAGCTTAGGTTTCCCCAACCCCTTATAGGCAGGCAGTTGACACCAATGCATCATGCGATCATCTCACTTCCCAGAGGCTGCTTCCCTCTTTCCGCAAAGCTGCTGCCCCCTTACACCCTGCTTACACCAATTCCAAAGAGCGCCCATTCTATAATGCACCATTTACTTCCCCTTCCCCAAGATGTTGTGATGTCTAACCCCCTAGTGTCTCCTCTTGCAAACCAGTAGCCTCCTACCGTACATCGCCTGCCGCGCACAGCCCCTGTTCAGGCACCGGCCACTATCCTCCACAAGCACCAAGGTTACAAACCCCTGGAGGGATGACGTGTGATTTGGAGACTCTCGTCAGAGGCGTCACACGTGCACCACACGTGTCGCACACTCCACCGCCTGGTGCAGCCTCCTCCAGTAGCACAACTAGAAAGCCCAACGGTCGTCCCCAATCGCCTGGCCTCACACACGCTGCCCTGCAAATAGTTTTTAACCACTTCGTTCCGTGAATACCCTGGCTATCGGTTTCCCGTCTCTCCGCTCCCGCCTGCTGCTCCTAGGCTGTGTGCGGAGCTAGCAGGCGGAGCTCCCGCGTCAGCATCCGCGGAGGGGGACTCGAGTTTGCGGTACATGCGGAACGGGTCGCGCACGTCGTCCGTGAGGGCGAGACGAACCGCGAAAACGACCACCGGCGCCGCCATGCACGCCGCCATGAGCGTGCGCGCTTGCTTCGGTGTAAGCCGCGCAGCGGACATAGCAAGCGGGTGGAAGAGAATATCAGCTCTGTAGGTTATGATTCCGCCGAGAACTTGACCGCGAATCTGGGCGGCGAAACGAAACCTATGAGACTCAAAGCAGTGACAACGATGTTGGTAGGGGCGGGAGCAGGCTTCCCGGCACCGGGGAAAAACGAGTGATACCGTAGTAGCCCTGTTTTCGTGGTATCAATGGGGAGTCCAGAAGGTGGTGGTGGATGGATCTGGATTAAGGGCTGTGCATCGATGATGAACCGAACAGACGAGCCGGCGCTAGTGAGACAAGGTGGCCTGAGGGAAAGCACCCTAAAGGAAAAGCGCCCCGGAAAAGCGAGTATATTTTAGGACAGCAGATGGAACATGTGCTTGATAGAGATGTTCGTTTAGCGCGATGCAATACAAAGTTCGAACATTCTGCACCCCGCTGAACCTCCCAAGGTTAATTGTAAAAAACAGTATACCCCGCCCCTAGTTTCCTTCCTACACTAGACGTGCAAGCATCTAGTATCAGCAGCAGACACAATTGCCGCTTCTTGGGTGTTAAGACTGCTTATATTTGACAGGCAAATGATGAAACGCCATGTATATGAAGTTCTGGACCCTGGTTGGGGGACTAGCTTTGATGGAGATGTACAAAATAAAACCCCAACATCCATCAATCAGCACCCATCTGCCTTTCTATTCCTATCCATATACTGTACACTCGTGCCTCCTCTTTCAACTCACTCTACAGTCTGAGCTCCCTCTCCCTCGCCATCTCCTCCATCCCCTCCTCCGATCATCCCCTTCTTCCTCCTCGTCCTCCTCCTCTTCCTCCTTCCTTGCCTCTCCCTCATCAAACTCTTCGTCCTCCTCACTCTCATCCTCGCTATAATCCTCCTCCAGAAAGGGAAACAAGTCGCGAATGCCTGCTCTTTCACCAAGTCTTTCTATCAGTGCTTCTCTCAAGCTCACACCTGCTCCACCCTCTTCAGCATCTGAAGTCTGCATGTTGCGACCATCACCATTCCTCATGCCAGTACCAATACCACCATCACTTCCATCCCCATCACCATCACCACCACCACCACCACCCCCGTTACTCATAACCCTCCTCCTACTCCTCGCACCCTCCCCTTCCCTCCCCTCATCCACCGCTCCCCCCTCCCTCCCCCGCCTCCCCCCTTCCCTCCCTACTTCCCTCTCCCCTCCCTCTCCACCCCCCCTCCTCTCCCCCCGCCTACCCACAGCAGTAGCAAGCGCCAGCAAGCTGCCAAAAGTTGCCACTCGGTCCTGCCCCATCAGCTGGGCGTGCTGGCGCTGCAGGCGCAGCCTCGGGATCTCCACATCCGCAGCCATTCTGGGCACGCCAAAGGGCTGCTCGCGCCGCCGCTTGTTTGCCTCCATGACGCTCTGTGCGTTGGATGGCAGGCCCTTGGGGGATGTTGCTGTTGGAGCCCAGATCTTGACCGTTGATTCGATGCCACTGGTGGCGAGGATGGTGGCTGATGGGTGGGGCTCTAGACAGTTGACCACCTGAGAATAGGGATGGTGGGGACGTGGGGGGGAGATGAGCAAGTAGGGACAGAGGAAGGAGGGACGGAGTGGGAAAGAGAGCAAGGAGCTTGATTCTTTGTGGACGGTTAGGTTCTATGGCAGGGGGCTAGGGTTACTCATGGACCCGGGGACCCCATGGTGGAATGGAGGATGACCCAGGGAGGGGGACATGGGGGAGGAGGAGGAGGAAGGAAGAGGAGTGGGGAGAAACGGAGGGGACAAAGGCAGGTGGGGAAGGGGGAGAGGGGGAGGGAGCACAGTGCTGCGGTGGGGAGAGCAATGGGCCAGCATAGGGGCACGGTTGTGCACGGCTGGGTGGCTTGCGCAGAGGATGGAGCATCGGCTTACAAATGCCCTCACTCTCTCACAAGCACATCATCCCCATCCACTCACAAGCACCCCCACACCCCCCTCCAAATTACAAGCCCCCCACATCTCATAAGCCACGAGCTGGATATGTGCGTGTTTCATTTCAGCATAAGCGATTGCGGCCAGAGAGACAACTTTTAAGGTGCCTCACAAACTCATTCCGCTCACATGCACCCCCCATGCACTCACATGAAACTCCCATGCACTCACATGAAACCCCCATGCACTCACATGAAACCCCCATGCACTCACATGAAACCCCCATGCACTCACATGAACCCCCCATGCACTCACATGAAACCCCCATGCACTCACATGCCCCACCAATCCACTCACATGTCCACCCATGCACTCACATGCACGTCGCCAGGCATCATGGCCACGAGCTGCCCCCCAACCTTCCTCCACAGAAACACATGTCCGCAGTCCGACCCACTCGCCACGTACTCGCAGCGCGGCCCAAAGAACGACACGCCCTTCACCGTCTTCTCGTTGCGGTGCCCTGAATACACCTCTATCCTGTCCCCATACGCACCCGCTGCTTCCTCCTCTTCCCCTTCCTCTTCCTCCTGCTCCTCACCTTCCTCCTCATCGTTTTCTGCCATGTGTGCTACTCCCTGCCCCTCCCTGCCCACCTGTCCGTACCCTACCCTTCCTTGAGCTACGTGCGTTCGCTCGCCCCACATCTCCCCCTCATCCCTCTCACCCTCATCCCTCTCACCCTTGTCCCTCTCCCTCGCATCACTCTCTTCCATCTGCTCACCTCCTTCCCTCCTATTACCCTCTCTACTACCCCTATCATCCCCTGTAGCATCACACTCTCGTCTCCTCTTATCTCCCATCTCTCTTGCTCCTCCATCCCCCTCTTCTCCCCTGCCACGCACCACTGCCTCCTCCATTCCATCCCTTGCAGCAGCAGCAGCAGCAGCAGCAGCAGCGGCAGCAGTACCGACACCATCAGCAGCACATGCATCAGCAAGTGGTGCGACAGCAGAGGCAGACGCTGCCCCTGAGGCAGTATGAAACGTGCGCTGCAGCCAGGAAAGACGACGAGGACGAGCTTCACTCGAACCATCACCAGGAGTAGCAGGAGAAGATGCAGCAGCAGCAGCACCACCACTGCTGCTACCGCTGCCACCTTCCCCACCAGCACCTAACCTCTCATCACCACTGCGACTTTGTCCGCTGCTGCCCCTGCCCCCAACACTCCAATCCCCACCAAAACTGCTCACAACCCGCTTTCTGCTGCTGCCCCCCCCACTCCTGCCCTTGCCAATCCCACCACCACTGCCGCTGCTGCCGCCGCCGCCGCTGCTGCTGGTGGCGGTGCTTAAAGCCCGGAAGCCAGTGGTGCGAGTGGCAGTGGGCATGGAGAGGGGGTCGGGGCCGAGGGAGTGGTGTGGGTGGAAGAGGTAGATGAGCTCGTCGTTGTATGAGGCTAGCAGCTCGTCGTGTGGCGAGTAGGCCACACATGTTATGTGCACCTGGTGATGGGATGGGATGGGGTGGGGTGGGGTGGGAGGGGGTGGGATGGGATGGGATGGGATGGGGTGGGTGGGGAGGACGGATGAGATGAGCAGAGGAGAGGAGTTAAGTAAGTGGGAGAGAGGAGAGGAAGAGAGAAGGGTTAGAAGCTAGAATGCATGCTATGTGTACCTAAGTGCATGTCTGTACCCGCTCGGATCTAACACACGGAACGCTTGAGAGAAGTGAACGGAAGGAAAGAAGAGGAGAGGAGAGGCGGAAAAAGAAGACATGAAAGGAGAACGGAGGGGAAGGGAGAAAAGGGAGGAGAAGGGAAACGCACTTGCGAGTGCACACAAGAACACACAGTGAGTGCACCAGGTGCAACAGACCAGACATCCCCAACGCCCACGATTTTAGTCACAACCATGTATAGGAGGCTTACAGGAAATGACTTTTCAGGGCACATCAAAAGCCACGATTTTGGTCACGAGCATGTGTAGGAGGAGGCTTACAGGAGGGCGCAGGCGGTCACGGTTGGTGTTGATGAGGTGGGGCGGTGCAAAGGTTTCCACGGGCGAGGGACAGGCGCAGGCGATAGGGGTGGCAGGGGTGGGAACGGTACGGCGGGCCATGCACCTGAGATGAAGAGAGGAATGAATGGGGAGACGTATGAAGATGGGTGGGGGTGGATGTGTGTGTGTGTGTGTGTGTGTGTGTGTGTGTGTGTGTGTGTGTGTGTGTGTGTGTGTGTGTGTGTGTGTGCGCGTGTGTGTGTGTGTGCGTGTGTGTGTGTGTGCGTGTGTGCGTGTGTGTGTGTGTGTGTGTGTGTGCGTGTGTGCGTGTGTGTGTGTGTGCGCGTGTGTGTGTGTTTGTGTGTGTGTGTGCGCGCGCGCGTGCATGCATGTCAAGCATGAGTGCATGTGTGCATGTGTAAACCGTCGACTCGCCAGCACAAGCACACACTGACCAAGTAACCAAGTCACCAGCATGCTACTCCATACTCACTAGCACCCACACCCAACCACTTGCACCCACACCCACCTCCTCAAATCGTAGACACGGGCGAACTCGTCCGCTCCACCCACAGCAAAGAGGTGCGGGCGGGCGGGATTGTGTGCAACAGCGTTGAGCGGCAGGGGCTGCCGTGCTCGCATGGCGGGTGTGGTGGTCACTGTGAGGACTCGCGTGCTGGGCTTTGGGGCTCGTAGGTCGAACTGACGTGGGGCAGGGGTAAGGGAGGGAGAAAGGATGGGAGAAAGGAAGGAAATGATGGGACGGTTGTTCGTGAACCACGCGCTTAGCCGTATCATATCATATCGTGTTTTGCTGCACGGGCACCCGTCGTCACACAACCACTCACACACACGCCATCCAACATCAACTCTACATGCCACATCAATCACCCTCCCCTGCCACACACACGCCATCCTCACTCCCTCCCCTTCTTTCCATCCCCTCCCCCTCTAATTCCCCTGTCTACCCACGCACATGCCGCAACACCCCATCCTCCCCGCCGATGAGCAAGAAGAGTGTCGAGTGTGGCAGCACACCAACAAGGTGACTTTTGAGTCGACTCAAAAGTCACCTCAATGAGCAGGAAGAGTGTCGAGTGTGGCAGCACACCGACAAACCAAAATCCCCGGGCCCCCTCCCCTCCTTTCCCTCGTCCTTCTCCCCCGGTTCTCCCCACGCACATGCCGCACAACCCCATCCTCCCCGCAGCTGAGGAAGCAGAGTGGCGAGTGTGGCAGCACGGCCAGCTTGTGTGCCCGCCCCCTGTGCCTCGCCAGCCGCACCGTGCCCACCGCTGCACTCTCCGACAGCAGACTCACTCGCACCTGGTGTGGGTGCGGGTGGTGGTGGAACGGGGAAAGGGGAAGGGGTGAGGGAAGAAGGGAGAGGGGGTTGGAGGAGATACGCTTGGTGTTTGTGTATTGCTGCACTACCCTCTCAACCGCTCTCCCTCCCCCCGCCCCCAGCCTATCAGCCAACCCCATGAATCCTCCCCAGCCCCCGTCCCCCTCAACCAACCTGGCCATCAGCAGCGCACGTGACAATAGTCCGGTCGTTCCCACACGGCAGGGCGCGCGCCTGGAACACGTTGTTGCCATGGCCCGAGCGCCACTTGAGCACCTCCCTGGCCGCGGCCCAGTCCCAGAGCACAATGCGCTGGTCGTCTGAGCCCGAGAGGAGATGGGCGCCGGATGGGGTGAAGGCGACTGTGTTGACACAGCCTCGGTGGGAGGCGAGGACTGACGCCAGGGCGAGACGGGACACCAGCGCCTGGTGGGAGTGGCGTAGGGGAAGGGGAAGGGAAGGGGAGGAGGGAGGGTTAAGGGGTAAGGGGAAGAAGGAAGGGGCAAGGGGCAAGGGGGGGAAGGGGAGGGGGGAAGGTGGAAGGGGAAAGGGGGAAGGGGGAAGGGAGGAGGGGGAAGGGGAAAGGAAGGGAGGAAAAAAGAACAGAACGGGGAGAACAGGGAGAGGGAGGGGCAGCAGACTATTCGGCAAGGCGAGGAGATGAGATGGGAGCTGGGCGGAAGGGGGCGCGAAGAGGGGAAGAGAAGAAGCGGAGAGATGGGAGCTGGGGAAGGACAGGGTGACGGTGACGGGTAAAGGGAGCATCGTGAAGTTGCCTCCTTTGACGGAATCCATCGGTTCTGACCGCGAGCTCAAGAGCATGTGACGCGAGGGCTGACGAGCACAGGGCGTAAGAGCGTGAAGCAAGTGCGACACGACTCACGTCCGAGCCACCTGCTGCGCGAGCGAATGAGAGCGGCGTGCGGCGACCGGTCTCGCGCTGCCACGCATCACGTAACCCGTAAGAGTATAGCG
This sequence comes from Closterium sp. NIES-65, assembly GCA_948144175.1. Classification (NCBI taxonomy): domain Eukaryota; kingdom Viridiplantae; phylum Streptophyta; class Zygnematophyceae; order Desmidiales; family Closteriaceae; genus Closterium; species Closterium sp. NIES-65. The sequence continues at coordinate 2,113,696 of CANXME010002232.1, read as the reverse complement.
GCACGGGACCCGCCCTGCGTCCTCCCCCCCAACGCCTCGCCGCGCCGCCAGTTAATCTCCAAGTAGCTCCCACTGCCTTGCTCCCTCCGAGCCGCGAATCGCATCTCCTTTCCAACGTCATGAACAATACTTCTCAGCGTACTTTAATCACACGGGAAAGGTGCGGTCGGGATTGTCTCAAAGCGCTACTACCAGGAATGTCTGGGTTTCCCAGCAAGGCTGCCCTCAAACCGGAGCATGACTTGTTCTTGGTTCACGGCAGAATTTTCTTCCTGATGGCGTTCGTCTGAATTCCAACAGCCAATATTTTCCACAAGCGCGGCTTCGCTGCAAGTAGATGAGCAAATAAATGCATTGGTGTTACGGGTGCAATGAATCGAAGTAGCGAGAATTGCACTAAGGTGTCAAACGAGTACAAAATGTGAGCGAAGGCATGAGCGAACATTTATACGCGAAACATGCAAAACGGTAACGCGGTGCGTGCAAGCTTGCTAGTGCTACGCTGGAGCGAGGCTCGGGCTAGTCCCGAAGCGTAGGCCGATACGGCCATGCCAGCAGTGCGAGGTTTGGCAAAACGGTGCGCGCGAAGTCGGCGAAGTTCCGTTAGCAGTAACGGGCGAACAATCGGCTGTTGCTGTACGCGATGTAGTCGGCTCCGTAAGGAATGCCGAGAAAATTCCTTACACTACCCCCCCCCCTTAAGAAGCCCCCTCCGCTACGCGAGTGCGTGTATATCGCGGAATCCCCGGCTCCTCAGGTACACTTGCAGGGCAGGGTGATTTTCGATGTTGCTCAGGGGCACCCAGCTATCTTCAGTTGGCGTGCGGTCTTTCCAGCGAACGAGGAATTCAATCCTCCTGATTCCCGTGGGGTGGCGGATCCGATGGCTCAGAATTTTTTCGGGCTCGATGATCGGCTCTGATGCAGGGCGAGTCATTGATTGTGGCCGGTGACGCGGCAATTGACTTGTGGTCGGGATGTATGGGCGAAGTAGGCTGACGTGGAACGAAGGGCTGATGTACCAGTCGGTTGGCAACAGTAGGTGCGCGGTGACGGGTGTGATCATGTGACTGATTTGGAATGGTCCACAGTAGCGTGGTCGTAATTTTGGTACGTCGGGCAGTCGCAGATTTTGCGTGTCAAGCAGCACGTAATCCCCAGATTGGTACGTGACAGGGCGGCGGTGGCGATCAGCGTTGCGCTTAGCGATGACGTTGGCCTTTTTTATTGCTTCGGCGGCTCTGGCGCGGGCAGCTTGCAGGACTTCGGCGAATTGTTGTGCACGTGGCGTTGGGTTGTCCGGACTCGGCGTCATGGGCACTGTGGGGTTTTGCCCATAGTTCAGGTAGAACGGGGACTGCTGCGTCGTGGCTGATGTGGCGTTGTTGTACGCGAACTCGATCAGCGGCAGCTGCTGCTCCCAGGTCGTGGGGTCGTCGCACGTGGCACGAATCAACTGCTCCATCGTCTGATTCGTCCGCTCCGTTTGGCCGTCGGTCTCGGGGTGGTACGACGAACTGAACTGTAGCCTGGTCCCGAACTGCTCCCAGAGGTTCTTCCAGAAGTTGCTGGTGAACTTCGTGTCCCTGTCGCTGATAATTGCTGCTGGTATCCCGTGCAGGCGAACAACGGCTGCGATGAACAGGCGAGCGGTCTCTTCGGCTGAGATCGACTTTTTGCACGCAGCGAAGTGTGCCATCTTCGTCAACCTATCCACGACGACCATCACCGCGTTGTTACCCCCAGGGTTCGAAGGTAACCCTGTGACGAAGTCCATGGTTACTTGCTGCCAGGCGCGTTCGGGCGGTGGGATCGGCTGTAATTGACCCGCCTTCCGCTTCCTTGAACTCTTCATCACCTGACACGTCGGGCACGAGCCCACGTGCTGCTGTACGTCGGTCAACAGCTCCGGCCAGTAATAATACCGCTGCAGTTGCTGTCGCGTTTTTTCTACCCCGAAATGTCCCGAGGTAATCCCGTCGTGTGCCTCCTGTAGTAGCAGCTCCCTCAGTAGTGAGTACGCGGGTACCCAAATGCGGTTGGTGCCTGTTTTTACGTAATAGACTCCTTTTGCTTCTGCCAGTTGCTGTGAATTTCCGGTCGTGAAGAATGGGTCGGTGCGGTATCCGTGGGTGAATAGGCCAGTTAAAAGCGGGTTGGTCTGGGCGAGTAGGATGGCATGGAGTTGGGCGGTGGGGCGGGTGAGAGCGTCGGCGATGTTGGATGCACCCTTTTTGTACGTAACGGTGTAGTGAAAATTGGACTCGAGATAGTCCAACCAGCGAATCTGTCGTGGGTTGAGATTCGGTTGGGCGCGAAGATACTGTAGCGAGCGGTGGTCTGTCCGTACTGTCACGTCGGCGCCAATCAGGTAACATCGCCAAACTTTGAACGCGTGCACGATCGCTAGCATCTCGCGGTCGTGTATCGGGTAGTTACGTTCGGGCGGGTGTAACTTGCGGGACTCGTACGCGATTGGCTGGAGGCCGTTCCCGAAGTCCTGCAACAGTACTGCTCCCACAGCGATGTCACTTGCGTCGGTGACGAGCTCGAACGGACGGTGGGGATCTGCAATGTGAAGGACGGGCGGGGAGCACAAAATATTTTTGAGGGCCGAGAAGGCAGCTTGCTCTTTCTCCCCCCATGTGTACTCAACCCCCTTCCTCAGCAGGTCGGTCAACGGGGCAGTCAGCTTCGCCATGTCGGGGACGAACCGGCGCACGTAGTTGACGAACCCCAGGAAACTCTGCAACTCGGTCAAGTTGGTCGGCGCGTGCCAAGCCTGAATCGTCGCAATTTTCTTCGGGTCTATTTCCACTCCTGCAGCTGAAATAACATGTCCCAAAAACTCCAGGCGATCCTGTAAAAACTCACACTTAGATGCTTTGGTCAGTAGGCGGTTCTCACTCAGGACGTCTCCATCGGGGCGGACGACGCCATCACTGGCCGCGCTCGCGGGTTGCCCCACACTCCCGTGTTGTGATGTTGAGGGTGCGGGTTGAATCGGAGTGCCAGGTGCTTGAGATTGTGCTCTCAGGAGGTCATTTTGCAGTGATGAGCGTTCTGCCGTCAATGCCGCGATTTCCTCGGAGCTTTCGTGCAGTTGTCGCAGCAGATCGTTCAAACGCTCCTGCGTGAGAGTGGTGACGTCGATGTTTTCGGCCATGACGAAGGGCGTCGGCTCGTCTTAGTCTAGGCGCAGTCGTGGCTGCACGCGTTTACGAGAGAACGCGAGGACAGCGGCTCCTAGGGGCTAAGGTGCGTGAGTCCTTTCGAGTGAAAAATCAAAAGTTGATTTCCTGGTGTGCGGAGATGCGCGGTCCGAAAGAAAGGGGCTCTGATAACAAAGTGTTACGGGTGCAATGAATCGAAGTAGCGAGAATTGCACTAAGGTGTCAAACGAGTACAAAATGTGAGCGAAGGCATGAGCGAACATTTATATGCGAAACATGCAAAACGGTAACGCGGTGCGTGCGAGCTTGCTAGTGCTACGCTGGAGCGAGGCTCGGGCTAGTCCCGAAGCGTAGGCCGATACGGCCATGCCAGCAGTGCGAGGTTTGGCAAAACGGTGCGCGCGAAGTCGGCGAAGTTCCGTTAGCAGTAACGGGCGAACAATCGGCTGTTGCTGTACGCGATGTAGTCGGCTCCGTAAGGAATGCCGAGAAAATTCCTTACAATTGGTTTGGAAACACCTCGGTGCTGTTCGCCAGCACCATTATATCCAAAAATCACGGGATAACGACGGGATCAGGAAGGTGGGTCTCGCCTTCCTGATCCCGTCAGTTAGAGTTCGTTAACCGCCGTCAGCTTGGTCAGCCCGTGAAAAAAGTGCCGAGCCTCACCTACCGTCCAAACCAACAAACTAAGTGGGCATCTGGCGAACGCCCACTTTTCTCCACCAAATCTAACAGCTCGACGACATCTGGAAGCGGGGACGAAACTTCTTCCCCAGGCAAAATGCCATTCCCTAGCCATGCCATCGTCATGCCGCGTTTTTCAAAGCACAGCGGTGGCACAACCGACGCATTGCTGTTCAGAGGGTAGCCCTTGAACAAGCCTGCAGTTTAACAAAGGGGGGTTCGTATACCCCCCATTTTTCCCTCTCAAACACACCGTGGCGGGGGTTGTGTTTGAGCGGGGTGTGTTTTATTTGCGTTTTTTACCCACGTTGAGCAATTTTTGGTCAGCAGGCAGCACAAGGGTCAGGGATGAGCAAATTTCGCGCCACTGGGGGGAAGGTGGGGATGGACCTTCCCGATGCGGTTGAGAAATTTCGCCTTTCGGGCTCGCGTAGTTTCTTGGGCGGCATTTCGCCCAAACCTCGGAGGAGGGTTCCGCCCCCGTTTCCATATGCGGTCGCGATGCTGATGCCATCGTTTTCTGTTGAAGAAACGATTTGCTGGCGAACAGCACCCTTATGGTGTGAGATCACAAATCCTTTCATTTCCCTTGCTGGTGCATGCTTGCAGGGGTGTTGCAGAGACAAAATTCCCCTTTTCTTTTTCACTTCATACAAGGAACAATATGACATCATATTTTCAAGCAGAAAAGATAACCACACTAATGGACACAAAATGTTTTCACAACCTAACGAGAGCAGTTAGAAAATAGAAATTTCTGCACCATTCCTCGTGCTGAAGTTAGAGCTCCTAGGTGAGGCTGCTCCATCGTGGTTACTTCGATGAAGCAGCAAGAGGGTGGAGTCATAGTGGTGAGGATTGAACCACCCCTGTAGCCTAGTTTCGTAGTTCCTGCAGTGGTGAAAGAAAAGACACGAGAGATTAAACAGCAGTAGCAGCAGCAGATTAAATGCCATCCAGTCTCACCAGAACCTCTACCTACCAACCCTCTTCACTTACTCTTCCCTAATACATACGTATGTATGCACACGTGCACACACACATGGCACTCACATACACACATACATGCAAAGTAGCACGCGTGCACGCACATGAACACGCGCACACACACTTGCACACACCCACCTACCCACCCACCCACACACACACACCCACAGACAGAGAGAGAGAGAGAGAGAGAGAGAGAGAGAGAGAGAGAGAGAGAGAGAGAGAGAGAGAGAGAGAGAGAGAGAAAGAGAGAGAGAGACACACACACACACACAACACACACACACACACACAAGCCTGCTCATTTCCACTGTCCTTGAACAAAGCACCCTTAATTCACCGCCCATGAGCACGTCACAACCTGTACCCTCTTGAACACTGCCAGAAAACACCCACTACCTCCTCCCCCCCCCCCCCCCCAACCGCGCCCCCTTTTCCCCTGGCTTCCTCCCTTCCAACTCCCACGGAGCCTTCCCAAAAACACTACCTCTCAGAGGGCCCAGGATGACCTCAGCATGAACGCAGTGTGCCGCCCAGTCCTCTCATTCTGCGCCACCACCACCCCCGGCTGCAGCACCAGCCCCCTCCCGCACTTCACCCGCATAAACGCCTCCGCCTGCACCTGCCCCGCGCCCGCCGCGCCCCCCTCGTTCCCCTCCCCGCTCTCCCCGCCCACCATCCCCGTGCTGCTCGACTCCGCGCCCCCTCCCAGGAAAAACGCATCTGGCTGCGTGCCTCCGATGCACGCTCCCAGCGAAATCCTGTCCGTCCATTTCCCCTTCTTACCCTTCCCCCCACCGGCTTTCCCGCTCGCCCCATTCCCACTGCTTCCGCCCGTCCCGCCGTTCCCCGCCTCGTCCTCCGCCCTGCCCTTCCCCTGCACCAGCAGAGACACGGACCACTGCAGCTTCCGCCGCGCGTCCTCGTCCAGGCAGTCCCCGTTCTCCGCCTGCGCCCATGCCGCAATAGTCGCCGCACCGAGCTGCACCGCGCCCGACACCGCCACCGACTGCACCATAGTCGCGGGCTCCTGATCAGGCGGAAGCCACAGCTCCTGCCCCACCACCCCGCTGCTGCTCTCCGCTCCGCCCATCCCAGAGCTCCCATCCCCGCTCCCCGCGCTTCGACCCGAGCCTGCCTTCTTCAGCTTGCCGAGCCACGGCAGCAGCTTCGGCACCACGAGCGGGCCCATCTCGCTCCAGTGCAGCCCCGTGGCGGAGGGAAGCGGCGGGGAGGGCCAGAGGCGGTTGAGCGCGGACATGGAGAGGACGACGTTATCCTGGGGCTGGAGGGACAGTTGCGCCAGGGACGACGCGCACAGCCCCGCGGATTCCCCCTCGGGGTCCTGCGAGACCCCCCAGCCGGAGAGGAACTGCGCGGCGGTGAACGAGGCGGCGGAGTTGCGCAGCGAGAACGCGAGCGCGGAGCCCCTCGCGCGGCGGTGCAGGGAGATTCCGCCGGACGAGAAGCGCGTGAGGCCCTGGTCCTTGAGCGGGTTCATGCCTTCCGCCATGTCCGACCCAACGGCTCCTAAAGGCGCCACGGCCAGCTGCACGCCGTCGCATAACTTAGTACTGTAGAGGATTTTATGAATGTTAACGGGGCCGCCCAACATGAAGCTGCTGCTGTCTTCTCCTAGGCCGGCCGTCAGCTCAGTCGACAGGAGGTCGTCGTCGCGGCAGGTCGTATCGAATCTGAACTTCACCGTCAGTCCCGATCGCATGCCCGCCTGTTCTAGCGCCGCGCGCGTGCTGTGGCTGCGCGCGCCCTCCGTCGGAACGAACGCTCCGCCCGCCGCGATCTCCCCGTGCAGGCGCGTCCGCCCCGCTCCGCCCAGCACGCTCCCCGCGCCTGCACCGAGCCCGCCCCACACGCCGCTCTCCTCGCCGATCCCGGCAATCCCCGTGCCAAACGCGCCCGCGGTTGCGCCGAAGGCTGCGGCGGAAGCGGAATACACGGACCCCGCGGAGGGGCGCGGGGAGCGGCCATCGGGGGACTGGCGCACTCCGGAGAGGAACTCGAGGCGGTGGAGGCGGTCTTTCACGCGCAGAAGATCCTGAAACGCCTCGCGCTGCAGCCTGCGGAGCGCGCTTACCTCCGACCGGTGCGCGAATGCGTCGTCCGCGGAACGCTTGTCAAGTATCTGCACGACGAGGTCCGCCGTTTCCGCCATCAGCGCTTGCCGGTCGACGCGGTCTTGCATGCCGTCGAGACGCGACGCGAGCATCGAGTGCAGCAGCCCCGCCATCCAATCAAACATGCCGTCCGCGCGACGCATGCGCTCGTCGTCCGGCCGCCTCCGCCTGCTGCTGATCGTTCCGCTGCTCAAGCTGCCCGCGGAGCTGCTGTTTCCCCCTCCGGCGCTGGCCGCAGTAGCGCTGTCGTCGCCGCCGGCGCCGGCGCGACCGGCGGAGCCGGCTACGGCGGAGAGCGACGCGAAGAGCACGTCGGGGGGGTAAGTGTTCAGTAGCGTGGCACCGGCGACGCCGTTCCCGCTTGCTCCGTGGCGTCGGCGGCTGCTGGATCGGCGCTTGGGAAACTCTCGCCACGCCGGGTCGCGGCTTTCTGTTGGCGTTTTGCCACCAGAAGCATCCCTCGCAGCAGCATCGGCAGTCGCGACGCGAACGGCACTAGCGCTCTTGCCGACTGGGCTCACTGGTTCGGAAATGCCATCCGGGTTGTCTGCCTCGTCCACATCATCGTCATCTTCATCCACGTCAGCGTTGGAATACGGCGAGTCGTTTCCAGGTCGTTGCGTTCCTCCTGGACCTCCACTCCCGCCGCCTCCTCCTCCTCCGCCGCCTCCATTGCCGCCCTGTCCGCTACCGCCTCCTCCTCCTCCTCCTCCAGCATTGGTCTGGAGCGACTCGGACCAGCCTAGCTCGCCTTGGCCAAGACTACCGTACGCGTGGCTGCCCGAAAACGCGGATGCGGGGCCAGATGCCAGCAGGAGCGCGCCAAGCGGCGCGGTCGCGATGATAACGGACTTCATAAAATGGCCTGCGAAGGCGGTCTCTTTAGCCTTTCCATATGGAAGCCTGCAGTCCGCATCGTCCGCGGATTTGTTGTTGGCAATCGCAGCAACGGGGGCAGGAGGTAGACGGAGAGACGTGAGAAGGCATGTGCGTGCGGGAGCGGGAACCGACAGCGGGCGACTCTTGAGGCATCCTACTCTGTGAACAGGTTCGGTTGGCGCGAGTGTGGCTGGAGCTGAGGGTGAGCCGCAGCGCAATGCTGGTGGCAGCAGCGACCTGGAGGTCGCGGCAGCCATGGCGTGAAGGGCGGAGGGTTGTTAGAAGAGTATTTCTGATGTGCTCCACGGTATAGAAAGGATCAACAGATCGATACCTCGCGTTTGGTAGGCAGCCAAGGGTCGTTGATACCGAGCGAAAGTGATAATTGCATGTGACAGGCAGGGGCGAATCGAGGTTGTAAGGGTGGGGGGGGAGGAAGAATGACAGCTTGGGTGGGATGGGGGAGGAGAGAGAGAGCAAGAAGGGAGTGATGAAGGGGAAGGGGTCACGGGGGATGGGTTGGTGGTGGCGGGAGCAAGGGGCTTCTGTTATTCTGGAGTGGGAGAGAGGGGGACAATGAAAGGGGGGAAATTACTGTCAAGGAAGAGATGCAGAATTTGGCGCGAACTGGCGATGCGACGCTTTGATTGGCTTAGAAGAGGACGAGAGCGGATCGTGGCTGGGCGTGCGGAAAGATGTGGGGGTAGGGTGTTGGGGTGGCCCGTGGGGCACTTCACCACCAAGCTCTTTCGACTTGGAAATTTAGAAACGAAACCACCATACCCGTGGAATGCAGACCCTCGACTTTGACTACCACGGTACATTATAAAATACACTGGGTTTGGCTGTAATCACCAGACGTTGGGTTCCGCTAAGCTTTTTCATCGAGGGGTGGAATGGCAGGGAAACTGTTGTTATCAAAGCCTGAATAAAGTTACCCCAGACTCGACCTGTTACCCGTCGCAAAAGTGCTTCGCAGCTCCGGCTCGCGAATTCCCGAGAGTTGACAGCACTCGCCGCAATTCCACGGATTCCACGACGCCAGCACCACGATGAAGGTAGTGGCGGGAAATTTTTGAAATTCGCGTTTCACCAAGATATGCAACCACGTTCCCGCCTAAAAACGCCATCTCAATGGTAAAATGAAACAAAAGAATGTATATCCACCAATAAGAGGTTTCGCCAAAATATGTAACAACGTTAAAAACATAAAAACGCGTATTGATACTACAGACACCTGCATTTACATCCACACATTGTAGGTAATCCACTATACCAAACTCGTCTGGCTTGACTACACTTTGCCCGCGTCTTTGAACGGCACATTAGTAACTTATTCAGAACATAAATTAGGGATATTTTGACTTGTTGGGCACCATGTAGGGACTGCACAGTTGTATGGCCTGAAGGTTCCAAAACGGATGCCAATCTGAACCAACAATTGGGGTCATGCGTCGCTCGAGAGTCCTCCGCTGCTCCTGGCCCCCTGGGCGCGCGCAATCTCCATGCTGAGGTTGACATTCTCGGAGCTCTCGAGCTCGCGGTCAATGCGCGCCGCCATGCGGTCCTCGTCCTGCCCGAGAAACTCCTCCTTCATGACGAGCAGCTCGCCGAGCACGCGGCTGATGGAGGGGCGCGAGGCGGTGGGCATGACGGTGCAGCGCAGGGCGAGGCGGGCCATGCGCAGCACCAAGTCGTCCGGCGCCTCCAGCTGCGGGTCCCTCATCGCGCCCGCGTCGCCCGCTGCCACCAGCGGAGCCACCCACTGCTTGAGGTTGATCTGATCTGCCTCCGCGTTGTAGATCGCCTTGCGAGCAGTGATGAGTGTCAGCATCACCACTCCAAAGCTGCGAGCGAGAGCAAGTGCACGCGCATTAGGCACAACAGCATGGCAAGTGTGCTGCAGTGCAGATTTTGTTTTTTTTAGAAAAAACAGAAGTGTTATTTCCAAATATGGTACCTGTGCACGTCAGCCTTTGGCGTGGCCTTCTGTGACTTGTAGTAAGCCGGGTCCACATAGCCCGGTGTGCCCATCACCCGCGTGGCAATCACCGACGTGCCCTCGCCATGCCTCACCAGCCCAAAGTCCGCTATCTTGGGCTGCAGCGGGGGGAATTCAAGACGAATAAATTCCACTAAGGACCATCACTTCATGGACGACTGGCAGCTGCAGACCTACCGGTAGGAGCGAGGGCTAAAAAATAGTAGATTCTGGTGTCCAGTGACCTGCATGTTGGTGTGCACTGACCTGCATGTTGGTGTGCACTGACCTGCATGTTGGTGTGCACTGACCTGCATGTTGGAGTGCACTGACCTGCATGGTGGTGTGCACTGACCTGCATGTTGGAGTGCACTGACCTGCATGGTGGTGTGCACTGACCTGCATGTTGGCATCCACTGACCTGCATGTTGGCATCCACTGACCTGCATGTTGGCATCCACTGACCTGCATGTTTTTGTCGAGCAGGATGTTGGCGGGCTTGATGTCGCGGTGCACGATGCCAAAGCTGTGGAGGTACTCGAGGCCGCGGGCCATGCCGATCAGAATGTCCAGCCGCACTCGCACCGCCAGGGGGTGGGGGCTCCCTGCACGACAGAAGGCATCATGCATGTGCAAAACTGAACAATCGTCAAAGTTCAAGTAGACCAATGCGGAGGAGAGCATAAGGCAGGGCAGTATGGCAGGGCAGTATGGCAGTAGTGAAGAGAGAAGGGCTCATGGGGGCCGATCCTGTGAGCCTTTAAGGGAAGCATGGGGCTCACAGGGTCCGATCCAGCGGTCGAGGCAGCATCATGGGGCCCGATCTATTGTACCAGGGCCTGGAAGCGTTAGTGTTAATGAGCTCACGCGGGCCGATCCAGCGGTCGAGGTCGCCGTTGTCAATGAACTCATAGATGACGATCTGCTCCATGCGCTCCGTGTCCGGGCTGATGTCGAAGCAGTACCCCATCAGCCTCACCAGGTTTGGGTGGCTCTTCGTTGCCATCTTGTTCACCTACGCACCGTCCAGGGGGGGGGGGGGGGGGGGGGAGGAGAGTAAAAGATTGAAGGTTGGAGGGGAGCGAGGGAGCGACCATAGATGCGACTCAATGTTGCAGCCTGCACATGAGATTCGGTACGATCGCACATGAGATTCGGTACGATCGCACATGAGATTCGGTACGATCGCACATGAGATTCGGTAGGATCGCACATGAGATTCGGTAGGATCGCATATGAGATTCGGTAGGATCGCATATGAGATTCGGTACGATCGCATATGAGATTCGGTACGATTTCCTATGCATCATTCACCGAGGTAGTGCGTGCAGCTCACCTCGCGTTTGAAGTCGTTGGTGAGGACCTTGGCGCGTTTGACGGCCCAGGCCTCATGGGGAGCGGTGGGGTTGGCGCCCTTGTACACATCCCCGAAGCTGCCGCTGCCAATGCGCTTCGCCTCCGCCCACTCGCCCGTCGCTGCCGCCACCTCCGCCAGCGAATACTGCCGGCACACCATAGGCCGCGCCTCCGTTCCCCCTGCGCCCATATTCCCCCCCGTTGCACCCACTGCCGCTGCCGCTGCTGCGCCTCCTGCTGCAGCAACGGCGGCTGCGTGTGCTGCTGCTGCCTCGGCGGGGGAAGGAGCAGCAGCTGCCTGCCACGGCCACCTCCACCCTCCCCCTGCTGCCCCTCCTGCCTCAGCCGCTCGTGCAACTGCTGCTGCTTCCTTTCCTTCTCCTGCTGCTGACGCTGCTGCTGCTCCCCCCTCCTCCCTCTCCCCCTCACTGCCTCCGCCTTCCATCCTCTCCGCCTCCCCCTCTTCCTTGCTCTCCTTCTCCCGCCTCTCCTTCTCCCTCTGCTCCTTAACGCGGGTGTAAGTCAGGTACACGATCAGCAGCAGCACAGGCAAGATGACCACAGACGCAACCACAATGCCAACGATGTCTGGTGAGGAGAGCGTTTTTTTGAAGTTCTGCCTCGTGGCTGCCACTGGAAAGAACAAATCAAAGAGGCAAAGGATCCACGACGACGACCGGTGGGTTTCGGGACGTGAGCGCACGAGGTATTTTTCAGGGGGATAGATTGGCGGGGAGTACAGAAGAGAGCATGCAGTCAAGCGAGCACGAGGGGCAGCAGCGCGGAGGCCAAACTCCTAAAGGTGCTTCAAACGTGAGCAGGCAGCAGCATGCGGCATGCCGACGTACTGTAGGAAGGGTTGCAAGTGGCACAGAAGCCCGGGCAGAAGCGGCAGAATGGAGATTTGCTATGTTGGTACATCGCACACTTTCCCTCGTTGATAGGACACGTGAAGTTATCCCAGTCGATGTTCCTGCCAGGGGACGATGGTGCAGTGCGAGTGCCATGCGGGGGGGAAGGGAGGGAAGTACCAATCAGAGACAGCTGGCAAGATGATGCTGTCAAGGCTGGAAGATGAGGTGACTTTTGAGTTGATTCAAAAGTCACCAAGATGCTCCCAAGGCTGGAAGATGAGGTGACTTTTGAGTCGATTCAAAAGTCACCAAGATGCTCCCAAGGCTGGAAGATGAGGTGACTTTTGAGTCGATTCAAAAGTCACCAAGATGCTCCCAAGGCTGGGAGATGACACGCCCCTTGGGAAGTACCAATCTGCATCTGATGACCCCTTGACTGAATCATGCCCAGCAGCGAACTCCATATGGCACAACAGAAGGTAACAATGTTCGTCCTCATGCCTTCGCTCTCTCCCTCAGTTATATTTCTCTCCTCTTCCTCTCGCCCTTCCTCCATCCCTCCATCCATCTAACCCTGTTCCATGCCCAATCTCTACTCGTTTCAGTGCAGTTCTCACAGGTTGTTAAACTTCCCAGAGGAGGCAGGAAGGGTCCCGGAACGCGAAGTAACATTGAGAGACAGCTGGAACAATTGCTTTCTCAAGGCTAGCAGATGGCAGGCCGCTTTTGTGAGTCATGCCCGTCTACATCTCCTTATGGCATGCTTTGAGACGTCTCAAAACATGCCCTTTTAAATCTCCTTATGGCATGGTCGTAATGATGTTCCTTCGCATGCCACCACACATGTTCCCCACTCTCTCCCTCCCTAACGTTTCTACCCCTCTCTTCTCGCACTTCCCCCCTCCATTCATCTGCCCCTGTTGCATGCCCCACCTCTACACGTTTCAGCGCAGTTTCTCACAGGTCGGTAAATTTCCCCAAGGAGGCGGGAAGGGACCCGGACAGCTGGTTGGATTGCAGTTGGCTGGGAGAGAAAATAGGGTGGCAGAGGGCATAAGGCATGGGAAAGCCGGCCAGGTGGAGCCGGTGGGAAGCTTCAAGATGGGTGAACTTGAGAGGATGGTTGAAGGGCAGCATATCTGCACAGATTTGGAATCTAATGCTTCACAGGACTTCCGATACAACAATACTTATAGAATATATGAGTTAAAGCCCCAGAAGTACAAGTAGTCTGATGCGCCAGGAATACTGCCAGTGAGCTGATTCTGTGAGAGGCCACTGCAGGTACGACACATGGAGTGGATATACTAGGAAACTTGAGAGGGCGAATGCGAACCTCGACTTGTTTTTGCTGCTGACCATCTCTTGTTACAATACTATCTTCACTTATGAAACCGTGTCTTCACACGGCGTTCTTTCCGCACGTATCAATGTGATACGCCCACCTAAGATCTCGCAGCTCAACTAAGTCATCAACGCTCAAGACTGAGATAGTCGGCAATGCTTGTGGAGGATGCATAGCAAACCTCTGCTTCTCACCCTCAGAACGTTTTCCGGAGCATGCTTACAGGTAAGTGAGTCTTGAGAGCTGCATAATCCCCCAAGGAATGCTGCCACTGAGCTGATTTCCCTTTAGTTCACTATGCACAGGATGTTGGGAGAAAAAAAAAAAAGAGCAAGTCACAGAGGGAGAAGAGACAGGGTGGAAAGAAGGCGATAAACGTTGGATAGCCTATGAGAGAAGTCAAGAAAAGACGAGCCGACTCACAGCCTTTGTAACGAGGTCAGGAAGGAATTTTCAGGCGCCTTAAAAGACGAGCGGACTCACAGATTTCTTAAATTGGTCAGAGTGGAGATGGAGTCCGGTATAGTCCCCATGAGCTTGTTGTTCGCCAGGGACCTGCCATGGCCGCACATGGCAGCAGCAGGCATGGCAAATTCTATACCGCCACACAGTCAAGGTACATGCGATTAAAGATAGACGAAGCACCCCCAAAGTCACCCGTGGGCATGAGCAGTGAGAATGGGTGGTGGTGGTGAGATTGACAAGGGGTGGTGGTGGTGAGAGGGACAAGGGGCGGTGGTGGTGAGATTGACAAGTGGTGGTGGTGGTGGTGGTGGTGGTGGTGAGAGGGACGTACAGTTTGGACATCGCAGTGAGCTTGCTGATGCTGTAGGGGATGCTGCAGCTGACCAGAGAGCGACCGCCGAGGTCTCTGAGGAAGGGATTTGCACGATGATGGCAAGCAAGTTCGTAGGCGACTGAACAAGTCTTGCATATTATGAGAGCAAGCGCCATGCAAGAGCCAATGCCATGCCATCCAGTCACGCCATCCCATGCCATCCAGTCACGAGATCTCAAGCCATTTAGATCCATGGAAAGGCAGTGGGCCCAGTGGTCCGACCGTTGAGTTGGGTGTGTAACTTTCAGGATGTAATTGTTGCAGTCGCAAAAGGCATGTGGCATGCGATGGGGCTGAGTGTGAGGTGCTGCCGCACGCTAACAAGACACATTTGATGCTGATGGAGAAATGCAACCCCATGCTATGGGGTGATAGATGATCGATGCGATGGGCCCACTCACAGCGAATTGACCATGCCGCGGTAGTCGCAGGAGACGCCTGGCACGGAGCAGTAGGACGGGCTGAAGGCGTCTCTCAGGCCGCACGGTACGAACTCTCTCATCACCTTGTCTGCGCAACCCACCGCAGGAGATGGGGAGGATAGAGGGGGATGGGGAGAGGACTACAGAGGTGACTTTTGAGTCGACTCAAAAGTCACCAGGATAGAGGGGGATGGGGAGAGGACTACAGAGAACGTCTCAGTCGCGTCGCGGCGCCCTGCCGGTCCCCCAGGCAACTTAGTTCTGCCCTTCCTGGAGGCACGGCGCTGCCCGAATATAGCTTCACATGAGGACTAGGCAGGGTGCAAGCGCATGGGAGGGAAGAGAGAGAGGGAGAGAGAGAGAGAGAGAGAGAGAGAGAGAGAGAGAGAGAGAGAGAGAGAGAGAGAGAGAGAGAGAGAGAGAGAGAGAGAGGGAGGGAGGGAGGGAGAGAGAGAGAGAGAGAGAGAGAGAGGGAGAGAGAGAGAGAGAGAGAGAGAGAGAGAGAGAGAAAGAGAGAGAGAGAGAGAGAGAGAGAGAGAGAGAGAGAGAGAGAGAGAGGGGGAGAGAGGGGGAGAGAGAGAAGGAGAGAGAGAGAGAGAGAGAGAGAGAGAGAGAGATGGAGAAAGAGAGAGAGAGAGAGAGAGAGAGAGAGAGAGAGAGAGAGAGAGAGAGAGAGAGAGAGAGAGAGAGAGAGAGAGAGAGAGAGAGAGGTCAACTTGACCATCGCGAAAAAGGAAAACTGCGTTTTTTGGCCCCCGAAGGTTTTTCTGCCTCTGCCTTGCGTGAATGTTGCGGAAAGCTGCGGTAAAACAACGCACGCAAATCGCAACATTCTGAACACCGGAAACGCGCGCGTACATCAGACACAAAAAACTGACATTACAGTATCCTTGTCGCAAAGCTATCGAATTCCCGGAGCGCACACCTACACCCCGAGTCGCGAACGTGTGCACAAATTTCCCGATGAAATTCCCGCGTTATGGTGACCGCGGTGCGTCCATTGTGTCAACTTATAACATCGGACCGTAAACGAAGTTCACGCGTACCGTCAAATGTCTCACAAGGTTCCCCAACTCATCCATTTTCATTAAAATCCTCCAACCACTATTACAACAGCAATACAACCCCAACCCCGTCATCCACAGGCGTACGGTACCGCACACACACAACGCCAACTACGCACACCACGCACAACGCACACACCGCACAACTTCAACCAACTGCATCACTCGTCGTCCTCGTCCTTGCGCTCCGAAGGGCCTGCCATGTCCTCCGTGCGCAGCCCCGCTCGCGCACGCTTAACTGGCGTCCTGCCGAGGCGGGAAATCACCTCCTGGTTAGATGCGCCGACCTCTGCTGGCACGAGGGCCGGGGGAATGCCGAGCTCATCGGCACGCTCCACGTACGCGTTTGTGACGTTGCGAATGACGCGCCGCCTGCTGCGCTCGTCCCGCAGCAGCGGGCCGTCTGGCAGGCTCATCTCGCCCGACGAGTCATCCGACGCGCTTGCAGCAGGTGTGGCAACGAACCCCTGCTCCACGCAGAGCCCCGCGTCGCAGTTGACGAACTCCGCCGCCGTCATGTAGCACGCAGGCCTCATCTTAAACTTCTCGATGAGCAACTGCAGCTCGACGCAAGTCGCAATGAGCGGCTCAAACATGCCCGTCGCGCTGGTGTCGTTCAGGTACGCCATCAGCGGCGGCCAGCTCGGCGGCACGCATCCGGCGCGCCACCAGCTCCTCTGCATGGTTGCAGCGCGCACACGGGTCCACGATTCCCCCAGCCACTCCAGCATGAGTCCGTAGTCCACGTCGGCGATAGAAGCGGCATAGTCGAACTGGAACCGCTTCGCCGCGATCGCCCGCTTCATCAGCATAACGCGGTAATGGGCCTTCAGCGCGTCCTCCACTCCCTGCAGGTGCGGAAGGCCCCCTTCGGGAACCGACCCACGTATGTTGACGACACGGGTGTTGGTGAGGTGCTGCACACTGAAGCCGTGCTCCGAGACGGGGCGCGCGACCTCGCCGGTGATGCGATGCGCCTCGTGTATGGTTAGGATGAGTGTGTTGCGATCACGACTAAAGTGCACACCGTTGACAGTCTCCACAAACTCCGTGAACACCTGCGAGCATAGCATCATACACCGACAGCACAACACCATCAGTGTGTTGGCCCACACATGTACGTTGCAAACATGACACAGACATGGTGCACAGCGAGGTGTAATTGTCACCTACCTCCGGAGTCAACCGGCCGCGGTGCGTATATCGGACTGCCACCATGCGCGATGCCGCGCGCCCCCGCCTGCGCTCGGGCCTATCGTACGGCGATAGGACCACCAGTGGCACCGCGGAACAACTGCCCGTCGCGTTGTAAAGAATGCCGATGCTGACAATCCGCTCGCAAACATTACGCTTGTCTGGAATGTATGTCTTCGGGAGGCGGCTCGGAAGAAAATTAATCTCGTAGAAGCAGAACACATCGTCCGGGTGCGCAGTAGCCAGCAGTCCCTTCAGGTCACCCATTGAAGCTGTGTGTCACCCAGGTGGGCAAGTATGCGTTGGGGGATGGCACCCAGTCTTGCTATATACGTTGTAGTTCACTGGAACGTACCCCGGTTTGCCCTCGTACGCACACTACGTACGAGGGTTGACAAGCGCCACACAAGTTTGCGAGCACAACTCCTGCGCCGCTCCAAGATAACGGACACATGTGAAACGGCCACCTGTGACATTCAGATAGGCCACCTCGCGAATCGAAGCCACGTACGCGTCACCCGTATCCGACCAACCAACGGCGGGTGTTCGGTCGGTCACACCACCACACATTGAAGCGCGTCAACTTCGACCGCACAAGCGTCAACCGTACCAAGACCCGTTATAGGCCGGGTTTACTGACCGCTACCACTATAACCTCACTGTTTAAACACCAAAATATACGTTTCGGGTTTAGGGTTGCCACCGCGTACCCATGCACAAAATGCCAATGTACACCCACGGACACCATATCACATTTATTCATCACAATATGTGGCGACACATCAGCGTCAACACTAACCTGAACCACCCAAAGTATAAACATCCCACCACAGTTGACTACACTCCCTGCAATCCTGTACCCATCATTCCTAAGTTCCACCATACCAACACGTGCCGTCACTCACATAGCAAAAACCTGTTAACTAATTGCACCTTGTTGTTGCTGTACGACGGGCACACGTGCACAACTCTCTGCAGGCTGCCCAGCTCCACCACCGAATACCTCACCTTCTCCACTTTCTTGTGCAGCTGCGTGCACCCTGTAAGCTTGCAGCTTCCCGCCCTCTCGTAGTACCTCACGTATGCGTATCCCTTCCACTCCCCATCACGGTCAAGCGCCCTGAAGATGCACAGACATCTTGCATACCAGTCCCCCTTCTTGTTGTTCAGAAGTGCCACGTTCGAGTACCACCTCTCTCGTGGAGATGCCTTCACAAACGTCCCTTTGGCCACCAGCTCGCCGCCTCTTGTGCGCGGAATGGCCACCGCGGTGTGGACCTGTCACGCGGTTGTGTACAATCCAACATCTCTTAGCATCATGAGTGCAGTGGCAACCAACGTGCAACCCCCAGGTGCGAGATGTATGTGCGACAGCATTATCACCACACCTGCACGTTGTTGGTAGCCAGGTCCAACGCCTTAAACTCCGCGGCCATCCCCTTCATCTCGTCTCCAAGCGCGGCTGTGTACTCATCGTACACCGGATCCGACGCCCCGCCTATGCGCATGATCCGATACTTCTTTGTAAGCACCGGTTTCCTCGTCTTGATTGCCTGCACGTGTACAACCACGTTCCCACAACAAGCCGCAACCTGCCTCAGGCTCCGCTCGTACATGGGCACCCGTGCAACATTACACAATGAATGGCCATCGTAGCACCAACCACTCCCCTACGCACCTCGCGCAATGCAGACGCATACTGCCGCCCACCGCCGGCGTCTGCAGCCACCTCACGGTACACCTCTCTCTGCACCTCCTCCTCCACGATTCGGCGCGGAATGTCGCTCCAGTTGCTCCCTCTAACTGGACCCTTGACCGTGCCCTTGTGCGTGCGCTCCCACATCTCAGTGGAATAATGGTGCGGCATCCCGCGCTCCACCACGTTGTCCAGTAAATGTCTTATCATGTGTATCTTTGGTAGTCTCCAGTGGGATGCCTGCTTTGGAAATGCTCTCGGGAGCAACGCCACCAACCTGCCACATCGTCCACGATGGCAGGCAACAGTCAATGCACACTCGTGTGCCACCCGACGGCCGCCACAACAAACCCACCGCAATTCCGACCAGCGATGCACCTAATGCACACACTTACGCTATCGCATGCTGCCGTGCAATCGCAATGGTGGTATGTGTGTGCCGGTCCACAGCCAGAAACGCCTTGTAAAACGCAGCAAACAGCCTGAACGCTTTGACCTGCAACGCGCGCAGCTCTCCCGGTTCATCACCCTTCAACGCGCTCTCGTCAGCCACCAAGATCGGCATTATCTGCATCATGCTCCTGTGCTCGAACGCAGCGTAGTTTGCGCCGGAACTGAAGAACGATGAGCCCCCTGGGATTCGGAGGAGCACGCTAGGCGTGATGGCCTTAAACTCCTTCTTGCGTCTGCGCACACCAAGTATTCGACGTGCCCATCAGCGCTGCACACATGGTGTACTACAACCCAAATGACCCCACCAGGATATGACATGCAGGCTACAGTCTGCTCACCGTTCAAGCGTCCGCATCTCAACCTTCCCAAGCGGTTCGATGTAGGTGTCCATCATGTGGATCAGCACACCGGAGTCCAGAACATGCAGTGTGTCTGCAAGGCATGCCAGATACACGTTGCCCCACTCTGTGTCCGCGAAATTCCACCTGTGAAGTACGCACTGCAATGTCCAACCAAAGACACCACCGCGTCATTAGGTTCCACCGTACACTACAGGCACGCAAACGCCCTCAGGGTTTAGCCCACCTCGATCGGATGTGTTGACCATAGCCTCCGCACGGCGTCAGCGTCGCCCTTCTTCTTACACGCCAGGATCTGGCGGACAATGTCCCTCTGCATCTCGGGGGTACGCGGATCGGCCTTCCCCACCATCATGGTCAACTCCCCCTTGTCTGCATAGCAGTTAGCGCACGGCCGGTGCGTCCCCTGCTGAAGAGTCGCAGAAGCTCTGCTGGACTCCGGAAAGTCGGCAGGGTATCCGTACAGGCAAGGGACCGCTTTGTGCACCTTCCCGTCCGCGTCCGTGCAGTAGAAGAAGCGAACTGGCCCGCTGCACATTGTGACGATGCACACGTGGCCGTGAGTTAGGTTAGGAACGTACACACAATACGCGGTCATAACACGGGGCAATATCTGCTGGGGTCCCCACTGGCCTGCTGCTCGTGTAGCATATGCACCTCAGTACCTTGCAGATTCTCGCATGATGGGCGCGAGGATGATCTTCAATGCCTCCTGGAAAACCCGCGTCTTCTCCGTGGGCGATGCCCATTCGGGTGGGAATGGCAGCACCGCCGCCAACGTGTGCCCAGGCTCCACCCCACGTAATTCCGCTGGTATGTTGATAAGCGAGATCAGCACCGGCCACGCGTTCCTCCGACCATTCCGTGATGCCTGGGTGCTATCACTGTATATCAGCACGCCTAGTATGAGTGCCTCACTGTCATTAATCTCCTTCTGCCATGCCAACCATACATGCCCTTGCACAAATGTTAGACTCCGTCTTATAGCATTCTGGGACTCACATGTAATGTGGACTGGCCTACCGATGCACTTACCTGAGCAGCGTGCATCCAATCGCCCGTCTCCGGCCCCTCGAATACCCTCTCGCCATTCTTCTTCCGATGAATCTTCTTAGGTTTCCACACGAACCCTTTCTTGGATGAGAACGTCCGCACCAGCTTCTTCAGAATCTGCGCGCATCGGGATATAATCAGGAGTGAGCGGCAAGATTCCTTCCCAGTGACGACGACGGGGGATGCGGGTGTGGCCGCCGTTTACGAACCAGCTCTGTGTCGCGGTAGTGCAGTAGCAGCTTCATTTGCATTCCTTTGGGGCCCCGCACCACTATCTCCTCCGTTTTCCACGGGACCATGTCTGCTGGAGCGCGCGCCATTCCCCATCGGCGCACGTCCACCCAGTTGCGCCATCGTCGGAGGGCCCGTAAGTTGAAGCGCGGGTTGCGGAAAATGTGTAACAGACGGTTAACTTCCCGGTGCGAAAGATCGGCGTCACGGAAGAATAGATACAACTCGGTCAGTGTGTCGAAAATCTCCGCCCTCTCGCTGTGTTCCGATGACTCCGCATTCTCGCCGTCAGCTGGTGTATCCGCGACGCTAACCAGGCTAACTTCGGGAATAGAGGCGGTCGGAGCAACCGATACAACACTGCCGTCATTATCCTTAAGCCGCGATGCGGGCGGTGTGTTTGGTCTACTCTCTCCGTCACGGGCAATTGCTTCCAAATATGCCGCCAACAAAAGACTCTCCCGTTTCCTCTTCAACTCTGCGCGACAAATTGCACCGTTAGCGACATGTGACTGTAACCGGCTGTCGTCCTTAAACACCGTCTCGCACACCATGCAACTGTTCCCCGTCATCCTGCAACCTTGAAACCCTAGAGACCGTGGCGATAGAAACTCGGACTGGCCACAGGTGTGCTCTAACACAACTCAGAGGATCAACATGGTGCACACTCATGTGCACAGAACCTTGAAAAGTGTGCACATACCATCTGTTCGATTGTCACCGGTAAACATTATACACCCAACCATAATGCACAACCATATTATAATTGCAGAATGTGTAACGGTGGTCCGGTAAATAACACTCCCCGTTTTTGACCCGGAATTATCAGCGCGGTAATTAGTACGACCAGAAATAGAAATAGCCAATAACTGACGTCGTGGGATTGTACACAGTTGGCTCCATAAGACGTTGTGTATTGTTTTTGCACGTCATATACCCGTTATGCATATTGCAATATTGTTTACGACAACCTACAAATTTTACTTCCGCTTTTAAGAGTACACGACTACATCGTGTACAACCCATACTTAGTGCGCGCTGGTGGCCCAACAACCCAAGTGCTGACGTCCGCGTACGCCGTTATCGGATTCCGCGTCACTTGGATTGTACAAGGAAAACCAAATGGTGTTCCATGCACCAGAATTGCTGACCCACCCTAAATCTCGCATCCTCGTGTTCCGAACCCCTTGGTTTACAACACGTGGATATGCATGCTGCCTCACCATCACATCCAGTCTCGTTATCGAGTCACATGTGGACATCGCATGCGCATCTCATCCAACGGTGTATACCATTTCGCCTATGCATGCCCAACACCCACCAGGTTATAGGCGACATCTTGGCCCACCCGTCAATCAGAGTAGTTCCCTCCAGGCGAGATCCGTGAGTGGCTGTGTTCTCCCAGTCATCCCCTCCGTGCTCACCTCGTATTAAGGCCGGCCTCCTCCGCATGGTATTCAGTGTCCGTTCTTGATGGCGATTCCTAAACAGTCTGTCTCTAAGCGCAACCGGTTCCATGAACCGGAGACTAGCAGCAGCGGCGATGACCAAGATCCTGACCCGTCTGTTCCCAGAACCAGAGCGTCGACCAAGGGCGACAAAAAATCACCTCCGTGTCCGCCGACAAAGGACGGCGGAAGGGCTTCTAGGTTCGCGACCCATGTCGTGGAAAAGGCGACAGAGCCGGTGCCGGACGATGTGGTGGCCGCTATCGCCCGGAACTATGCGAAATCATCTTACCGCAACATCAGGCTCATGAATCACCGCGGTGTCGGATGTGAGGTGGACAAGGACGACTTCATGTCGATCGAGGACGAACAGTGGATCACCGATGGCGTGGTGGACTTTCACAACGTGTAAGTACCGTGCTGACAGCCCCGCACATGCGCGCGCTTTTGTACGATTTTCTGCGCATCTCACTGTAGCACGGTGTGTTAACTTGTTCGTGTTCACCTCTGCGCAGGCTGCTTAGCATCAGGAAGCCGTCGCTCCGCGACGGCAAGACATGGGCCGCCATGGACTGCAAGGCCTATTCACAGACGACAGCTGCGCATGGAGTGCCGTTAACGCTGGGGAGTGGGCGGCCGATTTTGGAACACGATTATCTTGCGATCCCGGTCCTAGAGTCGTGAGTGTACTCATCTTACCAGTGTTCCCGGTTGGTTTCCGTGATGTGCAACCGACTGCTGTTTAACACCGATCCCGTTTCACCCCAATCTTCTTGCGCGCAGTGAGCACTATTCCCTCGTCATCGCTATAAACCCATCGGTGCTCACCAAGACGCAGAGAACTAAGGACAAGGAGCGCCTGACTTTGGTCTTGCTGGACAGCGCGATCAAGAATCGAAATAGCCACAAGATTTTCGCAGGCACGAAGCTGTGAGTAGGGGTTTCGGCATAACGAAGCGCATAGCATATACGTCCATGCTCAATTTTGTTAATACCGGACGAACTCTTGTATGCAGGTTGCTGTCCGAACTCGCAAAGGCGAGTAACCCAAACGCTAACATGGAGGTTGTGGACAGGACGCTGAGCGCGGCGGACTGCGTAATTCTACGGGTGAGTACGCCTCGTTCGTTCTGTACACAGCTGTGCTGGTTGCATACACAGGTGTGCATACTGATAACTTCGGTATTCGTTACCCTTATGACAGGAGGATAAGCTGCCACAGCAGCCGAACAAGGAGGACTGTGGGATTTTTGTTTGTCAGTACCTCAAGACCCTGGTGCATACCGACTTCGCCACGGTGTTTTCGGGCCTCTGGTTCCAGGGTGTGACACCGCACCAATACAGGCGGGAGATGCGCCGAGACTTGTGTGCACACGCTGGCGGAGAGCTTCTGAAACAACTACAGGAACTGGGGATTGAAGTCCCGCCGCAAGACGAAGGCCTGGTTACCGCAGAGGGGACAGTGGTGCAGGTGAGAAACACTGCGGAGGGAGATGGGAGGCAGGCGCCAAACACTCGCCATGATGAGGACGCTCGGTTTACGGAGATGACGAGGCGCATAGCATCGCTGCATAACGATGTGAGGTACCTGGACGCCAGCTTCACCGTGATCGCCAACTTCGTGGGCCTGAGCCGGGACGAGGTGGTGTCCGCTGCAACCCAACTGCTGCTGCATGGAGGGGTCGCGGGGAACGGCACGAAAACAGAGGCGGGTGGCAACAAGCATGCGCCACGCACACCCCAGCGTCCGTCTGCCCGGAAGAGGCGAGATGACAGCAGTCCTGAGGAGGACGGCGTGCGCAACCTCACCCAGGTGGCGCTGGCCTCCACGTTCGCCGCATGTGCGCCGACACCGAGCCTGCTGCAGAACCCGCTGATCTCGAACGGGGCCATACCTCCCTGGATGTTGACGCGCCCGCGGCTGCTGTCCGGCACGGGTGTGCCAGCTGGACCTGACGTGTGGGGAGACAGGCTTGGGCAGGAGACGGCGAAGGCCGACGAAGAGGAGGATCTCGTGTCAGACTCAGATGACGAGGACGGTGGCGAAGATACATGTGCAACCAGGTACACGGGTGTGAAGCTGGATCCGAACACCGGCAAGTACTGCGTCAAGATTCTGTTTAAAGAACGTGGGAAGCGCAAGCAGCAGAGACTGGGAGGGTACACCACTGAGGAGGAGGCGGCATTTGCATACGCCGCCGGTGCGTTCGTGCTGAGGCCTAGCGAGAGGATACCCAACACCGTCAGCCTGTCGGCCGCAGAGAAGGCAACGCTGCGGGGGTGCACCAAAGAAGATTTACAGACCCTGGTGGAAGCGAGGAAGTGGTGGAGGTGGAGGAGTTGGCGTGAGGCGCTGGAGAGCGTGGGCCAGCGGTTGAAACGAGTGAGGAAGCGTGGGGGTGCAACAGGTGCATCAAAGAGGCGAAGGATTGTGGACCACGACCACACAGCTACCAACGACCCAGCGGCAACCGACAATGCTGAGAGTGGGGGGACGGCCCCAGTGACAAACGAGCAAGGCGGAGGTGCAAGGGACAATGACCAGGAAGAGCGGAGGGAAGACACTGGAGCTGAGGAGAAGACATCAGAGATGGCTGCATAATTGGTGTGGAGTCAATGTGTGGTTGAAACATGTCCGTGCACGTAGTTGCTCACCCTTGTGTAGCTTTCGGATAATGTTGCATTTGGAATGAAGAGTCTTGTGCGTGCAAAGTATGAACGACAAACACCGTTAGCTGGTAATGCAATCGTGAACTTGGTGTACTACATGTTTAAGTGAGTAAGGGCCTCAACGAATACCGGAACCAGTTCCGTGACGAGTGTCCACACAATGAAGGTATGTGGACAATGTTGTGACCACATGATGTGCGCAGTGTATGGTTCGGGGGTGGACACCCGTCAATGTGCGAGTGACGTGGTGTTCTGTAATTGGGGGTTTTGGATTGCGGTCATCCAGATGTGTACGAGGCAGTATTGGGTACCAACCTCCTCATGTATTCGGTGCAGCGGAGTGTCATGGAAGCTGAGCATCTCACCGCTACGTAGAAAAGTGGTTATCGCGTCATTATGTGCGCATCTCACTGGATACTTCAGTTGCTTCAATGGATACCTCAATTGCTTCTGAGGATACCCGAGCTGGGGGACGCTCCCGTCGTGTCTCGCTCCCGCCTGCGTACCTGCGAGCGTCATACCAGTTGACGATGCCGCGAGGTCGACTGTCCAACGGGAACCGTGGGGCGCCCTTACCCAAGAGCCTGAGCTTCCGCAAGAAGGGGAAGGAGGTGGTGCAGCCAGAGGAAGGTATGCATTACGATCATGAGTGGATCAGTCACGACGTTCGCGGCGGTTGTTGCGCGCGTATGCTAACTTGCGGTTCTGTGCGCCTGTTGTCATTCTGTCACCCACAGATGACGGCACTGGGGCGGAGAGTGCAGATTCGTCCGAGCGCAGCGAGGATGAGGACGAGGAAGGCGGAGACACGTCGGCATCAGGATCAGGCGAAGAATCAGCCGAGCCCGCTAAGGGGGGGAAGACGGACGACGATGGGCGTGCGGGACCATCCGCGGCCAACGCTGACACTCGCGCTAATCACGACGTGGACGGACTGGTGGGACCCACACGCTGGGACACAGTGGACGCCAACAGCGATGACGTGCGCATACCGAGCCGTATCCTCGAGCAACTCATTCAGGCTCAGGACAAGAGCGCCAAGGAGAACGCGCGGTTGGAGGCGCTGTTCTTGAATGCGATGTCTCGGCCGTCCAGTGGCTCTCATAAGCGTAAGGCGACCAGGCAGAGAGACCCGGGGCAGGGTTGTATGAACCCGAAGCGTAAGCGTGGCGAGACGTGGAGTGGCGGGTCAGACGATGACGGCGAGGACGACGATGACGACACACATGGATCTGGTGGCCGTCATATGCGCACGGCCAAGTCTCCTATTCTGCAGCGCGCCTTGGAGCATTTGCCTGCGGACAAGGCGTGGAAGGTGAGCGGGCCCGTTCCCGTCCGGTTCCATTATTCAACCGTCATGCATACCGGTGTGCGCCACTCATGTTGTTGTGTATACCTTATGTGCGCAGCGGGTGTGCGAGCTGGCCAGGGTGCACATGTTTCTCAACAGGCCGACGTCGATGATGACCTTCTACCCGAGCAGCGACGACAAGACACACGGGGTGTGTGCGGTGCTGGACCGCCTGCCGCATAGCTTCGCCTGTTTGGCGTTGGCGGCTGACAAGTCGCGTCGCGCTGATCTCAACAAGACACTCTCTGAGTGGAAGACGCGGGCTGCCGCCCGCGTGCGCGACATTGCACTTCCCAAGCTCGGCTTGTTCCGCGACGATCGGGACGCATCCAGCCCATGGGCACCGGAGAAGGAACGCAGTATTGAGAAGATCCGGGAGCGCATTGGGTTCGGCGCTGACCCCCCTGGTGAGTGCGGTCTACCCCAGCAACCAGGCTTGCCACCGCATCGTTATGCTGTCACCCTCGTGCGTGACGGCCGTTGACACTGACCTTCATGCACGTGGGAATGCAGAAACACTGGTGCTCACGACATGGGCGACAGACCGGGATGGCATGCCGTTCGCCTCTCGGGCGTTCGCGACATGTGCGAAGGCTGCATTCAGGCCCAAGAAGGCCGGCCTGGTGATGACGCTGAAGGTGTACCACCTGGCCTGGTTGGAGCATGTGGTGAGTCTGTGCGCTCTATGTGTGCCATGCATCTGTGTTGTTTACGTCGGACCATTTGAGTGACACGATGCGTGATGGCGCAGGTCTCCGACTGCGTCCTCTACTGGGAGCAGAGGAAAGGCCGGCTTTCCAACTCGGCCGGCGGAAACGCCCACGTTGTGGACGGCCTCAAGGTCCTGGTTAAGGAGGCCGTGGAGAGGGCGATCAGGATCCGCAACCCGGAGTATGACGCGGAGCGGGAGGCGTGGATCTGGGGGCGCCATGGTCTGCGCATCTCTGCGTGCGGCCTGGAGCACATGAGGTCCGCCGGCGCAGCCCAGCCGGAGGAGCCAGTGGGGGACGACGACCTTTCGGCATCCGTGGGGGATGAGTAGGACGGCTGGCGTGGAGGGGATGGGGGAAGCGTGGGTTTTACCGTTGCGGGGACAGTAGATTGGCTGCGTGTGTACGATGATTTGCGGCTGTGTGACAGGGTTATGTGTAGCTGTGGAACGCGCACCTGGGTTAAGCATGTGTCAGTGTTGAAGATGTGGGGGGGTTAGACATAGGCGTGGAGGCGTTGTATGTTTGTGTGTGCGTTTGTTGTTAATGGGAAAAGCTTCAATTGGGGTATTGCTCGCATATGACAGCACATAACAGAAACTATATGGTGCATGCCACAGCGAACCCGCCGTCGCCCAGATGTGCGGGACGGAGAGGGATGCGCCGCATTCTGCGGCGAATTTTACGGTGTGTGCCATGTGTCACCTGTACGTTGGACGTAAAGGACGCAGCGGTGCGCGTAAGTGGACATCTGGTTGGACCGCAACAAGGCTAAGGGATGACGTGGAGCCAATGGTATGGGAGGGTGGCACGCGCTTGTACACCCGTGTCACAATCGTGGACGAGCGTGAAGATGAGGCCGACGGTGGGATGTGCGTTGTGATATGCTATACGGGTGCGACAAATGCACGGTTGTGAGTGGTTCGCGCATACGTCGCAAACGTGAGCCACGATGGGTAGGGCAACCGGTTACCGTTTGTGCGATTGCATGATCGGGTTGCAAGTGTACGGGTAAGATGGATTAATTGTGCGTGACGTGGAAGGTCGGTGGTGTTTACGATGTATACAGATGGACGACGCAGGTGTCGTCGTCATCTAGTTGCGAGCGCAACCCTAATGGTAGGCGAGACTTTTCGCGAAGTGCACGAAACGGTGGCATTGGTTCAGGTGTACGGTGTTTATGCATTGGCGCGTCTGGTGCGGACGCACGATGCGCAAGTGGAGTGAGGCCGCGTGGATGAGGGGTAGTGGCTACCGTTGGCGTGATATGCGGTTTGCTGCCCTATGGGATGCATCCAAATGTACGGTGTGGGAAGGATGCTTGACCACCAGATGTACGGTGCAGATCGGAGCGCGGTGAGCTTGCAAGGCTGTGCGAGTTTGTGTGCGCGAATGCGTAACGTGCTATGCGAGTTTATGTACATGCGACACGTGTACCGTAGTGATTGCGTGACCAGGGTGTCCATCCAACGGTTGTGGTTGCTGTACGTTTTGCTGCATGTACGCTTACGTGGACGTGGGAGTTGAAACAGTATGCCACGTGGGGAAGCCCGTACGGATTGGCAGTTGGGGTTACGTGCTCGTCGCTTTCGAGTTGGTTGACACGGTATGGGCAGGTGAACATTTGGGTGGAGCAGCCCGTGACTGTTTAGCATGTGCGCAGATGCGGGTGGCGTTGCTAAACGGTTGACTGAGTTTGTGCAGAAAGGCGCGGGAAAGTGACTCGGAAGTTACTACGCCAGTGACTGTCGCCACGCAGTTCTAAAACCTTGACTCAAAAGTGCCGGGGGTGTACTATCGGGTAAGTTGTGCAAGAGTGTATTCAGGGCTACTTTCCGCACTTCCCAATTTCGCGATGACTTAGGAGGGCCCTGCCTCGTACTGTTGTGTGTTTAAACGTGGTTGGTCACATTAGCACGTCCGTGTGGCAGGCCAATGAGTCCACAGAAAGGCGGCACCTTTTTCATGTAAGGCTCACTTCCAATCTTTTCTGAGGCTCCAAGATGCATTGATTTGTTTAGAGCAGCCTGAGACACCTTGGACACCCCGGGGGTGT
Organism: Closterium sp. NIES-65; assembly: GCA_948144175.1. Taxonomy (NCBI): domain Eukaryota; kingdom Viridiplantae; phylum Streptophyta; class Zygnematophyceae; order Desmidiales; family Closteriaceae; genus Closterium; species Closterium sp. NIES-65. Next base: position 2,084,754 of record CANXME010002232.1, on the reverse strand, counting down.
CACACTTTGGGGGTGTCTCACTTTGGGGGTGTCACACCTTGGGTCTCGTCGTAGGCAGTTGTGTTGCACTGGCACGAATACGACACCGACGGCGGCGAAGACTCTGGCAAATACGAATAGGATGGGTATTGGCAACTACAGGCGGACTGCGCATTTGCGGGTCGAGTGTGTTGATTGAACCCAAGAACGAGGAGAAAAAGAGTGAGATGGATCTGATTTTTCAGTAATCTCAAAAGCGTGAGACGGAGATGAATGAGACGCCGCGCCATGACGACGATGCGTGGACGTGAGAAAGCTAAGAGGCGTCTGTTGAACAGGCACGTCGTTGGAAGAAACTTGACTGCCGAGAAACAAGGAATGACTGGGTGCTGGCAGAAGGAGTTTGTAGGAGCTACTGCTATTCCTGAAGCCGATTAGTTCGAAGAGGGACAAGCGAGGTGTGGCAAATGACGACCTGCTTGCGCCTGCGTCTGGCCAAAGGGATGAATAGGTTCGACGAGGAAATGGAAACGGTTTAGATGGAATTAATTAGAAACCAATCAGATCCGAAGCGGTTGTTAAAGTGCTCCTGGCACATTCCTGTCCCTCCAGTGACAGCAGGGATGCGGATGATATCAAGATTCCCTGTGGTCTCGACTCGATGGGAAGTCGTTGACCGTGCTGGAGATGAAGTGATGGACCCCACCTGGAGAGGCGTTGACTTGTACAATGCCTTGTTGGCAGGATCATGAAGATGCATGGCTGGCGGACATCGTTTGAACGCTCTCCGATTCAAGCTTCAAATCGCCAACAAAAAGAGTAATTGGGTATCGCATTAAAAAAACAAAACACAATCATTTATCCCACTTTCTAGGCGATGATGTTCCCTAAGTTGTGCATTCTAAAGATCAACGTACACAAACAAAACGACTAATGGCATGCTTTCACCCGAGCTAGCCTTATGATTTATGACCACAAAGAGATTCCATGCAACATCGGTGGTCCTCGTTTTCAAGCCGAACGGTACGTGTTAGCCTTTTTTGGATCACATAGATCATGAGATGTGTCTTCTTGTCGCGTCAATAAAAGTCACCAAGGAAATGAATTCAGGAGGACGTGGGTAGCAAATATAGAAATGAGCATGTCAGATGTTGTGCTAGCTCTAACCTAAATTCCACCCATAACCTTCTGAATTGACGTATATGCCTGCCTCCAATTATCCATATTAGCTGCAGGCCAAAGCTGCAGCCTTTGCCACAGCCACGGCCTTGGTGGCGGCCTCCTTACTCTGCCGCCTGCCTGGCCTATTTTTTAGCTTCTCTGGGGGCGTCAATGTCAGAATGAGGAATGAATGTTCCATTGATGTTGGTTGGGGTACATATAACAAACCCTAACTTCTGTACCCCCTAAGACAAACCTCACTACAGGCTACAACATTTGACACACCCCCATAGCCTAAGTGAGGGGTGTCTAGCAAAATCAAAAAGAGTACGGTCACAAGACCAGTCCAAAAGAAAACAAAGCTCAGGGTGGATCACAACGTCACCACACTCTCTGAGCACAAGCAACAGTGGCCACAAGGCCAGTCCAAGAGATCACAAGTATATATAGCAAGAGTACAGACGAAGCAGGCAATAAACTCAAGCCTACACATGACTAGAACCTGTGTCAACAAGGCCTAACTGCACACAACACCTCTGGTGGTCACGAGGCGGAAGCGCCTTGGTGAAGATGTCTGCAGTGTTGGCCTCGGACTCCACAAACTCGAAGCGAGCCTGTCCACGTCTCTGCAACTCTCGCAGAAGAAAGTACCTGACGTGAATGTGCTTCACTCTGCTCTCCAGTCGCGGCTCACGACAGAGGAGGATCGACGCCTTGTTGTGAGTGAACAACGTCGGTGCAGAGCTCGGCCGCTCACCAAGGTCGGCGAGCAAGAAGGTCAACCAACGCAACTCCTGTGCCGCCATGGCACCAGCGTAAATCTCAGCCTCAGCTGTAGAGGTCGAGACAGAAGAGGAGCGCGTGGAACGCCAGGAAACAGCTCCAGAACCCAGACTGAAACAGTACCCCTGAGTAGACCTGTGAGTCTCAGCGTCGTCAGCGTAAGAGGAGTCACAGTGACCAGTGAGTACGACAGACTGCTGCCCTCCAAGAACTAGCCCCACGCCTGATGTAGTCGCTAGGTACTTCGCCACCCTCACAGCTGCCGTCCAGTGAACAGGACGGTGTCTCCCTGGCGCAACAAAGCGCGCAAGGATGCTGAGAGGGAAGGCGAGGTCCGGGCGAGTACAAGTCATCAGGTACATGAGGCAACCCACAAGCTCTGCGTAGGGACCACTAGGCTCAAACGGCTCGTCAGGAAAGGGACCAGTGAGTCTGAGGTCAACAGCGAGAGGTGTGCGCTGTACGGTGGAGTGCTGAAGCCCGAACCGCTGAAGGACCTGCTGCACCATGTGTGACTGTGAGAGTGTAATGGTGCGAGCGGCTCTGTCCCTGGTGATCTGCAGGCCAAGGTAGTGGCGCAGCTCACCAAGATCAGTGCACGTGTGTCTCTTCTGCAGTTCGGACTTCACGTCTGCCAAAGCAACCCTGTCCGGAGTGGCGAAAACGAGGTCGTCGACGTAAACCAGAACAAAGAACGGTGTGGAGCCACGACGAACGATCAGCGACGGGTCGGCAGAAGACGGCTGGAACCCAAGGTCAGAGAGGGTAGAACGCAGAGTGTCGTGCCACTCACGAGGGGCCTGGCGAAGACCGTAAACAGGTCGCCTCAGCCTCCACTGGGTCCCAGGAGGGAAAGTGCCAGTGAAGGCCGAGGGACGACGCAACCAGACCTCCTCGTGTAGGCTGCTCTGAAGGAAAGCAGTGGAAAAGTCGAGAGAGTGTAACTCGTAGTCTCTCTGTGCTGCTACGTGTAGTAACACCCGAAGAGTGGTCATCTTCGGGGTAGGTGCGAAGGTCTGAAAGAAGTCAACTCCCTCGCGCTGACTGAAACCTCTAGCCACGTAGCGCGCCTTGAAGACCGGGGGAGATCCCGGTGGCCGCTTCACCCTGTAGATCCACATGCCGTCGACTACGTTCGCCCCAGGGGGGGGAACCTCATCGACGTAGGTGCCTGTGGATCTGTAGGAGGCCATCTCTGCGTCCATGGCAGCTCTCCACTGAGAGGCCCAAGGCCCTGACACTGCCTCAGCGTAAGTGCGAGGAGTCGGAATGTCAAGGGCGTCGGGGTCACCCTCAGGGGCGAGGAGCATGGCACAGAGATGAGGGGAAGCGGCCGCCAGGAACTCTAGCTCAAACTGCCTGTCCTCTAGGGCGTCACAGCCAAGGGCAGACACACCCCCGACGGCCAGAGGACTGGTAGGAGGAGCAGCCACAAGCGTGGTGGCGTAGTCAAGGCGGCGGGTAGAGGCAAAGTCAGTAACTGCGGCAGTAAGAGCGGACACAGAGGACACAGAGGCACGAGGGTGAGTAACAAGAGAGGCGAGAACACGAGAGAGAACAGGACGGTACGTGCGGTAGTAGTCAGTGACAGGAGTAGGGAGCGACACAGTGAAGGCCGACTCAGGAGGAGACGGAAGCACAGACTGAGCCGGACGAGGTGGATTAGAACGAAGTAAGGCAGTACGAAGGTCAGTGAAGGGAACAGGAGACGAGGAACGAGCACGAGGGGAGCGACGAGTAGCCCAAGAACAAGACGGAGGAGGAGATGACAAAGGCTGAGAACTGGGGAAAACAGCGGGGGAGGAGTCAGGAGGAGGAAACGTGGGACCGTAGACAGGAGGAGAGGCGGAGGAGGGAGGAGAAGGGGAGGGGAGACCAAGGGTCCTAAGACCCGAGACAGGAGGAGGAAGTAGCTGCTGCTGCTGCTGCTGCGACTGCTGCTGCTGCGGATGCGGCTGCTGCTGGGACTGCTGCTCCTGCGGGTCCAGCTGCTGCTGCTGCTCCTCCAGCCGCTGTAACTCCCTCTCCTCTCTCTCCAACGCCAGCTGCTCGTCACGGGCACGGCGAACACGAGCCTGGTGCCTAGTCGGGTAGGGGTGGGGGGGCGGAGTAGTGTCCGAAGCAGCGGCAGCTCCAGAGTCCACCCTCGAAGAACCAGGCACACCACCCCCAGAGGCAGCACTAACACCAGCTCCAGACCCAGGCTCACCAGAACCCGAAGGAGGCGCACCCTCACCTCCAGACGGAGCACCCCCAGTGTCCGCGCGACCAGCACCAGCTCCCGGACGACAAGAGTCCTCTGCACCCACCGGGTCAGCTCCAACTCCAGAACCAGAAACTCCAGCTCCAACTCCAGCTCCAACTCCAGCTCCAACTCCAGCACCCCCAGAACCAGAAACCGGTACAGGAACAGGCGCAGCACCAACCTCTCGAGAGCTAGCACCAGCGGCACGCTGCGAGGAGGACTGTGGGGAGGGAGGCTGTACCGGAGGGGCTACCGAAGGAGGAGGGGTAGCCTGGGACACACCTGACGGGGCTGGACCAGGGGGGGGAGGCTGTACCGGGGGAGCAGGAGGGGGAGCGGCAGTCAGGAAGAGGGGGGGAGGAGGAACCGGGAGACCTCGACTGGGGTACCTGACGTAGTACGGAGTGGACTCCTCGAAACGGACGTCACGGGAGTCAAAGAATCGGTGAGAGGGAGGGTGGTAAAAGGTGAAGTCAGAGGAGTCCTCAGGGAAACCAAGGAAGACACAGAGGATGGCACGAGGCGAGAGCTTGTCCGCGGAGGTGTCGCGGACAAGAGCCAAGCACCCCCAGACACGAAACCGCGACGCAACACCAGGGGACCCTGTCCAAAGACTATTCGGTGAAACCTCTGGTCGAGAGACACGTGGCCAGAGGTTCAGCTGGTGCGCGGCGTACCTGACCGCGTAGGGCCACAGAAAATGGGGGGCACAGGCGTGAGTCAGGGAGGTGTGGGCGATCTCCATGACCAGGCCTATGCGACGCTCAGCAACCCCATTCTGCTGTGGGGACTCTGGAAGCGTCCAGGACTGACGAATGCCCTGCTCGCGACAGAATCCAGCGAGAATGCCGGAGCGAAACTCACCCCCACGGTCGGAGTGGAGACAGCTGACACGACGACCACGAGTGTCCTCGGTGGTGAGCAACCACCTGATCAGCGTAGAAGTCACCTCAGACTTCTTCGCCAGAGGGAACACTGTGGTGTAGCGGGAGAAGTCGTCAACGACCACCAGAAAGTAGCGCTCACGCTCAGGGCCTAGACGAGGGGCGGGGCCCCAGACGTCCAAGTGAAGCGTCTCAAAAGGCTCGGTGGCCGGACGAAGGGAGGAGGAGTGAGGGGTGGCGCGCAGCCGACCCTCGACGCAGGGACCACACGGCGGCGCAAGCGAAGGCGGCAGCGACGGCAAGACACGTGGGAGGCCTAGGACAAGACGCTGACTAGACATAGCGCGCAAACGAGGAAGGGACGGGTGCCCCATCCGGTGGTGCCACAGAATAGTAGGGTGGGCAAGCGACCGGCAGGAGCACGACGCAGCGACTGGAACAGACGTAGGAACCTGACACGACACAGACACCTGGGGGGACGAAGCAACCTGGTGAGACGCGGGGACCCGAACGGGGGGGGGAACCGGGGGCAATGGCAGTAGGGGCGGCTGCTGGTGCGGCCGCTGGTGCTGCTGCTGCTGCTGCTGCTGCTGCTGCTGCGGTTGCTGCTGCTGCTGCTGCTGCTGCTGCGGCGCACGCGGGCCAGTGTGAAGAGTGTAGAGACCTGAGCCCGGCTCAGCAGTAAAGGTAGCAAGAGGCTGGTAAGAGTCTCCGTCAACACACACCGCAGTCTCTCCAGAAGGCTCAAACCACACACCCACGTGCTGACTCACGAGGGGTCGCACGCCCACCAAGTTCCGGGAGAACGAGGGGACGTGAAACCCAGTGAGAGACCCGGAGGGAGCAGCAGGACACGGTAAAGTGGTAGTGTGACGTGCAGTGACTGGTCCCGTAGTGGGATCAGCCAACGCCACAGAAACAGGCGCAGGAAGTGGTGTAAGTGTCGTGCTGTCCCGGAAGAAGCAGTGTGAGGCTCCAGAGTCCAGCGTGAACGACAGCAAAGCGTCCTCTGAGGTAGTTGCTGGTGACGCTGCTGCTGCTACAGCCAGCCGCTAACGCTGCTGCTGCTGAGGCTGCTGGGAGGAAAGGGGCTGCTGCTGCTGCTGAAGGTGCTGCTGACGCTGAGCCTGGTACCACGCCGCTGCTCCACCTAGCGGGGCCGGCAGTACAGGAGGCGACTGACGAGCTCGGGGGTCGCCGCCACCAGCAGGCGCAGTGGAGTCACTAGCCGCTGCACGAGGGGTCTCTCCAGACGCTGCACTCCCACCACCGCCAGTCGCAACAGCACCCCCACTACCTCCGCTACCTCCGCCCCCACCTCCACCAGAACCACCTTTCTTGCCCCCCCTGCCGCGGGACCGCGACGCAGTCGTAACAGCAGCCGCAGTCGCGTCAGTAGCGGCAGTGGTGAGAGAGGCAGTGAAGTTGGGTAACTGCGGGACTGTGCACCCGTGGAAGAGTGGGGGGGACACAGTACCAGAGGCGGCAGCTACCGAGCGAAGGTTGCTCTCGACGTCCTTGAGTGCAGACTCAAGGACCTCGATAGTCAGCTCACTAGGGTGCTTCAGCAGAAGCGCGTCACGAACGGAGGCAAGGCGGTCAGGGAGGCTAGTGGCGATGAAATAGACAGTAATCGCCATGGGTGGAGGAAGCAGTGCAAGCTGTGCCTCAGTGCAAGCAGCGCGGTAACTAGCGTCGAGCGAGCGGAGGTGAGCGATCAAGTCAGCAGAGCGCTCAAACGAGGCGAGATCAGGAAACAGGAACGGGAGGAAAAGACGGCCAAGAGAGACAGTAGCGGGAGTAGAGTAGCGGGCCTTAATCGCAGTGAGGTACGCAGCAGCGGTGCGAACCTGAGTAAAGTGGACCTCCTCGGACTCAGGGAGGAGGCTGCTGAGTGCGATGCAGGCCGCAGCGTCACGCGACGTCCAAGCCGTCCGGTCAGCGCGCTGACGGGCAAAGCGAGCCGTAGCAGCGTCGTCAGGGGCAGAGCCTAAAGCTGTAGGCTCGGGGGGCTCGGGGAGGTCACCAGTAGCATGCGACCAGAGGGTCTCGCCCCCCTGGACCTGACTCTCTAATAGACGGCGAGCGCGAAGAAGCCAGACGGAAAAGTCAAGGGGTCTACCGTCAGCGTCGAAACGAAGAACTCGCGGAGTCGCCATAGTGAGAACTAACGCGAACGAACAGGCGAGTAACAACCGGGGGGAAGAGGCAAATTAGGGTTCAGGTGGGAAGGGGACTCAGTCGCAGCGGAAGAGCGGGCTAGGGCGACGGGCCAGGGCGTAGGGTAGGGCAACGGGCCAGGGCGTAGGGTAGGGCGACGGGCCAGGGCGTAGGGTAGGGCGACGGGCCAGGGCTTAGGGTAGGGCGACAGGCCAGGGCGTAGGGTAGGGCGACGAGCGAGGGCGTAGGGTAGGGCGACGGGACGGGGGAAAGGGCGGGAGCGACGCGACGGGGCAGGGCGATGGGACGGGACAGGGCGACGCGACGGGGCAGGGCGGCGCGACGGGGCAGGGCGACGGGACGGGGCAGGGCGACGCGACGGGGCAGGGCGACGGGACGGGGCAGGGCGACGCGACGGGGCAGGGCGACGCGACGGGACAGGGCGACGGGACGGGGGGGAAAGGGCGGGCACGACGCGACGGGGGGAACGGGCGCGACGCGACGGGGGGAAAGGGCGCGACGCGACGGGGGGAAAGGGCGCTAGGCGACGGGGGGAAAGGGCGCGACGCGACGGGGGGGGGGAAAGGGCGCTAGGCTCGGTACTAGGCGCGGTAACAACGGAACTGGTACGAACGAGAGGTAGGATCAGGCTCGGGAGGTACGAACGGAGAACGGAGGAACGGGATCCCACAGGATCCTAACCTAGCTCTGATACCATGTCAGAATGAGAAATGAATGTTCCATTGATGTTGGTTGGGGTACATATAACAAACCCTAACTTCTGTACCCCCTAAGACAAACCTCACTACAGGCTACAACATTTGACAGTCAAGCAAGCCTGTCTCCTCGTCCGCTTGTTGCGCCTGCTTCACGGCTGCTTCCTTGGCGTTCATCTCGTGCATCTACTTGCGGTGTGATCGGACAACAAGAGCTTGAATCAAGACTCCAAAAAGATGCCATCTTGGGTACGGAATTCACTGACCGTGCAGGAAATGAAGGCGTGGACCGCGCCTGGTGCGGCGTTGACTTGCAAATGCCCAACTGTCAGGGTCGTGAACATGCACAGCTGGCGGATGTCGTTTTAAACTTCTCCGGTTTTTGGCTTGTTATTGCTTTCAGAAAGTATATTGCCAAATCCTCATTACCGACATAACAAATGACCAAGCTGGTCCTCACATTTAGCCTCGTCTGAGAATAAAACACACCGCAATTTTCGTGCATCATATGGCCTCTAGTTGCATAAAATTGTACCAAGGGGCAAATAATTGAGCATGTCATATGCTATGTGGGCTAGCTCTAACCTAAATTCCAACCATAGCCTCTGCCTCTAAATTATAAACATTAAATGCAGGCCGTAGCTGCAGCCTTTGCCACCCCGACGGCCAGAGCCGACTTCCTCTCTGCCAACCCGGGCTTACTTTTGAGCTTCTCTGGGCACCTCAAGCAAGCCCGTCTCCTCGTCCGTTTGTTGCGCCTGCTTCACGGCTGCTTCCTTGGCGTTCATCTCGTGCATCTTAACGCGGTTGTACCAGCAGACGCCGGCGAAGGCGAGGAGGTAGCCGAGGAGGTTGAGAGTGGTGATGCGATCGGCAATGACGGACCAGGAGAAGGCGATGAGCAGCCAGTCCTTGATGATCCCCGCCACGTTCATCGTCAGCGCCGACGTCTTGCCGATCAGCAGGAACACCGCCAGGTTCAGCGCGAACGCGCACACGCAGTTGGCGCCGAACACGAGCACGCTGGGGTGCGCGCCGGCCGCCATGGCGGGGACGAGCGTGGGGAACTCGACGAGGAACCAGGGCACAGAGAGGAAGAGCAGGCAGACGGGCGAGATGTAGTAGAGGCTCGTGATGGGGTTGAGCGAGATGCCCTTGGCCGTCAGCAGCATCTGGATGAGCACGAGGCGCGTCGCCTCGAACGCGACGGCGGCGAGCTGCAGCAGCACGCCCGTGGCGTTGAAGTTGGCCTCGCTCCACGCGCTGACGGCGACGCCGATCGCGATGAGAATCATGTTGGCGAAGGTGGCGGCGCGGAAGGCGTCCTTGCGGAAGGCGACGGCGAGCAGGTAGACGGCGACGGGCATGAGCGCCTTGAGCATCTGGATGAAGGACACGGACAGGTACATGTACGCCGAGTTGGAGAACCACAGGCTCAGCGCGTACAGCGCGCCGATGGGCACGACGCTCGTCAAGTAGACGTCGGGCTTGAGCCCGCCGGGCAGCGGCTGCACGACGCGGAAGACGTTGACGAGCAGGAAGGCGAGCGACGAGCAGAAGGCCATGTGGATCATCGTCAGGCTGCGCGCACAGAGGCGGGGAGGGGGAAGGGCGGAGGGGAGGGAAGGGGTTAGCAGAAGACAGATGCGTGGAGGATGAGTGACTCGCGGATGCATCATGCAGCAGGGTGAAATTGAGGAAGACGGGTGAGGCGACAGATTTCAATTTCAAGCTCCCAGCTTTGCCAAACAAAATCGTTTCCTTGTGCTCGCGAATGGTCCACCTTCGAAGGTGAAAAATGGCACCGTGTCTCAAGAGCTCACCTGATGGGGAAGGGCCAGTTGAGCAGTCGGCTGTCGAGAATGTACTTGTTGAAGATGATAACGGAGAAGCTTAAAGCGATCCAGAGCACCACGCTGCCTCCCATGACCATCTTCTTGGTCAGAAGGCTCTGCTGCGCGGCGAGCTGCTGCCCGGGGCTTGGCGGGGGCGACATGGCGGCGGGAATGGTGGCAGCAGTCGAGGGTGACGGTGAGAGGCGATGCGGAGAAGTCTGGTGTAGCTGGAACGCCTAAAGTTTCAGTCAAGTCAATTGACCGGAACGAAACGCGAGTGAAGCTAAGCTGCCGCCAAGGGCGGAACAACCGAAGCCAAAAATGATCGTAGCCGGACTGGTGTTATATGTGCAAGCGGTTCACGAAGAAACAGCTGCTTCTGTAAGTGAGGGATGTCGTCGAATTGAAAGTGGATGAGTGATGGGCTCACGGCCCACGGGAGTGGGTTGGCAGGAGTGGGCTGGCGGGAGTGGGCTGGCAGTAGTGGGCTGACTGGATGGCCGAGTGCTGGACTGATGAATTTAGGACTCCCAACCCACGCACCTTTTGTGCGAATTGTGCTGCCTCCTGTGACGGGTAATCTGAGCTGAGCATGTTTCGGTGGGGCTAGGCGGGGAAAAGCGGAGGTGAGGTGTGGTAGAGACGGGGAAGAGGTGTGTTTGAGGTGGGTAGGAGGTGAAGCGCGACGCGGAGTTGAGGTGATGTGGCGAAATGAGATGGGTGAGAAGGAGCGGCCGGATGGTCGCGTACTGTAACACGCGGCAGTTCGCCCATTCGTGTCGCGTCGAAGTGGCTGTCAGCTTCTGGCGAATAAAACAAAATTGTTTTGGATTACTAAAGGAGGTTTCACTATCATTCTATAGTTGGAATTATTTTCCATATACCGTTATGTATTTTCTTAACATCTAAACCCCAAATGACGGAGGGAAGGATGCCTGATTCTGTTGCTCTCCGTATCTGTCATATCCTACGCGCTCTGCTTGAATGGTATACGCATTAAGACAAGTGGGTTGATGTACGGTAAGAAAATAATCCACGCCAGCTCTTGTGAGACTCATTTGCTGCGAGATGCATTTGGATGAAAGCGCAGACCAAGCTCTTGCTGCACGCAACAGAATATGGCAGAGAAAATGTTTTCTCTTGGATTTCGACTGCTACTGCAGAAGGTGCATGCAACCTGCACCTGGTAGAGCTACATACCGTAACTTAAGTGACAGAGCATGGTGTACTGCACATGCCTCCGCAATTCACTACTCCTATACACCAGCCAATGATGCTGGTCAGTTTGCCAGAGTGCACGAAACAGGCTACAGGATGCGCTCACGTAATGGAGCACAATACAATCATCGCGAAGAGCAAATAACTCAGTTCTTGTCATGCTGGCCGGCTGTGCACCCTTGAGAGAGCTCTGTAACACCCCTAAACAGGGCACGCCTGGCAATTCAACATCTATGGGCGGTGGCGGTGATGCAACGGCTGTGCTGGAAAGAGCATTGCAGTTACTGAGAGAAGCGCTGAAAGGGCCAATGGTCCCAGGGAGAGAGGCCGGGTGGAGAAGGAAGCTGCAAGGGGGAGCAGCGCAGGACAGGAGAGAGAGAGGCACGGGAAAATGGAGGGGGGTAGAGAGAGGTGAGGTGCAGAAAACACAGTTGCATCCCTCTACACTCTAGGGAACATCTCAAACGGTTTCAGACGTCCAAAAGGTCTCGAACATCCCAAAGGATCTACCTGCTCGGCTTGAATATTCCCATATTTATGTAAAACCAAACAAGAACATCTCCAGCTCTCACCGCTCTTCTTCTGGCTGACAGGCAGAGGAGGGCTGAGCGCACTTGCATTCCCTGGTGCCACCTTCTCCCCTCCGCTGCTCACCCCGTCCAATCCCCGCACTTCGTGACCCTCCTCCTCCCCCCCCACACCCCCGGCAACTCCCCGCTCCCCATCCCCTTTATAAGGCGCCCCACTAGGCGCTTCACTTGGTGCTTCAGCAGCAGGGGACTTCGACTTCCCTGTTCCCTTGCTGGAAGCAGCAGGGCTGGGGGAAGCAGCTGAAGCAGGAGCAAGGTGGGCATGTGCACTGGGAGCAGGCTTGCTTGCATGCGCACTGCTATTCTTCTTGGGATCACTCAGGGGGGTGCGGGCAGGGGATGGGGCAGAGGAGGGGGCGGAGGACGGGGGCGAGGAAGAGGCAGGGGCAGGGGCTCGGGAGGAGGGAGGGGCAGGGGTTGGGTGTTTGGCAGAGGGAGTGGTTGGTGCTCTTGCTGGTGCTTGTGCTGGTGCTGGTTTTGGTGTTGGTGTTGGCTTAGGGGCGCTGGTGTTGGTGGTGGCTGGGGTGCTAGGTTTGCTCGGGGTGGGAGACGGTTGCGGTGCTGCTTCCACTGGCTTGCCTGATGTGCCTGTGAGGGAGTGAGAGCGGGGTGGAGAAAAGCAGGGGAGTGAGGGAGACACATGGGGGAGACACATGGGGGAGACACATGGGGGGAAAGGGGAGTTGGCGCGGGCTGTTGTGTTGCGCACGAGTGTTGCAAGTCAGGGCCGTAAGAAGAACGCAGAGACAGGCAGGCAGACTTCAAGCTCGAAAGCTCTTCTGGCAATCTTCTACCGCGGATGGTCGGATTTACCTAGCTCATGGATGGCGTAATGGATGGCTTACAGTCGATGGAGGGATTTTGAGCATTTTCGCGATCGTGATGGATGGATGGATGGATGGATGGATGGATGGATGGATGGATGGATGGATGGATGGATGGATGGATGGATGGATGGATGGATGGCTTACAGTTGAGGGGCACGAAGCTCATGGTCTTGTTGGGCAGGTTGAACTGGATGAACTGATCCCGCAGCCACAGCGCTGCACGCACGCAGGCGAGCAGGGCAACCAGCAGGTGGGGGGAGAATGAGGTGTTGAATGTGTGTGTTTGCGCGCGCACGCACGCTAGCGAGCGTGTGCGAGGTGGGTGCAACACAGCTGTGGCGCGTTGTCAGAGAGAGGAAGGAAAGGAGCGACGGCAAGAGGAGAGGAGAGCTAAGAAGAGGAGAGAAAAAAGAGAGAAGAGGATAGGCGTAGAGGGTGGTGCGTTGGCACTCACTGCCGATGTGGGCGTCGTGCACTCGGTCGTTCGGGAGCGCGTATGCTGTCAGGCACAGCGTGGCTCCCGCTTCACTCGCGTCCTGATGCACGGCGTGGGTGGGGTGGAAGGAGAGGGAACGAGAGGGGACTCTTGGGACTCTAGGGAATGAAATGACAAGGCTGCAAGGGCTGCGATCTCCGCTGCAAGAGAGATGAGAGTCCGTCGGTGAAAGAAGAGCAGTTGGTGTGGATGGGAGTTGTGCGTGTGGGGGGAGTGGTGTGTGTGTGGGGAAGAATTGATGCGCGTGGAGGGGAGTAAAGCGTGTTGAAGGCAAGGGTGCGTGTGGGGGGAGCAGCTAGCTTGTTAGTGAAAGAAGGGCGGGGGTGTGGTGGGAGGGGGGGGGGGGGTGGAAGGAGCGGGCGTACATTCATCATGAGGTAGTTGTTGAAGGTGACCTCATAGGAGCCCTCCTTGAAGTCAAAGAAGATGGGCGGGAACAACACCACGTTGGTGTCACTGGAATACCGGGGACAGGAGGGTTGTTGGGTGGGGAAGAAGCGGGAATGTGAGCTGAGCGTGTATGAATGTGTTGGTGTGAGCACTCGCATGCGAGCATGCGAGAGAATCTGGGATGTGGTAGGGTGGTCACAAGAGCAGATATGGAGATGGGAAAAGTACAAAGGCCCGGGAATGCAGAAACACGAACAGAGCAGACACACGGCATAGGCATATGCGATTGGTCCTCCTTCTCATCACCATCATGCCCAGCTCACTTTCTACTCCTCCCTCCCATCCCCTCCCACCCCCTGCCATCCCCTCCCATCCCCTCCCATCTCCATCCTTCCCCATGCTACATGCCATGACATTTGGGCCCACCTGGCCTTGACGAACACACACACTTCGCCTCCCGCATCCTGCCTCACGAGCCGTGGGTCAGCAAACACCTACATGCACACACACAAGCAGCATGGAGGAACGCACCAGCAGCAACACACACGCACACACGCACACACGCACACACGCACACACGCACACATGCACACATGCACACACGCACACATGCACACACCACGCAGGGAGAATGACAAGCACGCGAGGGTAAAGGGGACGGAGAAAAGGGAATAAAGTATCGACGGGAACAAAGTAACGGGATGACGACAGAGGGACCAAGCTGGTGATGACGTGGCAGGGATGGGTCACAAAGCAGCAGCCAAGGGAATGGTGTGCAACAAGGGGAAGGGGACAGCAACGATGGGATACAGAGCAACTCACATCGCCGCCCACTGCACCCCACTCCTCCCCGTCACTCTCTCCCCCACCCTTTTAACCTTCGTCTCCCACCCGACTCTCTCTCCCCACTCCTTCCCCCTCCCCATCCCTCTCTCCCTCCCCATCCCTCTCTCCCTCCCCATCCCTCTCTCCCTCCCCATCCCTCTCTGCTTATCCCTCCCCCTCACACTTCTCCCTCCCTCCCTCCCTCCCTCCCTCCCTCCCTCCCTCCCTTCCCATTCGCCCCCTCCCCTCCCTTTCCCTCCCCCGCCCCCGCCTACCAGCTTCACCACGCGCAGGAACACGTCCCCCCGCAGCGCAGTGTACGTGATATCCGAGTCCACCACCACGCCTCCGCGCGTCGCCCCTCCGCCCCCCGCGCCCCCCGCGCCGACGGTTCTGCGGCTGAGCGACTTGCTGCCCGGCACCTCGATGCTCCCCACGCGCATGCGCCACACCGGCAGGTAGTAGCTCGAGCTGCGCGGGATGGGAATAGCGAGATGGCGGAAGGGGTCGGGGGAAGAGAATGGGTGCGGCTGAGCGACTTGCTGCCCGGCACCAAAATATTCCCCACGCGCATTGCGCCACACCGGCAGGTAGTAGCTCGAGCTGCGCGGATGGGGAGGACATGGGGAATGGGAGAGATGGGGACGCGGATGGGGATGGTCGGGGATGGGGATGGGTGGGGCGTGGTTGAGGGGGAGGGGTAGGAGGGGCAAGGGGGAGCGCAGATTGTTGTTCCGCAGGCAAGCCCCCCAGCGTTTCGTCCGCTAGGCACGCCCGTGGATTGCCGTCGAATGCCGTCTTTGAAACACAGCGAGGCTAGGAACGCTCGTGCGTGGATTCCCGCCAAGCAGCGCAATAGCGCATGCAACCCCAATCCACAGACACACACAGACACACACACAGACACACACACACACACACACACACACACACACACACACACACACACACACACACACACACACACACACACACACACACACACACACTCACACACTCACACACACACACTCACACACACACACACACACTCTCCGACTCACTCGTCCGCGGCGGTGTCGAAGCGCGTGGTAACCATATTAGCGGGCGGAGTCATGCTCCCCAGCACCAGCACGCCCGAGTTCGCCATGCTGTCGTAGCACAGCGACCACACCGCCGCCACCGCCGCCGCAGGCCCCGCAGGCGCCACAGCAGCATCAGCACCACCTCCGGCAGCTACAGCGGCGGCGGCGGCAGCGGTGGCACCGGCGGCGGCGGCGGAAGCAGTGCCGTTGGCGGAGGCGGAGAGTTGCCCGAGCAGCGAGTACGGCTGCGTGCCCAGCCCCAGCGCGCCGTCCACCTCCGCAAAGATCCCGCTCCCCCCTTGCGCGTCCACCCGCGCGCACCTGGCGGTTGAGGGGGGAGGGGAAAGGGTGGGGGAGAAGAAAACAGGGGGTCGCGTGGGACGGGATGAGGAGGAAACCGACCGCGTTCCGAACTCCGACTCATGAGAATTCTCAAAGGTTCAAACACTTCACACACGCGCGGACGCGCACGCACGCACACACTCGCACACGCGCGTACGCGCGCGCGCACGCAAGCACGCACGTACGCACACACACAGACACAGCGCACACGAGTGTCTCACCCGAAGGCAACGGTGGGCGCCGACACGACTCTGTCCGCGCTCGTCACGCGCAGCGCGTCTGTCAGCACGTCGCCCGCCGAGTCCGGCGTGTAGTACTCGCACACGCCCGCCTCCGAGTACGTCTCCAGCGCGCCGCACGCCGCCATCGGGAACGCCGCGCACGCGCTGCTGTTGCACGCGAGCGCGGACGCGGTCGATGATGCGGACGAGTTGAAGAACGTGCGCGGCTTCGTCGGCTGGCGCGGTTTCCGGGGGATTGGGGGGAGGGGGATTGCGGGGAGGGGGCAGGAGGGGATGATTGGCGGAGCGGGAAGGGGGAGCGGTTGGCGGGGGAGGGACGGGGTAGGGGAGTATGGTTGATGCGCAATGAGTATTGTGGAATGGCGAGATCGGAAGCCATGGCTGCATAACTCGAAGGGCGGGCGAGGAAAGAGGACGGGTAAGGTGATAGGCCGAGGAGCGGAGAGCGGAGAGCGGAGAGTGGAGAGGAAGGAGGGAGGGGAAGAGGGAGGGGAAGAGGGAGGGGAAGAGGGAGGGGAAGAGGGAGGGAGGTAGGAAGGGAAGCGGGGAGGGTGCACTGACGTCGGTGGGGAGCGGCGAGGAGGGGCACTTGATGCAGTCGCAGTAGAGCCAGGAGAGGCTCGACACGGTGTCCAGCACCACGTACGCCTCGTGCGCCGGCGTTCCCAGCGTCAGCGTCGCGTAGAAGCGCCTGGGGGACGGGTGACCGATGACGGGGGATGGGGGAAACAGAGACGGGGGATGGGGAAACGGGAGACGGGGGATGGGGAAACGGGAGACGGGGGATGGGGAAACGGGAGACGGGGGATGGGGAAACGGGAGACGGGGGACCGGAGGACAGGGCAACCGGGAGGGCGGAACGGGGGGGTAGGTGGAACGAGGGAAAGGTGAAGGAGATGGGAGCGGGAGCGATAGGGTGGGGAGTACAGCGAGGGAGCGGGAGGGTGAGAAAGGGAGAAATTGCACGGGGAGTGCCGAGCGGGGATTGCTGGAAGTGGAAGCGTAGGGAAAACGAGAAAGAGAAGGGGAGTGTGGAGAAGTGGCGAGCGCGTGGTGAGTGGTGAGCGCGCTGGGAGTGGTGGTGAGCTCACCCATAGACGTAGGGCGAGGAGAGGCGCAGGACTGCTGTTCCTCCTGCTGCCGCCTCTGCCAATATTCGGCCCTGAAGGGTGCGGAGAGAGAGCAGAATAGGGCGAGGATAGGACAGGGACGAGAAAGGAATCGGACTCTGATTCGAGTCGAGATGTCTCAAAAGCAGAGAGCCGGCGAGCTGGAGCGTTAGGCGTTCTTGAAATGTTTTGCGGCCCGGGCAAGCACAGGAGACAACGCGAGAAATCAAGGGCTCTGCACGATGCGAAGCCGAACAGGAATGACTGGTGCTGTGGGCCGCGGACTTGAGAGATTGAGAGAATTAGACACATCCCTTAGACATTTCTCTTCAGAGTCTCTCGCAGGCTGCTCATCTTCCTCCTCTAACTGCTCCTCCGCCCCTCCAGTGCGCGCCCTACCTGATGCGACAGCTCGCTGGGCGACGAGGAAGCAGCAGCAGCAGCAGTGGCCACAGCAGCGGCGATGTTGTCTGCGGTGCGCGCAAGGCTCCAGTGCTGCTCGAGACTGCGCCCTCTCGCCATCTGCAACCGCTCCAACTCGCTCAGCCGTCTCAGCTCCCTGCGGTTGCTGTCCAGACGCGATGCATCCTGCGAGTGGAGCGTAGAGAATAGAGAGAAGAGTGGAGAGTAGGCTTCAATAAGAGTCTACTTTTGAGGCGCCTCAAACGCAGCTCCCTGCGGTTGCTGTCCAGACGCGATGCATCCTGCGATTGGAGAGTAGAATCGTTGATTAAGGTGGAGAAGCGGCGAGAACCGCGAGTGGTGAACTGGATTAAGGACCGTGGCCCTTGGATCCGAGACAAGTGGCAGTGGTCTGTGGACGCTCGAGGGGATGAAAATTGCAGTGCCGTGTGGTGGGTAACGACACTTGCACTATTGAGGTCGACGCAGCCTTCATGGGTAAATATTTTACGAAGCTATGCCGACGACGCTAAGGAAAGATCTGGCACGTGAAGCTAGTGAAAATCAGGGGTGGGGATGTATGTGAAAGGCAGGCAGAAAGCCACCAGATTACGCCGTGTAAGCAGTGCGTATAGCAGGAAGGCTACACGCTTCCGCAAGATGGCTATCCTATGGATATGCGATGCGCATGCTAGTGGCCTGTCTGGGTGTCGGGCACAAAAGTGAAGCTGGCAGCGTGACAAGCAGCGGAGCGGGCACTGGCAAACGGTGCCTGTTCAGACGTTCCTACGGGTACCGTCTGCTGGCGCGCACGCGCATCGTGTCTGGTGTTATGAGATCATCGCACTGGCGGGTGAGTGACGAACCTTAAAAAATCTCGCGTGAGCGTCAGCTGGGCCTACGACGCCGATAAGGAGAGCAGCGACAGCCATTAGTAGGTGTAGAAGACACTTTCTCATCCGGGATTGCCTTTCACGAGATGGTGAAAGCTTGGGTCTGCTATTCACCATGGCTGGTGATTGAAGCGCCAGGGTAACGGCTGATGAAAAGGAGAAGTTGAGCGTTTAGCGCTGGTCGAATTCAGCGGAGTAGCAGGGGCTCGTTATCTGAGACTTCAACAAGGAAGTGTGCGGGTGTGGGGAGCGTAACTGGTTTTGATTGCTAGGCACGAAAGCTACCTTACAGCTGCCTGATTGAAGGAATAATTAAGTAAATCTGAGGGGTGTGAAATTTGCTCCGCTCTGCACCTTTAGCACAACTATATAGCCGTACTAGCGTGACAAGTGACAGGTTTCGGAGCTCGACCGGCCTGTGTGATATATAACCAAGCCACGAATCTAAATTAAGAACGAAAACGCCTTTTGGAGCAGAACACTCTAGCTTCCTTGAACGCCCTCAGAAGCCTAACTGCGGCCCACGAGTGGCTTCGATGTCCGTGCGGTTTTTTATATTTCTGGCTGCAACAATGGAGCTGAGCTATCGCTTCTGAATTAGTGTGACCAGTTTTGGCGCAAAGACGGTGAAGCGGCGACAGACCAAGTTGTGTTGTGAGAGGGGTGATGTGATGAGAGACTTACAAATATTTGGTGATCAAGCGAGCGGGCGAAGAAGAGACACGCGCAGAGCCCTCTACAAAGCAACCAACCGACCAACTTGAGCCGTCAGTGGAGTTTGAATTCCCAATCCTACGGTGGGAAAGGGGACTGAGGGGAGGTGGATGAATAAGGGCTTGGTGAGGGGGTACAGTATATGCCTTTTCGTTGCCGTTGGTTCTGGATTCGCGCCGCGATCAATTCGCAACATGCGACGCGGCCTGTCCTAGAGGAAGGTTTGCGGGCGGGTCTCTCGCAGCAGGATTCGCGTGATGTTCTGTCCCTCTGCCCAGGCCAGTGGCGAAGGAAACATTGTCGCTTGCGCGGCGCGTGCGCTAGTGGCGATGGTGAGGGGGGATTGCTCGATTGGGGGGAGACTGCGGGGATCAGGTTCAAAATTGCAGGCAGGGAATTAGCTGATCCCAAGGTCTGCGCTTCAGGGTTGCGGTACGGTTCAGCCCAGACCAGCGTCTGTCGGAGATTTTCCCGCTTTTGGTTGTACTCGCTGAAGAGTGTAGCAATCGCACATGATTGAACTACGAACCGAAAGACCAACAGCACAGTGATAGAGGAGAGGAAGATACGATAGATAGCAATCATATTTGCAATCAAGAGAGTGGTTAATATAACTGTGGTAAAAGAGTGCTCTCATCTTCACTCTCTCATTAACATCCCACAGCAGCCTACATCAAGCCCTCAAAACGATTTCTTGGATTTTGGAAGCATGTTGGGAGAAGGCCCAGACAGGAAAGCAGCTAAGGCAAGAGCCAACAAAAGAGGTGAGGCAACATTGGGAGATCAGTGGAGAATGATTGAGGAGAATCCTGAGACGCTAAAAACTCAATTCAAGGGAGCATCGGAGCAGATAATTCATAACCCGATCCACACTCTGGGCTGCATCCTGGGCTGGGAATGCCTGCACCAGTCTAAATAAATGGCTTAATGGCTCGACGGTAAGTAGCAGCGGAGCTAGGGACGGATGCAGAGCACAGGAGGCGGACGGACATGCAACGCTGTTTGCCTGGAAATTGGCAGACAGATAGAGCAGCACCACAGGCTTGATCGAGAGGGCACACGGCCGCTTGAAGACACAGAGAGGGGTGGTTAACTAGCTAGAGCATGAGTGCTGCCAGGAGCACGGACAGCATAGGAGCCAGGAGCGCAGTGGCCAGGCGTGAAGCAGGATTCGGGGGAGGGGGGGGCGAGGAAGCAGATGATGGTGGAGCGGAGGGGGGGGAAGTGCCAGTAGGAGTGACAGTGGGTAGAGGGGGGTCGGGGGACGAGGGGCGGAGGGTGGTGGGGGCGGGAGGTGCTGTGGGTGCGGAGGAAGGGGACGGAGCGGTTTCAAGGGGCTTAAATGTCGAGCCTGCGGCAGTTGAAGGAAAGGGAAGAGTGGGGGACGGGGAGGGATGAAGGTGAGGGGGAAAGTGAGTAGGCTTAGGAGCGATATGGTAGGAAACAGAGAGAGGGGGAGGCGGGTGGGGATGATTGTTGAAACGAATAGGTGCGTTGCTCAGGTAGTACATGGGGCGATCCCAAGGGCGCTGACAGCGAAAGAGTGCTGGCAGTGCAAGGCAAGGGCGCGGACAGACATTGCAAGGGCGCGGACAGACATTGCAAGGGCGCGGACAGACATTGCAAGGGCACGGACAGACATTGCAAGAGCGCAGACAGACATTGCAAGGGCGCGGACAGACATTGCAAGAGCACAGACAGACATTGCAAGGGCGCTTCGCATACAGTTGTAGGGCACGAAGGAAATGGTGCTGTTCTCGAGGTCAAACATTGCAAGGGCGCTCAGTTTTCAGTTGTAGGGCGTGCTCTTGAGTCGACTCAAAAGCGCTCAGCTTACAGTTATAGGGCGTGAAGGAAATGGTGCTGTTCTCGAGGTCAAACTTCCAGTACGTGTCCATCAGCCATGGCGCTGATGTGCCATCACGTGCCATGGGTAGGGGGTGGTGGTGGTGATGGTGGTGGTGGTGGTGGTGGTGGTGGAATGGAAGAGGGAAGGGTAAAGGGGCGGCAACAGAAAGACAGTGTGAACCAGGTCACAAAGAGGTGTGGAAAAGGAAGGGAGGGGGTGGAGAGTAGGGGGGTGTGGAGGGGGAGGGGAGAGATAGGGAGGAGGGGTTTGAGCTTAGAACTTGGTGCCGCGAGGGCATGTGTTGCATGCAACGAGCACAGGCTTACACTGAGCACTGTGCACGGGCAATACACATAGCACAAGAAAAAAGGCGGCCAAGGGAACGAGAGACCTGAGTGGCAGGGAGAGGAGGGCGACGCTAGTAGCAGCAGCAAGGTGTGTGTGTGTGTGTGTGTGTGTGTGTGTGTGTGTGTGTGTGTGTGTGTGTGTGTGTGTGTGTGTGTGTGTCCGCGCGCGCGTGCGCGCGCGTGTGTGTGCTTGCGAGAGAGAGAAAGAGAGCACTCACCGCCCATGTAGACATTGCGTGGGGCCCAGTCCGGGTGTGATTCCGCCAGCAGACAGAGAATCTCATGCGTCTCGTTGGCCTGGGTGGGCGCACCAGCACACACAGGCATGCGGGGTGCGTCAGTGTGTGGGTGGGTTGGTAAGAAGGGTTAGTGGATGGATGGATGGATGGGTAGGTGGGGGGGTGAAGAAGGGGGAGAAGGAGGATACGGGTTGGAATGGGAACTTGTTTCCTAGGTGATCTTTCATCACGTCTAGAAACAAAATGCAGAGGCCTCAAATGTAACGAAAATTGGGGAGGATTCAAAGAGGGGCCAGTAGTGAGCGGCTGTGTGTATATTGAACAACACACTTCTGAGGTCAGATCTCTCAGGACCGAATACATGCAATTGGGCCAAGTGACTGAGATAGAATCCTCAGGTAGGACACTTGAGGCGCCTCAGAAGTCCCGAGTTTTGAGAAGTCTAAAATATACTCACAACAGAGTACATGTAGTTGGGCCCCGTGACTGAGAAGGAGTGTTGAGACGTCTCAGAAGGAGCAAGACACTTGTGAGGGAGCGGAGCACTCACAAAAGAGTACATGGGGTTGGGCCAAGTGACTGAGAAGGAGTTTTTTGAGACGCGTCAAAAGGAGCAAGACACTTGTGAGGGAGCGGAGCGGAGCGGAGCGGAACGGAGCACTCACAATGGAGTACATGTAGTTGGGCCACGTGACTGAGAGGGAGCCTTCCGGGAGGTCAAAGGAGATGGGCGGGAAGACCACGTCCGGGTTCGCACTGGTGGTGGTGGTGATGGGTGTTTAGTTGGGATGTGAGGGACAGGCAGGCAAAGGGTGCAGAGAGAGGAGGCGTCACGTTACGGTGTTGCGGAGAACGAGCATTCACAGAGTAGAGCACAACACACAGACTGAGACATAGCTGACTTTTGAGTCGACTCAAAAGTCAGCACGTTACGGTGTTGCGGAGAACGAGCATTCACAGAGTAGAGCACAACACACAGACTGAGACATAGCTGACTTTTGAGTCGACTCAAAAGTCAGCACGTTACGGTGTTGCGGAGAACGAGCATTCACAGAGTAGAGCACAACACACAGACTGAGACATAGCCCTCTGGAAGCTCCAAGGGTCTTCTTGGCCTCTGGAAACCTCGTCCGGGCTCGCACTGGTGGTGGTGGTGGTGATGGGTGTATAGTTAGGATGTGCGGGACAGGCAGGCTAGGAGTGCAGCAGAGAGAGGAGGAATTGCGGTGCAGAGCAGACTTAGCGGCAACTCAGCCCGACACGGCACGGCACGGCACGGCACGGCACACGCGACACTGCCATGCATGCAAGGATGGTAGAGAGATGGGGAGGATAAGAGGTTGGAGTGACAGTTGGGGTGACCTCTTCTCAAGAGTAGATTCACGTGTAGTGTGCACGTGTGGTGACAGAGGAGATGGAGAGAGGAAGAGGGCGCGTGTGCATGGGGAGGTGGGGGAGGTGGAAGAACAGGGACCGGGAGTGAAGGTGGTTGGAGGAGGGGAAGAGAGGGAGAGAGGGGGCAGAGCTGGAGGGGTTGGGGGTAGAGGGGGAGAGAGAGGGGGATGGGGGGATGACTCACCCAGGAGCCAGCACTCCACAGTAGTAGCCAGTGTAGCCGTCCAAACCAGCCTCCACCACTGCATCTGGTGCATACACCTGGTGCCATGCATGGCGTGGCATGGCATGGCATGGCATGGCATGGCATGGCATGGCATAGTGTGCCATTCATGTAGCATCATACCAGGTAGCATCAAACCACACAGCATTATACCATTGCATGATGCAATGGGAGGAGCGCAGAGGATGAAGGCGAAAGCAAATACCAGAACACATCACAGAATCACTTCAGCATCTAAAGGCGAGGCCAGTTCCCTTCCAAGGCTTCACTCTCTACTTCTCCAAACAGCTACACGTGGGGGCATGCATGCACGTGTTGCATCGCAGGCACTGTTGCTTCCATACTGCCTGCCTGCCGTGCCTAAGAAAGAACGACACAAGCATCATCCCTGCCCGCAACTTTAGCAATCAAGCATCACAGAGAATGACAATCGGGTCAATGGTACGTGTGAGTTTGTGTTTACCACACCCTCCAGCAACAGCAGCGAAGACAACGTGAGAAAGACTGACTGGTGATGCTTTTGCAGGGACGAGGCAGGCAGGTGGCTACTACAGAGCACCTACAGAGCAACTAAACAAGAAAGAATACTTGCTCACAGCCTCACCACACCACACCACACCTCACACGTCCCATCCTGCCTCCCACGCACCTACACACCCATCCACCCGCCCACCCACACAGGCACACATCAACCCACGCATGGGCATGAACCCTGTACCCATGGTTCGGTGGGTGGGCACGTCCTGCCTCCCACACACCTACATATCCACCCACCCACCCACCCAGGTACCCAGGAGGTACCCATCAACCCACGCATGCCCGCAGCAGCAGCCCTCATTCCCGCCCTCCCAGTCACGAGCAACGCACGGCAGTGGCGAGGCTCTCGTAGGCAGGGCGGCGCAGCGAAATGAAGTCACGCGCTGTGTCGAGGGAGAAGCCCCCAAAGGACGAGTTGACCATGCCCCCTATGCCCTGCGTGCCGTTCACCTCCGCGCCCCCCAGGCGGATCCCCGTCACGTTCAGCAGATAGCGCGAACTGGTGGGGCGGAGGGGGAACACAGGGCGAGGGCGAGGGGCGAGGGGAGAGGGGCGAGGGGAGAGGGGAGAGGGGAGAGGGGAGAGGGGAGAAGGGAGAGGGGAGAAGGGAGAAGGGAGAAAGGAAGGAATGGGTAAAGAAGAAAACAATAGACAAGAGGTAAGGAATGAGAAGAGGGCGTGAGAATCAGGAAGCAGCAAGGCATGGAGGAGTGGTGGTGTGGTGAGCACGAAACAACAGCAGGGAGACGGGATGAGACAAGGCAGGCACGACAGATGACCAAACACTGCCTCAAACAACAAAAAACACGGAGGCCCAAGCAATAGCACACCATGCCACACCACGCCACACCACACCACACCACACCACACCACACCACACCACACCACACCACACCACGCCATAGCATAGCAAGCACCATACCACAGTGTTAACAAATCCCGTCAGCGGCATAAAATCCCGCGCCACGCGCGCAACTGTTATCCGCAGCCTTGAACAATGCGGTGGAGATGGGTCCTGAGGGGGGTCAGTCAGGCGTGGTGACTTTTGATTGGAATCAAAAGGCATGCATTATCCGCAACCCTGAATGGCGTGGTGGTGGTGATGAGGCAGCGCCTCGTGTCGCCACGCCACGCCATGCCACGCCACTGGACGCCACGCCACACTTACCACCCCCTATCAGCAGCCTTGAAGCGTGCGTCACACATGCAACAACACACCTGTTAACCGCAACCCTGAAGGGCGTGGAGGTAAGTCCTAAGGGGGGGTCGGGCGTGGCGCCGACAATGAGCAGCCAGCCTCTCCTGGTGCCACGCCTACTACTTGCTATCAGCAGCCTTGAAACGCGTGCCACACCACACAACACACCCAGCAGCCCACCTGTTAACCGCAACGTTGAACGGTGTGGTGATGAGTCCAGAGGGGGGATCAGGCGTGGCGCCGACAATGAGCAGCCCCTCCTTGCGCGGGCCGTCCAGGCAGAGGGAGAAGGCGTTGGGGCGCGGGGCGGCGCTGCTGCTGGCGTTGAGCAGGCTGGCGGCGTGCAGCTGAGAGGCCAAGGAGAATGGCCCTGCGCCCAGCCCCACCGACCCGTCCGGGCCGAACCCGTCCATGGCGGGGTCCTCCACGCGGTTGCACCTGCCGTGCGTTGTGGTGGGCGCGGTTGTGGTGTGGTGCAATGCGATGCGGAGATGGAAATGGAGGGAGAGAGGAGGAGAATTGGAGAGAGGTGGGAGGGTATATCATAATCAGGCCCCATTTCCCGGCGCCTGAAAACATGACGCGCCCCGCCCGGCCTGAAATCCTCCATCCATGCCCGGATCTACTTTCGAGGCCTGGAATCCTCAAAAGTGAACTTCTCCATGGCATGGTCCTCCACGCGGTTGCACCTGCTGTGTGTTGCTATGCGATGGGGTGATGGAAGGGGAGGAAGGGGACGGGACAGCGAGGGAGGACGAGGGGGGAGGGAGGAGGGAGGGAGGAGTGGAGGAGAGGAGGGAGGAAGGGGGGTGAAAAGGGTGGGAAGAGGGGGGAGAGGAGGGAGGGAGGAGAAAGGGAGGAGGGAGGAATAGTAGGAAGGGAGGGTAGGGAGAGAGAGAGAACGAGACATATATCAGGCCTCGTTTTCTGTTAGGCGCCTCCCCGAATGGAGTAGGGTGATGGAAATGGGGAGGGGAGGGTGGGGAGGCGGAGGGAGGTAGAGAGGGGCTTGAGGGTAGGGAGTGACAGCAGAAGCAGCAGAAACAGCAGCAGCAGCAGCAGCAGCAGCAGCAGCAGCAGCAGCAGCAGCAGCAGCAGCAGCAGCAGCAGCAGCAGCAGCAGCAGCAGCAGCAGCAGCAGCAGCAGCAGCAGCAGCACCAGCAGCAGCAGCACCAGCAGCACCAGCAGCAGCAGCAGCAGCAGCAGCAGCAGCAGCAGCAGCAGCAGCAGCAGCAGCAGCAGCAGCAGCAGCAGCAGCAGCAGCAGCAGCAGCAGCAGCAGCAGCAGCAGCAGCAGCAGCACCAGCAGCAGCAGCACCAGCAGCAGCAGCACCAGCAGCACCAGCAGCAGCACCAGCAGCAGCAGCACCAGCAGCAGCAGCACCAGCAGCACCAGCAGCAGCACCAGCAGCAGCAGCAGCAGCAGCAGCAGCAGCAGCAGCAGCAGCAGCAGCAGCAGCAGCACCAGCAGCACCGGTAGCAGCAGAACACTTACCCGAAGTTGATGGACGAGTTGACGCTATCATGCTCCCCCGGCGGCAGGTCGAGGTTGATAAGCGGCACAGTCACAACATCGGAGAAGACGTCCCCCGCGCCCATGGTGGTGTTGAACTTGCACACGTCGGGGCGGTCCGTGAGCAGCGGCTGCTCCGCGTTGCACGAGAAGGTGGCGCTCTGCGCGCACACGCTGCTGTTGCACGCGACGGGCTTCGCTGTTAGTGACCGCTTCGTGTTCAGCATCGTGCGGTTCTGAGGGGGGTGGAGAGGGGTGGGGATGGGTGGAGAGAGGTGTGGTGGACAGGTTTATGGAAGGTGAGGGGGGGTGAGAAAGGGGAGGGAGGGGAGGGAGGGGACGACTTGATAGTGGAAGAGTGGTAGTGCAGACAGGGGTGAGATGAGGGCGCTCGGAGAGTGGAGAGCGAAGCAGGCGGTCAGACTCAAGCATGGGGCAGGCGGTGCCGCAGCGGAGTGGAGTGGAGTGGTGTGGAGTGGAGTGGTGTGGAGTGGTGTGGAGTGGTGTGGAGTGGAGGGCACGTACAATGCCGAGGACGTCGACGGAGTTGGCAGCGGAGGGGCAGGAGATGCAGTCGCAGCTGACCCACGTGATGCTCGTGGCCAGATCCGCCAACACCATGAACTGCTTCGCGGGCGACCCCAGAATCAGCGTCGTCACGTACGGGCTGGGGGGCGCGCGCACGGCGGAGGGCGGAGGGGAGAGAGGGGAGGTGGGGAGGGGGGAAGGGTAGAGGAGAAGAGAGATAGAGAGGGGGGTGAAGAGAGGGGTGGTGAGGAGAGGACAGAAGGCAGGACGGTGAAGAGGTTTTGATGGGTGTGTGTGCGGCGGAGAGATGCAGCGATAGGACGCGCGGCGCGATGCGCGGAGAGCCGTGCACCAGTAAAGACGTGGATAACTGAGCGCGCGGCAGTGTGCGCGAAGGATGAGCCGCGCGGAGCACCATGCGCGGAGGAGGAAGCGTGCGGAACAGCATGCGCGGAGGACGAGGCGCGCGGAGCGGAGCGTACCCCTTGGTGTCGAGCGAGAAGAGTGGGAACATGAGGCTGTCCGCCGCCGCCTGCAGCGTGGACCGACGGGGGGACTGCGCGCAATGCCACGCGGGGAGATGGGCGCACAGAAGGTGGCGGCGCAGGGAAGAATGCGAGTGAGGGAGAATTATTCAAGAATCTCAACAATGGGACTTGTAGCGAAGGGGGTGGGGCGAAGCGATGGCGCGGGGAGTGGTGGCGCGGGGAGTGGTGGCGCGTGAAGTGGTGGCAGAAAAACATGCCTTCCGAGCGAGGCGTGCCTTGTGAGAGAGCGCATTCATTCTATCATCACCTGAGAGGCGCTGATTGCATCGGCGCGCTCCTGCAGGTGCCTCAGGTCACGCGGGGAGAGACGCAGCGAGCCAGCATGCCGGTCGAATGATGTCTCCGTAAGGACGCGCGCGAGCTTGCGACCATGGCGATGATGTGAGAGGTCGTCCCCGCCGTCGCTCGCGCTACTCTCGTCGCGAGCCGCCTCCGCCTTTGCCTCGAATGCCGCTATCACTTCCGCGAGGTCCTGCGAATGAATTTCCGCCAATAAATAAATAAATAAATCATCTTGCATTTCTAGTGAATGTAAAGAGGCTGTACGGAAATTTAGTCACGGATATCATGCTTTAGTGCCACATCTAGGTTTTAAAATTAAAGTTGCCGCTTGCGGTCATGGATTGGTCTGCGAAGGAACGAAACGGAGACAAGCCGACGCGTGGATGGAAATAGACAGACTTTGGTGTGTTGAAGCCATTGTCGCGTCGCGGCGGTGTCAGAACAGCGGCACGCGGATCGCGGCTTTTCAGCACGCATGCTGCGATGTAAAAAAGACCATCCATTGTGACGCCTTACGCATGCTTGGAACGGCGGCCGGACATGTCATCAATGCGATGCAATGCAATTTGGCGTTACTGGTTCGAAAATGACCGACCATGCATCCTCAACGGTGGCGACGTCAACTTGCTGAACGCGAACAGCGATGGTAGTGATAGGTGGTTAAAAAAAAGAAAACGTCGGGTAGTAGTACCTTTCTGACAAACGGGTGAGGCTCGGCGCGATGAAATGTGACGGAGAGGAGCAAAGCAACGAGGATCAAGCACCCGTTGCGGCTGGCAAGGGAGAAGGCTGCTGACTGAAGAGCCGCCATGGCTTCAGTGATACTCGGCACGGCACCCTGCTGGCTTGCTTGTGTAGAGGACAGAGGTTGGGTGGAATGGAATTGGAAACCTGTGTTGCTCACAGTGCATGGTCTTCAGGTCAGGTTTCTCTGTGCTGCCGCTGGGATCTCTTCGCTCACCTCACGCTCACTGATTTCCTCTCCCACTGATTTTTTTATCTCGTTCCCCTGCTGTTCCAGTCAAATGTTGGATTCTCCCTGGCTGCCGCAACATGTGTGTACAAACCACACTCGTTATTTAGACAGCCTTTGTCTCTATACATTTTTTTGTACACACGATGCTCAACCCCTGCGCGCGAATTTACCATGCCCGGGATGGAAAGTCTGCACCCGAATTTACCATGCCCGGGATGAAAGAATCACTTTAAGGCCCACTTCACAAGGCAACCTTGAATCAGTCAAACGAGCATCGTGTGTACAGAAACTGTGCACTGCTTGGACGAAGTCGCAGCGCGGTGGTGTAGGTTCAGTCGGGTCGGTTCTTAGGGGTCTATGTGTGCTGTTGTCACACCACACCACACCACCGCAGTTGTACTGTACACCATGCATTCAAAAGACGGCACGAAGTAAAGGTACGTGATTGGTTGTTTGAAGGATAGGCAGGCAGGGAAGCTAAAACACGATTGGTGAAAGCGCACAGAACAGATTCGTGGGTATAGTACCAGTACCAATTTCTCCCACCCGAAAATACCTCCTTGGCATAATTCGATAAAGGAAGAAGGCGGATCCAAAGTGATTGCTACGTGTATGAACTGTCACTGAGACTGCTCATAATGAACAATTACCCCACCTGTTACGTAACTCAGTGTTCCCGCATGCCGGGAAGATTCTAAACCCGGTCCTTGCACCACACTGGCGCGCACCATGACGTTCTGCACCACTAGTTTAGCCTAAATATTCTCAACCGCTCCAACTCGATCATGCATCAACTTCGGTTTCGCCATTTAACACTATGCCAACGTTCACGTTGCGCTTACAGAAAAACAAACTTGTAGGTGTTCCGCATCAATTTTGTAAGGAATTCTCCTAATTCCTTATTGAGGCACTCTGTATGCGTACAACTCCAACTTTTCGGGGTTTAGGCTCGGTCCGACGACCTCGCCTTCTGAACGTCCCTCTCGTCGCCTTTGTATTTCCCAACCCCAAACCTGCACCCAACCATCGCGCGACTCCGCGACCTCGGCCTAGCTAGCCTTGCTATATTATGCCTAGGCCTGGTTGTTTTCTCAGTAGTTGTAATCACTTCCGCGATTTTGCATTTTGCGCACTCTTCTTTCGTACAACTCATAACACTTGGTATCAGAGCTACATTCTTAGGTTAGTCTCCACTTTTCAGGGTAGTTTAGTGCAGGGGTGCGACAGACTCGATGGGCTGCAAAGCGGTCGGCTGAGAGATAGATACGATTATCTTGCTCCGACTAATAGCGTTTGCGCCTTCATCAAAGTCATAAAAATCGCTGTTAACTCGCTGCCTGCTAGGATGATTCTCCGAAACATGAATCAGGCAGAGTTTGACGCATTCTTGCACGACTTTCGGGCGATGCAATCCAGCATGCAGACCATGTCTGACGACTTGGAGCGCCTGAGGGTGGAAAACGTCGAACTACGGCACGCGCGAGAAGAAGCTCGTGTCAGAGGTCCATTGGTGATCCCCGATTGATCCTAGAGAAGGGTTACAGGCTCATTGTCCTGGGGGGTTTGTCAAGAATAATATATATTTCTATATATTGTTTTGTAACTGCCTGTAGTGTAGACTAGTGTAGTTATATAATGTTCTGTTTTGGTGGTGCACCTTTCATCTTGCCTATATGTACTGCTCGCTCTATAGTGAAAACCCTTCTTCTCTTTTCAATTCTCTCGACTCTACTCAACTTACTCGAACTCAACTAGCTATGGCTCCTTTAGCCTAGCTAAGCTTTTGACATGGTACAGAGCACGTAACGCTCCTGGACTCCTGCTTCCGCTGCTACTAAGTGTTCTGCACGCCCCGTGGTGTGCCCTACTCTCGCGGCCCCGCCGCCCTTCTTAAGCGGCCCCGCCGCCCTACTGTCGCGGCCTCGCCGCCTCTCTGCTGTCGCGGCCCCGCCGCCCTACTGTCGCGGCCCCGCCGCCCTCCTGTCGCGGCCTCGCCGCCCTGCTTTAGCGGCCTTGCCGCCCGTACCAGCCCGTCGCCGCCCTTCGCGGCGTCACGTACCGCCCGTACGACGCGCCGCCGTCCACTGCGGCCCCGTCGCCGCCCGTACCGGCCCGTCGCCGCCCGTCCCGGCCCGTCGCCGCCCGTGCGGTACCCGCCCCAGGCCCCGATGCCACCTGCGGCCCCGCCCTCTTGCGGCCCCGACCCCGCCCCGGCCATGCCCTGTCGCCAGCCGCGGCACACCAGGGGCACGTGCACCGCCCCCCCCCCTTTTCCCGTCACCTGTCGAGGCGACCTGAGGGGGCCGCGTGCGACCTGGAAAGGGGGGGCAGGCGTCGCCCCCTCTGCCGCCTGCTTTGGCGCCCGGGGAGACCGTGCGTCGGCCCCCCCCCTCCCTCCCCCCCCTCTTCTCCTCCTCCTTTTGTTCCCTCTGCTGCAGCTGCCGCTGGGGGGGAGGGTGTGAGAGTGTGGGGGAGCCCGAGGAGGGACTGGGGGTGGCGGGTGTGGGGGTGATGGGTGATGTGTGGTCCCCTGGCCCTACGGCCCCATTCTCCTCCGTTTACCCCCCCCCCCCCCCCCCCTCTGCTGCTCCTGCAGCAGTGTGAGGGGGATGGGGAGGGGGAGGGGGAGGTTGAGGGGATGTAGGGGGTGACCAACCAGAGCCTACCACCTCCTCTCCTCTCTCTCTCCTCTCTCCCTTCTGTTCTCTGTTTTTTGCACTGGTTGTCACTGCTCCTGCCTACTGCTGCTACTTCAACTGCACTCTGCTTGGTGTACCACATTATGGGGGCGTTGACTGCATATTCTTCCCTACAGGCACTTATGGGGGCGTGTCAAGAATAATATATATTTCTATATATTGTTTTGTAACTGCCTGTAGTGTAGACTAGTGTAGTTATATAATGTTCTGTTTTGGTGGTGCACCTTTCATCTTGCCTATATGTACTGCTCGCTCTATAGTGAAAACCCTTCTTCTCTTTTCAATTCTCTCGACTCTACTCAACTTACTCGAACTCAACTAGCTATGGCTCCTTTAGCCTAGCTAAGCTTTTGACAGGGTTATCGGTGCACTGACCCGCTACTTAACAAGCCCTTTTATCTTAATGGTCTAGTGGTTGGGATTCTGACATGGTATCAGAGCGAAGGTCTCGGGTTCGAATCCCAGTGTGTGCACTTCGGGCATCCCAGTGCGGGGGGGTGTCAGAAGTCCACTAGTGATCCCCGATTGATCCTAGGGAAGGGTTACAGGCTCGTTGTCCTGGGGGGTTATGGGCGCACTGACCCGCTACTTAACAAGCCATTTTATCCCAATGGTCTAGTGGTTGGGATTCTGACAGCCCGCCAGGAGTCGCCCGTCGTGGATGAAGCAAGTAGCAGCTCCTCACCCAACGAGAACGTGTTTAACGAGCTAGATGCGGCTCAGGACGCTGAGGACGAGTGGGCGCCACGACAGCAACATGTGCGAGAAGCGCTAGGGCAGCAACAACAGGAATGAGCAACGCCGAGGCAACAGTCGCCAACTCTGCCACGACAGGCACCAGCGACAACTCCGGCGATGGCTTCAGTGGCGCCCCCTGTGCATGCAGCAGCAACCGTCTCAACAACTTTCAAGATAAATCCGACAAACCCGCCCCCGTTCAACCCCAGCGACAAAACTGTCACGGTGTCTGCATGGTTGTTCAGTGTGGAGGTTTTAATTAATGCTGCGCATCTTGCTGATAATGTCACTCGCATTAATTTTGCACTGTCAATGTGAGAAAGTGAACGAGAATGGAGTGACTAAGGAAAAGTTGGGTACAAGTACAAACCCTATAAAGCTGTACCCCATATGTGCTACCCCACTATAGCCTACAGCAGCTATGTCATATGAATCTGACACACCCCCATAGGCAAAGTGGGGGAGAACAAGGGGTCACAAGACCAGTCAAGCAAAGCAAAGCAAGCTCAGGGTGGATCACAAAGTCACCACACATTCCGAGCACAAATTCAAGGCCACAAGGCCAGTTCACATGCAGGAGTACATATATATAAAAGGCTAGACAAGCAAGAGCAGGTGTATATATATATGTAGCAGTACAAACAAGGTCAAGAGGTGAGCAAGTGAGGCAAGGCAGGCACAAGACCCAGCTGAGTGCAAAAGAGCTGATGATCACAAGGCGCGAGTGCCTTGGTGAAGATATCAGCAGTGTTGGCCTCAGAGGCCACGTACGCAAGCCGCAGCTGACCACGCTGCTGCAACTCACGAGCAAGAAAGTAGCGGAGAGCAATGTGCTTTGTTCTGTGCTCCAGTCTCTGCTCCCGACACAAGGCCAGCATGGCCTTGTTGTCTACGTACAGGACTGGAGGAGAACGAGGCGGCTCTCCGAGGTCAGTCAGCAAGTAGGTGAGCCAACGAAGCTCCTGTGCAGCCATGGCTCCTGCGTAGATCTCAGCCTCACAATTGGAGCCGAGAACAGAAGACGAGCGGGTAGCCCGCCATGAAACAGAGCCGGAACCAAGGCTGAAGGTGTAACCCTGTGACGACCGCTGCGTAGCCTGGTCGTCAGCCCAAGAAGCGTCTGCGTGTCCAATGAGGACCACTGGACTCTGCCCTCCAAGCACAAGCCCCATGCCCTACGTACTGCACAAGTAGTGCAACACCCTCTTCACTGCAGCCATGTGCTTTGGTCTGTGTCTCCCAGGATCAACATAGCGTGCGAGAATGCTAAGAGGGTATGCAAGGTCAGGTCATGTGCAGGTCATCAGGTACACTCACCCCCGACGGACGGAGGACAGACAGACTCAGACTCAGCAACAAGATTGGCGGCATAGTCTAGGCGACAGCGAGCAGCAAAGTCGACGAGCTCAGCAACTAGGGCAGACGCAGCAGTGGACTCAAAAGAAGGGTCAGTGACAACAGTAGCAAGGAGACGCGTGACAGTAGGACTGGCAGCACGAAGAGAGTCCGACTCCGGGTCGGGAAGAGCAGGAAGAGAAGACTCAGGAGGAGAAGGCAAAGGGGCACGCAGAGGAGCAGTGGACGGACGTAGAGAGATCCGGTGCGTGCCAGGGACAGGAGGAGGACGCTGACGCGAACCACGACCACTAGTGCGAGCAGCACGGACAGGCGACGCAGGGCGAGACGCAGGCTCACGACGCTCAGCAAGACCTCCAATAGGACCAGTGTAGGGGGAAGGAGCAGGTAGTGGGGAGGCCGGATGTAACTGTGACTGTGACGGGACAGGCTGTGGACACTCTAAGGGAGGAGGAGGACCAGTAGAAGGCGGGAGACCAAGAACCTGCTGAAGGAGCGGAACGAAGTACGGCCGAGGCCGCGCGGCAACTCTAGACACAGCAGGGACAGCACCAGGACCCCCAGTGGTAGCACCAGCGCCAGCAGCACCTCCAGCTCCAGTACCTCCAGCAGCACCAGTAGCACCCCCAGTAGGACCGCCTCTAGGACCGACAGCAGTAGCCTCAACGCCAACACCCTCAGCAGCTCCAGCTCCAGAAGTACCCGAAGGCCCAGCAGCTCCACTACTCCCAGTACGAGCACCTCCGGGACCCGCAGCACCAGCACCCTCAGCAGCCGAAGAGACTCTAGCTCCAGCAGCACGCCTCCAGCGTCAGGCAAACCACTCGCGCAGCTCCTTTGGAGAGAGTGGCTCCCAGCGAGACGAAGCACCCGGAGAACCGCCAGGTACAGCACCGCCAGACGCCACACGAGCACGCCCAGCTCCCTCAGGCTCCACACCCCCAGGCTCAGCACCTCCAGGCGTAGCACCCCCAGGCTAAGCACCCCCAGGCTCAGCACCAACAGGCGTAGCACCTCCAGGCTCAGCACCCCTAGGCTCAGCACCCCCAGACTCAGCACCCCCAGGCTCAGCACCCCCAGTCG
The DNA here is from genome assembly GCA_948144175.1 of Closterium sp. NIES-65. Taxonomy (NCBI): domain Eukaryota; kingdom Viridiplantae; phylum Streptophyta; class Zygnematophyceae; order Desmidiales; family Closteriaceae; genus Closterium; species Closterium sp. NIES-65. Next base: position 2,050,369 of record CANXME010002232.1, on the reverse strand, counting down.
TAGTACCCTCAAGCTCAGCACCCCCACGCGTAGCACCCACACGCTCAGCACTCCCAGTGTCAGTACCCCCAGGCTCAGCACCCTCAGCAGCACCAGAGTCACCAGCGACCTCGACATGCATTAACAGCGTCTTCCTGGGACACACCTGAAGGGGCAGGACCCTAAGGGGGAAGGGGGTCTACCGGGGGGGGACCTGGCACAAAGAAGAGCGGTGGCGGGGGGAGGGACGGAGTGCGGTAGGGGAAGAGACGGTAGTAGGGGACCGACTCGTCGAACGTGACGTCCTGGGAGGACAGAACACGGCGAGAGGTGGGGTGGTAGAACTGCCACCCTGGCGCGTCAGGGGGGAAACCAAGGAAGACGCAAGGAGCAGCACGAGGGGACAGCTTGTCTCAGACAAGTTGCGGACAAACGTCCGAGATCCCCAGACACGGAACGCAGACGCATCGCCAACCTTCCCCGTCCACAGCAAAGCTGGGGAGGTCTCCGGCATGGAGACCCTGGGCTGAAGGTTGATGTGATGCGCCGCAAAAGTCTGACGCAAAAGGCCTCTGTCGGAGGAAACTGGGAGGAGTGAGGGGCAGCCCGCTGCCGCCCCTCGACACAGGGGACGCAGGTAGGGCCAGGCCCCGGAGGAAGGGGAGGGAGGGACCGGGGAAGACCAGAGACAAGGACACGGGAGGCCATGCTTCAGAGACGAAGCAGGGAGGGGTGACCAAGGCGGTGGTGCTAGAGGAGAGTCTCGTGAGACATGAGGCGACACGAGCAGGGGGCAGACTCAGGACCAGACCTGGACGCTGCAGCAAACACCTGACCCGACGCAGCTACCTGACCAGACGCAGTGACTGGAGGAGACTCAGTGGTCACTGTGTACAGGCTCGACCCCGGCCGACGTGTAAACGTGGTCAGGTGTCGGCCTGTCCGGGCGTCCGTGAAGTGGGTCACCCGCTGACTCGCAGGAGTGAACTGGTGAACCCCCGCATCCTGTAGGTTAGCACCACTCACCAAGTTCATAGAGAACGAGGGGAGGTAAAGACCAGACAGGGTGCTAGAGGGGGCCGCCAGACACGGGAGGACAGTGGAGAAGTGAGCAAGGACAGGACCCTCAGAGGGGTCTGCCAGAGAGACTGCAAATGGCCGACCAAGCGGCGTGAGTGTGGTGCGGTCTCGAAAGAAGGAGCGAGAAGCCCCCGAGTCAAGGGTGAAGGTGTGGGAGGCCGAAGCCGACGTAGTACCTGAGAGAGCAGACTCACCAGCACCTGAGGGAGCAGACGCACGAGCACCTAGAGGAGCAGCCTCGCTAGCACCTAGAGCAGCAGCCTCACCAGTACCTAGAGCAGCAGTCTCAATGCCCGGGTCAGGCGGAAAACACCGGTAACAGTCACCCTCATCACTAATAGTCACAGCATACCTGGCAGCAAGAATAGCATCAAATTCAAGGTCAAAGATAGCTACTCCCGCCCTAGACAGCTCGCCCCAGCGAGGGATCTCAGTGGCCTCAGAGAACTGGTGACGCCAAGCGTCCGTCAGGCGGCCAAAGCAGCGCTGGGTGGAGTGCGCACCCCCGCAATCCTCACCCGTGCGGTCGCTGGTGCGTAGGACGTAGGTGCACGGACCAGTACCCCCACCCCGCTGGCGTGCAGCGTACCACTCACGGAGGTGCTGAGGAGAGGGGATGTCACGAGTGCGCTGCTGCTGCTGCTGCTGCTGCTGGCGCTGACCACCACCGGAGCCGACCCTCTGCGCAGCGCCACCCCGACCTGCTCCGCCTCCTCCGCCGCCGCCTCCTCCTCCGCCGCCACCTCCACCACCTCCGCTCCCACCGCCACCGCCGCCTCCGCCTCCGCCTCCACTGCCGCCAGTGACACCTCCACCCCTGCCACCACTCCCACCACCACCCCCACCCCCTCCACTGCCTCCACCGCCACCTCCGCCACCCCCGCCAGCCCCTCCAGCGCCCTTGCCCTTGCCGGTGCGGCGTCTCCCGCTCGGAGCAGACGCAGCGCCGACCGACTCAAAACCAAAGAGGTTGGCCGCAACAGCAGAGGCAACAGAGGGCAAAAGGTGGGAGGGGGAACACCCCTCAAAGAGAGGGGTGCGAGGGTCACCACGAGAGGCTCCTACAGCGACTATGCTCTTCTCTGCTGCTAGGAGGGCCTTCTCCCTACAGTGCGATAGGGCAAACGGTGTCTCTCCCTCTTTGACCTGCCCGCCGAGAGACTTCTGGTGCCTCTCCTGCCCCCGCTGCTAATGCTCACGCCACTGTTTGCTCACAGTGGGCCACACGCGATGCTGCTGCATGTCTTGCTGTGCGTCGCCACCTGCCTACCTCTGAGCGTGCGCACTTTAGCCAGTACAAGAGTGCTCAGACCTTGTACGACGCTATAGTTGCACGCTACTCCTCCCCTGCCACTGCTGCACTGAGCCGCCTCATGCTACCGTACCTCTTCCCTGACCTTGCTGCCTTTCCCACAGTCGCTGACCTCATTACGCACCTCCGCACTAGTGACACTCGCTACCGCACTGCGCTTCCTGCTGAGTTCTGCGCCAAGAACCCCCCCCCATGTACATCACTCTCTACTACATAGTCACCCGGCTCCCTGACTCTCTCTGCGTAGTCAGGGACCACTTCCTCTCAGTTTGCCCCACCACTCTCACCGTTGACCTCCTCGAGAAGGCCCTCCTAGCAGCAGAGAAGAGCATAGTCGCTGTAGGAGCCTCTCGTGGTGACCCTCGCACCCCTGTCTTTGAGGGGTGTTCCCCCTCCCCCCTTTTGCCCTCTGTTGCCTCTGCTGCTGCGGCCGACCTCGTTGGTTTAGAGTCGGTCGGCGCTGAGTCTGCCTCGAGCGGGAAACGCCGCACCGGCAAGGGCAAGGGGGGCAAGGGCGCTGGAGGGGCTGGCGGGGGTGGCGGAGGTGGCGGTGGAGGCAGTGGAGGGGGTGGGGGTGGTGGTGGGAGTGGTGGCGGGGGTGGAGGTGTCGGTGGCGTCAGTGGAGGCGGAGGCGGAGGCGGCGGTGGCGGTGGGAGCGGAGGTGGCTGAGGTGGCGGCAGAGGAGGAGGCGGCGGCGAAGGAGGCGGAGCTGGTCGGGGTGGTGCTGCGTAGAGGGTCGGCTCCAGTGGTGGTTAGCGCTAGCAGCAGCAGCAGCGCACTTGTGACATCCCCTCCCCTGAGCAGCTCCGTGAGTGGTACGCTGCACGCCAGCGGGGTGGGGGTACTGGTCCGTGCACCTACGTCCTACGCACCAGCGACCGCGCGCGTGAGCAGTGTGGGGGTGCGCACTCCACCCAGCGCTGCTTTGGCCGCCTGACGGACGCTTGGCGTCACCAGTTCCCTGAGGCCACTGAGATCCCTCGCTGGGGCGAGCTATCTAGGGCGGGAGTAGCTATCTTTGACCTTGACTTTGATGCTATTCTTGCTGCCATGTATGCTGTGACTATTAGTGATGAGGGTGAGTGTTACCGGTGTTTTTCGCCCGACCCGGGAATTGAGTCTGCTGCTCTAGGTGCTAGCAAGGCTGCTACTCTAGGTGCTGGTGCGGCTGCTCCCTCAGGTGCTCGTGAGTCTGCTCTCTCAGGTTCTACGTCGGCTTCGGCCTCCCACACCTTCACCCTTGACTTGGGGGCTTCTCGCTCCTTCTTTCGAGACCGCACCACACTCACGCCGCTTGGTCGCCCATTTGCACTCTCTCTGGGAGACCCCTCAGGGGGTCCTGTCCTTGCTCACTTCTCCACTGTTCTCCCTTGTCCGGCGGCCCCCTCTGGCACCCTGTCTGGTCTTTACCTCCCCTCGTTCTCTATGAACTTGGTGAGTGGTGCTGACCTACAGGATGCGGGGGTTCACCAGTTCACTCCTGCGAGTCAGCGGGTGACCCACTGCACGGACGCCCGGACAGGCCGACACCTGGCCACGTTTACACGTCGGCCGGGGTCGAGCCTGTACACACAGACCACTGAGTCTCCTCCAGTCACTGCGTCTGGTCAGGTAGCTGCGTCGGGTCAGGTGTTTGCTGCAGCGTCCACGTCTGGTCCTGAGTCTGCCCCCTGCTCGTGTCGCCTCCTGTCTCACGAGACTCTCCTCTGGCACCACCGCCTTGGTCACCCCTCCCTGCTTCGTCTCCGAAGCATGGCCTCCCGTGTCCTTGTCTCTGGTCTTCCCCGGTCCCTCCCTCCCCTTCCTCCGGGGCCTGGCCCTACCTGCATCCCCTGTGTCGAGGGGCGGCAGCGGGCTGCCCCTCACTCCTCCCAGTTTCCTCCGACAGAGGCCCCGCTGCAGACACTTTACATGGACGTGTGGGGCCCTTCCCACGTCCGTGGACAGGGTCACGAGCGCTACTTCCTGCTGGTGGTTGACGACTACTCGCGTTACACCACAGTCTTCCCCTTGCGCAGCAAGGGTGATGTCACTGAGGTGTTGATCGACTGGATCCGCGCAACTCGTCTCCAGCTCAGGCAGAGCTTCGGCTCGGACTTTCCTGTTCTGCGTCTGCACTCTGACAGAGGCGGAGAGTTCTCTTCTGGCCTTTTGCGAGCCTACTGTCGTGCACGAGGCATCCGCCAGACCTTCACGCTTCCGGACTCTCCACATCAAAATGGGATTGCTGAGCGCCGCATTGGCATGGTCATGGACGTCGCCCGTACGTCCATGATGCATGCGGCTGCCCCCCATTTTCTGTGGCCGTTTGCGGTTCGGTACGCGGCGCATCAGATCAACCTTCAGCCCAAGGTCTCCATGCCGAAAGACCTCCCCAGCCTTGCTGTGGACGGGGAAGGTTGGCGATGCGTCTGCGTTCCGTGTCTGGGAATCTCGGGCGTTTGTCCGCGACTTGTCTGCGGACAAGCTGTCCCCTCGTGCTACTCCTTGCGTCTTCCTGGGTCTCCCCCGTGACGCGCCAGGGTGGCAGTTCTACCACCCCACCTCTCGCCGTGTTCTGTCCTCCTAGGACGTCACGTTCGACGAGTCGGTCCCCTACTACCGTCTCTTCCCCGTTTAGCTGTTGCTTCACCTCATCTCGTGTCCGTACTACTTACCCCTGAGGGAGACCCGGATGCACTTGACATCCCGACTCCGCGCTCTTACGCGGAGGCGATAGAGTGTCCCTACTCCTCTTAGTGGGAGGCAGCTATGGACGCAGAGATGGCTTCCTGGAAGTCCACAGGCACCTACGTTTACGACGTTCCCCCTCCTGGGGCGAACATCGTCAGTGGCATGTGGTTTTTCAGGGTGAAGCGGCCGCCGGGTTCTCCGCCTGTCTTCAAGGCGCGTTATGTGGCTCGTGGCTTCAGTCAGCGGCAGGGAGTTGACTACTTTCAGACCTTCTCTCCCACCCCGAAGATGACCACTCTTCGGGTACTGCTGCACGTAGCTGCTGACCGTGATTACGAGCTGCACTCTCTTGACTTCAGCACTGCTTTCTTGCAGGGCAGCCTGCACGAGGAGATCTGGCTGCGTCGCCCACCTGGCTTCACTGGGTCTTTTCCTCCTGGCACCCAGTCGAGCCTCAGGCGGCCAGTCTACGGTCTCCGCCAGGCACCGCGTGAGTCGCACGACACACTGAGGACTACACTTGCGGCTCTTGGGTTTGCTCCTTCTACTGCAGACTCGTCGCTGTTTCTGCGCATCGACACTTCTTTGCCGCCGTTCTACATCCTCGTGTACGTCGACGACTTGGTCTTTGCCACAGCTGATACTGCTGGACTCGCCCACGTGAAGTCCGAGCTGCAGAAGAGACACACGTGCACAGACCTGGGTGAACTGCGCAGCTACCTTGGCTTGCAGATCACCCGGGACATAGCACGCCGCACCATTACCCTGACTCAGTCACACATGGTGCAGCAGGTCCTTCAGCGCTTCGGCTTCACGTACTCCTCGCCTCAGGCCACTCCTCTGCCTACTCGCCACTCGCTCTTAGCTCTGCCTTCGGATGAGTCCGTAGAGCCGAGTGGCCCATATCCAGAGTTAGTTGGCTGCCTCATGTACCTAATGACCTGCACACGACCTGACCTTGCATACCCTCTTAGCATTCTTGCACGCTATGTTGCTCCTGGGAGACACAGACCAGAGCACATGGCTGCAGCGAAGAGGGTGTTGCGCTACTTGTGCAGTACGTCGGGCATGGGGCTTGTGCTTGGAGGGCAGAGTCCAGTGGTCCTTACTGGACACGCAGATGCTTCTTGGGCTGACGACCAGGCTACGCAGCGGTCGTCATAGGGTTACACCTTCAGCCTTGGTTCCGCCTCTGTTTCGTGGCGGGCTACCCGCTCGTCTTCTGTTCTCGGCTCCAGTTGTGAGGCTGAGATCTACGCAGGAGCCATGGCTGCACAGGAGCTTCGCTGGCTCACCTACCTGCTCACTGACCTCGGAGAGCCGCCTTGTTCTCCTCCAGTGCTGTACGTAGACAACAAGGCCATGCTGGCCTTGTGTCGGGAGCACAGACTGGAGCACAGAACGAAGCACATTGCTCTTTGCTACTTCCTTGCTCGTGAGTTGCAGCAGCGTGGTCAGCTGCGGCTTGCGTACGTGGCCTCTGAGGCCAACACTGCTGATATCTTCACCAAGGCACTTGCGCCTTGTGATCATCAGCGCTTCTGTACTCAGCTGGGTCTTGTGCCTGCCTTGCCTCACTTGCTCACCTCATGACCTTGTTTGTACTGCTACATATATATCTACACCTGCTCTTGCTTGTCTAGCCTTTTATATATATGTACTCCTGCATGTGAACTGGCCTTGTGGCCTTGAACTTGTGCTCGGAATGTGTGGTGACTTTGTGATCCACCCAGAGCTTGCTTTGCTTTGCTTGACTGGTCTTGTGATCCCTTGTTCTCCCCCACTTTGCCTATGGGGGTGAGTCAGATTTATATGACATAGCTCCTGTAGGCTATATTGGGGTAGCACATATGGGGTACAGCTTTCTAGGGTTTGTACTTGTACCCAACTTTCTCTTAGTCATTCTCGTTCTAGTTTTCTCACCCCACCCGATGCTTCCGCTGCTCTACTGCCTGTAACGCGCCCCGGGCGCATGCTGTTTCCTGCGTGCCGCGCGCTTCGAGCGCGTAGCGATTTTTTCTTCCCGTCGCGCACTCAGGGCGCGCGGCGGTTTTCTGCCCCGTCGAACCGCGCGTCGCTCCCTGCCGACCGTGGCGTCGCCCCCCGTCGCCCGTCGCGGCCTGCGCGACCTGCGCCAGGCCCGCGCGCGGCCCGTATGGGCTGCGCCAGGCCCGCGCGCGACCGGTATGGGCTGCGCCAGGCCCGCGCGCGGCCCGTACGGGCTGCGCCATGCCCGTGCGCGGCCCCCCCTCCCTTCACCCGCCGTGGCGCCCTCGAGGGGCCCACGGCCTGCTCCTTCGTGGCGCCCAGGAGACCCCTCACCGCCTCCCTTTCCCTCCGTGAACCGTCCCTGCTGCTCCCTGCGCTCCTGCCTGCGTTAGGGTTTGGGGGTGGCGTCCATGGGGGTGACCGGTGTGGGTAACCTGCACCTCCTCCTCCCTCTTCCACTGCTGCAGCTGCCGCTGAGGGGGGTGGATGTGTGGGAGCCGAGGGTTTAGGGTTTAAGGGGGTTGTCGTGGGAGTGGAGCTAGGGGTGCAGCAGGGGGTGTGTGATAGGGGCGTGGGGCAGTTGGCGGAGGTTGAACGGAGGTCGCAGTCGTGTCGCCAGCAGCACCAGTAGTCCGGAGGCTACAATCTCCGGCAGTCGCCAGTCGCCTGTGGGTCAGTTGCTCCAGTCAGGAGGCTACAATCCCCGCGGAGCCAGTTAGTCCTGTAGTCCGGGTCTTTGCTTTGGTAGCCACTGAGCCAGCAGCTCCTGTGTGTCTGCAGCTTGAGCAGTCGCCTCCCATCTTCTCTCCCCCACAGTCTCTCCTCCTCCTCATCTGCCCTCTGTGATAGCCACTAGCTTTGCTTGCACTTATGAACCTGCTCTATGACTGCTTGCTCTGCTCATTATACCCCACTTTGACTATGGGGGTGTGTCAGAATGTTGTATTTGTCTTGCCTGCAGTGGGGTACTCTATAGGGAGTACAGCCCAATCTAGGGTTTCCTATATGTACTCAACTGCTTGCTAGTGCAATCCCTCTTTCTGTTGCTAAACTACTTGCTTAACTTTCGACATGCCCGAGACTGCGTTTCGCACTCGCTACGGCAGTTACGAGTACACTGTGATGCCGTTCGGGTTGACAAACGTGCCCTCGCCGTTCCAGTTCACCATGAACGGGGTGTTTCGGGACATGCTGGACAAGAAAGTTATCGTCCACCTCAACTACATCCTGGTGTACAGCAAGACTCGGGAGCAGCATTTACGGGATTTAGAGGAGATGTTCCGGCGCTTGCAGCAGAACCGACTGATTACTAAGGGCTCTAAGTGTGAGTTCTTACAGCCGGAGCTGGAGTTTCTGGGGCATGTGGTTTTAGGGGAGGGTATTAAAATTGACCCTTGCAAAGTGACGGCAATTTCGGAGTGGAAGCCGCCCACGAACATCATGTAGTTGCAGAGTTTCCTCAGCTTCGTTAACTACGTCCGCCGTTTTGTACCGAATATGGCGGGGGTAACCAGGCCATCAGCTGATCTTCTGCATAAGGGCGTGCAATTTCTTTGGGGGGAGAGAGAACAGTTGGCCTTCGACGAGTTGAAGAAAATTTTGAGTTCACCCTCGGTGCTGCGGCTGGCAGACCCATCTCGACCGTTCGAAGTCGTGATGGACGCCAGCGATTTCACGGTCGGCGCCTTTCTTCTATAGGATTTCGGCAACGGGCTGCAACCCATCGCGTACGAGTCACGGAAAATGCAGCCGCCCGAGGCGCAACTACCCGAAACACGACAAAGAGATGCTTGTCATCGTGCACGCATTTCGTACCTGGCGCTGTTACCTCACGGGAGCCGACGTCACGATCAGGACAGACCACAAGTCACTGTAGTACATGCGCAACCAACCACAACTCAGTTGGCTCGATTACCTCGAGTCAAATTTCAGCTACATCATCACGCACAAAAAAGGCGCCAACAACATAGCCGACGCCCTGACCCTCCCATCAATGCAGACCGCAGCAGTACTATCCGCCCACTCTAACCCTTTATTGGCAGGATTATTCAAGCACGGCTACAAGACTTTCAGGACGAATCAACACCAATGGGTCACTACGGCACATGGGAGCTATTACCAAAAAGTCGGTACTAACTGAGTTTGGTTACCTTCCTACCGACCCCTACGAGAGTTGCTGACGCATGAGGTTCACGACTCCAACCTCTCCGGGCACTTCGGCGTCGACAAAACGTTAAAGTTGCTGCAGCGGAATTACTACTGGCCCGACATGGCGACCGACGTGCAGCACTACTTGTCCGCCTGCCCGACCTGCCAAGCGATGAGGTCATCACACCAACGTCCAGCTGGATTGCTGCAGCCCCTCGAGCCACCCGAACGGCCATGGCAACATGTGACAATGGACTACGTCACCGGCGTGCCATCTGGCACAGGTGGCAACGACTCAGTGCTGGTCATCGCTGTCCGATTAACGAAAATGGCGCATTTCACACCATGCCGCACGACGATCACAGCCGAAGAAACAACGAAGCTTTTCATCTCCACCGGCGTACGCCTACACGGGTTACCTTCGGCGATCATCAGCGATGGGGATCCAAAATTCACATCAAATTTCTGGCATGAACCATGGGCACAGTACGGAACCCGCCTGCAGTTTTTGTTGTCATACCACCCGCAAACCGACGGACAGACAGAGAGGACAAATCAGACGATGGAGCAATTGATTCGCACGAACTGCCCCGACATCACCAAGTGGGAGGATTCACTCCCCATGCTCGAGTTTGCGTACAATAACGCATCATCTGCGTTGACTAATCATTCGCTGTTCTACCTCAAATACGGGATAGACCCCATGGGACCCTCTTCAACGACTCCCGACAACCCGGTACCACGGCTGCAGCAATTCATCTCGGAACTCCAAGCAGCTCGCGACAAAGCAGCGAAATTCATTCAGAAGGCTCATACTGTTGCCAACCGCTACGCTGACAGACATCGATGAAACTTACTTTTTCGTGACGGGCAAATGGTCCCCCTGGACACGAAAAATCTTCGACTGCCCCAACCTGCTAAACTGCGTCCCCGCTATGTGGGACCTTTCCGCATCATTCGGTTGTTGACCCCTGTCACGGCGAAACTTCTGCTACCGGACAACTGGAAAATCCACGACACGTTCCATGTCAGCCTGCTCTGCCATTACGTGGCTCTGCAGCCGTCCGACATCGCCTGTCCCAACATCGCGCCAAGTGTTCGGCGTGTGGCGGACCCGACACTTCAGCCCTGGAAGATTTTGAATTATCGCATCAGTGCGACCCTGGCTGGATGCCACGTCAACTTCCTCCTACGTTGGGTGGATCGCACAAACGAAGATGCCACGTGGGTCCCGGCTGACTCACTACAAGGCCACTCAGTACTACGGGATTACCTTTCCCACCAACACGTGCCTGATATTGACCACCTTTCTTTAAGGTGGGGGTAGTGTAAAAATTTCTCTTAATTCCTTACTGAGGCACTCCGTACGCGTACAATTCCAACTTTTCAGAGTTCAGGCTCGGTCCGACGACCTCACCTTCCGAACGTCCCTCGCGTCGCCTTCGGGTTTCCCGACCACAAACCTGCACCCAACCATCGCGCGACTCCGCGACCTCGGCCTAGCTAGCCTTGCTATATTATGCCTAGGCCTCGTTTTTTTCTCAGTAGCTGTAATCACTTCCGCGATATTGCATTATGCGCACTCTTCTTTCGTACAATTCATAACAAACTTAACGAGGTGGTTACCATAATGAGCAATGACCCTCGCCATTATACATTCATTTGTGCAGTATAGATCGGTTGGCCCCAGATACGCTCATGTGCAGTCTGCAAATTCGCACCACAACTTCTTGGGGTCTTCTCAGATTGTGTTTGGAGTGCAGTGCATATATTGAGACCAGAATTGAGATGCTCTCGTTTTCTCAATGTTTGTCACAAGACTGAGACAAAAAAAAACCGGTTCTATGCGTTGCTTTCACTCTATTACCAGTACCCTTTTCCCTCACACGATAGGTGGATTTTGACAGGCTCGTGGATGCTACCGGACAGGTTCCTCTCACCTCACGGTTACTGTTCTCCTCTCCCATTGATTTTCTTCTCCACGCCGTTCGATTGCGGTCAAATGTTCGATTAGCTTTGGCTGCTGCAATATGTCGATACACACCACGCGCGGTATAGACACCTAATAAGGTTTGCTAGTTTGGAAACAAACCGGCGCACGAGAAGGGCGCACGTCGGCCTCACCTCTAGAATTTTCTTGGTGAAAGAACAATACACGACGTAAAATCAATGTGTAAATGAAGTGAAAAAATGTGATTGCATAAACTCGGGTGATGACACTTGTGTATTGTACTTCTCGTGAAACACTGCATGGATGGACGAAGTCACAGCACGGTTGTGTAGGTCGGTCGAGTCGAGTCGGTTCCTATGAGCCTAGCATCACATTACATGTACCACACCCTTGTTGTTCACAGTCGAAGACGACACCAATTCAACGTACATGATTGGACGATGGAAGAATGCCGCGGGCAGGGAAGCTGAAACACGATTGGCGAAAACCTGCCATTAAGGTTATATGTTGATCGTTATCAATGTACAAAGCATTAATCATAGAGCTATCTAGAAATATGGCCGAGATGGCCGAGAATCTCTATGTTCGAGCCCATTTACGGGGGTTCATACAGGTTCCATAGGAGCCAGGAATGCCGAAGGTCAGGGTGGATGGAGGGGATGTCACGTCTGTCGAGGAGGAGGAAGCGGGGTTCTTGTGCCCGCTTTATACAAGAGGAGGTTCGTTGTCGCTTCTTGGTTGATTGGCGATGGCTTCTCCGCAATAAAATCTTGAAGGTGATAAGGAAGTGGGTCGAGATTAGTTGTAGGGTCTCTGTACTTGTTCTTGCAACATGCCGTCCATAGGGCCTAAACCGTTGCACCAACCAGCAGGCTCCAAGGGGGAGACTGTCCGACCCGCGACCGTATAGGGAAGAAAATCAGCTCGACAGAGGTAGAGTGTCCAAGATGTTGATCAGCGACCATGCGGAGGGCCGAGATAACATCATTAGCGAAACAACACTCGAAGAAGATGTGCAGCCATGTCTCGATGACAGCGGCAGGGCATCGGGGGCGCATCCTCAAATCGTCGAAGTAATAAAAACGTGAGTACGAGGGGAGGGTGAGAGTGTAAAGCCTGAATAGGATGTCCCGCTCATGACTAGACTGGTCTAGAAGAAACGTGTGCTTGAGGTCGAGAAAAGGAGGAGGGGAGGAGAGGTCACGGGTCCAGCGGAGTTGGTGATTCAGCGGTTGGGTTGAATACCTGATGTCGACGGTGGATGTCGGATGGTGTTTTCTATGCCAACATGATGATAATGGTCCATTCTCTCTCTCCCCCCCCCCCCCCCCCCTCCCCTCCTCGTTTCCCCTCAGCCAATGCGTTGCTGATACTAAAGCAAGCACAACTGAGCAACTTAGCGGTTCCATCTTATCCTTTTACTCCCAACCCTTGATCACCCTTTACCTCCCCCTTTCCCACCAGCCAGCGAGCTACCGGCGCTGAAGCAAGCAATGGGGAACCAAGTCGCACAACATCGCATGGCTGCGGGGCAAGGTGCGCTCATGGATCCACCTGCCACGTCCGTGGTTTTGCCATTCGGTTCGTTTGAGAGTGCACTCCGAGCCCATCAACCAGGCAAGTGATGCAGCCGTGTGCATTGTAAGGAGCGTAGGGGGCTGTATAGGAGGTGTGTGGGAGGGGGGGGTCGCCCCTCCCAAACTCTCGCCTTCGCCTGTTCTTTGCCCTTCCTGCTTTCATGCAGCCGGAGGATAAGAAGAGGGCAGTAGCAGTGCAAAGCACAGTAGCCAGAGACTATGCCAACCCGCGGACACACGCATGATATGATTGAATGAACACTCACACGCTCCATCCCACATTATGCCCTTGCTTCCACTATACTCCCCATTCTCAAGCAAGTGGAGGATAAGAAGCGGGCAAAGCGGTGCAAAGCACAGCAGCCAGAGACTATGACAACCTGCAGACGTTCGTCTCGGGTGGACATGGCTGCTCTCACCAAGGACCACCTCACTAAGGTGAGGCGAGCTGCCGTGCTGTACGCATAGCTGGGGTAGTGTGGCCAGGTGGCTCAACGCCTAGAGCAACTCAGCCAAGCATGTGGACGTGTGTCTTGTTTTTATTCCCAGCATGTTGCGTCAATTCTGCTTCTCAAATGAGGATGGTATGTGAAGGGTGCGGAGTGAGCGGTGGGGCATGATACTGAGGGGCAGCAGGGGCAGCTAGGAGGCTCTTTCTGGCAATTCGAATACAGGTACAAGGGCTTGTAAAAGCTCCTTGTGTATATTTTAGAGGCACCTCAAAAATTGATTTCGTACTCGGGCACTGGCACTAAGGCCTATGGACTGGTGCGCTTACCACGCTCAGCTTCACCTCTTCCCCCTTGTGTTGCCTCTCAGATAGCCCCGGAGAATCCCCATGCCCAGTGCCTTATGGGGAAAGGTGCGATTAGAGCTGGGCAAGTATGGCGCTAGTGCGGCTGTCTACAGGCGAAAGGAAGGAATACGTGCCCCTTGCCTCTCTCCCTCTACTCAATTTCCCTCCTACACCTCTTAACTCCTCCACTCCGTACCTTCTGCCCCCTTACCACCATCCCACACCACCCCTAAATAACCCCAAACCCATCCACCCCACCCCTCGACATTCCCATGCCAAACACTCCCCTTCCCCTCCCCGTGCTTTCCTCTCCTCACCCAATTAAACTTGGACGCCGACACTAGCACCCTCCCCCCACCAGCTGTGCCAACCTCCTCTTACCAACCCACGCAACGCAACGTGGGCCAAGCGGTGCCAGTGCAGGGTTTATAGTGCAGTAGCTTGCTGGCCAGGAGCAGCACCACGGGAGTGAACATTCGACCACACACCTACCTTTCACGCAGGTGCTCTTCCTTCCCCTTCCCCCACCAGCGAGATAACCCTAATCCCTCTGTTGGCATCTCTCAACGCATTATGGGCCAGTGGTATCAGAGCAGCTGCTGTAGCGTAGCAGTTGGCCGGGAGGGGTGCCTGCCATGAGGATCTAGCGGCGGATGTAGCAGGGGGGTGGCTGTACCAGGGGGGAAATCCCGAGACCCAGTGATGGGAGCAGGTTGACTTGAGTGGCACCAAGATTTGCTGGTGACCCTGTTTCTCCTGCTGGTGCGTGCATACAAGGTGGGGGGTTTGACTTGAGGTGCTGCCGTGATGCCCACCTTGAGTGCTGGCCAGTCGCTGCGAGTGTTGCTTAGTTCTCGTCATTGGGGTTTGAGTTGAGTGCCGAGGCACCGTTTTAACAGTGATGACTTCTTGACTACAGACGTCACAGCCATGAATGGGAGCTCTCCACCCCGGAAATCCCAACAAGAGCAAGCATGTAACAGTGACACGAGGCGTGTTGATTTCCTTGTTTACCACTTGTTTTGCTTTGCAGGCATCATACACTCTTTTCCCTATTCCCTGGGAGCAGAGAGAGCACAGGTAGAAGAGGGTGCTGACCTAAGGGGAGGATTGGGATGCCTACGCAGTGTTATTGCGTGTAGGGCATTGTGTTTCGACTCGGCTTGACCCTGTTTGAGTTAGTTCCAACGGATGTGATGGGATATTGAACGTAGTTTGCATTGTGTTGTCTAAACTGAACCAATACTTTGCTTTGGAAAAAAAATGGCATATGAGGCAGGATAATCTCTACTAGTGTAAGGAATTTTCTCGGCATTCCTTACGGAGCCGACTACATCGCGTACAGCAACAGCCGATTGTTCGCCCGTTACTGCTAACGGAACTTCGCCGACTTCGCGCGCACTGTTTTACCAAACCTCGCACTGCTGGCATGGCCGTATCGGCCTACGCTTCGGGACTAGCCCGAGCCTCGCTCCAGCGTAGCACTAGCAAGCTCGCACGCACCGCGTTACCGTTTTGCATGTTTCGCGTATAAATGTTCGCTCATGCCTTCGCTCACATTTTGTACTCGTTTGACACCTTAGTGCAATTCTCGCTACCTCGATTCATTGCACCCGTAACACTTGGTTATCAGAGCCCCTTTCTTTCGGACCGCGCATCTCCGCACACCAGGAAATCAACTTTTGATTTTTCGCTCGAAGGGACTCACGCACCTTAGCCCCTAGGAGCCGCTGTCCTCGCGTTCTCTCGTAAACGCGTGCAGCCACGACTGCGCCTAGACTAAGACGAGCCGACGCCCTTCGTCATGGCCGAAAACATCGACGTCACCACTCTCACGCAGGAGCGTTTGAACGATCTGCTGCGACAACTGCACGAAAGCTCCGAGGAAATCGCGGCATTGACGGCAGAACGCTCATCACTGCAAAACGACCTCCTGAGAGCACAATCTCAAGCACCTGGCACTCCGATTCAACCCGCACCCTCAACATCACAACACGGGAGTGTGGGGCAACCCGCGAGCGCGGCCAGTGATGGCGTCGTCCGCCCCGACGGAGACGACGACCACGGCACGACACACCCCAGAGCGACGCCTGCGGCCCCAAGTCAGCCTCGCGTCACGATTTCGGCACCAACCCACGATTCGGGACTGCCGTCACCGATGCCGCTGAAGCCGCAGCGCCCGCCATGCTTTGACCCGAGTCAACGGGGTGGTCCTACCGTTCAGGCGTGGTTGTTCACAATGAACGTCTTCTTCGACGCCAACTACGTCTCGGAGGACTCGGCGAAGATTCGATACGCCGTGTCGTTGCTACGAGGACCCGCCATGGACTGGTGGCGCGTCATCGTCACGAAGCCGACCGACTACGCGACACTACCGACACGGGAAGGACAAACCGGACCCTGGGCGCCGTCGTATTTCGTGGAGGTGCCCCAGTATCGCACGTGGGACGCGTGGTGCGCAGGTCTGCGCGCTCGATTTGAGCCAATCGCGGCCTCGATCTCGGCGCGACAGAAGCTCCGCACTTGGCGCCAACTCGGTTCCGTCCAGGATTACACGAGCGGATTTCTGGCGCTATGCGAGCAGGTGGGCTACATGCATGAGAGCGAACGCATCGACCGCTACATCGGCGGCCTGAAGCAGGACATCGCTCAGGAAATCCAGCTTCGCGGCGTCACTGAGTTTCAGGAAATTCTCGCTATGGCGGAGAAGCTCGACTTCTTTCGCCGACCGAGACCGGGGTCCTACGGAAACAACACCTGGGGACATCGGCCTCGTGGGACGAACGAGAGCGCCACGATACGCGCCGTCGCCGCAAATGCCGCTGCCGCACCGTTCAAAGGGCGCTGCTTTGCGTGCAATCGGCCGGGACATCGCAAGAGCGAATGCCCGGAAAACGCTAAGGGAAAGGGGGAAGCTGAGCAGCAGACACAGACCAAGCAGCAGGGAAACGCTGGAAGTCAGTAGCAGACGGGCCCTCTACTGACAGGTCACGCCGCTCGCCCGACCCAACCGACCCTCACCGAGTGATTGTGCCGGTTCACGCAATCGACCACACCCGGCCGAATAAGGAGGGTACCACGGTAGATAGCCCTATACTGCTCAGTGGGAAAATTGGGACGGACTTAGTTAAAATCTTCGTAGACGGGGGAGCCAGCCACAGCCTCATTAACACTGCTACAGCACGCAAACTGCGACTGCCACTGGACCGATGCTTACCTGAGATCCACGCACGACTGGTAGACGGCACGCCGCTGGCAATACGGGAACGCGTAGACCGAGTTCGGATTCGATGCGGGGGTAACTTCACGTTTAGTCAGGAAATGCTCGCAACGACCCTCGACGGAACCGACATTTTACTCGGGCGTGATTGGCTGCGACGACACAATCCGCGAATTGACTGGACGACGGGTGACTGCACCGTGCGAGTAAACGGTAACAACATCGCCTTACCTCGCTGGGGCTCGCCTGAGTCTTCGTCGGTGCGTGTCAACGCGATCACGATGAAACGCGCTGTTGCGGCCGGAGCTGACGTGTACGCGGTTGACATTCGGGAAGCCGAGGCAGCAGACAAGGGGGGCTATTTACAGAAACTGCTGACCGACGTACCGAGTGACCTGGCGGCACTGTTAAAACAGTACAGTGACATTTTCCCGGATGACTTACCGACGGGACTGCCACCTCAGCGACCGCACGATCACAGGATAGAACTGGAACCGGGGGCACAGCCAACAGTACAGCGACAGTTCCGACTGACCCAACCCGAACTAGACGAACTGAGGAAGCAGCTCGATTACCTGCTCGAAAAGGAATTCATTCGCCCTAGTTCGTCGCCCTTCGCCGCACCAATACTGTTCACACCGAAAAAGGACGGGGGTTTTCGCATGTGCATCGACTACAGGGCACTGAACAGGGTTACCATCAAATCCCGTTACCCCATCCCACGAGCCGACGAACTGATCGACCAACTGCGCACAGCCCGGGTTTTCTCGAAAATCGACCTCCGAGGAGGCTACCACCAAATCCGCGTCAACCCACCCGACTGCCCTAAAACCGCATTCCGAACACGCTACGGATCCTTCGAATACACCGTCATGCCATTCGGACTGACCAACGCCCCCGCCACTTTCCAAATGACCATGAACGAAGCATTCCGCCCGCTTTTAGATAAGTGCGTCATCGTTTATCTGGACGACATACTGATTTACAGCCCTGACAGAGCACAGCACTTACAAGACATCGAAGCAGTTTTTAAAATCCTGAGTGAGAACCGCCTACTGACCAAAGCATCTAAGTGTGAGTTTTTACAGGACCGACTGGAGTTTTTGGGACATGTTGTTTCAGCTGCAGGAGTGGAAATAGACCCGAAGAAAATTGCGACGATTCAGGCTTGGCACGCGCCGACCAACTTGACTGAGTTGCAGAGTTTCCTGGGGTTCGTCAACTACGTGCGCCGGTTCGTCCCCGACATGGCGAAGCTGACTGCCCCGTTGACTGACCTGCTGAGGAAGGGGGTTGAGTACACGTGGGGGGAGAAAGAGCAAGCTGCCTTCTCGGCCCTCAAAAATATTTTGTGCTCCCCGCCCGTCCTTCACATTGCAGATCCCCACCGTCCGTTCGAGCTCGTCACCGACGCAAGTGACATCGCTGTGGGAGCAGTACTGTTGCAGGATTTCGGGAACGGCCTCCAGCCAATCGCGTACGAGTCCCGCAAGTTACACCCGCCCGAACGTAACTACCCGATACACGACCGCGAGATGCTAGCGATCGTGCACGCGTTCAAAGTTTGGCGATGTTACCTGATTGGCGCCGACGTGACAGTACGGACAGACCACCGCTCGCTACAGTATCTTCGCGCCCAACCGAATCTCAACCCACGACAGATTCGCTGGTTGGACTATCTCGAGTCCAATTTTCACTACACCGTTACGTACAAAAAGGGTGCATCCAACATCGCCGACGCTCTCACCCGCCCCACCGCCCAACTCCATGCCATCCTACTCGCCCAGACCAACCCGCTTTTAACTGGCCTATTCACCCACGGATACCGCACCGACCCATTTTTCACGACCGGAAATTCACAGCAACTGGCAGAAGCAAAAGGAGTCTATTACGTAAAAGCAGGCACCAACCGCATTTGGGTACCCGCGTACTCACTACTGAGGGAGCTGCTACTACAGGAGGCACACGACGGGATTACCTCGGGACATTTCGGGGTAGAAAAAACGCGACAGCAACTGCAGCGGTACTATTACTGGCCGGAGCTGTTGACCGACGTACAGCAGCACGTGGGCTCGTGCCCGACGTGTCAGGTGATGAAGAGTTCAAGGAAGCGGAAGGCGGGTCAATTGCAGCCGATCCCACCGCCCGAACGCGCCTGGCAGCAAGTAACCATGGACTTCGTCACAGGGTTACATTCGAACCCTGGGGGTAACGACGCGGTGATGGTCGTCGTGGATAGGCTGACGAAGATGGCACACTTCGCTGCGTGCAAAAAGTCGATCTCAGCCGAGGAGACCGCTCGCCTGTTCATCGCAGCCGTTGTTCGCCTGCACGGGATACCAGCAGCAATTATCAGCGACAGGGACACGAAATTTACCAGCAACTTCTGGAAGAACCTCTGGGAGCAGTTCGGGACCAGGCTACAGTTCAGTTCGTCGTACCACCCCGAGACCGACGGCCAAACGGAGCGGACGAATCAGACGATGGAGCAGTTGATTCGTGCCACGTGCGACGACCCCACGACCTGGGAGCAGCAGCTGCCGCTGATCGAGTTCGCGTACAACAACACCACATCAGCCACGACGCAGCAGTCCCCGTTCTACCTGAACTATGGGCAGAACCCCACAGTGCCCATGACGCCGAGTCCGGACAACCCAACGCCACGCGCACAACAATTCGCCGAAATCCTGCAAGCTGCCCGCGCCAGAGCCGCCGAAGCAATAAAAAAGGCCAACGTCATCGCTAAGCGCAACGCTGATCGCCACCGCCGCCCCGTCACGTATCAATCTGGAGATTACGCGCTACTCGACACGCAAAATCTGCGACTGCCCGACGTACCAAAATTACGACCACGCTACTGTGGACCATTCCAAATCAGTCACATGATCACACCCGTCACCGCACACCTACTGTTGCCAACCGACTGGTACATCAGCCCTTCGTTCCACGTCAGCCTACTTCGCCCATACATCCCGACCACAAGTCAACTGCCGCGTCACCGGCCACAATCAATGACTCGCCCTGCATCAGAGCCGATCATCGAGCCCGAAAAAATTCTGAGCCATCGGATCCGCCACCCCACGGGAATCAGGAGGATTGAATTCCTCGTTCGCTGGAAAGACCGCACGCCAACTGAAGATAGCTGGGTGCCCCTGAGCAACATCGAAAATCACCCTGCCCTGCAAGTGTACCTGAGGAGCCGGGGATTCCGCGATATACACGAACTCGCGTAGCGGAGGGGGCTTCTTGAGGGGGGGGGGTAGTGTAAGGAATTTTCTCGGCATTCCTTACGGAGCCGACTACATCGCGTACAGCAACAGCCGATTGTTCGCCCGTTACTGCTAACGGAACTTCGCCGACTTCGCGCGCACTGTTTTACCAAACCTCGCACTGCTGGCATGGCCGTATCGGCCTACGCTTCGGGACTAGCCCGAGCCTCGCTCCAGCGTAGCACTAGCAAGCTCGCACGCACCGCGTTACCGTTTTGCATGTTTCGCGTATAAATGTTCGCTCATGCCTTCGCTCACATTTTGTACTCGTTTGACACCTTAGTGCAATTCTCGCTACCTCGATTCATTGCACCCGTAACAACTAGTAACACCCAGGCGTCTGGACGCCCACAAATCAGAGGCGATGCCTTCACGACTAGTGTAGCCTTCAAGTGTAGAGGCTCCCAGTGCCATGGGCCTCTGAGCCGCTGCACCATTGCCACGGGTCTTGATATGGCGTCATCACTCTCCTGCCCATTGCCTTCGCCAAAGTCGATTCCGCCAGTTCGCTTCACATAGCTATGAATAATCGTGCACCTGATAATGATGTTACACTGAGTGGCAAAGCGATATGGCCACATCAAAGGGATAGGGAATCTAGCCTTGAGTTGTCGAAAGGCACACTCTACGTGCGAGTACAACAACGAATGCCACCTATTGAATATTTCCTGCTGATTGCGTGGCAGGAAGCAAGCATCCCTAAATTGTTGCAAATGATAGAGGGTCATCCTGTACGGTGTTAGGCAGTCATTGCGGAAGCCCGAGTCGGCTAAGAGGTACTGATTGCGTGGAAGTGCAAAGCCACGGGCCAGCGCATCCGACCATAAGGTTGCGTCATGAGTGGATCCTTCCCATTTCACTAAACAGTATATGAAGTTACCATGGAAATATACTGCTGCGAGGACGTTCTGCGAAATATTTATGTGCCTATAAGAAAACGGGGCTTGACGGGAAGCGATAATGTGGGTCGAGATGAGCGTTCCATCTACTGCTCCAATCGCGCCACAAAAGAAGGCATATTCTGGTCGCAGGTCAAAGGCATCTTTCTGGCTATCTGTTGGTAGGTTGATGAATACCATTGACCCTCTCCCTTCCTCCCCTCTCCCTTCCTCCCGCCCTTGGCAGCAACTTGAAGTCCAACCTGTTCTCCGGTGCCCTCCCGCCTGCCCTGGGAAATCTCGCAACATGGAGATCCTGTGAGCCTTTCCATTCCAGCCTTTGCCTTGCTCTCCTCTCCCTGCTCTGCTCTCCTCTCACCACCTCTGCTCTCCTTGCTCTGTCTGCCTCGTCAAACGCCCCACCCCCCCGCACCCTATTCCTGTTCCTGTCCAACCTCCGCTTTCATTCCCTATCACCTTCCCTCTTCGCCCCAATCCCCAGCACCTTCCTTCCCCTCCCCACTCACCATCCCAAAAATTCCTTCCATCTTCTCTCATCAAATCACAATCACAGCTCCCCCCATCCCCCTCCCCCCTCGTCCCTCCTCCACTCCCCACTCCCCTCTCCCCACTCCCCTCTCCCCGCTTCCCCCTCCCCACTCGCCTCTCCCCGCTTCCCCACCCCACCACAGCGACATGAACACAAATAATATCACAGGCGGCCTTCCCACAAGCATCTCTAGCCTCGCCAAGCTCTCTACCCTGTCAGTACCGCTACCCCCATGCCGCTCTCTCCATGCCGCTCCCCCCATGCTGCTCCTCGCATGCCGCTCGCCCCATGCCTCTTCCACCTTTGCATATCGCATTGTGTCACTGCTGCTGCAGCAGCAGCTGCACTGCACCGCCACTCCACAATCTTTAAGCTTATGCCCATGCTCAATCCAACATCTTGTTAGCCGCGTTGTCAAATCGGAAACTCTGACATGACGACTCTCGCAACGACTGAATGGCATGGCGATGGTGTGACATGACATGGCATGGCAATGGCAATGGCAATGGCAACGACATGGCATGCTGCAGTGATCTGAGTTACAACAATCTCTGCGGCCCTCTTCCTTCCACTCTTGGCGCCCTGTCTGCTCTTGTGGCCCTGTAAGCTACCATCCCCTTGTTCCTGCTGCTCCTGATTTCTCCCCTCTACTTTCCCCACTTCTCTCCCTCTTCCCTCCCTTCCAACCCCCCCTCCCCGCGAAACCCTACTTCCAACCTGAACTTCCAAACACCTCAAGTCCATTCTTCTCGTCGCCTGTCCCTTCCGTTTCTCTGCGCTTCCCCCGTTCCCTCCCCTCCCTCGTTTTCACTTCCCCCCATCCCCTCGAGCTCACCCATTCCATCCTGCTTCCGCCTTTGCCCCCCATTCACACGGATCTCTGCCTTTGAAGAAGCTAGAACTACTATCACAAGCATACCACACCACACCACCACACCACACCACACCGCATCCCATTATTCTGGTGCAGGAGGAAGGCTCACCATGTTAACCAGCCTCCCCTGCTTGCCATGACATGGCAGCGAGCTCAACGGCAACGGCTTCTCAAGCTCCATCCCCCCTGCGCTCTTTACCCTCACCAAAGTCACCATCCTGTAAGCAGCCCCCTCGACCTGTATGACGTGCCCCCAACCCTGCCCTGCCCTGCCCTGCCCTGCCCTGCCCTGCCATGCCCTGCCATGCCCTGCCCTGCCATGCCCTGCCATGCCATGCCATGCCATGCCATGCCCTTCCTCTACACCGTTGGCTCACCCTAGCCCCTTCTATCCGCTCACCCTTTCCCCACCCCTCACCCGTTTTCCAACCCAAAATCGTGACCTTTCTGTCTTGCCTTCTCGCCTGGCCTTCTCTCTCTCACCCACTCATCGCACAATCTCTAAGCTCCTCACTTAACACAGTGCATCCCACATGCAAACAAAGTTTCCCCCCCACCAAATCATCACCACTCTACACTTCCATGCTTCAAATCATGGGTGGTTCATTCAATCACCTTCCATGCCTCTTTCCGCATCCCCCTGCATCAGTCCCACCAACGTGCCATCTCCCCTCCCGGATGACCTCTCGTGCTGCCTGTCCTGTCCTGTCCTGTCCTGTCCTGTCCTGTCCTGTCCTGTCCTGTCCTGTCCTGTCCTGTCCTGTCCTGTCCTGTCCTGTCCTGTCCTGTCCTGTCCTGTCCTGTCCTGTCCTGTCCTGTCCTGTCCTGTCCTGTCCTGTCCTGTCCTGTCCTGTTCTATCCACCATGGCAGGGGCATGAGGAGTAACGCGCTCACAGGCAGCATCCCAGCCAGCATTGGCTCCCTTGCATCGATCCTCGTCCGGTGAGTCGTTCATCGTTCAGGGACTAACAACAACCTGCTGCCTTGTTGTTTTGAGCCGCCTCGAGACTAGACCCCCTTGCATCTCTTGTCCAAATGTGAGTCTTTCTGGGACCGACTAACAACCTGCTGTCTCCTTGCCATTTGTTCATGTGATGTGAGTCAAGCTGTTGCTGTTGTAGCTTGCCTATACTGCGCATAAAGTGTGTCCTTCCCTTGCACTGATTTCTCAGCTCAAATTTACCCTTCCTCTCCATTATCTCCCTCTGACTGTATCTCCTGTCTCGGCCTGGCTCCATCTGTCTGCCTGTCTGCCTGTCTGTCTGCCTCCCTGTGCGTGCGCATGAGCAGCGATCTGAGTGGGAACTCGCTCACGGGCACCGTGCCAGCGGTCATGGGCAAGCTAGCCAAGCTTGACGAGATGTAAGCACCTCTCACCTCCGCACCCTGCTTGCCACCCGCTTGCCACCCGCTTGCCACCCGCTTGCCACCCGCTTGCCACCTGCTTGCCATCTCCCTTGCAGACCAGTCCGTGGTGTCCCATCACCACTCGTACCATGCCACTCCCACGTTCACTCATTTTCTCCCTCCCCACTTCCGCCATTCACCTCACGCTCTCCCTTGCCCCTTCCCCCAACTCACCCCCCCCACCACCCTTTTCCTCGCCCCTTCTGCTCCCCCCACCGCACCCGCTATGCAGCAATGTGAACTCCACGGGCCCAACCAAGGTGCTGTGTGCGGCAGCGGGGGTGTGTGTGGTCAATCAGGTCGCCACCTCTGCCTTCTGCAAGAAGTGCACCACCTTCTGCAAAGTCTGCACGCCCCCTGGAAGTGAGCCCTTAAAGCCCTTCTTCTCAGACCGTGTTTGCAAAAATTTTCAAAGAGTTTTGTCGTGACGCACTTTTCTCTTTCCCGTTTGTCTTTTTCTTTTTTATTTTTTAGTTCTTTGAGTTTTCAGGATGGCTTCCACTATTCCCAGGGATTCATCGTGCTCTTCCCTGCATTTTCCTTTCGTGTTTGATTTTTTCAGAGAACACTAACCCCGCCGCGGGCCTACCCCTGCTACTGCGCCCCCCCCCTGCTACTGCGCCTCCCCCTGCCACGTCGCCTCCCCCTGCACTGCCCCCTGTTGTATCTCCTGCACCAACTCCTGCAGCTCCAGTCATTCCTCCTGCTGCTTCTCCCTCCCCAACTCCTGCCCCTGTTTCTGCCGCTCCCACTCCTGCCCCCGTTTCTGCCACCCCCACTCCTGCACCCACCTCGCCCCCTGTCATCGCTCCTGTTCCTGCTCCGACCGCCGCTCCCCCAGTCGCATCTCCCCCCGCGCCTGCTCCTTCCCCCACCACAGCTGCACCACCGCCTGCTCCTCTCACAGCTTCCCCTTCCCCCCCCACAGCTTCCCCTTCCCTCCCCACTGCTTCCCCTTCCCCCCCCACTGCTTCCCCTTCCCCCCCCACTGCTTCCCCACCTCCTCCTGCTGCACCTGGCGCACCTGCCTCCCCGTGCTGGAGCTATTTATGGCATTGGCTTCGGCACGCTGCTGGCCTCCCTGGTGTCAGCAATGGCGCTGTACTTGCTGCTGTAGGAGTAGTGTTTGTCACTGCTTGTTGGTGCAATATCAATCAGGTGAAGGAGAATTCCTGTACGCAACAGGAGCTAGCACTACCGAGTACGAAGTCGAGGAGTCAGGTGAGTCGAAGCGACGGAAGCAACAGTCAAATGACCGGTGCAAGCAGAAGCATTTGGTTGGGAAATGGCGAGAACAGGTTCAAAATGGGTTCCCGCATCGCACAGTTGGATTACGATGCAATAAGGGAATGTATCCCTTAGAGTACATGGCTAGCTAAGTCATTTTGTATTCGTTTGTGATCTTTTATTAACCTACATATGTGTTTGTTGTAGTAAGGGTGCGTCAGATCCGCTACAAAGTGATTTGGCTGCAAGTTTGGCTGCAAATTTGTCGCCCTTTTGGTCGACTCACATTTTCGCCAAAGTCGACTGAATGGTCGAATGCTAAACCGACCACCATCCAGCCACATTTACAAGGTGTTGAAATCTGACAGATTTGGTGGCTGATTTACAGGCCGGATTGCACAAGAGTCAGATTTGCAGGTCGTAAAGTTGGCCGGATTGTGCGACGGTATCGCACGTATTGTTACTGAAGTGACACAACCGCTATTGTGCGCACCACGAACAGAGAGTCAAGATGTGAGGTGCGGCTCCATTTACAACCCGGCTCGGAGAGATCGTATCGTCTACCCGAACTGAGTGTTACGAGAGTAAACAAAACCGAGAACGTCCCTACACTCTATCCATTATCCAACATGGCGGATCCTTTCACACCCAGATGGGCACGACGTTTAGCAATCGGCCTCACGCACGTTGTGCTCATCCCCTTGGTCGCTGCAGTCGGTGTCATGGTATGGTGCCCTTGCTCCTTGACTTTGCCGACGAGAGCGATTACCAAGTGTTCTGGCGAAATGACCGAAGTATTCAACGAGCTCGTTGGATGGAGCGCTTCTTGCACATGTCACCAGACCACCTATACGAAACACTGCGAGTTGATCGTGACGTATTCGGTTACCTCGTGTCGCTCTATACAAGTGTGACCCCGGAAAGTGGTCATGTTCAACGGGGCTGAACGCGCCGTGCGAGTCGTCCTTGTGACACGTCGAGTCAGTTGGGTATGTTGGCCAAGTCGCACAGGTACTGTATTGCTGACGAGTCGACAATGTGGTCGACTCGTGATTCGTTTGCACGTCGGAAAGTTGTCGACCGCTAAACCAGCCATCAAAGCGGCCATCAATTTTTTAGCAAGTGGCCGGATTGTGCGAAATTGACGGAATACCTTACAAATGTCGTGAATGTGTAACCTTCGCTAGATCCTGCCGGCCGGATTGATCCGGCCAACGGATCTGACGCACCCTAATGTCTTACACTGCAATATCACTATGAGATCAATGCAGAGACAACCCTGGAAAAGTTCCCCATGCCAGGCCGTAGGAACACGTTCTAAAAACAGGCTGGTTCGCGCTCCTTCCTGCTTGGAAGATTCGAAACCTGGTCCTTGCACCGCACTGGTGCGCACCATCACGCACCGGTCCTTGCATAACTCCTCTCAACCACTCCAACTCCATCATACAGCCTTCCTTCATGTAGTCAAATACGGTTTCGCAAGTTCACCCCATGCGAACAGTCCCGCTGCGCATACAGAGTAACAAAATTGCCTCTTCCGAAATCAAACTCGCGTTCAAGCTTTTCGTGTGTGCGGTGTGACTCAGTTGGGCTCCCACAGGGCACTGCACTACGCTCGTGCACAGCCTGCGAATTCGCACGCAGCACCACACCAATGCTTGAGGTCACCAAAAATGTGAACACTCCCGTCTCCCGACTCGGTGAATATCTTGCTTGAGACCAAGAATGCAGTGCTCTCGCTAGCTCCAAGTTAGTTTCACAGGACTGAGAATTGAAATTGCGTCTACGCGCTTCTTTCACTCTTACCCTTCTCCCTCACGCAATAGGTGGATCCTGACAGGCTCGTAAATGCTACCGGACGGGTAGGTGCCTTTGGCCAATGTTCGCTGCAGATGCTGCCAAGCCAGGCCGATGGGGGACCGCAGCTTTCTGCTCATTCCGACCACGTCTTTAAGTTGCTTCTCGTCGGCGACTCGGGCGTGGGGAAGAGCTGTCTGTTGCTGCGATTCACCTCAGACACATATGACGACATGTCGCCCACTATAGGTCCGAATTGCTCCTTATGACTTTTGAGTCGTCTCAAAAGGAAGAGCTGTCTGTTGCTGCGATTCACATCAGACACATATGACAACATGTTGCTTACTATAGGTCCGATGCGAATTGGTCCAGCTTGAACCCGTTTGGGTAGTTATCGATAGTAGACGAAGCCTGAACGAATAAAACTGACTCGTCCTGAGCATGTCTTTCTACACGCCACGCTTGCATGCATCAATTCACTCGTTCTTCGAGCGCCAGCACCACGCATTCGCCCATTCTCCAGTCGGCGCATCCTTCCTCCTTTCCTTCCTTCCTTCCGCCCTTCTTTCCTCCTGCACAGACCTGCCCTTATCTGAACTTAGACCCATTCATCTCTCCCCTGCTTCACCATACATCCCAACCCTGTCTCCCACCTCCCACCTCCCACCTCCCACCTCCCGCCATTCACGTGCCTGTCCGTGGCCCGCGCGACCCCCCTTCCCTCACCCCCCAGGAGTGGACTTCAAGATCAAATCCGTGATTGTCAACGGCAAGCGGGTGAACCTCACCATCTGGGATACAGGTCCGTTCTGCGCCCCACCTTGCCAATCACACCACACAAGGAGCAACCGAGGTGCCTCAGTTACTGAGGCTCCTTAAAAATCGTCTCTCGCACACAACACAATCAAGCGGGCGATATGCCTCGTACCTTCCCTGCTCCCTCCTACGTCCACAGCCCGTTCTCTGTCTTACCCCTTCCCAATCCGCTCCACCTCCCCCTGTCCTTTCCGTTCTCGTCCATGTGTCACCAGCTGGGCAGGAGCGCTTTCGAACGCTCACCAGCTCCTACTACCGGGGGGCTTCGGGAATCATTCTAGGTGGGTTGCACTAGCCGCTTGCTTGTGTGGCGCTTCAAGTGTGTGTCGGCCAGTGCAACGCACTCAGTTGGTCGCTCTCTGCCATCCACTCACTCACTCACTCACTCACTCGCTCACGCACGCACTCAATCTGTCATGCTGAAGATGACTTGGTGCGTTTCTTCTTCTATCATCCTTCCTTAATCCGGTCATTCTGCAAAAGTGAACAAAGGTGATTCTGCTGTGTGGTCAAGTCCACTCGACAACGAAAGCTCCTCCCCTCCCCTTCCATCCAGCTGTATCTTCCCACTCTCCTTTTCCACCATTCCCTTTTCCCTGTCACCTTTCGTTATTCCCTCGTCGTTCCCCGCCCCAGTCCCCCTTCCTCCCCTCTTCCATTTCCCCGCGCTCCCTCCCTTTGCTCACTTGCTCTCCCTCCCTTTCCCCCTCTCACCCCCACCCACCCCCATGCAGTGTACGATGTGACGCGCAGGGAGACGCTAACGAGTGTGGTGGACGGGTGGATGGAAGAGGTGCAGCGCTACTCCACACTGCCTGGCTGTGCGCTTATGCTCGTGGGCAACAAGGCCGACAGGGTGAGTGCACGATAGGTCATGTTTCAAGATCCGAGACGTCTAAGTACGCAAGGGGTGGATGGAAGAGGTGCCACATTACTCCACACTGCCTGGCTGTGCGCTTATGCTCGTGGGCAACAAGGCCGACAGGGTGAGTGCACGATAGGTCATGTTTCAAGATCCGAGACGTCTAAGTACGCAAGGGGTGGATGGAAGAGGTGCCACATTACTCCACACTGCCTGGCTGTGCGCTTATGCTCGTGGGCAACAAGGCCGGCAGGGTGAGTCACAGAGTGCAGGGGGGTCTATTTCTTAGGCGCCTCACGATGGAGGAGGAGGTGCAGCGTCACTCCACTCCACACTGCCTGGCTGTGCCCTTACGCCCATCGGCAACAAGGCTGAAAGGTCAGTGCATGGGAGGTGTTGGTTTGAGATGTTTCGGAGCTTGATAGGGTGATTAAGTGAAATAGTGCGTGAGTATGTGTGTGGGTGGTTGAGTGAGTATATGTGGTGAGTGAGTGAGTGACTGAGAGAGTGCGAGGTTGAATGGGTGGGTGAGAGTGAATTTGTGAGTGAGGGAATAAAACAGCATTGAATGAGTGGATGAATGAGTGAGTGAATGAGTGATTTAGTGAGCGAGTGAGAGAGCAGCAGTGGGACGGTATGGCAGTGTGCGGTCTGTGCTGCAGAGTCTTCCTTGGGGCCATACAACTGTGCTCTCTGTTCATTCACAGAGCAAGGTAGGGCAAGGTATGTGCACGCACAACGTTAACTTCCCAACATCCACAGGAATCAGCATCTAAAACATCTCCAAACCCCGTTTCCTTCTCTACCCACCGCATGACCTTCATAGAAATCGAATTCCCAAGACGTTCCAAAACCCTGCCTCTCGCTCACTGTCCCGCTGTGCGAACCACCCGACAGGAAGCGGATCGCGAGGTGGGCAAGGAGGTGGGGGCGGAGCTGGCTCGCTCCTGGGGCTGCCTGTTCCTCGAGTGCTCCGCTAAGACACGCCACAACGTGCAGCAGTGCTTCTCCGAACTTGTGCACAAGGTGGGGGATGAGGCGGGTGAGGGGAGCAGGAGGGGTGGATGGGCTTTTCGCTATTTCAGGCGGCTGGAAAGGGGGAGGGGGTGTGTTGGTTGCTTTTTTATGCTGCAAGGTGAAGGGGTACTGTGTCGACCATGCTTCTCTCTCTTCATTCCATCTTTTCAGAGGAGATTTCATGTTTCATTTTCTCCCTATCCCCAGTGCTCGAGTTTCAAATGCACGCATTTTCTCCGCCGTTTCTTCTGCTCTCCCCCCAACCACTCTCCCTCGCTGTGTCTCCTCACTCAACCCGTCCCGCCCTCCTTCCCATCATCCACTAACGGCATCACGCACCTCTTTCTCACCATCCGCATCCGTGTGTACAATAGATAATGGAAACGAGCACCTTGGTCGACCCAAGCTCGGCAGCACATGCGGATCTGCCCAGGATCCTGCAACCAAGACAAGGGGAGAGTGGCGGTGGCACAGGCTCATGTGCTTGTTGACAGTGGCTTGAGAGAGGTCACTTGTCTATTCCAATCTGTTGCACACTGGCAGAGGGGCAGAGGTCGTGGTGCCGGGCAGATACATGAACATTGGATGCTGCTGGGTGGTTGCTGCTGATGCACTTGCGGGTACAGATTAGGGGGCATATCGCATGTAAGGTAGAGGTATCGTTGTCAGGCTGTGTTTTGTATGAATGCAAATAATTTGTAAGCCTCATTTGCACTGACTGTAGTTGGCTACTGTACAGTGACTCTGCACACTCAGCCTCTACTGGAAGTTGAGTTAAGATTTGATGAGCCGTTTCTCATGGTTAGTCTTCCAAGTTATACAGAGATATGAATGCGAAGTATTGTCTTCCGATCATCGCTCAAGTGTATCATTACAAAATGGGGCGTCGTTGCCATGCCATTTCTACCTGAATATCAGTGACAGAGAGTTGAGGGTGTAAATCCTGGTTCTACTAGTCAATCCGAAAGAACCACTTGTAAACATCCACAGCTAGCCACTTCTTGCAACCTCCGCCAACCAGTCGAAAGGGAACGTGTGAAGAGCAGCAAGAAAACGTTTGAAGAGCAGTAACAGTGACATGAGTAAGCCTGCACCTACTCCTGCAAGAGCACACAAAGCAAGCCTGGCAAACTGCACTCCTCTCCCCTCCTCTCTCCCCTCCCCTCCCCTCCCCTCCTCTCCATCCTCTATCCCTCTACGCAGCAGCAGGTTTCGAATCCGTCCCAGCGCCCTCCTCCCCACCCGCACCTGCACCCGGTGCAGCCACCGCCTCAACCACCTCCACCACCTCGACCTTGTACGCGAAATCCGCGGGGATCCACGCGCGGCTCTTGGCGGTCTCTGCAAGCGCGGCAAACTGCAGGAACGCGTTGGGGAGGTCGAGCACGAGGTCAGGGAGGGCGTCGGCCACGCGCTGGAAGCCGCGGGCCATCTGGTTGGTGGAGATGAGGGCCTCGTCTGAGGCCTCCTGGAGAAGCTGCAGCACGCACGGCTCGTGCTTTGGCTCCTCCATTGCTCGCACCAACGTCTGCTTCACAATCTGCGAGGCGGGGAGGGGGAGTGGTGGAGAGGGTGTGCGGTGGGGTGCGGCCGGTGAGGAGGGAGCGATGGAGGTGGATTGTAGATGTAGGTGCGTTTCGACAAAATAAGTGCTCATAACTGAAGCACCCCCCCCCATCCACATCTCCATCCCCTCCAAATGCGCATCCCCAGTCCCATCCACAATCACTTTCAAGATTCTGTGGCGCCACACGCACCTCGTGGTGGAAGAAGGGCAGGTTGAGCTCACGGATGCAGCGGCACGCCTCGCCAAGCTCCCCGCCCGCCACATACTCCGACAGCAGCGACGTGACGCTCTCCTTGGCGTCAGCCACGCTGCGCCCCACCGCCGCACTGCCCCCCCAGCACCGCAGCAGCCGCTCGCCCGCGTGCCGCGCTGTGATCAGCGCCTGCGCCATGTGCACCACCTCCCGTGCCAGAGACGACGCCGCCACTGCCGCCAACGCCGGCCCACCGCCTCCCACCGCTGCTTCCTCCGCCTCTTCGGCCGCCGCTGCCGCTGCCGCTGCTGCAGGGCCGGCAGCGTCGGCGGTGGTGGTAGAACCGGTGGCAGGAGCGCC
The DNA here is from genome assembly GCA_948144175.1 of Closterium sp. NIES-65. Classification (NCBI taxonomy): domain Eukaryota; kingdom Viridiplantae; phylum Streptophyta; class Zygnematophyceae; order Desmidiales; family Closteriaceae; genus Closterium; species Closterium sp. NIES-65. Next base: position 2,018,826 of record CANXME010002232.1, on the reverse strand, counting down.
GGAGGCAGGGGTAGGCGGAGGCGCGGAGGTGGTGTCGGCAGGAGGAGCATCAGAGCCGGTGGGGGTGGCGGGAGGGGCGTTGCCAGGGAGGCCGAGGACGAAGTGTGGGGCGAGCACATCGTCGATGACTGCACGGGCGATGAAGAGAGCAAGCTGAGAGGCGGCATCAGGGATGTCGAGCGCCAGGTCGTCCACGGCCTCGAGCAGACGCAGGAAACCCATCTCCACCTGGGAAAGCAGGGAGCAGGGATGGCGGAGAGAAGGGGGGCGGGATGGGGTGGGGAGAAGATGGGATTGCAGAGAGGCGGCATCAGGGATGTCGAGAGCCAGGTCGTCCACTGCTTCGAGCAGACGCAGGAAACCCATCTCCACCTGGGGTGGGAGGGCGGAGCAGGGGTGCGGCGGAAGGGGAAAGGGCAAGTGGGATGTGTGAAACGGAGAGCGGATGCTGTTAAGGCATCGGGGATGTCGAGAGCCAGGTCGTCCACTGCTTCGAGCAGACGCAGGAAGCCCATCTCCACCTGCCAGGTGGGGGGGGAGCAGGGGTGGGGTGGGAACGGGAAGGGGCGAGTAGGGTGTGTGAGACGGAGAGCGGATGCTGTTAAGACGGCATCGGGGATGTCGAGTGCCAGATCGTCCACTGCCTCGAGCAGACGCAGGAACCCCATCTCCACCTGGTGTGGGGGGGGGGGGAAGCAGAAGCCGGGGAGTGGGGATGGGGTGGGCAGAGGATGAGATTCCAGAGTGAACGCATCGGGGATGACGAGAGTCAGATCACGGCTCCCGAGTCCCCAACGGAGACAGCAGCCGCAGACAGGTTGAGCTCGCGGATGTAGCGGCGAGTCGGTCAGATCACGGCTCCCAAGTCCCCAACGGAGACAGCCGCAGGAAGCCCATCAGGAGTGGGAGGGAGAGCGGGGGTGGGGTGGGGGTCGGATCGGGACAGAATGAGCGGAAAGGTGGAGGTTGCGGTTCTGTGGTGCGTGAGCGGGTGAGTGGGGAGAGAAATTGTTTCTGTGGGTGCTGACGGGAACGGTTTGGCTGAAGTTAAGTGTGCGCCCCGCTGGGATGTGTGGAGCTGAGTCACCATGCACTCACAGTTTAGGTTTCCTTGGCCCACCCACTGCACTGCCCCATTTCTTGTATCACTCATAAGCATTCTTACTGCTGTGAACAGTATGTCTGGAAATACATGCACTCCTGACCCAACCTCAAGCATCCACCACTCAGCGCACGCATTGCAAGCTTTTCGAGTTTCCCAAGTTTCCCGCCCATTCCCTCCCTGCGTGCGCGCCTTATCAGTGGGCACCACGTCTTGGAAGAGCGCGGAGAGCAGCTGAGAGGCCATCTCGCACATGTCATGAAAGAATCTCTCGAGTTACCCCAAACACCCACCCTTCCCATTGCCATCCCATCCCTGCGTGCGCACCTGATCCGTGGGCAGCACGTCTTGGAAGAGCGCGGAGAGCAGCTGAGAGGCCATCTCGCGCTCGCGGTTGTTGCGGTCGAGCGCCATGGTGACCAGGCGCTTCACCAGGTGGTGGTGCAGGTCCGGGTACGCCAGCTCCTCCAGCGACCGCGCCACCTCCACCACGTCTCCCGACTCGAAATACTCCGCCACGATCAGTGATGAGCAGGCTTTGAAGTCCTGGAGAACCTGTACGGATGGGGGAAGGGGAGGGAGAGTGGAGGGGAGGGGAGGGAAGGGGGACGGGGGGGGGGGAGAAGCAGGGGAGGGAGGGGATGGATGCGGGGCGAGGGGAACGCGTGAGGTGTGCCTGCGTCAGGGTCCTTGTTGGCTTCACTTCACCAGGTGGTGGTGCAGGTCGGGGTCTTGGCTTCTTGACATCCTCCAGCAGCCGCGCCACCTCCGCCACTATCAGCGACGACCGGGCCTTCAAGTCCTGCAGGACCTGTACGGATGGGAGCAGGGGAGGGTGGGGAGGGAGGGGAGCGGAGGGGAAGGGATGGGAGGCGATGGGTGGGAGGGGAGGGGAATGCCTGAGGTGCCTCAAAGGCTTTGAAAGCCCCAACATTCCTTCAACTGAAAGTGATCCGCCATTGAAGTAATCCCGCCCAATTGTAACCTCCCATTTTTTTGCCCTCTTCATCATCCTGTTCCCTTCCCTCCTCCTTTTCCCGCCCCTCAATTCCAACAATGTTCCAACCTCCTCCCTACCAAATCCCCATCTTCCCTCCGCCACTCACTATCTCCATCCCTTAGCCCTCTTCCCCAACGCCTGCACCCCCCTCCCCTCTCACCCCCCTCTCCCTATCCCCTCGCCTTGCCGGTCTCCGTAGTAACAGAAGCCTCAGCAGCAACGAGGTCATCTTAGACGCGGTCAGCGTCCCACCCTCCCCTCTTCCCCCTCCATCAGCCACCCCTCCCCCTCCCCTCCCTTCTCCCCGCGCACCTTGCTGGTCTCCGTAGTAACAGACGCCTCAGCAGCGACGAGGTCAGCCCAGACGCCGTCAGCGAAGGCGGAGGAGAGCCAGCCGTGGGACGTGGCGTGCGCCACCATGCGCTGCAGATCGTCCGGCGCTGACGGCACGTCCAGAGCCAGGTCGTCGATGTTCTGAAACACACGCCCGAACCCCTTGCTCACCTGCAGGGAAGGGGAAAAAAGGAGGGGGGGGGGGGGGGGGGGGGGAGGAGAGGATGAGAAGGGGGTTACGGTGCCACAAATATGGTATCGTCACGCCCTCTGGCGACGGCGTGTCCGGAGTTATGCTGGTGTGGGGGAGGGCTTGTATTGCACAGCATGCGGGAGCCACACACCCAACGCCCTTGCTCACCAAGTGCGGAGGAGGAACGGAGGGGTGGGTGGTAAGGACGGGGGAGGAGAGGAAGAGGGGTAGGGGGGAAAGAGAGAATGAGACGCGGGAGGGGGGCGTGGGGAGATTGTGGACCGGAAAAAGTGGGAAGTGGAGAAGGTGGGGAGGTGGACGGGGGGGGAGAAAGGGAAGGGGGGGGAAGGTGGAGGGGGGGGGGGGGGGGGTGGAAGAGGGAAGGGGAGGGGGAGGGGGAGGGGGAGGGGGAGGGGGAGGGGGAGGGGGAGGGGGAGGGGGAGGGGGAGGGGGAGGGTAGCTGAGTTAGTCAACTGCATGCGCCAGGCGTTAACTCTACCCAGTGTCGCTTAAACCCTTAGCCAACCGCTTAAACCCTAGCTCCTCGTTCCTTGATGTTTCATGTGTTCATGCGAGCAGCGAGTGCTTGACTGTGAGCTTCCGTTACCCCATCGTAAGGTATCAAAGAGAGCATTCCCGTTTGTACGACATCAAACACTAATTGCACCCCAGACTCGCAACTCATGAAACTCCAAGGGCAAGGGTTCCACCTTTCCCTGCGATCCTCACCCCCTCACACTCCAACGCACGGACAAAGGCGGATGGGCACTAAGCAGCAGGCACAGCAGCGGTGGGCGCGGGCGGGCGGGCGGGGAACTCACTTGGCTAGCGGAGATGAGCCCCTCCTGTGCGGCCTCCTGCAGCAGCGACAGCAGCGCCGCCTCCTTGGGCTTGTTCTCCATCGCCATTATCAGCGCCGCCTTCACCACCTGTGCACAGTTAGGGGGGGGAGGGGGGGGGGAAGGAAGTGGGGTGGGAGGGGGTGGGGGGAAGGGGGGAGGGGAGGACTTATGTTTTGACCCAAACCTTGCCTCCTTGGGCTTGTTCTCTATGGCCATTTTTAGTGCCGCATTAACCATCTGTGCACACTAGAGGGAAGGAGGGCAATAACCCCACCACTGTGTTCTGAATCCCCTAAGCCACGCGCCCACACGCTCACCTACTTACTCAACCCCCCAACCACCCAGGCACCGCACGCACCTCGTGGTGGAAGAAGGGCAGGTTGAGCTCGCGGATGCAGCGGCACGCCTCTCCGCGCTCGCCGCTCACCACATACTCCGCCAGCAGCTGCTTGATGCTCCCCTTCGCGCCCTCGTACGTCACGCGCGCCGACCCCCCCCAGCACTTCTCCAGCACCTCCGCGTGGTGCGCGCTCGCCAGCTTCCCCTCCGCCGCGCGCACCACCTCCAGCGCCCGCCCGCCCGTTCCCCCGGGCGCCTGCGCCGCGCCCGACCCGTCCGCTTCCCCTTCCCCTTCCCCTTCCCCGTCCTCCGCGCCCGCCTGCCCGCCCGCGCCCCCGACCTCCCCCGTCTCGAGCTTCTTCGCCATGCGCTTCAGAAACGCGGGCGGCAGCACGTCATCAACCACGGACCGCGCGAGGAACGTCGCGAGCACATCACCGGCACCAGGGCAATCAATCTCCAGATCCTCCACGCTCTCGAGCAGGTTCTTAAACCCCTTCGCGAGCTGATCCGGCGCGATGACCGCGGCGTAGAGCGCGGAGAGCAGCTGCGCCGCCATCTCCTTGTGGCGGTCGTTGCGGTCGAGCGACATGGTGACGATGCGCTTGACCACGTGGTGGTGGTAGTGCTCCTGCGCGAGATCCTTGAACTCCTGCGCCGCCGCGCTGATGTCGCCCGACGAGAAGAACTCCTCGAGAACTGCCACGACCTTGCGCTTGTAGTCCTCCACCGTGTGGGCGACGGGCGTCGGGACCGCCACGTGCATCGCCTCGTCTTCCTGCGCGCCGAGCGCGGGGATGGGGGCGCGCCGGGAGCGCGGAGAGAATGGGGGGGGGTGGGATGGGAGAACGAGTGGAGGCAGTGACGGTGACGAAGGAGCGGATGGGGTGGGGAAGGGAGACGGGCTTGGCGTTGGGAAGCAGTGGTCAAGGAGACGACAGGACGCGGGAGGGAAAAAAAGCACATGCATAGGAGGCGGTGGGAAAACAGAGACAGCGACAACGCGGAGCGGGATGCTGGATGGGAAAGGGAGGCAAGGAGAGGGGCATTGGGAGATGGAGGGAAAGAGAGAGAACAGCAGGAGCGAGAAGCGATAGGGGCAGCAGAGAGGACGCAAGAAGCAACACGAGTCCAATAGACCGGGCGCACACACATGCGCTGCCCAACAACAGTTACCTGCCTGCCTGCGTGTTATCGTGCGTGCGTGTGTGACCCTATCATACACTCCAATAAGCACCTCGTCGCTGTCGCACAGCAACGGTGCTCACCTCACCGCTGTCGCCCAGCGACGCTGCTTACCTCGTCGCTCTCATATAGCGGGTCGCCGGGGTCCATCTCGTACTCATAGTTGTGCGGGTCCAGGGGATCGCCCCACGTGCCCTTGCCGCCCCCGCCAGCTGCAGGCCCTTAAGGGGAACATCAGAAACCGCGCACGCACGCATAGAGAAAGACAGAGGCGCAGACAACACGCGCACGTGCACGCACACGCGCAGGCACACACCCACGCCCACGCACACGCACCCGCACACCCGCACGCACGCACGCACGCACACGCATACACGCACGCACACACGCGTGCGCGCACGCACGCACACACACACACACACACACACACACACACACACACACACACACACACACACACACACACACACACACACACACACGGGGCACAACAGCCGTTCAGAGATTTCACTTTTGATTCCATCACGGAGTGGGTGTCAACACAAGGGAGTTGGACCATAGCCATCTATGCTCGATGGTCCTTGTTCAACAGGCCGGCGAGTGTTTTGTAGGTAAGCCTGAAGGCAGAAAAGGGCAGCCTGCATGCACACGGAACATCTGCCGCGCACGACGGCCTATAACGCATTTGGTGGTCTATACGACAGCGGCAATCCAGGATGAACCACGTATCGGAAGTGTTGAAAAATGGTTGAGGGTGCGCACGCACGCGACAGACAAACGGTGCGTATTTATTCGTCAAGAATTAAGGGCTGGTAACAAACTTGGCGAAAGAAGGAAGCGACGGATTAGATGGAACGCAACTCTCTCCTAACTGGGAAGTGAACCAATACTGTCTTGACTAAAAAAAACCCCCAGATTTTGCAGAAATTTCAAGTGTTCAATAATGACTTGGCGGCGACAAGGGTGCTACATATTTTCGGCGCCTAAAGAAAATATCCTTGCACACGGAACTTTATTCAAGCTGCACGATAGACGTGCTTAAATCGTCTCGACATTCAAGACAGCATGAGCGATACGTGCTACATCCGACGATGCGAGCAGCGGCAGAAACAGATTGAGTCGACTAGAGCCGCGTACCTTTCTTAGGCCGGCCGTTAGTGACCTGATGCGAGCGACGCTCCTGCTTCGAAGCGACGGCGCGATGGTGCGCGCGCGCAGCGGGAGGGTGCTTCGTAGCGTGCTCGATGTGCGGCCGAGGCCCTGTCGCCTCCTTGGGGTCCACCGCGCGGACTTCCCCGCGCAGCGCGTCTCGCTCTTCCAGCGCCGCGCTCAGCACCATTCGCTGCGTCTCCGTCAAGAATCCCGGGACCCCTTCTTCCCCGGAAGCCATTACCGCAGAATCGAGTGGCGAGGAAAAGAAGAAGCTAACGTCGTTGACCTTAAACCCTTTAATGCAAGTGCTAATTTCTACGACGAACTGACAAAATAACCACTAATCTATACCTACAACTAATGATTTTTTTCTGTGTATGATGCTGAGTGTCCAAGACCTGCTTCGAGACTCGAGTTGGAGTTTTGGGGAAAATCCTCCTAGACTCGCTTGCGCGAATTTTGTCGCCAACAAACGATAATCAGAGAACTAGGATCTCGGCCTAATGAGTGGAAAGAGAAATATCACACTTATAACAAAATTTCAAACTTATCCGTTGGTGGACCCAAGCAAGGCTGCTTCCTCCCTAATCTCGACAGTTGACACAACGAGATGCGGAGACAATGGCTCATATTCCAAACCCTCTAATCCTTTCACGAAGTCTTCTCGCTGCTCTACAGCTGTTACTGGCTAATCCCGAGGTAATTCCTTCAGCTGGATTGGGAAAGTTGGTGCCGTGGCGAATTCGTTATAAACACATCCGGTCGTTGGAGCGATTGCATTCCAGCATGCACAATAGGGTCCCAATCAGTTTGAGCAAGCAGACAGGGTAACTTAGCACTGGTTGAAAAAGAAATCGCGAGGAAGAAGTATGGATGACCATTTTGGACAGATCTTGGAAGGAGCTAACATCGATTCCCTCAGATGGGCTGGCGAACACGTGGAGCTCGAACACGTGCATTCTTCGGTCCACGTATGCAGACCAACTGGGGATATCACCATTCTGACGAGAGGGGCACTGCGTTCTCAGCCAAAAACACGACCCCCTGACGTGTATCCACGTGCCACGGCTGACAGGTATACACATTGAGGGTGGCTGCAATAGAATGACTAGCGAAGACTACACCATTGAGGCGGAAAAGAAAAACGTACAACGTTCAGCAAAAGGGATACTTGTTGGAATATCTCAACAGAAAAAAGAGGGTAGATGGTCGATTTTGCCAAGGAAATACCGTCGACCCACCATAGACTGTTGAACTTTGTCCCCGGGCAGAAAAATACGGTATACAGTATTAATACGGTATACGTGTGCAGCTGCACAACAACTTTGAAGCTGGGGAGGCATGTGTTTCCCGCGGCATACACGTTATTGGGGGCCAGATAGTATTCCGAACACCATCTTAGGGTGCATTCCAGGCTCTGGTCAGAACCTCTGGCTAATACTATAGCCAAGCTTACAATGAGCACAATTGGTGTGAATTAGGTACCATAGGGTGGCATCCACGGATAACCAGAGGTTTGACCAAAGCTCAGAATGTACCCGTACTTCACATCACCGTCTTGAAATGGCCCGGCTAGTTAGCCGTGTCACTTAATGAATATCAGATTCTTGTACGGATACGTATGGAGGAAATTTGAATATTACGAGTCCTTCAAGTTTTTGGAAAAACAAGACAGTGGATGGAGTTTAGAAGGCAGGAAAATGAATGAAACTAGAGACTGTCCTTCAGTCAGTAGAGTACGGGGCCACTACTGACGAGACTTACTACTCGCTCGACCTCTCTGACCCTCACCGAGTGACTTGAGAAAACTGAAACGAGAATGAATGAACTATGAATGAAGTAGGTACAAGTACTAACCCTAATTGGGTTGTACCCCCTATGGGATACCCCACTACAGCCTATACAAAAGCATAAGCTATGATGTTCTGACACACCCCCATAGGCAAAGTGGGGGAGAACAGGGGGTCAAAAGACCAGTCAAGCAAAGCAAAACAAAGCAAAGCTCAAGGTGGATCACAAAGTCACCACACATTCCGAGCACAAGTACAAGGCCACAAGGCCAGTTCACATGCAGTGGTACATATACATATATATATAAGGCTAGACAAGCAAGAGCAAGTATATCTATATATGTAACAGTACAAGCAAGGTCAAGAGGTGAGCAAGTGAGGCAAGACAATGACAAGACCCAACTGAGTGCAGAAGCGCTGATGATCACAAGGCGGAAGTGCCTTGGTGAAAACATCAGCAGTCTTGGCCTCAAAGGCCACGTACGCAAGCCGCAACTGTCCACGCTGCTGAAGCTCACGAGCAAGAAAGTAGCGGAGAGCAATATGATTTGTTATGTGCTCCACTCGTTGCTCTCGATACAACGCCAGCATGGCCTTGTTGTCTACGTACAGCACTGGAGGAGAACGAGGCGGCTCTCCGGGGTCAGTCAGCACGTAGGTGAGCCAGCGAAGCTCCTGTGCAGCCATGACCCCAGCGTGGATCTCAGCCTCACAACTGGAGCCGAGAACAGAAGACGAGCGAGTAGCCCGCCACGAGACAGAGCCGGAACCAAGGCTGAAGGTGTAACCCTGTGACGACCGCTGCGTCGCCTGGTCGTCAGCCCAAGAAGCGTCTGCGTGCCCGGTAAAGACCACTGGACTGCGCCCTCCAAGCACTAGCCCCATGCCCGACGTACTGCACAAGTAGCGCAACACCCTCTGAAGGACCTGCAACACCATGTGTGACTGAGTCAGGGTAATGGTGCGGCGTGCTCTGTCCCGGGTGATCTGCAAGCCAAGGTAGCTGCGCAGTTCACCCAGGTCTGTGCTCGTGTGTCTCTTCTGCAGCTCTGACTTCACGTAGGCGAGTCCAGCAGTGTCAGCAGTGGCGAAGACCAAGTCGTCGACGTACACGAGGATGTAGAACGGCAGCAGAGAGGTGTCGGTGCATAGAAACAGCGACGGGTCGGCAGTAGAAGGAGCAAACCCAAGAGCCGCAAGTGTAGTCCTCAGTGTGTCCTGCCACTCACGTGGCGCCTGGCGGAGACCGTAAACTGGACGCCGGAGGCTCCACTGGGTACAGGGAGAGAACGACCCAGTGAAGCCAGGTGGGCACCGCAGCCAGATCTCCTTGTTCAGGGTGCCCTGTAAGAAAGTTGTGCTGAAGTCGAGAGAGTGCAGCTCGTAGTCACGGTGAGCAGCAACGTGCAGCAGTACCCGAAGAGTGGTCATCTTCGGGGTGGGAGAGAAGGTCTGAAAGTAGTCAACTCCGTGCCGCTGACAGAAGCCACGAGCCACGTAACGTGCCTTGAAGACAGGCGGAGAAGCCGGCGGCCGCTTCACTCTAAAGATCCACATGCCACTGACGATGTTCGCCCTAGGAGGAGGAACCGCGTCAACGTAGGTGCCTGTGGATTTCCAGGAAGCCATCTCTGCATCCATAGCTGCCTGCCACTGAGAGGAGTAGGGACCCTCTAGCGCCTCCGCTTAAGAGCGCGGAGTCGGGATGTCAAGTGCATCCGGGTCTCCCTCAGGGGTAAGCAGTACGGACACGAGATGAGGTGAAGCAGCGGCCAAGCACTAGAACTCCTCCTGCCTTTCCTCAAGGACGTCCGTGCCAAGGGCACACTCACCCTCGACGGACGGAGGACAGACAGACTCAAACTCAGCAACAAAACTGGCAGCATACTTTAGACGACAGCAAGCAGCAAAGTCGACGAGCTGAGCAACTAGGGCAGACGCAGCAGTGGACTCAAAGGAAGGGTCAGTGACAACAGTAGCAAGGAGACGCGTGACAGTAGGACTTGCAGCACGAAGAGAGTCCGACTCCGGGTCGACAAGAGCAGGAAGAGAAGACCCAGGAGGAGAAGGCAAAGGGGCACGTAGAGGAGCAGTGGACGGACGCAGAGACATTCGGTGTGTGCCAGGGACAGGAGGAGGACGCTGACGCGAACCGCGACCACTAGTGCGAGCAGCACGGACTGGCGACGCAGGGCGAGACGCAGGCTCATGACGCTCAGCAAGACCTCCAGTAAGACCAGTGTAGGGAGACGGAGCAGGCAGTGGGGAGGCCGGCTGTAACTGTAACTGTGACGAGACAGGCTGTGGACACTCTAAGGGAGGAGGAGGACCAGTAGAAGGCGGGAGACCAAGAACCTGCTGAAGGAGCGGAACAAAGTACGGCCGAGGTCGTGCGGCGACTCCAGACACAGCAGGGACAACACCAGTACCCCCAGCGGTAGCACCAATACAAGCAGCACCTCCAGCTCCAATACCTCCAGCAGTACCAGTAGCACCCTCTACAAGAACGCCTCCATGATCGACAGCAGTAGCCTCCGCGCTAGCACCCGGAACAGCTCCCGCTCCAGAAGTACCCGCAGGCCCAGCAGCTCCAGTACTCTGAGTATGAGCACCGCCGAGACCCGCGGCACCAGCACCCACAGCAGCAGTAGAACCTCCAGTACCCGTAGCACCTCCAACTCCAACATCTCGCCTCCAGCGCCGGGCAAACCACTCACGCAGCTCCTGTGGAGAGAGTGTCTCCCGGCAAGACGAAGCACCCGAAGAACCGCAAGGCTCAGCACCGCCAAACGCCCCACGAGCAGGCCCAGCTCCCTCAAGCTCAGCACCTCCAGGCGTAGTACCCCCAGTCTCTGTACCCCCAAGTGCAGCACCCCCAGGCTCAGCACCCCCACGCTCAGCACCCCCCGACTCAGCACCCCCAGGCTAAGCACCCCTACTCGTAGTACCCACACGCTTATCACCCCCAGATTCAACACCCCGAGAGTCAGCACCCCCAGGCTCAGCACCCTCAGCTGCACCATAGTCACCAGCGACCTCGACAGGCTTGACAGCGTCTACTTGGGACACACCTGAAGGGGCAGGACCCTGAGGGGGGAGGGGGTCTACCGAGGTGGGGACCTGGCACAAGGAAGAGCGGTGGCTGGGGGAGGGTCGGAGTGCGGTAGGGGAAGAGACGATAGTAGGGGACCGACTCGTGGAACGTGACGTCCTGGGAGGACAAAATACGGCAAGAGGTGGGGTGGTAGAACTGCCACCCTGGCGCGTCAGGGGGGAAACACAGGAAGACGCAAGGAGGAGCACGAGGGGACAGCTTGTCCGCAGACAAGTCGCGAACAAACGCCCGAGATCCCCACACACGGAACGCAGACGCATCGCCAACCTTCCCCGTCCACAACAAGGTTGGGAAGGTCTCTGGCATGGAGACCCTGGGCTGAAGGTTGATCTGATGCGCCGCGTACCGGACCGCAAACGGCCACAGAAAATGGGGGGCAGCTGCATGTATCATGGACGTACGGGCGACGTCCATGACCATGCCAATGCAGCGCTCAGCAATCCCATTTTGCTGTGGAGATTCTGGAAGCGTGAAGGTCTGGCGGATGCCTCGTGCACGACAGTAGGCTCGCAAAAGGCCAGAGGAGAACTCTTTGCCTCTGTCAGAGTGCAGACGCAGAACAGGAAAGTCTGAGCCGAAGCTCCGCGTGAGTTGGAGACAAGCTGCGCGGATCCAGTCGATCAACACCTCAGTGACCTCACCCTTGCTGCGCAAGGGGAAGACTGTGGTGTAACACGAGTAGTCCTCAACCACCAGCAGGAAGTAGCGCTCGTGACCCTGTCCACGGACGCGGGCCGGGCCCCACACGTCCATGTGAAGCGTCTGCAGCAGGGCCTCTGTCGGAGGAAACTGGGAGGAGTGAGGGGCAGCCCGGTGTCGCCCCTCGACACAGGGGACGCAGGTAGGGCCAGGCCCCGGAGGAAGGGGAGGGAGGGATCGGGGAAGACCAGGCTTAAGGACACGGGAGGTCATGCTTCGGAGACGAAGCAGGGAGGGGTGACCAAGGCGGTGGTGCTAGAGGAGAGTCTCGTGAGACAGGAGGCGACACGAGCAGGGGGCAGACTCAGGACCAGACCTGGACGCTGCAGCAAACACCTGACCCGATGCTGCTACCTGACCAGACGCAGGGACTGGAGGAGACGCAGTGGTTAGTGTGTACAGGCTCGACCTCGGCCGACGTGTAAACGTGGCCAGGTGTCGGCCTGTCCGAGCGTCCGTGCAGTGGGTCACCCGCTGACTCGCAGGAGTGAACTGGTGAACCCCCGCATCCTGCAGGTCAGCACCACTCACCAAGTTTGTAGAGAACGAGGGGAGGTAAAGACCAGACAGTGTGCCAGAGGGGTCCGCCGGAGACGGGAGGACAGTGGAGAAGTGAGCAAGGACAGGGCCCCCAGAGGGGTCTGCTAGTGAGACTGCAACTGGCCGACCAAGCGGCGTGAGTGTTGTGCGGTCTCAAAAGAAGAAGGGGGAAGACCCCGAGTCAAGGATGAAGCTGTGAGAGGCCGGAGCCGATGCGGTACCTGAGAGAGCAGACTCACCCGCACCTGAGGAAGCAGACTCACTAGCACCTAGAGCAGCAGCCGCTCCTCAACCTGGAGCAGGAGACACACTAGCACCCAGAGCAGCAGCCTCACCAGCAGCTAGAGCAGCAAGCTCGATACCCGGGTCAAGCGGTACGCACAGGTGACCGGCACGGTCAGCACTAGTAGGCAATGCATACATGGCAATGAGAATAGCATCATAGTAAAGAGCAAATATATCTACCTAAGCAATTCCACCTAGTCGGGGAGCTCAGCCTCGTCGCCAAACTCGGTACGCCAGGCGTCGCTCAGACGGGCGAAGCAGCGGGACTGTGTGTGACTAGGCGTCCCACTAGGCTGACCAGTCCGAGCACCAGTGCGAATCACGTAAGAGCAGCGAACAGAACTGAGAGACCCTCCACTCTGAGCGTACCACTCACGAAGCTGCTGGGGCATGAGAGACGCGCGTGGGGGTCGCTGTAGCTGCATTTGGCCGCCGCCAGTAGTAGTAGCATTAGTAGTGCCGCCACCCCTACAACCCCAACCAGCGTACCACTCACGCAGCAACTGGGGCGTGAGGGACTCACGCGGACGTCGCTGGGGCTGCATCTGGCTCCGCCAGTAGAAGTAGGAGCAGGATTAGCAGCAGTAAGGCAGGCAGCCAAGCAAGCGGCAGGCAGCGCGCAAGTAAGGCAGGGGCTCACCAGTGGTGGGAAGAGCAAGCTCGCCAACTCGCCGACTCGGCAACTCGGCGACTCGGCGGTGCGGGCGGCTCGGGCGGCTCGGCGGCACGGCGGCACTGCAGCAACTGCGGCTCGGCAACTCGGGCGACTCGGGCAACTCAGCGGTATGGCGGCTCTGCAACAACTGCAGCGCGGCGGCTCGGCGAATCGGCGGCTCGGGCGGCTAAGGTGGCGCTGCGGCTCGGGCGGCTCGGGTGGCTCGGGTGGCTCGGCACTAGCTCGGCGGCGCCGCCGGCTCGGTGGTGACGGCGGGGCCACTTGGGGACGGCAGTGGGGCCGGGTGGAGCGGCGACGGGGCCAGCAGAGGTGGCGTCGGGGCCGCAGGGTAGGCGTCCGGGCTAGCAGAGGCGGCGCCGGGGCCAACAGAGGTGGCGCCGGGGCCGGGAAGGGCAGCGCTGGGGCCGTAGGGGTAGGCGACGGGGCCAGTAGAGGCGGGGCCGGGTCGGGAAGAGCGGCGTTGGGGTCGCCGGGGTAGGCGACGGGGCCAGCCGAGGTGGCGCCGGGGCCTGGAAGGGCGGAGCCGGGGACGCAGGGGCAGGCGACGGGGCCAGCAGAGGCGGGGCCGGGTCGGGAAGGGCGGCGTCGGGGTCGCCGGGGTAGGCGACGGGGCCAGCCGAGGTGGCGCCGGGGCCGGGAAGGGCGGAGCGGGGGCCGGGAAGAGCAGCGCTGAGGCCGGAGAGGTAGGTGACGAGGCCACTAGGGCGGCAGATCAGGGCCGCGAGAGCGGCGCGGCGCGGCCGCTAAGGCGGCGCGACGGGGTAGTGGCGCCGCGCGCCTCGGGGCGCGCGCCAGAAAGAAAATCGCCGCGCGCCAACGGGGCGTGCGACAGATCGAGTAGCAGCGGAAGCAGTAGTAGGGCCCTAGGAACAGTTCCCATGAGGGAACCTGCTCGATACCATGAGAAAACTGAAACGAGAATGAATGAACTATGAATGAAGTGGGTACAAGTACTAACCCTAATTGGGTTGTACCCCCTATGGGATACCCCACTACAGCCTACACAAAAGCATAAGCTATGATGTTCTGACATGACTTTACCGATTCACGCAATCGCTAGGATCGGCTTAAAAGGAGGGTACAGCGACAGATTGCTCGGGCTCGGGCTCGGGTAATCCACGGAAAACACAGGGGGTAGTAGTGAAGATTTTTGTCGACGGAAGAGCCAACCATAGTTTAGTTTATACCGCAACTACAAGGAAGCTGCAACTGACACTAAGTCGTTGTTTTCCAGAGGTCGGCGCACGCATAGTTGATGGCATGCTGTAGGTCGTACGAGAAAGAGTGGAACAAGTGAAGGTCCGATATGGCCGTACAGGAAATGCCCGCGACGACACTAGATGGGAATGACGCTTCACTGGGACGTGATAGGCTGCGACGCTACAACCCACGAATCAACTTGACAACAGGCAACTGCATGGTGCAAAGCGTCGGTAACTGGGTTGCACTACCTCATTTGCAGTCGACTGAGTCTTCAACGGTTCACGTCAACGCCATTACAATGAAACGGGCCGTCACTGCTGGAGCTGACGTGTACGTAGTGGATATTACGGAAGTGGGAGAAACAGAGGAACCAAGCGATTTTCCGAAACTGATGGCAGCCGTACCGCCCGAACTACACGAGCTACTGAAATGTTACCCCATGATCTTTCCCAATGACTTACTGGAGGGACTGCCGCCTCAGCGAGTAAACGTTCGCCGCGTAGAGTTAGAACCGGGGGCACAGCCGACCGTACAGCGACAGTTCCGCCTGACGCAGCCCGAGCTCGACGAACTGAGGAAGTAGTTAGATTACCTCTGTCAAACTCATATGCTATAGTCTATGTAGGCTGTAGTAGGGTAGACAATATGGGGTACAGCACTTGACGATTTCCTACTTGTACTCCTGATGCTGCTCAATGCACTAATTCCTCGTTCTTATTTTTCACATGGTATCAGAGCAGGGCCCACCGAACGTTCCGCCCTGCCCTAACTAAAAAAATCTCCTACGCTGCCCTTGCAGCTCGTGTGCTGCCCCTGCAACCGTGCTGCCCCTACAGCCATGCTTGCCCCAGCAGCCCGTGGGCGCTGCCTCTAGAGCCCGCACGCCGCCCTGCCGAGCCGCGCGTCGCCCCTGCAGCGCGTGGGCGCTGCCCCTGCAGCCCACGTGCCGCCCTGCCGAGCCGCGCGTCGCTCCTTCTCGTCGCGAAGCCCCTGCGGGACCCACGCGGCGTCGCCCCTTCTCGTCGCGGCGCTCCTTGGGCGCCGTCCCTGCTTGTCGCGGCGCCCCCTGGGCGCCGTCCCTGCTCGTCACGGCGCCCCATGGGCGCCGTCCCTACTCGTCGCGAGCCCCCAGCCGCAGTCGCGGCCCCGCCCTGTAGCAGCTGCCGCGGAGCCCCCTGCCGCCGTCATGCGCCTACCCTGCCGCCGCCTGCCGAGCGCCGGCTCTGCTCGCCCGAAGAGCGCATGCCCTTCCCGCCACTGGTGAGCACCTGCCCTACCCGCGCTTCCCACTCGCCTGCCTTGTTAGTGCGCTGCCGCGCCAGCCAGCTTGCCTGCCTGCTGCGCCTGCCTGCCAGCCGAGCCGCGCCGCCCAGTTGAGTCGCGCCACTCAGCCGCGCCGGGCCGCCTAGCCGAGCCGCATCGGGCTACCAGGCTGTGCAACCCTGCTCTGCTGAGCCGCACTGCCCTACCCGCACTGCTACTGCTGCTACTACTGCTACTGCTGCTACTGGCGGTGGCCAGATGCAGCTCCAGCGACGTCCGCGCAAGTCTCTCACGCCCCAGCAGCTTCGTGAGTGGTACGCTAGTTGGGGTTGTGGCGGTGGCCGTCGTGGCTATCGCTCTGGAGCTAGTCAGTCGGGAGCGTCTAGCAGTGGCCAGCTGCAGCTGCAGCGGCGTCCGCGCGAGACACTTACGCCCCAGCAGCTTCGTGACTAGTACGCTCAGAGTCAAGGGTCTCGGAGTGCCGTTCGCTGCCCGTACGTCATTCGCACAGGTGATCGAGCTGGCCAGGCTTGCAGGACGGTTGGTCACACACAGTCCCGCTGCTTCGCCCGTCTGAGCAACGCCCGGCGTACCGAGTTTGGCGACGAGGCTGAGCTCCCCACCTGGCTGGAGCTGCTTAGGCAGAGGGTCGATATCTTTGCTCTTGACTATGATGCTATCCTTACTGCCATGTATGCATTGCCTACTAGTGCTGAGGGTGCCTGTTCCCTGTGCGTCCCGCCTGACCTAGGTGCTAGTGCGTCTCCTGCTCTAGGTGCTGGTGAGGCTGCTGCTCTAGGTGCTGGTGTGGCTACCGCTCCAAGTGCTGGTGAGTCTGCTCTCTCTGGTATTGCGCCTGCTAAGGCCTTGCACACCTTCACACTTGACTCAAGTGCTTCCCGCTCCTTCTTTCGCGACAGCACCACCCTCACGCCACTTAGTCGGCTGGTTGCAGTCTCCCTGGCAGACCCCTCTGGGGGTCCCGTCCTTGCGCACTCCTCCACGGTCCTACCGTGTCCGGCGGTCCTGTCTGGCTCACTGTCCGGTCTTCACCTCCCCTCGTTCTCTATGAACTTGGTGAGTGGAGCTGACCTCCAGGACCAGTGGGTTGACTAGTTTACTCCTCGAGGTCAGCGCGTGACCCACTGTACGTGCTTCCAGACGGGCAAGCACCTGACCACGTTTACCCGTGCGCCTGGCTCGAGTCTGTACACACTGACTACTGTGTCCCCTCAGGTCGTTGCGTCTGCATCTGCGTTAGGTTAGCTAGCGGCCCCTTGCTCGCATCGCGCTTTGTCGCACCATACCGTCCTTTGGCACCACCGTCTTGGTCACCCCTCGGTGCAGCGCCTTCGTGGCATGCACCGCCGTGTCCTTGTCTCTGGTCTTCCGAGGGTTCTCCCTCCTCTCCCTCCCTCACCTGCTCCTCCTTGTCTTCCCTGTATCGAGGGGCGGTAGCGCGCCGCTCCTCACTCCTCCTCGTTTCCCCTGACGATTGCTCCCCTGCAGACCCTCCACATGGACGTGTGGGGCCGAGCCCGCGTCCATGGATAGGACCGCAAGCAGTACTTCCTGCTGGTTGTTGACGACTACTCGCGTTACACCACGGTCTTCCCCTTGCGCACCAAGGGTGAGGTCCTTGATGTTTTATCCTTTGGATCCGCGCTGCTCGTCTCCAGCTCCGCGAGCGGTTGGGGACGGATTTTCCCTTCCTGCGTCTGCACTCTGACAGAGGTGGAGAAAATTTCTCTGACCTTCTGCAGAGCTTTTGTCGTGGGGAGGGCATTCGCCAGACGTTCACGCTTCCGGCCTCTCCGCAGCAGAATGGGGTTGCTGAGCACCGCATTGGCTTGGTCATGGAGGTTGCGCTTACCTCTATGGTCCATGCGGCTGCCCCCCATTTTCTATGGCCGTTTGCGGTCCGCTACGCCACACATCAGCTCAACCTTGGCCCTGTGTCTCCTTGCTAGTGACCTCGTCCACACTGTGGTGGACGGGGAAGGTTTGCGATGCGTCGGTGTTCCGGGTTTGGGGCTCTCGTGCCTTTGTCCGCGATACCACCGCAGACAAGCCCTCCACCCATGCTATTCCCTGCGTCTTCCTTGGCTTTGTCCCTGACGCGCCTAGCTGGCAGTTTTACAACCCCGCCTCGCGCCGAGTCCTACCCTCTCACGATGTCACGTTCGACGAGTCGGTTCCCTTTTACCTTCTCTTCCCCTACCGCACTGCCCCTCTCCCCCCTCCCGCCGCTCTTCCTTACCCCAAGTCCTCCCCCGGTAGACCCCCTCGCCCCTAAGGGTCTTGCTCCCTCATGTGTGTCTCAGGTAGACGTTCTCGAGCCTGTCGAGGTAGCTGTTGGCTCTGGTACTGCTACGGGTGCTGATCCAAGGGGCGCTGAGTCTTGGGGTGCTGAGCCTGGGAGTGCTAGGCCTGGGGGTGCTGAGCCTGGGGGTGTTGAGCCTGGGGGTGCTGAGCCTGGGGGTGTTGAGCCTGGGGGTGGTGAGCCTGAGCGTGCGGAGCCTGGGGGTCCTGAGCTTGCGGGTGCTGAGCATGGGGCTTCTGAGCCTGTGCGTGTGGAGCGTGGGGGTGCTGAGCCTGGAGGTGCTTTGTCCTCTGGAGGTCCTTCGGGTGCCTCGTCTCAGCGCGAGCCACTCTCTCCATAGCAGCTGCGCGAGTGGTTTGCTTGGCGCTAGAGCCGTGCTGTGGGAGCTGGTGGTATTTCTAGCGCTAGAGGTTCTGCTGCTGCTGGAGCTGCTAGGTGTTATGGAGCCACTGGTCCCAGAGGTGCTCGTACTGGCGGTACTGGAGCTGCCGGGCCTAGTGGTGGTTCGGGTGCTAGAGCTGCTGAAGGTGCTGGAGCAGGCGGTGTTGCTCGAGCAGGTATTGCTGGAGGTGCTGGCGCTGGCGCTACTGGAGCTGCTGGGGCTTCTAGTGGTCCTGCTAGAGCTAGAGCTGCTGGGGGTGCTGGATCTAGCGGTGCTGCTGGGGCTGTTGCGCCTGAGGGTACAGGAGTTGACGTTGCTGGAGCTGCTCGTGGTGCTACTAGAGCTGGAGGTGCTGCGGGAGTTGGAGCTGCCACTGGTGGTGCTTGTGCTATCTCCACTGGTTCTGGAGGCGCTGCCCGACCGCGGCCATACTTCATTCTGCTCCTTCAGCAGGTTCTTGGTCTCCCACCTTCTACTGGCCCTGCTCCTTCCTTAGAGTGTCCACAGCCTGTCCACTCGCAGTCACAATTACAGCCCGCCTCCCCACTGCCTGCTCCTTCTCCTTACATTGGTCCGACCGGAGGTCTTGCTGAGCGTCGTGAGCCTGCGTCTCATCCTGCGTCGCCTATTCCCGCTACTCGCACTGGTCATCGTGGTTCGGGTCAGTGTTCTCCTCATGTCCCCGAAACGAACCAAATGGCACTGCATCCTTCCACTGCTCCACAGCGTGTCCCTCATCTGTCTCCTCCTGCGTCCTCCCTTCCTGTAGGTTCGGACCCGGAGTCTGACTCCCTTCGTGCTCCTAGTCTTACTGTCACGTGTCTCCTGGCCACTGATATCACTAACCCTTCCTTTAAGTCTACTGCTGCGTCTGCTCTTGTTGCTGAGCTTGTTGACTTTGCTGCTCGCTGTCGTCTAGACTACGCCGCTAGCCTTGTTGCTGAGAGTGAGTCAGTCTGTCCTCTGTCCTTCGGGGGTGAGTGTGCCCTTAGCACGGACGTCCTTGAGGACAGGCAGGAGGAGTTCCAGTGTTTTGCTGCTGCTTTACCTCATCTCGTGTCTACGCTGCCTGCCCCTGAGGGAGACCCGGATGCACCAGACATCCCGACTCCGCGTTCTTACGCAGAGGCGATAGAGGGTCCCTACTCCTCTCAGTCGCAAACAGCAATGCACGCAGAGATGGCTTCCTAGAAGTCCACAGGCACCTACGTCGACGAGGCTCCCCCTCTTGGGGCAAACATTGTCGATGGCATGTGGGTTTTCAGGGTGAAGCGGCCGCCGGGTTCTCCTCCTGTCTTCAAGGCGCGTTATGTTGCACGTGGCTTCAGTCAGTGACAGGGAGTTGACTACTTCCAGACCTTCTCCCCTACCCCGAAGATGACCACTCTTCGGGTGCTGCTGCACGTCGTCGCTCAGCGTGACTACGAGCTTCACTCTCTTGACTTCAGCACAGCCTTCCTACAAGGCAGCCTGCACGAGGAGATTTGGCTGCACCGCCCACCTGGCTTTACTGGGTTGTTCCCTCCTGGTACCCAGTGGAGCCTCCGGCGGCCAGTCTACGGTCTCCGCCAGGCGCCTCGCGAGTGGCACGACACAGTGAGGACAACGCATGCAGCTCTTGGGTTTGCTCCTTCTAGTGCTGATCTGTCGTTGTTTCTACGCATCGACACTTCGCTGCCGCCGTTCTACATCATCGTGTACCTCGACGACTTTGTTTTTGCCACTGCTCACACTGAGGCAATGACTCTAGTGAAGTCGGAGCTACAGAAGAGACACACGTACACAGACTTTGGTGAGATGCGGAGCTATCTTGGCTTGTAGATCACTCAAGACAGAGCACTCCGCAGCATCACCCTAACTCAGTCACATATGGTGCAGCAGGTCCTACAGCGCTTTGACTTCCACTACTCCTCGCCACAGTCCACTCCTCTGTCCACTGGCCACTCGCTCTCAACTCTGCCATCAGATGAGTCCGTAGAGCCGAGTGGCCCGTATCTAGAGCTTGTGGGCTGCCTCATGTACCTGATGACCTGCAGCTGTCCTGACCTTGCTTACCCTCTTAGCATCCTGGCACGCTACATTGCGCCCGGGAGACACCGACTAGAGTATTGGAAGGGAGCTAAGAGGGTGATGCGCTACTTGTGCGATACGTCGGGCATGGGGCTCGTGCTTGGAGGACGGGGTCCAGTTGTCCTCACTGGTCACGCAAACGCTTCTTGGGTTGACGACTTGGCTACGCGGTGGTCGTCACAGGGTTACACCTTCAGCCTTGGCTCCGGTTCTGTTTTGTGGCGATCTACCCGCTCGTCTTCTGTTCTCAGCTCCAGTTGTGAGGCTGAGATCTACGTAGGGGCCATAGCTGCACAGGAGCTACGCTGGCTCACCTACCTGCTGACCGGCCTGGGCGAGGCGCCTCGTATTCCTTCTGTCCTGTACGTCGACAACAAGGCAATGCTTGCCTTGTGTCGCGAGCAGAGACTGGAGCACAGAACGAAGCACATCGCTCTTCGCTACTTCCTTGCTCGAGAGTTCCAGCAGCGTGGTCAGCTTCGTCTTGTTTACGTGGCCTCTCAGACCAACTCTGCTGATATCTTCACCAAGGTACTTCAGCCTTGTGATCATCAGCGGTTCTGTACTGTTCTAGGCCTTGTGCCCACTTGGCCTCACTTGCTCACCTCTTGAATTTGCTTGTACTATGATCTCTATATTTATACCTACATGCTTACACTTGCTAGGTTGTGATCACTGTCTTTCTTGTTTTGCTTAATATAACTCTGCATGTGAACTGGCATTGTGGCCGCTTGCTTGTGCTCAGAATGCGTAGTGACGTCGTGATCCACCCTGGGCTTGCTTTGCTCTTCTTGACTGGCCTTGTGACCTGTTGTTCTCCCCCACTTTGCCTATGGGGGTGTGTCAAACTCATATGCTATAGTCTGTGTAGGCTATAGTGGGGTAGACAATATGGGGTACAACACTTTAGGGTTGCCTACTTGTACTCATGATGCTGCTCAATGTACTCATTCCTCGTTCTTATTTTTCACAACCTCCTGGAGATAGAATTCATCCGACCGGGCTCATCACCGTTTGCCACACCGATACTATTTACCCCGACAAAAAATTGAGGGTATTGCATGTGTATCGACTACCGCGCACTTAACTTGGTAACAGTCAAATCACGATACCTCATCCCTCGCGCCGACGAACAAATGGACCAACTGCAAACAGCTCAGGGTTTTTTTTTTTTTTTTTTTTTTTTGATTTACGCTATGGCTACCTCTGGATTCGAGTTGAATCGACAGACTGTGCCAAGACAGCTCTTAAAAATAGATACGGGTCCTTCGAGTGCATAGTAATGCCATCCGGGGTGATCAACGCGCTCGCGAATTTTCAGATGACCATGAATGAAACGTTTAAACCACTCTTAGACAAGTGTGCCATCGTGTACTTTGATGACATCTTAGTTTACAATCGGGACAATTAGCAGCTCTTAGCGGATTTGGAAGCAGTGTATAAATATTTTGACGAGCATCGACTACTTACAAAGGGTTCTTAGTGTGATCTTTTTCAGAATAGGTTGGAGTTTCTGGGGCACGTCATTTTGGAAGCCGAGGTTGAAATAGACCCAAAAGAACTGGACATCGTCAAGGCATGGCAACCCTCGTCAAACATCATAGAGATGCGGAGTTTTTGGGGTTTGTCAACTATGTCTGTTGGTTCGTCCCAACATGGCATCGCTAACTGCCCCACTAACGGATTTACTGCGGAAGGGTGTCCATTTTACATGGGGTGAGAAAGAGCATACTTCCTTCTATGCCCCGAAAAATGTTATATGTTTCCCGCCCGTGCTACGCATCGCCGACCCTCACCACCCATTCGAAGTAGATACTGACACCAATGCCATCGCCATCAGAGTTATATTGCTACAGGATTTCAGAAATGGCCTACAGCCCATCGCATGCAAGTCACAAAATGCTTGCGATGGTGCACGCGTTCAAAGTGTGGCGCTGTTACTCGACTGGAACCGACGTGACAGTACAGACAGACCACCGATCTCTATAGTACCTCCGCGCACAGCCCCATCTCAACCCACGACAGATCCGTTTGCTCAATATTCTCGAGTCAAATTTCCACTGCACGATCACTTACAAGAAGGGAGCTTTGAATATCGTCGATGCACTGACCCGCTCGACTGCCCAAATACGCGCGATAGTTCTCGCCCAAACCAGCTCACTACTCATAGGACGATTTACCCACAAACATCATACAGACCCGTTCTTCACATGACGAAACTTGCGGCACTTCTCAGCAGCAAAGGTGATTTACTATGTAAAAGCTGTTACGAAGAAGAAGTGATTGAAGTAGAAAGGAATGGGAGTACAAGTACCTAACCCGAGAATGATGTACCCCCTAAAGGCTAACCCACTGTAGCCTACACAAATACAACACATATATTGTTTGACACACGCCCATAGGCAAAGTGGGGGAGAGCAAGGGGTCACAAGACCAGTCAGGAAAGGCAAGCAAGCTCAGGGTGGATCACAACGTCACCACACATTCCGAGCACAAGCAAAGGGCCACATGGCCAGTTCACATGCAGAAGTAAATATAAGTAGTACAAACAGCAAAGGTGATCTCAGCCTAGCAATGCAAATAAGCAGGAGTATATATAGAGATCACAGTACAGGCTGTCAAAAGTTAGAAGAAAGAAAGAGAGTTGAACTAGCTGAAATGGGGACACAAATAGCAAACCCTAGAAGGGTTGTACTCGCTATAGAGCACCCCACTACAGGCTAGAACATAAGAATAACATTCTGACACACCCCCATAGCCAAAGTGGGGTGTAATCAGCAGAGCAAGCAAAGCAGTACAAGCTCAGGGTGGATCACAATGTCACCACACATTCTGAGCACAAGTTCAAGAAGCAAGTTCAAGTGCACAATTATCAGCAAAGCTAGTGGTGGTCACAACGGGCAAGTGAGGAGGAGGAGTGAGAGCGAGAGGAGTTGGGAGGCGACGGCTGAAGCTGCAGACACACGGGCAACAGGAGGCACACTGGCACAGCGGCTACCGGGCGAAGCCCCCGGACTACTGGAGTAACTGGCCCCGCGGCTAAAGTAGCGGCAGACGAGCAACGGACCCACGGGCGGCTGGCACAGCTGGCTACGACTGGGCTACCGGGCGAAGCCCCCGGAATACAGGTGCTGCTGACGACACGACGGCAACCTCCATGCAGCTTCCCTAACTATCCAACTCCCCCAACACACACCCGCTGATACACCCCTAGCTCCACTCCCACGCACCCCCCTTAAACCTTAAACCCGAGTCTCCCACACAACCACCCCCCTCAGCGACAGCTGCAGCAGTGGGAGACGGAGGAGGAGGAGGAGCAAAGGGAGGAAGGCCCACCGAGCACCCCCATACCCGCCACCCAACAGCTCGCCCCTCCCGTCGTCCGTCGTGGCGACCTGAGGGGGCCGCTTGCGGCCCCCGAAGGAGCCGCGACGGGCGACGGGAAATGGCAGGGAGGGGAGAAAAGGGGGGAGGGGGGGGGGGGGGGGGGGGGGGGCGATGCCGCGACGAGGGGCGGGGCCGCGACGGTCGGGGCCGCGACATAGGGCGGGGCCGCAAAGGTAGGGCGGGGCCGAGCCGGGCAGGCGCACGGGCGGCGACGGGCCGGGGCGGGGCCGCGACGTAGAGCGGGGCCGAGCCGGGCAGGCGCACGGGCGGCGACGGGCCGGGGCGGGGCCGCGACGAAGGGCGGGGCCGAGCCGGGCAGGCGCACGGGCGGCGACGGGCCGGGGCGGGGCCGCGACGTAGAGCGGGGCCGCGTCGAAGGGCGGGGCCGCGACGGTCGGGGCGGGGCCGCGACGTAGGGCAGAAGCCCGCCGCGCGCCTCGGGGCGCACAGCGGGCAAAGAACCGCCGCGCGCCTCGGGGCGCACGGCGGGCAGAAAACCGCCGCGCGCCTCGGGGCGCACGGCGGGAGGAAAAAAAAGTAGCAGCGGAAGCGAGGTGGGGACATACCCACAGGATCGATCCAAAGGGATCGACCTGCTCTGATAGCATGTCAAAAGTTAGAAGAAAGAAAGAGAGTTGAACTAGCTGAAATGGGGACACAAATAGCAAACCCTAGAAGGGTTGTACTCGCTATAGAGCACCCCACTACAGGCTAGAACATAAGAATAACATTCTGACACAGGCAAAGCCTACAACAAGTGAGGCAAAGTGGGCACCAACCCCAACAAAGTACAGAAGCGCTGATGATCACCAGACTGAAGTGCCTTGGTGAATATATCAGCGGTGTTGGCCTGAGAGGCCACGTAGCGTAGACGAAGCTGACCACACTGCTGCAGCTCACGAGCAAGGAAGTAACGGAGAGCGATGTGCTTCGTTGTGTGCTCCAATTTGTGCTCCTCACACAAGGCAATGGCAGCCTTGTTGTCGACGTACATCACTGGAGGTGAACTAGGCCGCTCTCCAAGGTCGGTCAACAAGTAGGTAAGCCAGCGTAACTCCTGTGCAGCCATGGCTGTGGCGTAGATCTCAGCCTCACAATTGGAGCTGAGAACCAAAGACGAACGAGTAGAGCGCCACGAAACTGAACCAGAGCCAAGGCTGAAGGTCTAGCCCTGTGACGACCGCTGAGTAGCCTGGTCGTCAACCCAAGAAGCGTCTGAGTGCCCAGTGAGAACAACTGAGTTCCCTCCTCCAAGCACGAGCCCCATGCCCGATGTACTGCACAAGTAGCGCAATACCCTCTTTGCAGCATCCCAGTGCACCTTTCGGTGACGACCGGGAGCCACGTAGCGAGCCAGAAGGCCAAGAGGGTATGCTAGGTCAGGTCGAGTGCAAGTCATCAGGTACATGAGTAAACCAACTAGCTCTGGGTAAGGACCACTCGACTCTACGGACTCATCCAAAGGCAGAGCTGAGAGCGAGTGACCTATAGCTAGAGGAGTGGCCTGTGCTGAGGACCAGGTGAAGCCAAAGCGCTGAAGGACCTGCTGCACCATGTGTGACTGAGTCAGGGTAATGGTGCGGCGTGCTCTGTCCCGGGTGATCTGCAAGCCAAGGTAGCTGCGCAGTTCACCCAGGTCTGTGCACGTGTGTCTCTTCTGCAGCTCCAACTTCACGTGGGCGAGAGACTCAGTGTCAGCTGTGGCAAAGACCAAGTCGTCGACGTACACGAGGATGTAGAATGGTGGCAGCGAAGTGTCGGTGCGTAGAAACAGCGACGGGTCAGCAGTAGAAGGAGAGAACCCAAGTGCCGCAAGAGTAGTCCTCAGTGTGTTGTGCCACTCACGTGGCGCCTGGCGGAGGCCGTAGACCGGCCGCTGGAGGCTCCACTGGGTACCAGGAGGAAACGACCCAGTGAAGCCATGAGGGCGGCGCAGCCAGATCTCCTCGTGCAGACTGCCCTGCAAGAAAGCTGTGCTGAAGTCAAGAGAGTGAAGCTGGTAGTCGCGCTGAGCAGCAACGTGCAGTAGTACCCGAAGAGTGGTCATCTTCGGGGTGGGGGAAAGGTCTGAAAGAAGTCTACTCCCTCTCGCTGTCTGAAGCCTCGAGCAACATAACGAGCCTTGAAGACAGGAGCAGAACCCGGCGGCCACTTCACCCTGAAAATCCACCTGCCCCAAGTGGGGGAACCTCGTCGACGTAGGTGCATGTGGACTTCCAGGAAGCCATCTCTGCGTGCATGGCTGATTGCCACTGTGAGGAGTAGGGACCCTCGATCGCCTCAGCGTACGATCGAGGAGTCGGGATGTCCGGTGCATCCTGGTCTCCCTCAGGGGCAACTAGCATGGACACGAGATGGGGCGCAGCGGCTGCAAGACACTCAAGATCCTCCTGTCTATCCTCAAGGACGTCCGTGCTAAGAGCACACTCACCCCCGACAGACAGAGGACAGACAGACTCAGGCTCAGCGACAAGACTGGCAGTGTAGTCTAGACGACAGCGAGTAGCAAAGTCGACAAGCTCAGCAACTAGGGCAGACGCAGCAGCAGACTCAAACGAAGGGTCAGTGACAGCAGTGGCCAGGAGGCGCGTGACAGTGGGACAGGCACCACGAAGAGAGTCGGACTCAGCAAGAGCAGGAAGAGACGACTCAGGAGGAGACGGCAGAGGGACACACTGTGGAGCTGTGGAGGGACGCAGTGACATCTGGTGTGTGCTAGGGACTGGTGGCGGACGCTCTCGCGGGGTACGGCGATTGGTGGAAGTAGTACGAACAGGTGACTCAGGACGGGACACAGGCGACACAGGGCGAGACTTAGGCTAACGACGCTCTGTGAGACCGCCTGTAGGACCATTGTAGGGAGAAGGATAAGGAAGTGGCGAGGCAGGCGGTAGCTGTGACTGCGACTAGACCGGCGGTGGACACTCTACAGAAGGAGGGGGACTAGGTGGAGGTGACTGACCAAGAACTTGCTGAAGGAGTGGAACGAAGTATGGCCGCGGTTGCGAGGTGCGCCCTGCAGCAGCAGAGACAGCAGCAGGACCTCCAGCAGCTCCAGCAGCACCCCCAGCACCTCCAACGCCCGGGTCTGCAGCACCTGCAGCAGCTCCAACGCCCGGGTCCGCAGCACCAGTAGCAGCTCCAACGCCCGTGTCCACAGCACCAGCAGCATGGTCCGCGACAGTAGGAGGGCCACTCCTGAGTCTGCAGCGCCGTGCGTACCACTCACGAAGACGCTGGGGAGAGGGTAACTCCCGCCCAGGAGAGGAAGCACGAGCACCAGCTCCAGCAGCACTCCTGGCTCCAGAAGCACCTCTCCTGAGGCTGTAGTACTGTAAGTACCACTCACGCAGCTGCTGTGCGGAGAGAGCTCCTCCAGGCGTAGCACTCCTAGGCTCAGCACCCCCAGACTCAGCACCCCCAGACTCAGTACCTCAAGACTCCGCACCCCCAGGCGCAGTACCCCCAGACTCCGCACCCCGAGGCCCAGCACCCCCAGTCTCCACAACCCCACGCTCAGGCTCAGCACCCCGAGCAGGACGAGAGTCGACAACTACCTCGACATGCTCATCTGGGTCTACATGGGACACCCCTGAGGGAGCGGCACCCTGAGGGGGGAGGGGTCTACCACACCAGCACCTGGCGCTAGGAAGAGAGGCGGGGGAGGGAGCGGGGCTGTGCGGTAGGGGAAGAGGCGGTAGAAGGGTACCGACTCGTCAAAGGTGACGTCCTGAGAGGCGAGGACAGGGCGCGAGGTGGGGTGGTAAAACTGCCAACCAGACGCGTCCGGAACAAAGCCTAGGAAGACACACAGAACAGCGCGGGAGGAGAGCTTGTCCGCGTACGTATCGCGAACAAAAGCTCGGGATCCCCAGACCCAAAAACGCGACTCATCGCCAACCTCTCCCGTCTAACGCTGTGTCGGGGTTGTCTTCGGCAAGGAGACACGGGGCCAGAAGTTGAGCTAATGCGCAGCGTATCGGACCGCAAACGGCCACAGAAAGTGGGGGGCAGCCGCATGGATCAAGGAGGTACGAGCGACCTCCATGACCAAGCCAATGCGGCGCTCAGCAACCCCATTCTGCTGTGGAGAGGCCGGAAGTGTGAACGACTGGCGGATGCCGTGCTCCGCACAGTAGGCTGCCAAGAGGTCGGAAGAGAACTCACCACCTCTGTCAGAGTGCAAGCACAGGACAGGAAAGTCCGAGTGGAAACGCTCGCTGAGCTGAAGACGAGAAGCGCGGATCCAAGGGAGCAAAACATCAGTGACCTCACCCTTGGTGCGCAAGGGGAAGACCGTGGTGTGGCGCGAGTAGTCGTCAACAACTATTAGGAAGTACCTCTCCTGACCCTGACCACGGACACGGGCGGGGCCCCACACGTCCATGTGGAGCGTCTGCAAGGGAGCAGTCGTCGGGGGAAACGAGGAGGAGTGAGGACCAGCGCGCTGCCGCCCCTCGACACAGGGATGGCAGGGAGGAGCAGGCGAGGGTGGGAGGGGAGGGAGAACTCTGGGAAGACCAGAGACAAGGTACCGTTTGTGCATTGCCCGAAGGCGCTGCATGGACGGGTGACCAAGTCGGTGGTGCGAGAAAACGTTCTCGTGCGCCAGAGAGCGGCACGAGCAGGGGGCCGACAGCTGACCTGACGTAGACGCAGACGCAGACGCAAACGCAGCTACCTGAGGGGACTCAGTAGTCAGTGTGTACAGGTCCGACCTCGGCTGCCGTGTGAAGGTTGCCAGGTGACGGCTCGTCCGAGCACACGTGCAGTGTGTCACGCGCTCATAGGCAGGGGTGAACTAGTGGACACCCCTGTCCTGGAGCGCACTACCCGCCACCAAGTTCGTAGAGAACGAGGGGAGGTAGAGACCGGACAGTGTGCCCGACGGGACGGCCGGACAAGGGAGGACAGTGGAGGAGGTTGCAAGGTCTGGACCCCTAGAGGGGTCAGCGAGAGAGACTGCAACGGGCCGAGCAAGCTGCTCAAGAGCCGTGCGGTAACGAAAGAAACAGCGGGAGGCACCTAAGTCTAGTGTAAAGGTGTGCAGTGCCTCAGTCGACTCAGTACCAGGGGGCGTAGACACACCAGCACCTAGAGCAGCAGCCTCACCAGCACCTGGGGTAGCAGACACTCTAGCACCTATAGCAGCAGCCTCACCGGTTCGTATGCCCGGGTCAGGCGGAACACGCAGGTACTGGGCACCCTCTCCACTAATTGACATCACATACATGGCAGAGAGAATAGCATCAAAGTCTAGAGCAAAGATATCAATGTTTTGCTTCATCAGATCAGCCCAGCGGGGCAGCTCAGTGGCGTTAGGGAACTGAGTACGCCAAGCGTCGTCGAGGCGTGAGAAGCAGCGCCGCGTGGGGTGCGCCCTGCCACACGTCTGACCAGTGCGGTCACCAGTGCGGATGACGCACGTGCTGCTAAGGCCACCCCCCCCCCCCCCCCCCCCCCCCCCCCCGTGCTGAGCGTACCACTCACGGAGCTCCTGGGGCGATGGAGAGTGCTGCAGGCTCTGGCCACCGCCAGTGCCTCCACGACCACCACCGCCGCCGCCACCTCCTCGACCATCTCCTCCCCTGCCGCCGCCGCGTCCACCGCCGCCCCCACCACCGCCCCCGCCCCTGCCACCTCCCCTGCTGCTGCCGCCACCACCCCCACCGCTACCACTAGCCCCCCCAGTCCAACCACCACCCCAACCGCCACCGCCACCCCCACCACCGCCTCCCCCGCCATCACCTCCGCCTCCCTTGCCCCCTTTGCCCTTGCCGCTGCGGCGCCCGCTCGAAGCAGACGCAGCCTCGACCTTCTCAGAACTAAGGAGGTTGACAGCAGAGGCAGAGGCTACAGAGGGAAGAAGGGGGGAAGGGGAACACCCCTCAAAGAAAGGGGTACGGGGGTCGCCACGAGAGGCACCTACAACGACTATGCTAGCCTCAGCTGCAAGCAGTTCCTTCTCGAGGAGGGCAATGGTGAGCTCAGTGGGGCAGCGAGCTAGGAAGTGATCCCTGACAGCACGCAGAGTGTCAGGGAGGCGGGTGACTAGGTGGTAGAGAGTGAGCCAGAGCGGGGGAGGGTTCTTGGCAAGAAACTCATTGGGCATGGCGGCACGGAAGCGGGCCTCACTAGTACGGAGGTGCGTGATGAGGTCAGCGACTGTGTGGAACGAGGCCAGGTCGGGAAACAGGTAGGGGAGTGAGAGACGGCCTAGTGCGGCAGAGGCAGGTGAGGAGTAGCGGGCAACGACAGCGGTGTACAGTGCCTGTGCAGTCTTGTGCTGGCCAAAGTGCTCGCGCTCGTCTATTGGCAGGGAGTTGCGATTAGCGAAGCGAGCGTGGGCGTCACGAGTCTGCCACTGTGAGCGGGCAGTGCTGTCAGCAGTAGCAGCAGGAGCAGTAGCATGGCCTAGGGCGTGATCGTACAGTGAGAGGTCCTCCTTGGCAGTGAGCTATAGGAAGAGGTGTAGGTCATCTAGCCAGGTTTCGAACTTCACTGGGCGGCCCTCAGCATCGAACACGAGAACCTGTGGGCTAGCCATAGCAGTAGTAGGAGTAGCAGTAGAGTAGCAGTAGAGTAGTAGTAGTAGCAGTAGGTGCACCCTCGAAACAGTAGGCAGTGCGACTCAGGTAGGGCGGCTCGGTCCAGTACGGGCGGCGCGGCTCGGTTCAGGTAGGGCGGCGCGGCTGGGCTAGGGCGGCGCGACTCGGTTCGGGCTGGGTGGCTCGGTTCGGGCGACTCGGTTCGGGCTGGGCGGCTCGGTTCGGGCGGCTCGTTCTGGCGAGGCGGAGGGTGTCGCGGCGGGGTGCTTAGGGGCGGCGCGTGGGTCGAGGGGGGGGGGCGACGGGATCGCTAAAAGGTGGGCGCCCGCGGGGCAAACGGGGCCGACGGGGCCTCTAAGGGGGTCGTGCGCGGGGTCGACGGGGCCAGCGGGGCCGCTAAGGGGCGGCGCGTGGGGTCGACGGGGCCTGCTGGGGCCTCTAAGAGGTCGGCGCGTGGGGTCGACGGGGCCAGCGGGGCCGCTAAGGGGCGGCGCGTGAGGTCGACGAGGCCGACGGGGCCGCTAAGGGGTGGAAGCGCGCGGGGTATAGGGGGCCGACGGGGCCTCTAAGCGGGGCCAGTGGTGCCTCTAAGGGGCGGCGCGCGGGGTCGACGGGGCCTCTACGGGGCGGCGCGCGGTTCGCTAAGGAGGGCGGGTCGCGGGTCGCGGGGCCTTAGGGGGCCGTGAAAACGAGGCGCACGAGGGCGCTAGGGGAGGAGGCGCTCGAGGGCGCTCCGAAAGGATGGGAGTAGAATGATGTACCCCCTAAAGGCTAACCCACTGTAGCCTACACAAATACAACACATATATTGTTTGACAAAAGCTAGCACCGATCGCACCTGGGTACCGGGCTACATACTACTACGGGAATTACCGTCACAAGAGGCACATGACGGAGTTACCCCGTACATGAAAACACGATAGCAGCTGATGTGGTGTTATTACTAGCCCGAAATGCTGACCGACGTACAAGGCATCGTGTCCCACTTGCCAACTTACGAAGTCGTCACGACAACGACCGGCGAGGCAAGTGCAGCCGATACCACCCCTAGAGCGTCCATGGCTGAAGATGACGGTGGACTTCATCACGGGGTTACCGGCTGGAGCGAGTGGGAACGACGAAGTCCTGGTCGTCGTCGATCGGCTGATGAAGATGGCCCATTTCGCAACCTACAAGAATCAATCTTAGCCGAAGAAACAACCCGACTTTTCATCTCCACCGTCGTTCGACCGCACGGGATACCCCGTCATTCAGCGACCGCGACACGAAATTCACTAGCAACTTCTGGAGGAACATGTGGCAGCATTTCGGCACGCGACCACAGTTCAGTTCATCATATGACCCCGATTTCGACGGTCAAATAGAATGGACAAATCAGACCATGGAGCAATTAATATGAGCCACGTGTGATGACCCTGTCAAACATTTATATGTTTGTGTGGTTCTAGGCTGTAGTGGGTCACACCATAAGGGGTACACCAGATTAGGGTTTGACATATTTGTACTGTTGTTCCTGCTAGTCACTCCTCATTCTCGTTTCTCATTCTGACATGGTATTACGAGCCTAGGTTCCACCTAGGACCGAAACGATAGGGCCCACCGTTTCCACTAGCCGCGCCCTCGTGCGCCGCCGTTCTTTTTCCTGCACCTCGAGCGCCTCCTTCTCAAGGCCCCGTATGGCCCCGCGCTAGCCTCTCACGGCCCCCGATCGGCCCCGCGCTAACCTCCTAAGGCCCCCGTCGGCCCCACACTAGCCCCGCGCTAGCCTCCTAAGGCCCCCGATCGGCCCCGCGCTAGCCTCCTAAGGCCCCCGTCGGCCCCACGCTAGCCTCCTAAGCCCCCGTCGGCCCCACGCTAGCCCCGCGCTAGCCTCCTTATGCCCCCGATCGGCCCCGCGCTAGCCTCCTAAGGCCCCCGTCGGCCCCGCGCTAGCCTCCCACGGCCCCTGCAGGCCCCGCGCTAGCCCCGACCGGCCCTCCCGCGCTCGCCCCTCTACGACTGAGCCGCACGGCGCGACCCGAACCGAACCGGGCGACCCAGCCGAGCCGCGCCGCCCCAGCCGAGCCGCGCCGCCCTAGCCGAGTCGCGCCGCCCTAGCCGAGTCGCGCCGCCCTAGCCGAGCCGCGCCGCCCTAACCGAGCCACGCCCTACTTACCTGTGCACAGCACTGCTACTGCTACTGCTACTGCTACTATCACCACTGCTGCTACTGCTACTTCAGCTATGGCTAGCCCTACAGTTCTCTCGTTCGATTCTGAGGGCCGCCCGATTAAGTTTGATACCTGGCTCGATGACCTGCACCTGTTCCTCCAGCTCACTGCCAGAGAGGAAATTTCGCTGTACGATCACGCACTAGGCACAGTCCCTGCTCCTGCTACTACTGCTACCGCTACTGCTCGCTCGCAGTGGCAGACTCGCGATGCCCACGCCCGCTTTGCCATTCGCAACTCCCTGCCAGTCGATGAGCGTGAGCACTTCGGCCAGCATCAGACTGCGCAGGCCCTGTACACTGCTGTAGTTGCGCGCTACTCCTCCCCGGCTTCAGCTGCACTAGGCCGTCTCTCCCTTCCCTACCTGTTCCCCGACCTGTCCGCTTTCCAGACAGTCGCTGGCCTCATCACTCACCTCCGTACTAGTGATGCCCGCTTCCGTGCAGCCATGCCCGCTGAGTTTCTTGCCTCCAACCCTCCCCCACTCTGGCTCACTCTCTACCACCTAGTCACCCGCCTCCCTGATACTCTGCGTACAGTCAGGGACCACTTCCTAGCTCGCTGTCCCACTGAGCTCACCATTGCCGCCCTAGAGAAGGAACTACTTGCAGCTGAGAAGAGTATTGTAGCTGTAGGTGCCTCTCGTGGCGACCCCCGCACCCCTTTCTTCGAGGGGTGTTCCCCCTCCCCCCTCCTCCCCTCTGTCGCCTCTGCTGCTGCTGTCGACCTTCTTGGTGCTGAGCAGGTCGGCTCTGCGTCCGCTCCCAGCGGGCGCCGCAGCGGCAAGGGCAGGGGAGGCAAGGGCGGTGGGGGTGACGGCGGGGGAGGTGGTGGTGGGGGTGGTGGCAGCGGCGGGGGTGGTGGCGGGGCTGGAGGGGCTAGTGGCAGCGGTGGGAGTGGTGGAGGCAGCGGCGGCGGCGGTGGCCGCGGTGGGGGCGGTGGTGGTGGCGGCAGTGGACGTGGCGGCGGCAGGGGCGGTGGTGGTCGTGGTGGAGGCGGCAGTGGTGGTCGTGGTGGAGGCGGCAGTGGTGGTCGTGGAGGCTCTGGCACTGGCCAGAGTGCGCAGCACCCTCAGTCCTCCCAGGAGCTTCGTGAGTGGTACTTACAGCACGGGGGTGGGGGGGGTAGCCTTAGCTGCACGTACGTCATCCGCACTGGTCGCCGCAAGGGACAGACGTGCGGGAGGGCGCACACTTCGCAGCGCTGCTTCTCTCGCCTAGATGACGCTTGGCGTGCTCAGTTTCCTGACGCTCCTGAGCTCCCTCAGTGGGCTGATCTCCTCAAGAAGGATATCGATATCTATGCTCTTGATTTTGATGTTATTCTCAAAGCCATGTATGCATTGACTATTAGTGGAGAGGAGGACCAGTACCTGAGTGTTCCGCCTGACCCAGGCATCCGCACGAGTGAGGCTGCCGCCCTAGGTGCTTGCGTGTCTGCTGCCCCAGGTACTGGTGAGGCTACTGCTCTAGGTGCGTGTGTGTCCGCCACCCCAGGTGCTACTGAGTCCACTGAGGCACTGCACACCTTCACTCTAGACTCAGGCGCTTCGCGCTGTTTCTTTCGTGACCGCACTGCTCTTGAGCCCCTTGCTCGACCAGTCGCTGTCTCGCTCGCTGACCCCTCTGGGGGTCCGGTCATTGCGACCTCCTCCACCCTCCTTCCTTGTCCTGCTGTCCCGTCGGGCACACTGTCAGGTCTCCACCTCCCCTCGTTCTCTACGAACTTGGTGGCGGGTTGTGCGCTTCAGGATGGGGGTGTTCACCAGTTCACCCCTGCCTACGAGCGTGTGACACACTGCACGTGTGCTCGGACGGGCCGTCACCTGGCTACCTTCACTCGGCAGCCGGGGTCGGACTTGTACACACTGACCACTGAGTCCCCTCAGGTAGCGGCGTCTGCGTCTGCGTCTGCGTCAGGTCAGCTCTCTGTCCCCTGCTCGTGTCGCTCTCTAGCGCACAAGACTGTCCTCTGGCACCACCGACTTGGTCACCCGTCAGTGCAGCGCCTTCGGGGCATGCACTCCCGGTACCTAGTCTCTGGTCTTCCTCGGGTACTCCCTCCCCTCCCACCCTCCCTTGCTCCTCCTTGTCTTCCTTGTGTCGAGGGGCGGCAGCGTGCTGCCCCTCACTCCTCCTCGTTCCCCCCCACGACTGCTCCTTTGCAGACGCTCCACATGGACGTGTGGGGCCCAGCCCGCGTCCGTGGTCAGGGCCAGGAGAGGTACTTCTTGATCGTCGTTGACGACTACTCGCGCTACACCACGGTCTTCCCCTTGCGCACCAAGGGTGAAGTCCCTGATGTTCTGATCCCCTGGATCAGCAGTGCACGTCTTCAGCTGCGAGAGCGTTTTCGCTCGGAGTTTCCTGTTCTGCGCTTGCACTCTGACAGAGGTGGCGAGTTCTCCTCCGACCTCTTGGCAGCCTACTGTGCCGAGCATGGCATTCGCCAGTCGTTCACGCTCCCGGCCTCTCCACAGCAGAATGGGGTTGCTGAGCGCCGCATTGGCTTGGTCATGGAGGTCGCTCGTACCTCCTTAGTCCACGCGGCTGCCCCCCACTTTCTGTGGCCGTTTGCGGTCCGGTACGCTGCGCATCAGCTCAACCTCTGGCCCCGTGTCTCCGCTCCGGAGACCTCGCCCACACTGCTGTGGACGGGGGAGGTTGGCGATGCGTCACGCTTCCGTGTCTGGGGATCCCGAGCTTTTGTTCGCGACACGTCTGCGGACAAGCTCTCCTCCCGCACTGCTCCCTGTGTCTTTCTTGGCTTTGTCCCGGATGCGTCTGGCTGGCAGTTTTACCACCCCGCCTCGCACCGAGTCTTCCCCTCTCAGGACGTCAACTTTGACGAGTCCGTGCCCTTCTACCGCCTCTTCCCCTACCGCACTGCCCCACTCCCTCCCCCGCCTCTCTTCCTCGCGCCAGGTGCTGCAGTGGTAGACCCCCTTCCCCCTCAGGGTGCCGCTCCCTCAGGTGTCTCTCAGGTAGACCCGGTTGAGCCTGCCGAGGTAGCTGTCGACTCGCGTCCTGCTGGAGGTGCTGAGCCTGAGCGTGCGGAGCCTGAGCGTGCGGAGCCTGAGCGGGCGGAGCCTGGGGGTGCTGAGTCTGGGGGTGCTGATCCTGGGGGTGCTGAGCCTGGGGGTGCTGGGTTTGGGGGTAATGAGCCTGGCGTTGCTGAGTCTAGGGGTACTGCGCCTGGTGTTGCTGAGCCTGGGGGTGCTGAGCCTGGTGGTGTTGCAGTTGACTGTGAGGCGCCTGGAGGACCTCCCTCTTCGCAGCAGCTGCGTGAGTGGTACTCACGGTACTGCAGCCTCCGGCGGGGTGAGTCTCGGGCTCGTGGTACTGCTGGAGTTGGTACTCGTGCTTCCCCACCACGGCGGGAGCCGCCCTCTTCCCCTCAGCTTCGAGAGTGGTACGCTCGGCACATCAGTCTCCGTAGTGGAGCTGCTGGTGCTGGGGTCCCCGGAGTTGACACTGCTGCGAGTACTACGGACCCTGGTGCTGGAGGTGCTGCTGCTGCTGGCGGTGTTGCTGGAGGTACTGCTGCTGCTGGCGGTGCTGCTGGAGGTGCTGCTCGTACTGAGGACCCGGGCGTTGGAGCTGCTGCGGGTGCTACGGACCCTGGTACTGGAGGTGCAGCTGCTGCTGGCGGTGCTGCTGGAGGTACTGCTGCTGCTGGCGGTGCTGCTGGAGGTGCTGCTGGAGGTGCTGCGGACCCTGGTGCTGGAGGTGCTGCTGCTTCTGGAGGTGCTGCTGCTGCCGCTGGTGTCTCTGCTGGTTCGACAGCTGCTGCACGGCCACGACCGTACTTCGTTCCGCTCCTTCAGCAGGTTCTTGGTCAGCCTCCTCCTACTTGTTCTCCTCTCGCCTTAGAGTGTCCGCCGTCTGTCCAGTCACAGCCACAGTTACCGCCTGCCTCCCCACTCCCTGTGCCTGCTCCTTACACTGGTCCGACTGACGGTCTTGCTGAGAGACGTGAGCCTGCGTCACGTCCAGTGTCACCTGCGTCTCGTCGAGCGTCGCCTGTTCGAGCTGCTACCACTGGTAGTCGTGTCCCGCGTGAGCGTCCTCCTGCTATCCCAGGCACGCACCGGATGGCGCTTCGTCAGTCCACTGCTCCGCAGCGTGTTGCTCTCCCGTTGCCTCCTGCGTCCTCTCTTCCTGCTCTTGCTGACCCGGAGTCAGACTCCCTTCGCGCTGCCAGTCCTACTGTCACACGTCTCCTGGCTACGGTTGTCACTGACCCTTCCTTTGAGTCCGCTG
This sequence comes from Closterium sp. NIES-65, assembly GCA_948144175.1. Classification (NCBI taxonomy): domain Eukaryota; kingdom Viridiplantae; phylum Streptophyta; class Zygnematophyceae; order Desmidiales; family Closteriaceae; genus Closterium; species Closterium sp. NIES-65. The sequence continues at coordinate 1,981,927 of CANXME010002232.1, read as the reverse complement.
CTGCGTCTGCCCTAGTCACTGAGCTTGTCGACTTTGCAGCTGCGTGTCGTCTAGACTACGCAGCGAGTCTTGTTGCTGAGTCTGAGTCTGCCTGTCCTCCGTCCGTCGGGGGTGGGTGTGCTCTTGGTACGGACGTCCTTGAGGACAGGCAGGAGGAGTTTGGTTGCCTTGCCGCTGCTTTGCCCCATCTCGTGTCCATGCTTGTTGCCCCTGAGGGAGACCCGGATGCACCAGACATCCCGACCCCACGCTCTTACGCAGAGGCGATGGCCGGTCCCTACTCCTCTCAGTGGCAGTCAGCCATGGACACAGAGATGGCTTCCTGGAAGTCCACAGGCACCTACGTCGACGACGTTCCCCCACCTGGGGCGAACATCGTCAGTGGCATGTGGATTTTCAGGGTGAAGCGGCCGCCAGGCTCTCCGCCTGTCTTCAAGGCGCGTTACGTTGCACGAGGCTTCAGTCAGCGAGAGGGAGTTGACTTCTTCCAGACCTTCTCCCCGACCCCGAAGATGACCACTCTTCGGGTTCTGCTACACGTCGCCGCTCAGCGTGACTACGAGCTCCACTCTCTTGACTTCAGCACAGCTTTCTTGCAGGGCAGCCTGCACGAGGAGATCTGGCTGCGCCGCCCACCTGGCTTCACTGGGTCGTTCCCTCCTGGCACCCAGTGGAGCCTCCGGCGGCCAGTCTACGGTCTCCGCCAGGCGCCGCGTGAGTGGCACGACACACTGAGGACTACACTTGCGGCTCTTGGGTTTGCTCCTTCTACTGCTGACCCGTCGCTGTTTCTGCGCACCGACACCTCGCTGCCGCCGTTCTACATCCTCGTGTACGTCGACGACTTGGTCTTTGCCACTGCGGACACTGCCGCACTCGCCCACGTGAAGTCCGAGCTGCAGAAGAGACACACGTGCACAGACCTGGGTGAACTGACAAGCTATCTTGGCTTGCGGATCACCCGGGACAGAGCACGCCGCACCATTACCCTGACTCAGTCACACATGGTGCAGCAGGTCCTTCAGCGCTTCGGCTTCACGTACTCCTCGCCTCAGTCCACTCCTCTGCCTACGGGTCACTCGCTCTCAGCTCTGCCTTCGGATGAGTCCGTAGAGTCGAGTGGTCCGTATCCAGAGCTTGTGGGCTGCCTCATGTACCTGATGACCTGCACTCGACCTGACCTAGCATACCCTCTCAGCATCTTAGCACGCTATGTTGCTCCCGGCCGTCACCGGAAGGAGCACATGGATGCAGCTAAGAGGGTGTTGCGCTACTTGTGCAGTACGTCGGGCATGGGGCTAGTGCTTGGAGGGCGAGACCGGCCTGTTCTCACTGGGCACTCAGACGCTTCTTGGGCAGACGACCAGGCTACTCAGCGGTCATCTCAGGGTTACACCTTCAGTCTTGGCTCTGGCTCAGTCTCTTGGCGTTCTACTCGTTCTTCTTCTGTTCTCAGCTCCAGCTGTGAGGCTGAGATCTACGCCACGGCCATGGCTGCCCAGGAGCTTCGCTGGCTCACCTACCTGCTGACTGACCTTGGAGAGCAGCCTCGTTCTCCTCCAGTACTGTACGTCGACAACAAGGCAACCATTGCCTTGTGCCAGGAGCACAGACTGGAGCACAGGACGAAGCACATTGCTCTGCGTTACTTTCTAGCTCGAGAGCTACAGCAGCGTGGTCAGCTTCTTCTGCGTTACGTGGCCACTGAGGCCAACACTGCTGATGTGTTCACCAAGGCGCTTCCGCCTGTTGACCATCAGCGTTTTTGCACTCTTCTAGGCCTTGTGCCGACTGTTTCTCACTTACTTACTTCTTGACTTTACCTGTACTGTGATCATTATATATATACCTGCATGTTTGCCTTGTTAGGTTGTGATCATTGTACCTCTTGCTGTATTATAAAACTGCATGTGAACTGGTCTTGTGACCGCTTGCTTGTGCTCAGAATTTGTGTGGAATCCTCGAGATCCACCCTGAGCTTGTTTGCCTTGTTTTGCCTTGACTGGTCTTGTGACCCCTAGGTCTCCCCCACTTTGCCTATGGGGGTGTGTCAAACATTTATATGTTTGTGTGGTTCTAGGCTGTAGTGGGTCACACCATAAGGGGTACACCAGATTAGGGTTTGACATATTTGTACTGTTGTTCCTGCTAGTCACTCCTCATTCTCGTTTCTCATTCTGACAGACCCAGCAATATGGGAGCAGCAGTTGCCACTCATCGAGTTCGCACACAACAACTCCATGTCAGCTACGGCGCACCAGTCACCCTTTTACCTCAACTATAGACAGAACCCTACAGTACCCATGACGTCAAACCTCGACAGCCCAGTCCCACGAGCGCAACAGTTCCCCAAAACTCTAAAGGCAGCCTGGACTCGAGCAGCAGACGCCATTAAAATATCAAACATAATCGCTAAAAGAAACGCCGACCGCCACTGCCGACCCGTCACTTACCAGCCCGACGACCTCGTACTATTCGACACTCCAAACCTTCGTCTGCCCGTCACTTCCAAGTTACGCCCACGATATTGCGGGCCATTTTGCATCACCCCTGTCACCGCCCACCTCCTCCTACCCGCTGATTGGTACGTTAACCCCTCAATCTATGTCAGTCTCCTCCGCCCATACGCCCTTTCAACGAGTCAACTGCCTCGCAGTCCACCCATCCTGCATGACACGACCACCGACATAACACGTCATCATACCTGAAAAGATACTGAGCCATCGAGTTCGTGTCCCACGTGGAGCCCGCGGGATCAAATTCCCGATTCGTTGGAGAGATCGCGCACCCACGGAAGTTAACTGGGTTCTACTGGATAAAATCGAGATCCACCCCGTCCTCATCGAGTATCTGTTCACAACCACAATTTCCGGGATGTACATGAATGTCAAGATAGCAAGCAGAAAGTTAGAAACAGGAAAGAGGGTTTTCACTAGCAGCATATAGGATACATATAGCAAACCCTAATTTGGGCTATACTAACTATGGACTACCCCACTGCAAACTAGACAATAACACATCCTGACACACCCCCATACGCAAAATGGGGTATAATCAGCACAGCAAGCAGTCAAATAATAAGTTCACAAGCACAAGCAAAGTTAGAGGCACTCACAGAGGGCAAGTGAGGAGGAGGAGGAGGGACTGTGAGAGGAGTGGAGATAGGAGGCGACGGGTAAAGCCGTAGACACACGGGCAACAGGAGCGGCGCGCACGGTGGCTACCAGACACAAGGAAGGGTATCCGGGCTACTAGAGTAACTGGCTCCGCGGCTAAGACGAGCGGCAGGAGCAACGGACCCACGGGCGACCGATGTCAGCAGGCTCGCTGGGCTACCGGAGCAAGGGTGACCCCCGGACTAATGGCGCTGCTGACGTCACGACGGCTACCTCCGCTCAACCTCCCCCAACTGTCCCACACCCCTTTCACACACCCCTTGCTGCACCCCTAGCTCCACTCCCACGACACCCCCCTAGCGCGACTCCCTCGGCTCCCACACACCCACCCCCCTCAACGGCAGCTGCAACAGTGGGAGATGGAGGAGGAGGAGGAGCAGGGGACGGCTCACATACCCGCCACCCCCATACCCCAAACGCAGGCGGCCCGTGTGCGGCACGGGGCTGATACGCGGGCAACAGCTGGGGCGGCGTGCGAGCGGAAGGGGGGAGGTGCGCGGGTCCCTAAGACGCTGCGACGGGCGACGGGCAGGGCGGCGCGCAGGCCCCCGGGGCGCTGCGACGGGCGACGGGAGGGGGGGCGACGCGCGGGCCCCCAGGGCACCTCGGTGGGCGACGAGCACGGCGGTATGCTGGCCCCCGGGGCGCTTTGACGGGCGGCAGGAGGGGGGGAGGGGTGTGCGACGCGCGGGCCCCCAGGGCGCCGCGGCGGGCAATGTGCAGGGCGACGCGCAGGCCCCCGGGACGCCGCGGCGAGCAACGGGCAGGGTGACGTGCGGGCCTCCGGGACGCCGCGGCGGGCGACGGGAGGGGACAGCGCGCGGGCCCCGGGGCGCCGCGTCGGGCGACAAAACCGCTGCGCGCGCCATGAAATCGCCATGCGCCCCGAGCACGTGGCGGGCAGAAAACCGCCGCGCGCCTGCCACGCGCGCCGGGCGCGCGGCAGGCAGAAGACGTCGCGCGCCCGAGGCGCGTGACAGGTAGGACAACAGCGGAAGCAGGTGGGCCCACATGCCAGGAGCGTCCTCGCTCTGATAGCATGTCAAGATAGCAAGCGGAAAGTTAGAAACAGGAAAGAGGGTTTTCACAAGCAGCAGATAGGATACATATTGCAAACCCTGATTTGGGTTGTACTCACTATGGAGTACCCCACTGCAGACTAGACAATAACACATTCTGACAATGAACTCTTTGCGCCCTTGCTTACTGCATACACGATTGTTCTATCAAACTATGTTTCTATGTTGTAGGCTGTAGTGAGGTAGCCTCTAATGAGTACAACACTTCAGGGTTAGACATTCCCCTACTTGTATTCGTCCTTGCTTTCTAGTCATCCATTATTGCACTCTATTCTGACATGTTCCCACCAACAACACCCTACAGTAAAACGTTACCACTCGCAACACTCGCATCGACCACTGTTCCCGCCACTGTTCATATCGCGACCCAACCTTACGGTAACATGCGCTCCGATCCTCCGCCTCGACATTTCCCAACTTCGGCGCCGGGCCCGTTGCGCACCAGATTATCGTACGTTACCGTTACCATGCTAGCTTCCGTATATAATGTTCGCTCATTCCTCCGCTCAATGCACTCTACTTCTATTGTGCAATCTTCGTTCGTTCACTCAATTTTACTCGTACAATTATTTAAACCCCGAGTCTAGAATGGTGAAGGCTTCAAGAATACTGAACTTAAAACCAGGGTCTCACGTAGATCAATTGTTTTGCAGTTGATGACTTGACCTTGGTTAGGATTGGATGGCGAGGTGTAAAGAATGACGAGGGGTGTGGCGAGGGGTGCGAAGGAAACACAAATCGCAGTTTGTGGCCGAACCAACCAGGCACGGAAATTGGTTAGGTGCCAAAGCTAGAACACCAGCAATTTGTGCGAGCATTCCGAAAGTCTCATGTACCAGGGAAATGTTTTGCAATTGCTTCAGAGGCAAAAACGTCAGGTGTCGCACTGTCAATTGCCAGACCAATCCCTTGACTTCGCCACCTCAAACAGGGTGACTCAGCATCAATTGTTTTGCAGTTGATGACAATTTTCCTTACATACCCTGGTTGGGCGAAGGGTGATGAGAGCATTTCAGCTTCAAGAATATTGAACTTGAACCATTGCCATTCTACGCGCCCTAGTACAAAATCCCAATTGAGCCAGATGCGGAGGAAACGACATCGCAGATCATCGTCGTGAGCTGGCTTCCGATGTTTGCGAAATTCCGCGCTGCCCAACGTAACCAGTTCCGAACCTGGTCAACAAGTTTGCCACCCTGCTCTGGTCAGATCACTCTCTTCGTTACCTCACGTCTCTATCCTGTACCCTCCTAGCCTACTACTTAGCATCCTTCCTGTCCTCTCGCCCCTACGTTGCTTAGAGGACCGTTGAGTCTTTGAAGCAGACTGGCGGTTTTCTGAAATAGTATTATCTCGTGGCAGCTTCCCGTGCTGTTGCTGTTGCCGAGCGCTCGTGCGAATGGGTGACAATAAACTCGAATTGACCAGTAAGCGTTTTAGAAGAAGTGGACGAGAAACCGCAAGAACAAAAGAAAAACGATAATTAATTTCCTCCATTTGCATTGCATCTTCCTCATTATCACTTGAACCGGCTCAGACGCAATGATTTCAGCCATCTACTGTCTCCCCGTTACTCCTTCCGACAGTCATTCGGGCAAGCGGTCTGCCAGACGTGCAGATATGGAAAATTGGAAGTATTCAGGACCCGTATGCGACTATTAAATACAACGATATCGACCTTCGCACCAAGACCGACACCAGTAAGTTCGCGAGTTGGGGAGCAGGGAAGCTGAGACTGTGGCACCGTGGAAGCCGCGAATATAGATTGGCTAGGTTAGTGATTAGGCCAATACGGCACGGTTGCATTTTCGAGGCGTCGCAAACATCGTTTTACCTTAAAGGCGCCTCGAAAGGGTTGCTGATGTGGGTCGTTTTTTTTTTTTCGAGAGATGGGGAGAAGAGCGGCAGGCAGTTAGGAAATGCGGTCTTCGGAAGCTGTTATTTGAATGCTTTGATAACGCTTGAAATGCGGCCCTGGAAGGTGAAAGTGGACTTTGCCTGGCAATGCATGTGGGGATGGTAGTGTATCACCCTGACATAACCTTGGTTACCACGTGAACAAATGGCAAGCATCACTTCCCTAAAATCCTTTCCCAGTACAGGTCCGTTCGCGCATCTTTTTTTACTTGACACGCAGTTTCCAGTGTGTTTTTCTCCGCACCTCCACGTCCCCACTATCCGTTGCATCAATCTCCCCCCCCCCTTCATTCTCCCCCTTCCCGTCCCCCAAACAACCCCCTCCCTTCTCCCCCCCTCCTCCAACCCAACCCCCCTTCGCTCCCTCCCCCCCACTACCCCCTTCCTCTTCCGCGCTCAACAGACGGCGGCACAAGCCCCAAGTGGAACGAGACATTCTCCTTAGTAGTCGGTGAAAGCCCAGTCATCACACTCACCGTGCTGCACGAGAGGGTTCTATCCAATGGCGAGCTCATTGGCACTGGCAAGTCAGTATGCACTAGCACCTGCCCTTACCATGCCTGTATCCTTATAAACCCATCAATGAAGGACTGCTTGAGAGAGTGCTGGCAGCGCACGTTGTGTTTGTTTTGTGCTGGGTTCATGTTACTTTTGAGAATTCCAAAAAGTATCACCGTGTTGCATGAGAGGGTTCTATCCAATGACGAGCTCATTGGCACCGGCAAGTCAGTACGCACGCGAGGGAGTGCTGGCAATGCGCCTTGCGCTTGTTCTGTGCTGTTTTGGATTTTTTCGCTGAGCTGCGGAGGGGTAGCTGTTTGAGAGACGAGGAGTTTCTGGAGTGATGTGATTTTTGTTTTAGCGGTGTGTATTGGGAAATGGCTTGCAAGAGTGGTGCATTGCGATCGAGGTTTACCTTGGTAATGGTTAAGCGCATCAAAACCAGGACTAAGCAGAAGTATCTGTGCGTTTTGTTGCATGCTGTAACATGTGATGTCTCGTGTAACATGTACAATCTAACGTCACTGATAAGGTGAGAACAGCAATCTTTTTCGTTCCTCGGTCACTGGAACCCTAGATCAAGCCCTTGCAAGCCGTGCGTCTGGTTGCAACTCCTCCCCGCCAACTGCTTTGCTTCTTACTCTTAATCGAACCAAAACGCCTCCCTTGTTTCTGTGTGGGTGCAACAGGGTAGACTTTTCAAGGGCACGGGAGTTGGGCAAGGCAACAGAGTCTGTGCTGCTGGAGACGCCAGATGGGAAGTAAGAGCTAAACACTCTCTTTGCTTTACATTCCTTTGCTACACTGGGTTGAAGACAGTTGCGTGGTGGTGTTGACTCCTGAGTCCTCTCTCCTCATTAGTGCCTCCAGGACCAGCTTCTTCTTGTTTCTCTCCTGTGATTTTTTTCTTTGCTCCTACAAGGTGGCAGAAGCTGCTGTTTTAAAAAAAGGTTTCCTTATGGTTGATTCTCCTTGCATGTGCAGGCAGCAAGGTGTCCTCGAGGTCAAGCTAAAGTTTCCAGCAGTAGTAAGCCCTTCTTCTTGTTGTGTTTTCTATCCCTCGCCCACAATGAAGTTATCTTCTTCACTTTTCATGTGTCGACTTCATTGATCCATAATCACTGGTCATGCCATGCAAGCAACCATGGTATGTATCTAACTCCAAATGACGAGCATCAGTGGACGCACAGCTCGGAATGGGCATGTTACATTACATGTACCTTACCATGCGCTGTTCCTTCTTGTTTTACCTTCACCACAACCGGCCAATTTATTGGTGGGCTGTATCTTCCATTGTCACGCCTCCCATAAACCTTGTCTCCCATCAATCACATCTCTCTTCATTCACATCTCCGATTAATCACATCTCTCTTCATTCACAACTCCCATTAAGCACATCTCTGATCAACTACATCTTCCAGCAATCACATCTCCGGTCAATCGCATCTCGCAGCAATCATGTCTTCTATCACCCATCTCCCCCATCACACCCCTGTCCCTCAACCGCCCCTGTCACTGTCACTGCAGTGGGAGCGGCTTAATATGACCCAAAAGATGGCGGCCAGCAAGATAACAGAAGCCAAGACTGAGTACGAGCAAAAGCTCGCTGATGCACTCAGAATGCGGCAGAAGAAAGCGGCTCAAATCTTTGAGCTCCACGAGAATGTGATCGAGGGCTCGATAGCCAGCTTGCAAAACCCCGAGCCGTTGGAGGAGATGCAAGTGTTTCTAGACAAGGCGACGACGGCGTACCTTGCGAGTACGGACAAGCCCGCGCGGAAAGTGAAAGCGGAGTTGGATTTCCACGAGGACGAGTTCCTGGCGCAGCTGAGGAAAGAGATTGACAAGAGCGAGGATTTCGAAAAGGAGATTGAGAGGTATGTGACGGAAATTGCGGAGCAGGTTCTGAAGAGGAGGAAGAGTCTTTCAGCAGCATACCAGAAGTTTCTTGGTACGGTTAAGAAGGCTGAGGAGGAGTTGCTCGAGAGTATGAAGACAGCTCAGAATGAGTTTGAGGTGGGTGTTGAAGCTGCAGCTGGGGAGTACAAGAAGGATGCAAAGACACATATCGTTTGGGAGCAGGAGGCCAAGGCAAAGAAAGATGTAGCTGCTTATGAGGCTTTACTACCTATTTAAGGACTGATTAGTTTGTGGGTGCCAAAATTACATAGTTGATTTTTCCCTATGGTAGTTCTGTAAGGGAAATATTCTCCTGATTCATCTAGCATGGGATGCCAGCTCGTCTCGTGCCTCACTGTTACGAATATATCAGCGGCTTATTTTCATTCATGCTCCATGTATGGAACCAAGACCGCTCATATGCAGCGCTATCAGTATGTACACTATAATTTATACATTTACCCACAGAGGTAACTGAGGGATCACCTGTTTCCAGTTTCTTCTAGTCGCAAATGTTCGCTGCTGGTCTGACAAGAAATAGACGTTCCTACAGCTGGAAATGACAGCGCCCCAGAAGGAAACGCAGACACAAATGTCCCTATCGCCATACCCGATTTCAATTGCCCGGAAAAGGGTAAGTAACTTTGGAAGGGCTTACACTAGCGACCCTGCGCTCTGAGGGGGCCTACAGTGCAAGTAGAGGGCACTTTCCACCCCTCCGTGCCTCAGACAGGGAAGTTATAGAAACAGGACAGGGCAAATCCCCACATTCACCCACGTGTCAACAATTTCTATGCCACCTACTGTACTGGACATCTGACCACCTGTGCACAACAGATTTTTGTCCCCACTGCAGAATCGAATCCACAAACTGGGTGGCTCGGCTGCCACACTGTTCCGAAATCCGCTAGGCTACTGTTTCGCGCCCAGATTTTCGGAACGGCCATCAAGGCAGACGGAAACGAAAACGGAGTAGCTCTCCGTCAAATCTTTCGAGTGACTTCGTCTCAAGTTACGTGGGCTCCTTCAGAAATTAGGGTTTGCGACAAGTCACAATGCTAAACTCTGTCTTAACTTAACGCGTAGCTTCCCGCAAGCAATCTTAAATTAGCATAGGCGCCATGCGTTGTTCCCGAATCTGTGGCTGCACCATATCGAGCAGTAGGAGCATCACATTCTCTCCGATAATGTTACATTGGCTAGCGATCCAGGATATGCGTTCTTGTTCGTTTGATATGTGCACCCTTCATATATCTTCTCTGATCCTTGCGGTCGATGGTAAGTTTGCGACTGGCATAAACTGATTGTGCCCTATGACTTTTCTTCCGCACGATTAATCGCCAATGTTACAGACTCCATGCATTGGTCTGTACATAATGCTAAGCATTAGTCACCACACACGGGTCTTTCATCCACATTTTTGGAGTGCTGATTTTGAATATAATCCACCATTTTCATGTCGATCCTTCACGTGTTTCAATTTTGTTTTCTCCAGACTTTCGTCACTCGCAAACTATTGTGTAGACAGGGACCATGTGTGCACAATGTTCAGGAGTTCTCTTTCAAGGTGATCACACTGATTCACACATGCGATGGATAGGATATGTCTACACGTTCCCGTATTGCTGCACGTCCCTTGTTTGGGTTGCAACAAACTACTCACATATGATTCCATTACCTTTGCGGTCATGTGTTTTTTAAACAGGGCATTTCTTGGACAACAGACGGAGGAGATCAACATTTACCAAGGGAAAATTTATTCATCCGTAAGCGCTGCCAGAGATGAGATAGAGAAATATGGCGATAAGTTCAATTTCAAGCCCTGGTATAGGGACAACAGGCCAGAACGCCTTGACGTGTGTTGCCCTTCCATGAAAGGAAAAGACTGGCCCAAGAATGAGGCCAAAGCACCAGAGGGGTTTTGTCCCTTTCGGATTGTAGCTACCGGGCCTCGAAATCGCAGCTTTAGTGTGAGATCAGTGACGCTGCAGCATGCACACACGTGTGTGCCACGCCCTGGTCGGATTAGGAGGGAACAGGTTAATCAAGTGGTGCGTGAAGTACGTGCTCATACAGTCATTAGACCTGTTGGACTACGAGAGATGGTGCGGGAAAAGTTAGGCGTTGACTGCTGCAATGCTACGTGTGGCCGATCAATAGATGATGTCACTCGAGAGGATCCTCTAGGTGGAGAGTCGGGTTTCCAGTACATTGGTAGCATCCTTGATGTTTTCAAGAGACATAACCCATCGAGCGTTGTGTCATTGTTGCTGAACGAGAATAGGTTCCATCGTGCTGCAGTGATTTACCCAGGAGTCCGTGAGGTAGTAAAAAATTGCTTTCCGATCGTATTTGTAGATGGATGTCACAACAAAGGTGTATGGCCAGGCCATACTCTGAATGCATGCATGATTGTCTGCGAACATAAGCTGGTGAGGTTAGGGAGTGCATGGGTAGAAGGTGAGAGTGCGGATTCGTGTGAGTATTTTTTGAGCCAGCTGAAGGTAGCTGCCCCTGAGATCAACACTCCAAGGTTTACACTGATGCATGATCGCGGGAAAGCATGGAAAGCGGCTGCTGCCAGAGTGCTGCCAGGGGCGCGTGAGGCATTTTGCATCACACACTTGGTGAGGAATTTTAACTCAAAGTTTGGTTCAGACTGTGATGGCAAGATCGAGCTCGCGGCTGCAGCATTGACCAGAGATGTGCTGCGGGGCTACATGGACAAAATCGAGGAAGAGTGCCCTGGGGGGAAAGAATACTTGGAGAGGGATGGATTAGCCGCACATTGGGCTACCTTTCTGTTTGGTGCGTCACGTTTTGGGTGCTATACCTCAAACCCATTGGAGTCGCATCATGCCTCTATGCACAAGTGGAGGAGGGACAATCCAGCACAAGTTTTGCTTGCATTCATAACACAGCAAGCGAATGCAATGGAAGAGGGTCGTAAGCTGTATGGGAATCTCGGGGTAGCTGATCTCCCCCCCATAACAGCAGGCATCCTTCGTGCTAATTGTCAAATGGGCACTCAGTACAAAGTGGAGAAGACTGGCAGAAGTTCATACCATGTGAGCCGTGACACTGGAGCCAAGGAGGAGCGTGTGGTGGTATTGGAGGTTGCAAAGCCAGAGGAGGCGCAGTGCACGTGTAATTACCAGAGGTGAGTTATGTGTTTGAGCTAAACCTTGAAACACAATAGGGAAACATTCTGCAGCTGGTGTTAGGGTTGTCGGAACATGCATACATTTTATTCTCCCTCAGGCAATCTCTTGATGTTCGTCATTTGATGGATCCTAACGTTCGTTTGACACCCATTTGATTTTCCCGTACACATGCAGAGAGTATGGGCTGCCAT